>CM034153.1:185103302-185763302 GCA_019776745.2 Taxus chinensis
TTTCGAAGACTGTGTACTGATCGGCAGTAAAATTTCATTAGGTTTTCTTGTCAAAGTATTATTGGAACTTAGCAAGTTTTGACTATGGGGTTCGACCACGAACCCGAGATGTAGGGCATTTCCAAACTCCATAATCAATCTTTGTGCAATTGTCTTATTGGTCTGACATTTATTTTAAAATTGAATGACTTAAAAGATAAAAATTTTGACAATAATTAAAGCCTACAAGGGGCCGAGATTACAGGTAGTAATACTTGATTATTTTTTTGATAACCCAAACTCCTCCAATTGGTCACATAGTATCCCTCTCCCTTCCCCATTCCTCAAATTATTATTCATTTTCTCTCCCAACCTCTATTCTTTAGTCATTTCAGAAGTATTCCGGTTGATAGAATTTTTTTTTCTAAAAGTTGAGAGGTTTGTCGGGATGGCAACAGTTAGTGTGGGGTGATGTTGGGCCACTAAAAAGTAACCAAGCACCTAAGGCGTGAAGCCTTGTCGTGTGTAGAAACAGGGCACAAAGGCACGCATAGAAGTAGTCCTTGGAGAGGATTTAAAGATCACGTCGACGAAGTATGGAGTTAGGACTTAGTGGTTTTTGGACAATAGGAAAAATACGTTCATAGGGAGCACACAGAAAAGTGACCAGATAGAGATGTGGATAAGCTATGGAGACTTGCGATTCAAGAAAATGATATTCCATGGAATCACTTACGGTTATCATGAGAGGATAAGGAGTCGAGGTTGCTAAGGATTAGCTGGCACATGCATTCTAAAGACACTCGATTGAGGGAAACACATGGTGACTTCTAGCATATTCCTAGGTAGTAGTAGAGAAATCATAAGAAGATTCTTGCAGGATTTCACAGATGATGATGGATGGTTAGGAGAAGGTTTCTTCTGATGATTTATATAGAGGATCTTTCTAGATAAGGAAATATAAAGAGATAGGAAGTGAGGGTATGGGTGAAAAGAGATCTGTAATGGCGAGCTATGCGATGTAAATAAAGCTTTGATAGTATAAACATTAAAATAAAATTAATTGAACTCTCTTGATGCAATCTTGGCTACCATATTTTTCCTTATGAATATAATGAAGTAACTTTGTAACACTCTAGTAATGGATCTTGATCTATTTATTTTTCCTTTTTTTTCATGTGTGTGTTATAGGTTTTCTTGATGATGTTCATGGGTTGATTCTACTTTCCTTTAGTTGATCATGTTAATCCTTGTTTACAATGCATTTAGGCTAGGAGTTAGTGTTTACATCTTGAATTCCATGAATGAATGCACTTATTTTTGGTTATAATACATCCTCTTGTTAAGAAGGAACATTCTCATGAGGCTCACATAAAGGAGGGACTCGGCACCTGTGTGCACCTTGAGTGAGCTTCCAGGCTAAGACTGGATGATATTTCGATGCGTTTGGGATTGGTTGTTGAAATAGGCAGTGATAATAGAGACTACAAAAACTAGGGTGGTGATGAAAAAGGTGATGTCATGGGATGTTTATACTCAAAATTCATTTCTCATGATATTTTAACACATTCGAGTTCAAATTGGAACGTTTTCAACAACTAGATTTTTTGTGATAAAAAATCTATAATAATTCCAAATCCTAGACCTATATTAAGTTTACATACTTTGCAAAGCTTTTGTAGAACAAAATTTGTCTCAACTCACCAATATCATACTAGATTTATTTCCAAACTGAATTATAATTTGTCTTGATATATATTTTTATATAAGCTTCTTGAGGGAGAATAAAGGTTACTCTTGTAATTGAATATATCTTGGAGAATAATTCTTAATTCACCTCTATCTTCCATTAGTATGCTCTAAAATTCTTTCGCCAGTAGATCAATCTCAATCAGATCATTATATTTTTTTCCCTAACCATGAACAAGGGATCAATAACCACATGTGCCTCCCTTTAATTATATTGATTTTTACATGATATCTTGTCAAACATTTATTTCATCATTGAGTAAAATGGGAGTGACTTGTATTAATATAAAGGCTTCAAATATTTGATAGTGACCGATGAAATGAAAAATTATGGTTACATCATTTAAGAATTGGTGTTTTTTGTAAGGTGTGCATATTGGTTATGTGTAAGGCATGTGTGATTTCACCAAGCAACATATTTTTCCATAAATAGGAGTTAAGTCAAAAGTTGTGTGTGACTTCAATATTTTTCAACGATGAGATAATGTTGTGTAGTTAAGTCTAATATTTCACACCTTGGATAGGCTTCCACAATAATAACTAAGGAAATGGTTCTCTATGTGGATTGCTTGGGAGTTTTTTAACATTGCACAAGTTCTTATTTAGTAATTGTAAATATCTTTTTGGGTGAGAAAATTTCGATCATGAACTTATATACTCCTGCATAAAAAACACTAGGTACTTAAATGGGTTTCAAAATGCGTATAATAGAATGAAAAATTATAGTAATCTATGCATTAGTAATCCAAGATGCATCTTCAAGTCCTCTCAAGGCAATATTGTGTATAAGTAAGTCATTTCAAAATATTAGAGGATGAAGGTTGAAGGCTACATCACTTTGGGGAATTTTGGATCTTTCTATGGAATATATTTAATTCTATAATGACATACAAGTAAAAATTGGAAAAGCACAAGACTTCTACAGATAGTGCAAGAATCATACTTACAAGCGTAGGACTCAAACCCACTAGCTCTAGGCGTAGTGTAACCAAAGAAAAAGAAATTAAAATGAGAAACTAAGAGATGTTTTTGTTCTTATTATTATTAGGATTAAAAACCTCTCTCCATTTTTGCACAATAATGATAGTTAAAGAGATATCCACATTTGAAGTCTTCAGCACAAGAAGGTTTCATTAAAGTTGTATGGGAAGCTAACTCCAAAATTTCTCTAATGGAAGATACAAACCTTCAAATTATAAATTAAGAGAGATTTTTTTCGTATTATTGTTAGGAAGAAAACTTTATCTCCATTTTTACACAGCAACAATAATTAAGGATAACTTTACATTTGAATTTTTCAACATAATAAGGTTGAAGATAAGAAAATAAGATAAAAATACATGTTCAGTATAGTTGTGATATCTCCCTCAATTCTCAATGAAAATTGGAATTTTAAACTATTCTAGAAAGCTTACAAAAAGGAGCACCAAACCTAGAAGGTGTAAAAATATTTTTCAAATTGAATGTGCAATTACGATAAAAAAATTAGGGATGAGGATATGGCAAGATAATTTTCATGTTGAAAGACTCAATTATTGAATAGAAAATTTGGAAGGTGGAAGAGTTCTAATTTAAGAAGGAGAAAATAGGAAACATGTGTTCAATTCATATGGTCAATTCCTTCAATATAGCATTGATAAGAACCTTGCATATAAAAAATCAATAAATTACAGAAGATAATAAAACACAAGAGATATGGGGGGCCAAGATGCCCTAATATGCAATATATTCAAAATAATACCCTTAAGGTGGGGCAACATGACCATATAATGCTCCTTAAGGAAGGAGTAACTCCACAATCTCCCAAGATGGGAATCCACTTCGAGGGGGATACCTCCAATATACCTCTACCAAGTAGAAGACTCAACTCATACATCCATGACCTCCTCATAATGATACTCACATCCTTTAAATAGGATGGGTAACACCTAATCCCAATGTAGTCGGACCCATTACCCAATATGATTAATTCCTATGTGAGCCCATATAACTAAGGGGATGTGTGCCACATGTCAGCATCTCTATCAACCCATATACATTATAATATCATATCCCATGTGAACCCATACATATAACTAAGGGGATGTGTGCCACATGTCAGCATCTCCATCAACCCATATATATTATATCATCATATCCCAAGGTACATAGCATTGCCTCCCTCTTTGACATGTTTTGTCCCTGAAACATAGAAGAAACCATATAATGAGTGTGCTTTAAATTATTGCACACTTGTCGCCATGCTTGATCATCCAACCACCCATATGAAATCCTAGTGGGTGATGCTACTCCAAACCTAATTCTATATTCCATTGTGCTCATATGATTCCATCGTGGTCCATATGTGTTCCTCCTCGGCATCCATGCATATCCATAATGATTATTCCTGTGATTCCATTTCATACAATTATTGTTCCATTGATTCCATGTATAGCCAAAATTATTACTCCTCCAATTCCTTGTATATCCATATAGATTGCTGACCTCATGTGTCCTAGTATGTCTCCGCGATTGTTTCCTCTCATGATGATGGGGGTGTCTATATGGATCAGCCTTAATATGCTCAACCTTATCAATCTTTTCCTCTTTTTCCTCTTCCAACTTGTTTGTTATTTCTTTTTTCTCTTGAGTAGAGAAATTATTTTTGAATTTTTCATCATGTTTTTCATCCTCTCCTTCTGATTCATCCTTATTCCCTTTGTCACCATCTTCAAGTTCATCTTCATGATCTAATTTTACATTACTTTTTTCTTTGTTGAGTGTGATATCTTGCAATGTAATTTTCTTTCTCTTGTACCATAATTTCATGAATTTCTTTTGCACATTCAATATTAATTGTTTCCAATCTCTCTAACCAAATATATCCAAGAAAAATATCCATACCATCCATATCTAAAGCATAAAAATCTGAATGTAAAACATATTTATCCATAGAGAGCTTTAAATCTTCAAAAACTTGAATATGCTTACCATCCACTTGAGCTTCCTTAATATGTTTTGCTTGTACATGTAGATTTTGAGCTACATCCATATTGATGAATTTATATTTTCTGCTAGGGTTTATGGAAACAATTACCTTTTTCCTTTGAATACACCCTTCAAATTGAAATATTGAAGCTTCCTTCCTTGGAGATGCACTATCCTGTGTAGCAACTTTATCATCAACATCTTCTTCTTCTTCTTCTTCTTCTTTTGATGTTGCTTATACTTTTGCTTCTTCTTCTTCTTCTTCTTCTTTTTCTTCTTCTTCTTCTTCTTCTTCTTCTTCTTCTTCTTCTTCTTCTTCTTCTTCTTCTTCTTCTGCTTCATCTTCTTCTTCTTTTGTTGCCCATCTGTCCATGAAAACTTGTTCCAGTTCCTCCAAAGACCAATTAGACTTTTCCTTTTCTAACTCAGAAAACCAAATCTGTGCAAGGCCACTAATCCACAACTTGAATAACCAAATATAAGATGGTTTAGAGAATTTATCCCTAAATTTGTTCCACCATTCTCTAACATCAATCCTTCCATCTCCAAAAAAAGCTACCATCCCCATGATCCACAAAACTAGGGATTTTAGGAATATACCCTTTTTATCAAAAATTATTCTAACCATTTCGGCTAAATTTCAGCCAAAAATTAGAAATCACAGAAAACAAACCCCAATTTAATTTTTGAGAGGTTTCTGAAAATGTAAAAAATTTAGGAAAATTCCTCAAATTGCGGCCTGTGGAGTAAAATAATGAAAACACAATAAAAATTAAATAATTCTGACAAAATAGATCCAAAAATTCTGAAATTTCATTGGTATTACCTTTGAATATATTACCACCAACCCAAAAAAACATTTATTTCCTAATTCGTCATTATTCAGAAGATATAGATGAAACTGTAGAATTAGGGTTTTAACCTTAAAACGGACACAACTTTTGCAAAACAGCTCCAAAGATTATGAAATTTTGAGGGAAGATCACTTGAACTATGTATCCACTCCCCACAAAAAAAATATAAAAAATTCTGAATTCAATCTACAAGATATAGATGAATCACCAACATTAGGGTTTCATCCCACAAATTGCCCGAATCACTGCTCTGATACCACTTGATAAGAACCTTGCATATAATAAATCAATAAATTACAGAAGATAATAAAACACAAGAGATATGGGGGGCTAAGATGCCCTAATATGGAATATATGTCAGAATAATACCCTTAAGGTAGGGCAACACCATACAATGCTCCTTAAGGAAGGAGTAACTCCACAATCTCCCAAGATGGGAATCCACTTCGTGGGGGACACCTCCAATATACCTCTACCAAGTAAAAGACTCAACTCATACATCCATGACCTCCTCATAATTATACTCACATCCTTTAAATAGGATGGGTAACACCTAATCCCAATGTAGGCCGAACCCATTACCCAATATGACTAATTCCTATGTGAGCCCATATAACTAACTAAGGGGATGTGTGCCACATGTTGGCATCTCCATCAACCCATATACATTATAATATCATATCCCATGTGAACCCATACATATAACTAAGGGGATGTGTGCCACATGTCGGCATCTCCATCAACCCATATATATTATATTATCATATCCCAAGGTACATAGAAAACATTCTTCTTGATGAGTTGTATTATTTGAGTAGAACTATTCAATAAATATATGTCTTCCACGTTTATCTGCTAGGAAAGTGGACGAAGCAGTCAAGTTTAGAGTTGTAGTTGTTATCACCGAATCACAGCACCCCTCTATTTATACAAGTGCATATACTTGAACTCACGATGTGATTGGATAACATGGGTACTATCTCCAAGTTGTGGGACTTGCTACTTGAGATAGACCTCTAGAGAAAGCTGGTCCTTACTCCTAAACTACCTGCCACAATCTACTCTAATGCAGGGGGAACTAACTATTCTAATCTAAATTTCCAAGGGACCAGGGAGAGAGAATGCATAAAATGAAAGCCTACACTAAAGCGGTGATACACCAAAAAAGGAGGGTGTGAGAGTAGTCTCCAAATGTGTGAAATATAGAGGCAAAGTGCACACTAGAAGAGGTGATGACAGTTCTCCATAATCTAGCAAAATACTTTCACAACGATAATTCAAGCATACACAATGATAATGAATCCTTGCAAGAACATAATAATAGACACAATATTCTTGTCAGAAAGATTAAAGGGGCAAGAAGAATGCAAGAAAACACAACAGGGGAAGATACAGCCACAAACTTGATATTTTATTGCTTCATGATATGCACAGTTCAATCTATTACAAGATAAGGACCTGGATCACCATGCAAGGAGTCCACTACAAGGGCCTGCAGCACATCATGGCTTCACAAAGAAATTTTGACAGAGCTTTGCTACAAAGAACTACCTCCCCTTTTACAATGAGCCCAACACTCCAATTTATAGAAAAGATGAGAAGGAAAAGAGAAGGGAAAAATGGAAATCCTGAAATCTGTCCTTCAACCACCTATAAGAGGCATTAAATGGAGTAAAATGATTATATATTACTTACAAAAGGCTCCCCATATTGTCCCAGGTGCTGCAGCAGAGAAAGAATGATGACCATGCCTCTTAATTGCACTCCCAACCACCAAATGAAACACTGTTATGAACTCGGCCACGTTTTATAAAAAAATATCCATCTATATCTCACTAAATCTAGGAATTTATTAACTTGCTGTGCGTCGGTCTTGGAGCCACGATTCTAACGGTACCAATTTTGTGTGATTTCATTGAGAAATGCAAAAGTTATGGCCTTTTGAGTGCGAGCAACTATTTTGGATCTGGTAGGTGTTTTCTGTCATTTGATGGGAATGAGCATTAACTGACTGGAGCCGAATATGTTTATTTTATTCAAATATATCTACCCTCATTAAAAATAAAAAATCTAGTTTTTTTGGCGTAGAGGACGTCGTGCTCGTTCCAAAAAGTCTAATTTTTTTGAAAATCAGAGCTCGGAGTCAAAAGTTATGGCCGTTTGAAGTTTCACGGGTCAAACGTTGACTTTTTCTTCTTTGCCTTCGGCCACTTCGGATTTTCACGTCCCATGCGTACCTTTGGCCTGGACTGTTCCGTGGACTGCCTGGGACACATTCTAACGCATCGGCCGATTCGGGCTTCTTTGTCCCTGCTTGTGGCTTCTTTGCCTTTTCGCGTCCCACGCATCCCTCGTGTACTTTTGTCCTAGACTGTCCCAAACTTGACAATTTTTTCTCATCGACCGGTTCGGGATTATTTGTCCCTTCTTGCGGCTTTTTTGCCTTTTCGCGTCCCTCATGTACTTTATTCTGGCTGTCCCAGACGAAAATCTCCGAACTACCCGAAATGGACCGTCTTTCGGCGAATCGGCTGGTTCGCGTCCCCCGCATACTTTTGGCCCGGATGTCCCAAACTGCGCGAAAACAACACTTAGTCGATTTTTCCCACTTTTCGGCCGGTTCAGCCTTTTCGCATCCCGTGCGTCCCGAACTGTCCCGCAGACTTTCCCAACTGTCCCAAATGCTATGTCAGACCACCTAGCGGATTTTCAGCCGTATTCATGCCCCGACGTCCCAAGCTTGGTCCCGCATGACCGCCTGGTACTACCCGGACCCTTCAGACCCGATTTTCTTTAAATTTTTCGGCCCCAAGCTTGGTTTTTTGCAATTTTCTCCACCTTTTCTAACTCGTTGGGTTTTCTTCTTAGATATGAGAGTTAGAAGGAAGCCGAGGGGGCCCCGGAAAACATGATTTCGGGCCCTCGAATCAATCTACTTTGCTTGGGATTAAAGAATTTGATGTATGTTATCAAAATTACCTTGAGGGGTGAATTTTGGATAACAAAGTTATTGGCATATGATAAAAGAGATGTCCTTCCACATAGATATAACCATGCTTTGGAAAATGGAATACATTTATCAAACATTTGAAACAATAATAATAAATATGATTAAATTCTATATTGTACAAAACAAATTCAACAAGATAGATGAGTTACAAAGTAATATCTTGAAAGAAGAAAACAATTTCAATATAACGGAGGAGGGACTATAAAAAATCCTCCATTTCCAAAAACATTTTGGATTGATGAGGCGATCCTCATACGGTTTAAGATATCATGGTAAATAACTTATGCTTAATGTTCAAGAAAATGCATATTTATGAGAAAAGTAAGTGCCGACTCTGACCTAAGAATTAAGCATGGTTTACTATTTTCATGGCAATGGAATGCTCATTGTAGGCATCTGGTGTGCATTATGTGTCAAATAAGCATTGTTTTTTTAATTTATTGATTGGAGGATGAAACATGACTTTAAGATTTTAATTTTAGATCATGAAACCTTCTGTCTTTCAAAATACACAATTTTTCCTCTCTCAAGTGGCTAAAAAATCTTCAATTAGGGTTATATGAGGAGAAACACAATTTTTGCACAAGAATTGACTATTTTAGAGAAAAGGATTGGTAAATTGTTGTTTCCTTCAACCCCTTTTGCAGATAGCCTTGGACACCACCTTGGATTGAAAAATAAATCAGATTAAATAACAAGGATACAACAACACTCGTCAGTATCCAATTAGTTGATAACATTTCTAGGTTTAGAACACATACATTTTAAGAAGCTCTACATTGTGGGTCTATTTACTAATAATCTTGAGGTTAATTAGGAAGATGGTTTTAAAACCTATTTATTAGATTCCCCATTTAGAAATTATGAAGTAATTACCTTTTAGATATATCTTTGAGCATGAATCCATGCTTAATGAGTCACTTAATGTCATCAATAATTGCAAGCAACAAGGGATGATCATCCTGATCAGACCATTTGTTTCCCAAGTGATTAGAAGGGTCGTGTTTATCTTTTATCGTCTCTAAAGGTTTTTTACTTTTAGGAGAAAAAATGAGAGTTCATGATACAAAATGGTTATACATCTATTGCATATACATTTCCTTAGGAACTACATTCTTTTACACAAAGTTGTAGCATATTCTTATGAGAATCAAGGCTAAGATACACGGGTTATCAAATATTGCATTCCTCTAATGAAACAAACTTTTTCACTTAAATACATTATCACATCAGTATAAATGCTTTATCATTGATTTAACAAAAATAGAATTAATGTTAAACCCTAATATTGTAGTGTCACATATGATAAATAAATACCAGAAGTACATATTTGACATAATTAATAAGCTAAATAGATATGAAACCTCTAAGTACAAAAGAGAGAAAGAAGGAATTAGATGATTTACATGTGATCTTGGAGACTAATCAGAGTGGAAAAATTGATGAATAGGAAATGAAGACTATCGCAACTGTGCTCAGTAAATTTTTGGAGTTATCAGATGAGCTTGGACTAGGGTGTAAAGATTGGGGTGAGGGTGCCTAGATGCCAGAGACATATGATAGGAACCTATGACTATGCAGAAGCTTGAAACATTTTTTTTGGTGTCATAAGGTGGTCATTGATAGTCTCTAGTGGTCATATGTATGTTACTCGTAGAGTTGTCCTGTAACCTAAAAAGAGATGATGATGTGTCAAACCCTTAAACTACATCAAATCCCAAAAATAAAAGATGCAATATGGGGAGTCAGACTGACCCGACAATCACCTAACTGAGTGAAATTACAATTGAGAAACGCACTACATCTCAAACTCCATGTATTTCTTATGTGTGTGATAGAATCTTACCCTAGGAATCCCTTGTGCAAGTTCACATGATAGCAGATGATAACTAGATGTACCAATGTAGATAGATGTGTGGATGGAAAAATGAACTTCCCCTTGCTATGAAGTGTATGTAAAAAATACAGTCCCTTGTCCCTTGAATGAGTGCTAGATGGATGCCTTTGATGCTCTTAGATTCCTTTGGATGCAACCTTAGGTGATGATAATATATTCTTAGAGCTTGGTCCTTTATTTTGGTCACATAGATTTGTATTTATATGATTCCCTTGGTTGAATTTTGTAATTGACAACTGAAAGGTGGACCCATAAGAAAATAAGATTCCCAAAAGATAAAAAAGGCCCAAAAAGATAAAGTAAGATAGAAAGGTCAGGGCACCCAAAGGGGAAGAGGGCTGCCTAGGTGCAATGTCCTCCAAATTCATGAAAGATAAAGCAATAAATTCTATACTAGGTTATAGGGTGTAAAATACCAAAAAGAAGAATAGAAAAAAACCAAAGAGGCCAAAGATAGTTGTCAATTACTAGTTTTCTCGCTTAGGAATCATATGAATGCAAGTATGCTTTTAGGACCTAGAAATGTACCCAAGTGCATGATTTTGTGTCTATATTTTCCCCCACTTTATGTTGTTGAGTGAATACTCGATAACATAAAGTAGATAAGAGATGCATACCCGATAACCATGTAGAATGTGATGGAGATAGCACGCTAAAGAGACAAGTGAAATCATGAAATGATAACAATGAAGCTGAGGAAGCTAAAAAAGAGGAAGTGACCCTAGGGGTGAAGCAAATTATGTTGTATCATCTTGTACTTATTATTGTGCTTGATGGAAGGCTGATTATTTTTGCATATTAAGGACAAACCTACAAAAGAAGAGTGAAAGAGTAGTCAAAGTCACGTGTTATGAAAACTCTATAAACATATGTAAAAGTCATGTAAATGTGAAAAAGTAGTAAAAAGGAAATTGTGCACCTGATTCATGAAGAGTGAAAAAGATAGAAAATGTCCTGAACTACTATAGAAGAGAGTTTTTTTGAGGAGAAAGTGATTTTTGGAGATCTCATGCAAAGAATGAGTTTCTTTGGGTGATCTCATGCCAAGTGCGAGTTTATTGAGTGGTCTCACACCATAAAAGAGGAATGTTAGGGAGAGAGGTCTAGTGTTAATATCCTTTTATGACTACTTCCAAAATTATGCACCACTGCAGATGGTGTGATCTGTGTTTAATTTTGTATTGTTCCAAATTTATTGATTTTCCTAATTGAAGAAGATTGTAGGAGATTACATGCATTCTGTATTATGAGGCCAACATATGATCTTGTGAAACTACTATTTGAATTTTTGTAGACTATGTTGATCTGAGAAAAATTATGTATATGCCCACAGGGCATAGGTTTCTAGGGATGGACATAGTTGCACATGCACTATTGTATGGTGTTAGGAACTGGTGTTTGTGCTGTAATAAGGACCCAAGTAAAAATATTGGCCGTTATGTGACTGTATCTTTATTTTATTCCTATATTGTACAAGCATGTACTGAAGCTCTGAGCTATTGTATGGGGTGGATAATTCACCTAATGTATTACCCCCTTGTTTTGGGTGAATACGACGTCGATAGGATAATGTGGCCCAAAGAGAGGACCTGATGTTGATATGAAATTGTATCCTTGTAGGGAGATGTGCATGGTAGAAACCAAGGCACATGAAAACAAAGTGGCTAGATGCATGTGTTAGTATAAAAGTAGAAAACATGTAAAAAATAGTGTAAAAATTAAGTGTGCATACAAGATAGACTGTGAAAAGTGGGTTTCAAACATGGGACATCACTCACAATGTCACAAGACAATCAGGGATGAAGCGGAAAAAAAATACAAGCAATGATCAAGAAATACGTAGGGAATAACCCATAAATAATGTCATATAATAGAACATCGTGGAAAAAAGTAGCAAGAAAAGTATTAGAAAACCATGGTGGCATATAGTCTTGCAAAGTAAATTCGACACATATAGCACTAGTTATCATGTTAGAAAGATAAAGAGTATGTTAAAGTGTGTATAGATCAATGGAAAGTAGTTTTCTAGTAATAATAGGAAGTAATAAATAATGAAACAATAACACTTGTTATGTATATGAGTATAAATGTATATGCCCTTAGGAGCCTCAGTGGGACTCGTAAGAGGTACAATGCCAAGCATCATTACTACGTGTAAATATCTATAGGAATTCTATATTCACAACTAAATACTAAGTGAATTTACATGTGTAGATAGAAAAATGATGACTAACTAAATATTTGACTAGCATAGTAAGCAAAATGCATCACGTAAGTATAAACAATCAAGATTAAATGCAACGAAGATATGCAATATATAGGGAATGAGTGTGAAATGGAATGGAATGTAAAGTGTGAAGGTGGATAGGAGAAGCATGTACCCCCCAAAAAATGTGTATGAAATGAGTTTCATTTATAAATGACCCATCAACAGTCAAGAATGAACCATAGATCAAGAGTGTGTCATTGGGAAATGGTTTGATGATTTGCACTAGAAAGATAGATCAATGAAACATAGAGCATGAATTGTCAATATGGTGAGGTTCATTTAAGATTTAGAACGTCAGTAGTCGAGTATGAAATGTGGAACTAGAGTGTGTCATAAGGTAGTACGATGTGTGATAATGGAATGCTAGAAAGATGTATCATGAAGCGTGGGGCGTGAAATGTGTAGTGTGTGAGGTTCATTAATGTAGTATGCCCTCAACAGATAAGTGTGAACCTTAGCACAAGAGTGCGTCATAGGGTGGTGATGATATAAAGTGTATCATGTTGTGTAATATGGGTGCTTAGAAATAGGAAGTATGAAGTGCGGAGCCTAATAGCAAAAATGAGAGACACCATATGATGGTAGGAGGGGGGAAGAGAAGTTAGCATGACACCCCTAACTGTATAGATCTAGTTGATGTTGCTAAGAGTATCAATGTAAGGAGTAGTTTCCTTCACAAAAATTATTGGTTTTAGCTTATGTGGGATTGAGAACATTGTACAAGACTTGAGAGGTAGGATGTGTTGGACCAACTTTGAGAGGTGGTTTCTTAGATTGGAGTTAGTAATGTTGTAGAAGACTTAGTAGGAGGAGACGATGGGGTAGACCTTAATGGTGATGACATTAGAGTGGGTTTAGATAGGCAACACTTGAATTAAGGAAGAAGGAACATTAAAAGTGATGTCATTATGCTCATTTGTCATAGAAGGAGCATATTTGGAAGCCCATTTAGATGTATCATTTGGAGATGGGCATGCAAAAGAATGTTGTGCATCAAATGAAATAAAATCATGATGTGCAAGGTGTTTGATTCTTAGTTTTAAAGTATAACAATTATTGTCATTATGTCCATTAATTCAATGATAATTGCAATATGGATGACCTTGATATTGTGTCAAATCCGATAAGGAGGATAGTAATGAGTAGATGGAAAAATGATAAATTGATGAGTGAGAAGTTAAGGAAGAATATCATGCTTATTAAAATTGTGATCAAACTTGAGAGGTGTGGGAAGTGGTAAGACTTGCATTTCACTTATATGAGCACACGTAGAAGAGATAGAAGTAGGGATGAGATGTAAGAAAAATAAAAAGCATGGGCTTGAGAAGAATCCTTGATATCTTGGATTTTTGCTTTGAGAGATTGAATTATGGCTTTCATATCTTGAAATTTATCTTGAAAAGGATGGTGTAAAGCTTGAATCGATTCTAAGATAGCTTGGGAATATGTGTTATCATAACTAATAGATATGTATAAGATACAATTGAAAATGGCACTTACTTATGAAGGTGACATATCATGAGGGAGGTACATTGTGTGTACGGATTTTGTGAGAGCATCTATACAAACTGGGTGCTTTTGAAGTAATTCATATAAGGAGAGTTCAAGAGCTTTAGAAGCCATGAAAGAAGATTGGATAAAATAAGAAAAATGAAGAGTGTTGCGGGTTCACCAAATGATTTAACAAAAGTGGAATTATGATAAACCCTAATATTGCAGAGTCACAAATGATAAATAAACATTAAAGTACATATTTGACACAAACAACAAGCTAGATAGATATGAAACCTTAACTACAAGAGAGAGAGAGAAAAGAGAATTAGTCTATTTTTGTGTGATCTTGGAAATGTTCAGATTGTGAAAAATGATGAACATAGGAAAGGTAGACTATTGCAACTATGCTTATTAAATTCTAGAATTTATTTGGATGAGCTTGGACTGGGGTGAGGGATCCTAGGTGCCAGTGACCTTTGTTGAGCACCTGTGACTATGTAAGAGCTTAGAAATCCTAGATTTTCTAGTGTTACAAGGTGGTCATTGATAGTCGTTGTTTGTCACTTGTATGTAGTACTATGATCGCATAGTTCACTTATAACCTACAAAGAGATGATGACCTGCAGAACCCTCAAACTACATCAAATCCCAAAATTAAAATATGCAATATGGGGAGTCAGAATGACCTTGGGTAGTCTCCTGACAGTGAACTTACTACCAAGCATTGCACTACACCTCAGACTCCATGTAGTTCTTATGTGTGTGTTATAGAATCGTGCCCGAGGAATCCCTTGTGCAAGTGCATGTGATAGCGACCAATAGCTAGATGCACCAAGGTAGATATATGTGTGGATGTAAAAATGAACTTCCCCTTATTGTGAAGTGTATGTAAAAAAAGCAATTCCTTGTCCCTTGTATGAGTGTTAGATGGATGTTTTTGATGCTCTTAGATTCCTTTCAATGCAACCGTAGGTGATGATAATATATTTTTAGAGCTTGTTCCTTTATTTTGGTCACATAGCTTTATATTTATATGATTCCATTGGTTGAATTTCGTAATTGACAACTAGAAGGCCGATCCACAAGAAAATAATATTCCCAAAAGATAAAAGAGGCCCAAAAAGAGCTAGTAAGATAGAAAGAGGTTGTGGGATGCCTAGAGGGGAGGAGGGTGCCTAGGCATGCTGGCATCCTGGTTGGGCGCTAGTGTCTAAAGTCGTGGAAAGATTAAAGATAATGAAGTACTTCAAACTGGGTTGTAGGGTGTGAAAGACCATAAAGAAGACCAGAAATAAAGCAAAGAGGCCAAAGATACTTGTCAATTACTAGTTTTCTCACTTAGGAATAATATCAATGCAAGTATGCTTTTAGGACCTATAAATATACCCAAGTGCATTATTTTGCATCTACAATCATATGTCCATAGTTACCTTCCCCATTATGAATTATACTTGGAATCCTCTAATATTTAACATGCTACTCCATTATCTTTGATATTTTAGCATAATGTCAAATTTGGCCTTAAATGTTTTACTTTCAATTATTTTGTTTTTGACGTCATTATTTACTCTCTTCCATATTCAAAAATTTAGATTTTAATACCAATCAACAAAAATTAGTGCCAAAATTAATTAAGATTTTCGATAACTTAATAAGAGTTAAAATCTTGGAATCTTTAGAATAACTTACCACAATGGTGTGTTAGGACTCCAAGGTTACTCTTCATGTTATAGTGTTGAGTAAGACTTTCACAAGATAATAATAAGTTATTCCATATTTTTTTTTGTTGTAATATTTTTATTTTGATTGAATTTGTCTCTTACAATTATTATTTATATCAAATTTTCTTGTAATTTATAGGTATGAGAAATCTAGAGTGGAAGGGAAAATGTGGCATCAACTCTATGATTTCTGTTACATGTTTATAGATTTATATCTATATCATTATCCATGTATTTATAGTAAATAATACCCCAAAAAAGTTAATTTTCTTTGTGTTATATTCATATACATACCAAGAAATACATGAAATTATTTGTGTGGATGAGTTTACTTAGTGTTTGTAGATCACATCATAAATACTTCTAGGATAATTTGCAGTATCACTCATTTTTTTAGTACAAACCTTAAAAATCTTCTTAGTATTTTCTTGTATCAAAAATTTATGCAGTATATGGAAGGTGGGGTTATGTACAAAATATAAGGAAATTTATGAATGATAGATGAATTATAAAGTTACATGGATGTAGTTGGATTAAATTCCATAAAACGGTGTATGTTTTTTGTGTAGGAGATAGACTACACCCTCAAATACAAGAGATATATAAAAAACAAATAAATTATCTTGGAAGAGGAAAGTAGTAGGGTATAATCCATATGAAATACATCTACTTAATGATGTAGAGGATGAGGAGGAGGAATCTATTCTCTATCATCATAGTGAGAAGCTATAAATTGCATTTGGGTTTTTTAATAACATCCCCTAGAACAAGTATGTGATCTAATTCCATCATTTAAAACATGGTCACTATTTTTGAAGAGATTATTGGTAAAGCTATGTGAATCAAATCTATAAAATCAAACTTTCACTAAAAATGGGGTATGGTGTTAGTTTTAAGTAGTAAGATGGAATCAAGATTTTTTTTGGGTTTCTTAAAATGTAGTATATTTAGTGTTTGGAGAACCAAACCATGTTGTTGATTTGATACATATCGTATAGTATACCTCACTTCATAGATATGCCAAATAGGATGGTGGTGTAAATTAACTTGCAGAAATTATTATGTTGTTTAATAATCTCTAATCATTTAATTATCAGCCCAAGGGACATAAAATTTCAATATTACCAGTGTTGTATACACAGTTACAGATATTTGGGATGTATAAAGGTAAATTTTTGTCACTACAATTAAGAAATAAAAATGCTAGAAAGGAACTAGATTTTGACTGAAATTAAATATTATGGCTAATGACAAAGCATATAAAAACATAACACGGTTAAAGGAATGAACTATTGCTAATATAATCATGCAATGAACTAAATCAGCAAACAAAAGGAGAGGGTTAGCAAACCACAAGTTCCTTGGGTGCTAATCCCTCCTAAGGCTTGTGTCTACAACGAATAAATAGAACTCATTATTTTATTTCATTAGCATGAATATTACAGTTGGAAAATACAACAAATTCTCTATGGATCTATCTCCATCTACATCATTAATATTTCCTTTTTATATCTTTCATTACAGTAGAAGCATGAAGAAAGAGATATTTATACTAGGAGTTCCAGTTAGATTAACTAAAATATCTTAAGAGAACAATGAGGAGACTATATGCATGCAACAGAACTACTCAGTAGTTGTTTTCATATCAATCACATAGATTAATTAATCGATCAGTTGATCAACCAGTTATTAAATTATGAATTAAATCAGTGATTTATTTGTTAAGTTACAACACATAATAAGATAATGGCATTTATTTCTCTCCTAGTTCTCATAATTACTTCTTCCATTAACACGTGCGAGCGTAGGTGTGATGTCCACGTTGCACAAACTCCTCATAATCATGGCTTTATTTATGTTTGTGACATCCTTTGGTTGCAGATGAGTCCCTATTTTGTGGATGAGGTCCTTGGTCAGCATGTCATTTGTCGCATACAGATCCTTTGGCTGCATGTTAGTTGTTGCATATAACAAGTTCTTTACAAACAAGGTTGGAATTATACAAAGCATCATTTAACATCATATTGCAATCAAAGGAATAAATGCATACTCATAGCCTACATAATAAAGTAAACTAGTAATAATTATATTAACTAATATTTATGCCATGATTTCAAGCTATAATGAAAATTTCTAACAGTATCACAGGGAAATACAAGTTCAGGGATACGAATGGCTCAACAGAATACAGAAGATGAGTTTTTTTTAGAAAGGAATATGAATGACTCATCACACCCCCAGACTTAACTTCTTGAATGTCCTCATTAAAGATTATTTAGGTTCCTCAATTGGCTTAGGGTTTGTTTGAGTGATGTTGCATAAGCGTCTGAAATCCACTAGTGTAGATGTTCCTTCAGGCTCTGTGAAGAAGTAACCTCCATTCCTTCTGTATATTTCCATGATTTTGGCATGTATGTCGTCATCCAATTTATTTTCACCAGACCAATGTGGTATATGATAGTGGAATATTGGGGGATAATAACTAATGGAAAACCAAGTTTTATCACATTCTTTAGAAACTTCAAGTATGCATTTACCCTCCTGAAAGTTGGAATGATATTATGATAAGAGTACATTTCTTTTCTTTGCATCTCAGGGGACATCTCTTGTCAGTGCATCCTATAGGCATATGTTATCTCTCATGCATTGATTTTAATTTGGTCCCTAGCTTCTTCATGAGCTTTGATTCTCATCTGGTGTACTCATTGTCTAATTTCCCTATGTTCCATGTATTTTCCATACTCTTCAATAATTTCCCTTGTATTTGCAGTTTCAACCCTGATCATTAATGGTTGCAGTTTTGACAAGTGCTTGTATTCTTCCATATATTTTTCTTTGTAAAATTCGTTGTTAAAATAAGAACACAATTCCCTAATTGGAACATATATAATATAAAGTATTGGGATCAATTACCTATCATATTCAAGGGCATAATTGTACATATACAATTCAAATAATAATAGTTGAATCTCATGAGCCATATTCAAGTATATTCTAAAGAAACTTCTAGCTCCACTAATATCAAATGGAATATCAGAATTGATACAAGTGAGCTTCAACTCTAGCATATGTTCTTTTAAGAAAATGGCATAAATGTTAAAAGGTGACATGCATTTAAGTATGTCATTGGTCACCTGAATTGTATCTTCTGACTTTTTCTTTAGCCTTGTAATCTTCTTATCCTTTGCCTTAAGCTCCTTGTCATTGTCCTCGATGCCTTGTTGGTGTTAGAAGATGAGTTATTCCTTTTCTCTCTCACATTTTCCTTGCAACCGATTAACATAGTTTTAAAATTGTTGGACGTGGTAGTCTAACAAGGTTTTTTATGTGGTCATGTTCCTGAATGCTAGTTTTGCAGGATATTTGAAAACTTCTCTAATGGTAACTTATGGATGCATGTTAGCTTGTGGAAACAATGGCAGAGTAGGCTCTAATATGGTCTCAACTATCTAAATAGTTATTTTAGGAACATTTCCATGTACCTTCTTAATCTTCTCAAGTAGTTTTTTTATTTTAATTCTATGAACAATGTTTGCAATGATTTCCTCAACATCATGGGGCATACCATCCCCAACTTCCATCTCATTAGTCTGTGTTTGAAGCAGTGTATGGTCACGTGTTTCTTCTATCTTATCTTCATCATTTATGGCTTCATAATTTGTTTCTTCAATTTCCTTTGTAAATCCTTCTCCTTCACGCTTTTCATGGGTTTCCTTAGCATGAACTACCTCTACATGTTCATCCATTTGTTTAGCAAGGATTTCTTGAGCCTTTTTATTTCAAACTTCTTTTCCCCTCTTCTCTTCCATACCCTTTATTGGATCAACATGACCCTGTTGATCATGAATTCCAACATCAATACCTTTCTTGTCTATGTCCATTGATGTGGCCTCAATATTATCTTTTGCAATTTCTTTATGACTATCAAGTGATATGGTTTTAGTATTTGTGGCTTTGATATTTTAGGATTTTTAGTTCTTAGGTGGTGAGAGCACCTAGGTGGTGTGGGAATGGATTTGGAATATGTAGGAGTAGACGTGGAATATTTAGGAGTATATTTGGAAGATTTAGGAGCAAATTTGGAAGATTTAGGAGTAGGACTAGAACATTTTTTCTTACTCCTTGAGGTGGATGATTCAAGAGTTGAAAATCCAAGTAGGGTTTCAGCAATGAGAATCCTCTCAAGAGATACAGGAATGGGGTTCTCTTTAATAGATGGTGTATTTTAAGAAATAGGGGTTTCTGTGGGAAAAGAAGTGGAAACTGTGGGTTCATGATGAGAAGTGGAAGTTGCGGGTTCAACTTTATGAGTGAAATAACTACATTAATTATTCTTATTTTCATTCCATGCCCCAATAATTCATCAATATTCTTAACCCTTGAAAATTCTCCCTAATTCAGTTCAAGATGTTCTCTCTCCAATGTATGTTTGACAATGAGAGTGATAAGACAATGGTGGTACAGAGATGACCTCCCTCTCTATGATTCTCTACTCATCATTTTAAATATTTCATTTAGAAAATTGGGTACATTAATATTCCTATAATTTTTCAAGTGATTGAGTAACTTGAAATGAACAGTATTCAGCCGGGAATATCTGCCCTCGCAAGTAAAATATTTGATGACATAATTGGCAATATCAGCCCAAAGTGGTTTGAGAGAAGTGAAGAATGTACCTTGTCTATCAGTTATGAAGTTATCATCTGCATCACAAAAGAAACTTGTCAAGTTTCCTCCATATTTTCCTTCTCGTGGAAAAGTTCACCTTCTGCAAGAAGCCCTGTGACTACAGCCAAAATTCCATCATCCACTCTCACTACTAAAACCTTCACAGTAGCCTCTCCATCCTTAAATGTGGAATCAAACTCCTTTACCATAGATTCGTTGAAACCCTAGAACTTACTAATGTAGTCCATCCATCCACTATTCTAAAAATAATGAAATATTTGTGGCTGGTTGTAGATTTCAGAATGCTCATTTGGTTCATGGAGAATTAAATCCCATCCCATTTTAAATTCTACAAATTACTTCATCTTTGATAGGGAAAATCACATAATTTACAAAAGTGATGCAAGAATTCGAGTAATGAGGAATGTTTTGAGTACTTTGTTTTTGAATTCTGTGACCGACTCACATGCAACACAAAAAGGGAATGAATTAAATTGTTTTGAGTGTTGCAAATATGTGAGGTGAATTAGTGTGATGAAGTAGGGTGTGTTTCACCTAATTCTTAGACGTTTCTTTAAAAGTGATGAAACAGATAGGGTAATGAGCATAGGAGGAATACCTTTTGAAATGAAGGTTGATAGGTTTTTGCATGCTTATGACCTCAAAATCCACATCTGATCATGAGAGCTTACTTTTGGCTGGGAGGAACTACCTGAAATGGAACACAAGACCACCAAATAAAAGTTAAACAAAGATCTGGGAAGTGTGATACTTCCTAGATGGTTGTCAGTCCACTGTTTAAAACAATTTAATGCTAGTAATGAAGTAAATCCTATTATAATTAAAATGATTTAGGCATCTCATTTAAAACACAATAAGAAAGATCTAATCTAACAGGCTAGGTTAAAATAAGATCCAAAGGTCAAGTAACTAGTTATGGGTCTCTGCAGGTTTGATAGAGGTCTTAGGAAGGTCACAGGTGATTAAGGGTGATTTGAAAATAGGTGGATAGGTCACTGTTCTGGGCTGTATTGGTAAATACAGTGACCGATGCCGATTAAGGGTGACAGATGCCGGTTGGAGAGAACCAGTGCCGTTTACTGTGGAATACTAGGAATGTCACAGAATGAGCTTTAGATATCCTTTATGGTTACATAAAGGACTAGGCTGGTCGAAATGAGGTATTAGGCTGTTCGAATGGGATTTGGCAAGGATTTAATGGGGATATGGAGGGGTGAGTATTGAAGGAGATCAATGGGTGGCTAGGAGAACAAAGGATGAAGATACAATGATTAAATGAATGAGCTAGAAGAGTAGAATATTCTACTTTCTTGGAACCTAGTTCTAGACATCTGTGAGTGAGGAATGAAGGTGTTGATAAGAGGTTGAAAGCTGCAAAGGATCATCAAACGTTGGGGAGCTCTCGCATGGGCTTCATGTGCTCTCCTTCTTTCTTGATTAGATCAAATCTATGCTGGATGGTTATTAGATGTCTATGTCAGAGAAAATTCTTGATCTCCTTCCTTGCATGGGTGTTCTCATTGAAGATTTTTCTCAAAAGATGTGTTATCTCTCAGGAATGTGCCAACTTTTAACAACCTCCAAAATAAGGTTGTTTTGGGGGTTAAAAGGTGACCGACGGTGATTCTAGCTTAACAGGAAGCGGTTAAGGGTAACTAGCGTTGGTTAGGGAGGGATTTCCTAGGTTTACTAAACTGGGAAGATCCCCTTGATTTTTTGGGATCTCGTGTCGTTAATCTGCAGATCAGACTAGAAGTTTCCTTTAAGCATGTGGGAATGTGGTTAGAGGGAATGTAGGCATTGATGTTTAGGGTTTGGGTAAGTCTTAGTAAGTTATGGCAACTTACTAAGAATAGGTCTTAGGGTGAGGTGGCTTGATGAGGTGTCTAGGTGAGGTCGATATGTGGGCATTATCTAAATTAGGCTATTTAAATAATAAATATAGTGAGGGTAATAAATTAATTTAATTTAAATAATTAAATTAATATTATAGTGTGGTGAAGGGGGCCATGGCTAGGTGGATGTGTTCAAGGTGTTTATTTGTCGAGGGACCAAAGGGAGTGTCACCCAATTTTGGTGTCTACATTTTTCCCTTTTTTGATATGTAGCTTGTATTGGTAAGCGACGCTGAAAAAAAAAAGATGTGGCTGCCCCATGTGTGGATGGAGGTGATCCCCCTCAAACCAGGAATTGACAAGGCAAAAGGTAGAATCAGTGAGTGGTTTGATAAAAGGTAAATGTAATGAAAAGGAAGGTGGGTAACAGGGGAAAAGGGAGTAAGGTCTACTCGGGTAATCTAGGTAATGGGTCAGGGTCAAAGGTCGTAACAGTCAAATGCATGCACACGTATAAACTGCAACACACTACCAAGTTGAAGAGCAAGAAAACTCTACATTGTCTACGGTCGATAGGTTTATCTAAACAAGGTTATTTGTTATTTCGGTATGCAAGGTATAGGATATGGTCCAGAAACACAACGCAGGTCAGGTGCAGGAACATTTAGGTGTGTTCCGGTACACCAAAGGTAGGGGTAGGATAAATGGTCAGAGTAAGAGGCAAGGTAAGGTCATTAGGTCAATCAACATAGGTAACAATGCCACAAGTTATAACAAACACATGAGGTAAAATATCACTAGTGATGTTCTAGGGCCAAGAGTCTAGGTCATGACAGGATAAGGGCCAAGGTATGGGTAAAATAATGAGTCCCAAAAGGTAGACGCGGGTAGGTAAGTAACTGATGAGGGCATGAGTGTGAGGTAAATGGTTTTGGGTAAATGTGGGGTGGGGTAAATGATCAAGGTAAAGGGTAGGTGTGGAAAAAAAAAAGAGTGATGGGTAGGGTAATAGGGTAAAATTTAGGGCAATGTGCAAGAGAGGGTGATTGATGCTAGTCAAGGGTAACCGATGACAGTAGAGTGTAACTGACCATGGTAAGGTAGGGCACGTGACTGATGCCGGTGAAGATAAAACCAACGTTGGTTAGGGTGGGTTTGTTATAAAAACAAAAAAACTGTGTTTTTTATTATTCATTTCTCATTTAGTGAATTGAGAAAACAACACAAGAGAGAGAAAAAAAGGGAAAAGTGTCCATATAAAATAGAGAGTTGAGTCGGTGAGTTGAATGGTGGGTGATTGGTTGGTGAGAGGAAGGTCCATGGGATCAGTGTGGGTGATTTGATTAGTTGGAGTTGTGGGTAGCGATTTGGTGATGGCAAAGGCCAGAGAGGGATCAGATAGGCCACCAGTGCAGTGGCCAGATGTGCCACCACGACGATGGTAGCATGATGAGGTAAGCATCCAACTCTTGTTTGTATTTTTTGAGATAAAGTAGGTAATTTGTCAAATTGGGTTTTTGTTTTTTATTTTGGGTGGGGGAAAATAAAATTTTTAAATGGGAGGGGAAATTGGGGAAAATAGGAGTGGGGGGAGAGATAAGTGGTAGAAGAGGGGAGATGATGAGGTGTAGCAGGGACCCAACCAGCACCTATGTTGGGTGGGTAGATGTTAGCATGTCACCAGATAGAGGCCGAGGAGGTTGAGGGTTACAGGAGAGATGGATATTGAGGATGTCTGCTGGGTTTTCACCGATGACATGGTGATCGGCGTCGGTCATTCCCTTCATTTTAGCCAACATCTTGGTGATGTTGTCTCAAACCAGGGGGTGTGTATCAGTCTATATGCAACAGAGAGTGACTTTAACTGATCCAGTAGTTAAGGGTGACTATTTTTATATTTTCTAGACAGAACTCTTTAACTGTCTTAAGGACTTCTTCGGAGAGTAAGGGGCTTATTCAAAGTGCCACTATGTTGGGTGGTTGGGATGGGTAGGGGTAAACACTGAAGGGTCCCTAGGAAGAGGAAATACATCATGTAGAATGGAAACGTACTGGGTGTTGGATAAATAAACAGACTTGAATTCATTATGCTTGTATTGGATTGCAAGAAATAGAGATCATTTATCTAAACACCTGCAGGAGCAGGGTATACAACAGAGTTTAACTGAAAGAACTAAAGCAATGACAAAGTTCATAGGTGCTAAGCTGATTTTCTTAAGAAACCTAAATGGCAAATAAATGGAGGATCCTGGGCCTTGAGTGGGAGTGGGCCGATGCTACCTGCATGTAGTCTGGTAGTCGAGTTTAACAACTCGGAATCTCTCTCATCAATCAGAATGGTTATTTCCGCGACCAAGACATTCCAGTATTGCAAAATGTATTAGATCTGAGATACACAATCTATTTCTAGAGGATGTGTTCCAGATACTTCTAGCTACCCATAATTGGGTATCTAATGCAAGTCTTATTATATCTACCTCTGAGGCAATCAGAGGAGTCTCAATGATTGATGGTGAAATTGAGAGGGGATGGCTGAACTGACATTCTAAGTCAAATGCCAGTTGATCAGATTGTTATAGAGATAACTGTACCTAGCCCATCTACGTTTAGGAGATCGAGGATAGTAGTTCATGAGTGTAGATGTAAAATCTCCATATGTGGTTTAAAATTGATAACTACCATTGGATGTAGAAGGGTGGAGTGGTTTCCCCAATCATAGGAAATGGGGTTAATTACTATTACATGATGAGAGTTCCAGAGTTATCACCAAGCTTTTCCTGAAAGTAAGTCTGAGCATTTCTGGTGCAGCTATATACTGGAGTTATGGGCACTAAGGTCCGAAAGTTCCGAAACAGTACTGTGTAGGTTCAGCATGCTGTTAAAAACCTACTTTACTTCACCTGCTTGGGCATATAATCAACTGATTAGACCTTCTTTATGTGCAAATCTAAATGGGTATGCACGACACTATAGCCGATGCCTTTCCGCTAGGCTATGTAACGAGTGGGGTCACAATCAGGCAAAAGATAGACAGGTACATCCTAACTTATATGGAGAGCAACTAAGATTCAGACAATGCAATCAAACACAATCACAATGTGAGCCTATTTCTGAGCATGACTATTGGAGGGGTAATCAGTCATATTAGTGGCCTCATCATATGGAGGCCTGATTATATGGGCTATACCGGCATGCATGCTGAAGATAGATGCGTGATGTACGCTAGTTGAGCTGCAGCTATTTTGAGCATGGATACATGATCGCTGCGTGCTGAAGGGATTTTGCATGATTTTATGATCCCAGTATATACGAGACCATCATACGTGTCGATGTAGTTTGGGCTGATACAGGATCATACCTCCACCCTGTCCCACAATACAAGAGAGATAGACATGGATGAGGATATCCCTGTATATTCTACCACAGACACGACAGTGCTCATTTAGGGTATGCAGGAGCAGGACAGTGCGACCAGCTTGATTTGTTTGTGTCCCGATGAGTCACAAATGATTGTTTGTTGTGATATGGATGAAAACTAGGTGAGTTAGGCATGATGGAGTCAGGTCTTAGGCATGGATTGAGTTAGGTTATAGGCATGGATCGAGTTAGGTCATAGGCATGGTTGAGTCAGGTTTGGTTAGGCATGGTCGATTTAGGTTTGGTTAGGTATGGTTATCTTTAAATTAGTTGAAGTTGTGATTCATGAATTTGAGCAATGAATGATGATGTGGGTCATGTTTAAAATGTTTTATAATATATGCATGATGATGGTAGAGAAATGGAAGTTGTAATAAATGTATGTTGTGGTGATGATAATAATGTTAAGCAATTTGTTGTTTGTGTAGTTTAATTTCCAAGTTTTAGATATAAAAAGGAAACTAAGTAGGGTAGAATGTAATTTGAGGAAAATGAAAGATGAATTGGTTAGGGTAAAGAGTGGCCGAGCTAACCTCCAAGGGCCCCATGCCCTCAAAGTGCTACCTACATAGTCCCAGTGAAAAGGGGACCTCAAGCTGATGTAGTTCTCCCATATACTAGGGAAGAATATGAGGAGGTATGAAAATGAGTTGGTAGGTTTTAGGCATGATTTGGTTTTAGGTCTGTTAGGTGTGAGTGGGTTATAGGCAAATTAGTGTAGGTGATGTCAATTGTGGTGGAAGAAGAAAATTACCCCAAAGGTACGCGTCGAGGACCAAGTCCTGTATAAGGTAATCAAAACGTAAAGAAAGATGGTTTAAAAGATAAGAGGGGGAAATAAAGCCACCTAATTGATTAGGATCATACCGAGTGGGTCATACCTCAAAGGAGGTGATGAATGCAAGACCCTAAAGACATTGCATGATTGATTGTTCTAAGGGTGAAAAGTAGTCACATGATCACCAAATGTCTTGTTTCCAAGAGGTCCCTTGAGGTAGTAGGAAAGGGGAGTGTGAATGGTGAGAGGGGTGAAAGGTGGGTAAGTTTTGATATGGTATGAGGTAGCATGCTCTTTGGGAAAGAGATCCAAGGGCACAATGGGAAAATCCATGACTAAAAGTTGTCTGTTTTGATTTGTATTTGAGATAGACTGATCGATGTGGGAAGTCTATATGGGATGAGGAAATTAACTCCTTGAGGTCTTCGTGAAGCTGATCGATGCAGGAAGCTTCAATTTCTCTCATTTTTTTAAAGAGCTTTACATAGCTGTCCTTCGAGGGAGCAGTCTATTTATAGCAGCGATTGCAGAGAGGAAGATGTCCTTTTGAGGGAGTCAACTTTTTATTAGAAGTTTGACTCAAGGAGTTGGGTCCCATGTGAGGGCTTTGAAGTCATGGACAAGACCAAGGTGAAGAATAGGATTCTTGTTCAGAAAGCTGGTTGAAATGACCATGGGATCTCATTTAAAGGTAGATTAAAAGTATCCATGAAAATCATGCTATGTGTAATGTCGTGGTACACATATTCAAGAGAAGATAACAAGTGACGGGTACTCACATGATTCTTGTTTAATCATTGGTGATGTGCGAGAAGTGGAGAGTGCTCAAGGGATGATTATGGAAAGAGGCAAAAGGTGATGTAGGACTAAAAGTCAACAATAGAACGGTCGAAGATGCAAGGCATTAAGGGGCTCAGGTTTGGGTTTACCATTGAGGACAGATAAACGATAAGCACCTGATCCATAGGTATGAGTCACGATGTATGGTCCAAGCCAATTAGGATAAAATTTTCCTCGTTTATTTTTTTCTGTTTTGGTTACATGTTGATTTTCTTTCAGGACAAGGTCACCGACTTGAAAGGTTTGTTCATGGAGACATTTGTCATAGGCATGTTTGATACATTTTTGGTAAACTTGAAGGTGGTCAAGAGCATTAAGATGGTGTTCGTCTAATAACTCAAGTTGTGCTAAACGGTCCTGATGAAAGTCATCATCATTGAGCATGTCATGGAGAGAAATGCGGAGTGAGGGAATCTAGACTTCGAGAGGTAGAACAACCTCCATACCGTAGACCAGAGAAAAAGGTGTGGAAGTAGTGGAAGTACAGATACTAGTGCGGTATGCCCACAGGGAAAAAGGAATGTGTGTATGCCAGTCCTTCCCAGTATCGTTAACCACTTTCATGAGAATTTTTTTTAGGTTTTTGTTAGTGGATTCGGCTTGGCCATTGGTTTATGGGTAATATGGTGACGAGAAACTTAGCTAAATGTCGAAGGTGTCACAAAGTTTTCGCAATGTTTTTTTTTGAATTGTTTTCCATTGTCAGTGATGAGGTGATGAGGAACACCAAAGTGACAAATTATGTGGTGATTGATGAACTCACATATTTTCTCAGCTTTCGTGGAGATGAGTTGTATGGACTCAACCCATTTTGTGTAGTATTTGGTAGCGGTGATAATCCATTGATGTCATTGGGAAGAATGGGGGTTGATCTCTCCGACAAGATCCAAACCCCATTAAGAGAAGGGCCAAAGGTCACAAGGTGTGACTGGGTGTGTGATGAAGGTTGGCATGTTATTGGAATTTTACACAATGTTTGACGTAATCACAACAATCATGGTTAAGGGTCGGCCAGTAATAGCCTAGGCGAAGAATATGCTTAGCAACAGCAAGGCCACTAAAGTGGCCTCCACATATGCCATCATGAACTTCCTTAATTGTATAAGGAATTTCAAAACTCATGAGGCATCGTAAGAGAATACCATCAAAGCCACGCTTATAGAGAAGGCCCCCCATGATGACGTAACGAGAGACCTTTTTAAGGAAGGTGCGTTTTCCATTACGGGTGAGATCAAGAGGTAAGATGGAGAGAGAAAGGTAGTCGGAGTATTTTTTATACCAAAGGTCACTCGGGTCAGGGGTAGAGGTTCTGATGGAGTAAACTTCATGAGGTAAATAAGAAGGTGATTGGATTCATTGTACAGTGACAAAGATTTTAGAATTGGCAGGCGAAGCGGGTATTTGAGAAGCCAAGCAGGCCATGGTATCTGTAAATTTATTGGTTGAACGGGGGACGGTCTGAAGGTCATAACGGTCAAAAGTGGTCAAAATTATGTCCACATGATGTTTATACTTTTGAATTATCTCATTACGACATTGGTATATACCATTGACTTGGTTTATAACCAATTGGGAATCACCAAAGATGTTGATTGATTTGACATCTAGGGCATAGGCAGCTTGGAGACCTAGTACGAGCACTTCGTATTCGGAAATATTGTTTGTACAATAAAAATCTAATTTGAAAGACAAAGGCATGGGTTCACCATCAAGAGGAATGAGGATAACACCAGCCCCACCCCCATGCTGACACTTGGAACCATCGAAGAAGAGTGTCATTTGATAAGCGGGTTCATCCAAGGAAAGGGTAGCAATTGACTCATCTGGAAAGTCAAAATTAGAGGGTTGATCCCCAGAAATAGGTGCATTGGCCAATTGGTCGACGATGGCTTGGCCCTTGATGGAATTTTGATGGATGAATTCAAGGTCGAGGTCAGCTAAAAGCATAAGCCATCATGTGGCACGCTGATTTTGATAAGGTTTGGCATACATGAAGTGTAAGGGGTCGGTGTTGGTCACAATATAGGTGTTTTGGTTGAGTAGGTAATGGCTGATTTTTGTGGAAATGAAAAATAAGGATAAGAAAAGTTTTTTGAGGTGGGTGTATCGGGTTTCATAGTCCAAAAGAGTATGACTTATGTAATAAACCGCTTGCTCCCTGTGTTGCTCATCGCGATGAGCGAGCATGGCCCCCAAGGAGTGATCGGTAGCAGAGATGTATAGGTAGAAGGGTTGATCGTCTTTAGGTGGGATAAGTATGGGTGGTTGGAGAAGGTATTGTTTTAAGGCCTCAAAAGCTTTGTGGTAGTCATCATCCCATTTAAAGGAGACATCCTTCTTGAGCAGATGATGAAATGGTTGACACCGATCAAATAATTGTGAAATGAAATGGTGAATAGACTGCAACTTACCTTGCAGGCTACAGAGTTGTCTAAGGTTAGTGGGTGGAGGCATTTCTAGAATGGCCTTGACTTTAGCAGGGTCAACTTCTATACCACGTAGGGAAATGATAAATCCTAGGAGATTTCCTGAGAGAACCACGAAGACACACTTCTTGGGCTGAAGGAGAACGTAATATTTAATGAGGCGGTCAAAAATGGTTTTGAGGATGGCAAGGTGCTCAGAGTAGTGTTTAGATTTGGCCAGGAGATCATCCACATAATCTTCCAATATACGGTGCATGATGTCATGGAAGATGTAAGTCATAGCCCGTTGATATGTGGCACCAGCATTTTTAAGGCCAAAAGGCATGACTCGGTAGCAGAAGGTCCCCCAAGGGGTGATGAACATGGTTTTGTGTTGATCCTCTGAGGCAAGCAATATTTGGTTATAACCCAAGAAGCCATCCATGAGTGATAGCATCTCGTGTCCAATGGTAAGGTCAACCAGTTGGTCAATTCCTAGTAGAGGGAAGTCATCTTTTGGGCAGGTGAGGTTGAGGTCACGGAAGTTTGTGTAAATGTGGAGTCCCCCTGTCACCTTGGTGACAGGGACAATGTTAGAAATCCAACGAGGATAATCAATGGGTAATATGAAGGAAATGGAAAGAAGGCGTTGAAGTTCTTCTTTGACTAGAAGGGAAATGCAAGGGTGCATTTTCCTCAGCTTTTGTTTGATGGGTTTGGCATTGGGAATTGTTATGATATTGTGGACCACTATGGTGGGGTCAATACTAGGCATGTCTGTGTAAGACCAAGTGAAAGTGTGGTTATGATCTTTGAGAAAAGAAGTAATGGCTTCCTGTTCAGCAGCATCTAAAGATTGACTGATCTTTAGGATGTGCGGGTCATCCTGAGTATGAATGTTGATCTCAACAGTCGATTCATTCAACATGGTTTGTGTCTCAGAAGGTAACGACTGATGAATATATGAGTCTTCTGCACCAAGGTAGGTGAGTATAGATTCATCATCCTGACATTGAACAACGTTAATTGAAGGTGTATCGTCATCGATCATTTCAGGGTATAGGAAGGGAAGAGAGGAAGGGGTCTTGCAATCACGTTGATAAGTCAAAGGCCCCAAGGAAATGGTGTTTATTAAAAAAAAATTAGGAGGGATAGATTCAGGATCCATTGACTCCATCGGCGAAGGTGGTGATGAAAGTACAGCGGGTGAAGAAGGTGGAGAAGGGTTGATGTTCTTGATGGGTTCAATGTGGGCTTGCTTGGTAGGTGGTTCAGCAAAGCCGATACCACTACGGTCGTTATGTTTTTGGGTGGTACATGGAATGATAGTATGGTGGCCTTGTTCATAAAATAAAAAACCAAAACCCTTCCACACACATCGGTGCAGGAAGGTGTGGGCGAAATGGTGATTGGTGAGTGATTGGAAGTCAGTGGAAAATGGGTGAGTTTGAGACGGTGGTTCAGGTGTGTAAGCGGTAGTATCAAGTCCCCCATAGGTGAGACTAGTACAAAGATGAGGAGGACCATAAAGGAGGTGTTCTCCTATGTGGTGATCATAACAAGGGTGTTGGTGAAGAATTCCATACTCTTGTGGAGTAAGGAATGTGTTAACACTATATAAGTGATATTCTCCCAGAGTGAGGTGTTGAAAAATTCCTTCCAAGGGATCGGTGGTTGGTATGTGGGTAGCTGGAATAGATGATGGGTTAGTGGTCGATGACGGAGGTAGAGCTAACGGATTGGGAGGCTAAGGGGTCAGCCATGGAGGTTGTGGCAGTGGTAGGAATAGAGGAGGCATGTGCGGTTGAGGTAGCGACTGTACTGGTAAGTGGAGGTGTAGGTGAAGTGGTAGTGGTCGTAGAGGCTTTAATGGGTATGAGCACATCATTGGGTTGGTAGAGCATGTTGCATGTTTTGAAAGGTGATGGATCATCTGGAATAGTATAGGTGTGTCCTTCATGTTCAAACTTTACACAATGATGTAAAGTGGAAGGAACGCAACCCATGACATGAATCCAGGGTCTGCCAAGTAACAAGTTATATTGAAATTCCCCCTCCAAGACGTAAAATAGCTCTAGAATAGTGCAGGGGCCCACACAAACATGGAGGATGATGGTGCCTAGTGTAGAGGTGATAGCATCGTTGAATGAACGCAACATGACGGGATGTTTATGCATGCAATTATTAGGTATGCACATTTGAGCGAATGCATGGGATGAAATGATATTAATGCTAGCACCCCCATCGATCATTACACATTGTACACATATATCATCGATGTGGACAGAGATGAAGAGGGTTGGGTCTGGGTCATCGGTTTGGTGCGGTGTGATCTCTTCCTCTGAGAAGCTAAGGGAGGCTACTTGGTGAGTAGGGTGTGGTGTGGATAAAGGTGGCAATTTGGTGAGAGAGGCTACATGATGGGGTGTGATAATGGAGGCTACAAGTGTAGGGTCATTGGGTAAAACCTCAATAGATTGAAGAACCTCCATGAGAGCTTGACGATGGGATTCTGAGGTTTGGATGAGGTCATATATGGACATTTTGAGGGGAGATTGGTGTAATTGTTTGAGCATGGTACGATGTGTGACCCCATTAGAAATAGGGTATGTGGGGCCACGGATAGTGATTTTAGGTGTGTGTACAGATGGTATGTTGGGTATAGGATTGGTTGGTGGGTCAGTTGCCTTTTCCTTTCCTTTGTCTTTCTGAGCATGGGTAGTGACATGGATCATGTTGATCTGAGGGGAGTTGGAAAAAGGAGAAGGTGTAGGGTGAGTGGTGTAACGACATGATGGGAAAAAACCTACTAGAGGAGAAAAACCTTGTGAGGTGAGCTGGGCGCAATGACATTTAGGTAATGGTGTGGCAAGTTCTCTGATGTGAACCATGTTAATTTTAAATCTTGGGGGTGGCTCTAAGAGCTGTGGGGGTGGAGGTCATGGTTGTTGAGTAGGCAGTGAGGGAAGGACTTTGGGAATGGGTGTCGGTGAAGCAGGGTCCTCATCGAGAAGGTCATCATTGTCAAAGTTGGCTTTCGGAGGACACAACTGGATAAGAACAGTTTTCAAAGCCTTGCAGTTCTCCACATCATGCCCTGGCACACAATGGTAGGCACAAATTTTAGTGTCATCAAACCCTTTTGGCTTGGGTTTGAGGGGGTCATAAGGTCTGAGCGGTGGTAATGTGATGACAGAAGTCTCAAGGAGGTTGGTTAAAATTTTGGCATAGGACCCTGCTAGTGGATCGCAATGGGAAGTGAAAGTGGGTTTGGGTGTAGGTGCGTCTGATTGTTGAGGAACGGTCCTTGCAGGAGGGGGAGTGGGTTGAGCCATGGTTTTGGGTGCTGGAGTGGTCTTGGGTGTTGGTCATGTTTGTTTGGGTAGGGGTATGGTAGATGAACGGGCAGGAGGAAGTATGGTTGTTTTGACTACCTTATTGGAGGGTAGCGGATTTTTGTCTTTGGGTTGCACCTTCTTGGGTAAAGGTGATATGGGTGTCCGAGATCTAGAAGGAAAAGTGGATGGGGGAAGAGGGCAAGTTACCCATGGGGATAACGGAGGTGCTGTGAAGGTAGATGATGTGGGTCGTGCAGGGGGTGTGAGGGACAGAGACTAAAGTGTAGTGGGTAGTGAAGAAGTTACTGAGGGTATTGGAGGTATGGGTGGTAAAGATGCTACAGGTGTGGGTGTAAGCCGTGTCGGGCACCTAGGTATGTTAGAGGTTTGTGAGGAAGGAATGGGCTGTTGTGTTTTTGGTTTATTGATGGGTGGAGGTTTCTTGACCGTGTGGGGAGGTTGAGGTCCTAAAATGGATGGAAAGGGTGAAGGTGATGTAGGTATGATTGGCACAGCTGGGGTATGAGTTCTATGGGTTTGGTTCTTCTGTTTGGGTGCCAGAGTAGGTGTGGTGTTGACTTTGGAGGATGTAGCTAAATCTAGTTTGATAGGTGGATGAGTAAGGCTGGTGGTCGGGGTGACCCCTAAGGTAGTAATAGGTTTAGTCAAGGAAGATGTTGTAGGTGTGGGTTTGGATTTAGATGTATGTTGGGTTATGGGTAAGGGTGTCATGGATGAAGTTGTGATAGAGGTGGTTGTGCTTGGTTTGATTGGTTGAAATATCTTTGGGTAGATAGTGGAGGTATCAGCAAGTGACATCTGCATTTACATTAAGACAGGAAGTAGAAGGCGTCCCCACAATAAGGCTCTATCCACATAATCTAAGCGATCGGCCAAGCGTGAGAATGACATGTCTGTAGGTGAAGTTGATGAGGACCTAATGGCTATTCCCATAAAATGTGTCTTAGAGATGGGGAATTTGCTAGCTTCGGCTTCCGTGGGTAAGAGAGCCGAAAGTAGGTCTGTGGGATCTTGGGTAGCTGATGGAGAATGTTCGCCTAGAGGCAAAGGTATCTCTACTAGATCTTTGATAGGTGGAGGAGAAAATGGGTGTTCCTCTATAGGTGGAGGAGATGATGGGTGCTCCTCTATGGGTGGAGGAGATAAACAAGCATCCTCCATGGACTGAAGAAGTATTGTGAATGACGGTTCCCTAGGTGGAGAAGTCAAAGGTGAAATGGTCTCGATATTAGTGAAAGGCTCCTCCACAGGTGAGGAAGGAGGTGAAAGGTGTTCCTCTATGGGTGGAGGAATAGGTGAGGTGGGTTCCAATGCAGAAGGAGGATTTCAAGCTAGAATTTCCTCTATGGAAGGAATATGGGGTAATTGGGAAGCAACAGGTGCATCACTAAAAATAGCGTGGACCTCGTGGGTATGGCTATCATGAGTTGAGGTCTCACCAGTTTGATCAGACGAAGGGGCATGATTGGGAAAGGGTTTCTTAAATATGTGTAGGTTTTGATTGGCCGGTGCATTAGGATTATCCACGGTTAGCTCACCTTTCTCGAGCATTTCTTGGACAATGTTTTTGAAAGTGATGTAATTTCCGTCACTATGACCCTTTACTCGATGATAGTTACAGAAGTCGTGCTCTTTATACCATGTGGGTGTGGGGCGAGAAGGGTCAAAACCAGTGTGTGGTTTTATAGGTGGAAGGGTGATGGCCCCAGCTTTGATGAGCTTTTCTAAGATAGAAGAATAAGGTTCCCCAATTGGGGTATATTTCCGTTGTTCTCATCTGAATTGAAAAGTCTGAATAGGTGAGAGATTAGATGAGGGGCTAGCCTGATTTGACAGATGAGCTGGGCCAGCTTTGAGTACTACTGTGTTAGCGGTGCCCTTGGCCTTTGAATAATTTTTCTATGGTTTGGAAGAAGAGGAGGTGTCATTTGACTTGAATTCCGAATTCTTATTGCGTAATTGGATTTTCTTCTCTTCGATGGCCCGAATCTCTAACTTTCGTGCCATGGTGAATGCTTCCTTGAATGTTTAGAAAGTTTGGACCTGCAGGGTCGGTGAGATATGTCTAGCACAAGCCCACTTGAAGAGCTCAATGAGTTCTATTTGTGGTAGTTGGAAGGTGAGCTGATTGATCAGGCTATGCCAGTGAGTGACAAAATCTGTGATAGATTCGTCATCATACTGATGCGTGGAGTATAGGTCAGTCATGGTAACCTTCTTGACGATATTGATGGAGAAGTGATCCAAGAAGGCTTGGGCTACCTGATTAAATGAAAATATAGAGTGTCTAGGTAACCCACTATACCAATCTAACACAGGTCCAGTCAGAGACATGGGAAAGGTCCTCAAGAGCAAAGCATCATCGTGGGTGATTAGGTAGCACCCATGTTTGAACGACCGTAAATGTTGTTGTGGGTCTTCCTTGCTATTGAAACGGTTGAATTTAGGCATCTCCCAATGTATGGGGTATGGGCGGATAGGAATGGATGGGTGGATGGGCTCATTACAAATCTCATCGTAGGTGAGAGTGTTGTGGGAGCCAGAAACCGATGCCTCCAATGTCTGCATCTTGTCCATCATTAATTTGATTAGGTCGTTGGTAGGTTGTGATGGTTGGGTGCCTCTTGTAGCGTAAGAGGGTTGATGTTGGGCATATGACGAGGGTGGCATTCCAGTATATGGTGTTGCCATGTAGGTAGATTGAGAAGGAGGTAGTGAAATAGGGGGGACGTACTCAGAATGAATAACAGATGAAACAGGAGGCTGCTGATAATACGTATATGGAGGTGGAAGGGTCGTGGTGACCCTAGTGGTAATGGGGGCTAATGATTGTGGAATAGAAAGGACCACATTTTGAAAGGGGGTAGGGGTCACCGACATGGGAGGTGGCTATGTAGCTACGGGTATATGCGAGACAATAGGGGTGGATGAGGTTGTGTTTTGAGTGGTTGTCAAAGGTATGGTGGATGTGGCAGGTGCAACGGATGTAGTAGACGCGACAGTCAGAGCGGGTATAGGACCTAGCTGTGAAATGACTGGGGGTAAGGTAGATGTAGGCAGCGTGGAGCCAGATGGGGCTGATGCAGGAGTGGGAGTGAGATTCAGGGGGATAGATACGGGCATGCCATATATCAACTGACCCGAGGCATCTCGAGTGGATGAGTGGGAAAGGTAAAACTGCAAGGTGGCAGGGTTTTGGTCAAGGAGTCGTGTGAACTCCTCATCTCTGGTAGCGATAGTGATAGGTTGGATAGGATCCATGGTGGGTGATAAAATGGAAGGTGGCGAAGGGCTAGGTGGGAGTGGTTGACAACTGGTGTGGAATACGAGGGTGCTAGCTTGTCGACGCGTCAGTACCATGTGAACAGGTACTGATCAGGTTGGGCTGCCTTTCTGTAAATGACACAGAAATACAGTAGGAATAGGAAGAACAGGTGGACAATAAGTGGATTAGGTACCAAATGTTAGCTGGAAAGTGGCACAGGATAACCGATGCCGGTCAGGGTAAACTGATGCCGGTTAGGGGTAACCACTGCCGGTCACTATGGAAAATGGACAGTGAGTAAAAAAACAAGGTGTAAGGCCAAATCTGACAGGTATGCCGAATACTGATGAGATTTACAAGGTCAATGGGAATGATAGTAGTGACAGGGACTCTGAATAGTTGAAGAAGGTGAATAAATGTCCTTTTGGATAGGTTAACCAAAAGGACCTGGAACCGACGCCGGTTGGGTATAACCGATGATGGTCAGAGGGTAACCGATGACAGTCGCTGGACCGACACTGGTCACTGTGAAATTGAAACAGTGATGAAAGAAAAGTGGTTGTGAATTAAAATTTGATGTGGAATCAAACCCAGAATTCTGAGAATGATGAGAATATGGTCTAGGCACACTCAGAAGAAGCCATAATACACCAACTATGATGAGGAGCGTGCAAGGAGAAACAAGAAAAATGAAGAACGTGACCTCTCACCTCAAAATGCAAGCCAAGTAGAGACACTAAGAAAAATGTGATCCTAAGAGTGCCTTTTCTATTATGTTTGTTTAGCTTAAGCTATTTAAGGACTGACTCATGAACTGTAGAATAGAATTTTTTGGTGAGGATGGCTTCCTACAAAGAAGGAGGTCTAAAAGGTGAGGTTTCAGGTATGTTATGGTGGGGGTGGGCTTCACTCTAAAGTATGACTCAATAGAGCAACGAGCTGGGGAGTACCTACCAATCCTCATATCAGTGCGATCATTAACAGGCATTCCCAGGAAAGATGTTGTTTAAGAATATGTATTTGTTTTGAATTTGTGTAATTTGGTAAGACTCAGAGAGAGAGAGAGAGATGTGCTTTCTATGATTCGTTAGTCAACCATCAGCTGGGCATGACTTCCAGCGTATAGGTTTCCTTCAATTAATGTGAGCTAATGCAAAAAATAGACTGAAATGAAATGATTTTAAGCCCAAATCGAAATATGAAATTCGATGACACAAGTAGATGAAGAGGGAGAGGGATGCTCTTTCACTAAAATGCAGGAAACAAGAAGAAATGGTTCTTTTTACGTACACCAAAAGAAAGGTTTCTTTTAGAGAAAATAGAAAGAAAAAGAAGGTTACCAAGGAAGAAAATTAATGTGTATGCTTTTCAGAAGGGAAACAAACACACAACTTTTCCTAGGAATGAATAAAATGCAAGGAACCCTGAATGGGTCCCACCAGGCATGCCAAAATGTTTCACCTGATTCTTAGACGTTTCTTTGAAAGTGACGAAATAGATAGGGTAATGGGTGTAGGAGGAATACCTGTTGAAATGAAGGTTGATAGGTTGTTGCATGCGTATGACCTCAGAATCCACAGCTGATCATGAGAGCTTCCTTTTGGCTGGGAGGAACTACCTGAAATGGAACACAAGACCACCAAATAAAAGTTAAACAATATGTGCAGTGAACTACCTAGCGTGTGCTAGATCTGGGAAGTGTGATACTTCCTAGACGGTTGTCAGTCCACTATTTAAAACAATTTAATGTTGGTAATGAAGTAAATCCTATTGTAATTAAAATGATTTAGGTATCTCATTTAAAACACAATAAGAAAGATCTAATCTAACAGGCTAGGTTAAAATAAGATCCGAAGGTCAAGTAACTGGTTCTGGGTCTCTGCAGGTCTGACAGAGGTCTTAGGCAGGTCACAGGTGATTAAGGGTGATGTGAGGATAGGTGGGTAGGTCAATGTTCTAGGATGTATTGGTAAATATAAAGACTGATACTGGTTAAGGGTGACTGACGTCGGTTGGGGAGAACCAGTGCAATGAGATTTGGATCTCCCTTATGGTTTCACAAAGGACTAGGCTAGTCGAAATGAGGTATTAGGCTGTTCGGATGGGATTTGGTGAGGATTTAATGGGGATATGGAGGGGTGAGTATTGAAGGAGGTCAATGGGTGGCTAGGAGAACAAAGGATGAAGGTACAATGATTAAATGAATGAACCAGAAGAGTAGAATGTTTTACTTACTTGGAACCTGGTTCTAGACGTATGTGAGTGAGGAATGAAGGTGTTGATAAGAGGTTGAATGATGCAGAGGATCATTAAATGTTGGGGAGCTCTTGCATGGGCTGCATGTGCTCTCCTTCTTTCCTGATTGGATCAAATCTGTGTTGGATGGTTGTTGGATGAATGTTGGATGTCTGTGCAAGAGAAAATGCTTGATCTCCTTCCTTTCATGTGTGTTCTCATTGAAGCTTGTTCTCAAAAGATGTATTATCTCTCCAGAATCTGCCAACTTTTTCCAACCTCCAAAATAAGGTTGTTTTGGGGGTTAAAAGGTGACTAACGGTGGTTCTGGCTTAACCGGCAGTAGTTAAGGGTAACCGGCGTCGGTTAGGGTGGGATTTCCTAGGTTTACTAAACTAGGCAGATCCCCTTGATTTTCTGGGATCTCGTGTCGTTAATCCACGGATCAGACTGGAAGCTTCCTTTAAGCATGTGGGAATGTGGTTAGAGGGAATGTAGGCATTGATTTTTAGGGTTTGGGTAAGTCTTAGTTAGTTATGGCAACTTACTAAGAATAGGTCTTAGGGTGAGGTGGCTTGATGAGGTGTCTAGATGAGGTGGATATGTGGGCATTATCTAAATTAGGATATTTAAATAATAAATATAGTGAGGGTAATGAATTAATTTAATTTAAATAATTAAATTAATATTATAGTGAGGTGAAGGGGGCCATGGCTAGGTGGATGTGTTCAAGGTGTTTATTTGTCGAGGGACCAAAGGGAGTGTGACCCAATTTTAGTGTTTTAAATACATTCATGACATGGCATGAACAATAATTTAAAATAATCATACCATCGATACTTTATTAAAGTGAAATGATCGCATTTATCTCGAGATATGCGTAGGATGATGATTACATGTGCATTTTTTTTATCGCGCATTTGTTATATGTTGGATTTATCATGATGTTGCATGTTGATTCATCATGATGTTGTGTATCTTGTTATAGTTTTGCAATCATATGTAGCATCATGTTGAAGGCTCCTTAGCGAAATCAAATAATTCCTAGAGAGGGAATATTGACTCATTCTGGTGCCAGTCATCTTTATCACCACTCATACGTGCAGATTGTTCCTTATTTTCCTCATGCAATCATAAGTTCTGCCAAACATGAAAACAAAGTAGAGATTTGTTGCATGTTTCTGCAAGTGGAACACTTGGTCTTTTTATTATCTCCCTATGTCAGAGACTATGCACTTCTTGCAACAAATACACCAAATTCTGCAAAACAAAAATTCCAAGAAAACAAAACATATTAGTGAGTTATTTTGATCACCTAGAGGGATAATCACATCAATTTTATTCACCCTTAGAGTATTCAACAAGATGAATATACCAAGGCCACTAAAACATCTCAATCTTCAACAATTTCAGAAGATGAACTAGCAGGCTCAACTTCTAATCTTAAATCTAATGTTCCCGTCTCCATTCTGCTTTGACCTCCTCTGAACTTTTGCATGAAGGTGTTCCTATCAATTAATTTTTTGTACAATCTCAATATATAACCATTCACCAGTATTTTTAATCTCATAGGATCCATGGTGGTGAGTTTTACATCTCCATTGGGAAATATTTTCTCAATCTCCTATGGACCTAGCCACCTTGTCTTGAGTTTTCCTATGTGGTCTTTGTACTTTGAGTCAAATAAGAGAGCCCAATGGGTAAGTGCACCAAGTTGGGGGGCCAAAAGGAGGTCTTAAGTGGACGCATTTTTCTGAAAAATAAAAAACTTCAACTTGTATGAGTTTTTTGAAATAGTTACACTCAAAATTGGAAGATGTTGTATAAACATGAACTGTAGAATTTTGAGTCTAGTTTATAAGCTACTAAATTTTATTGAAAATAGATAAGTTTAATTGGTTCAAATAAGTAAAATACCAACAGGTGCTTCTGTTTTTGTTAAAAAAACATAATAGAGTGACTTTTATGCCCCACACCATTTTTTAGCACCATTTAGTATTTTTGAAAACCCTTTTGTAGAAAGATAGCTAGGAGCATTTAGTTTGTGCTAGAGTTATTTTTAGATTTTTTTAGCGAGTATTTATTTTTTACGATTTTTCTAGTATAAAAATTTAAAGTTTTAAAAAATAACAGAGCTCCGACTGTGCCCCCCCTAACTACCTCAACAAATATTGAAAATTAGAAAAAAAAAATGTAATATGTATAGAATCAGGCCTAGTTTGTGCTAGTATAATTTTTTCCCAATTTTGATGAGCCAAAAAAAGATACACGATGAAAGATAGGCATATTTAAACTTCAAAAAATAGCTATAAAAAGGCATAGTTAGAAAATAAATAATATGGAAACCTTATATTAGTCAGAAATTTTGAAAAATTATATTTTTAGAAATAAGAAACTTTCCTCTACGTCATGGTATAATTTTTTTAAAACAAATCGATCGTTTTATGTTGATTTATCATGGTGGAAGTGGAATTTTTTCATTTTCCTGCAAAAACAAGATGTTTTCTATGTTTGTACAAGTCCATGCCTTAGGATTGAGGATCCAAACTAGCTCCAAGCCTTGAGGCATGGCTTGAAAAAAGTGAAAACACAAAATGTGTACACATTATAACACGTACGCATTTTGTATAGTATGAACATTATATGTGGGTAAGTGCAGCAACTTGGGGGACAATTAAATGGACATCAAATCCTGAATTTTACATCAAAAACAACAAAACATCAAATTTAGTCTTCCGCGGACTTGAACCATGACGAAAAGTCAAAAATATGTCATAAAAATGGTACCATCATGTAGGGGAGACTGTTAGCTTTGTAGAAATATTGATTTTAAAGTGAATAGAATAGGATAAATATCATTTTATAATTTTGTACTAATAGTAGGTCTTTAAGACACTTTTTCCCGTGAATGTTTATGTCTACGTTTAACACTACAAATTGTGTTTCACTTATCAGAATGTGATAAAGCTTATACCATCCTGACCGTGGTGAAATTATATGCATGTTAAAAAAAAATTATTTGATTTCAATGTTTTTTGATGAAGTTATGGCGGGAAAACAGAAAGTGCTATGTTTTCTTTATGTTTTTCAGACCACTTTCACGGAAAAAATCATAAAAAATAAAATATTGCTCAAAAAAATACAAAATAAAATCTATCCCAAGATAGATAGCAACATCTAACTTCTCACCAAAGGAAAAAAAATATATCAATTTTTGGTCATCCAAATTGCGGGCAAATGGACTGTAATCTTATAGGTGTTTTTAAAAAAAAATACCAAGTCATTGAATTTTGAGTGTTTAATATAGCTAAACTTGTCCATTTTTAAAAAATCTTAGTAGTTTAGAAACTATATTCCAAATGCTATGATTCATACTGATATAAATTTTTCTAATTTTGAGTGTGTGCATTACTAATAATCCCTACAAGTTGATATTATGTTGTTATTTGCAATATGACGTCCACTTATGACCCCTTTTTTGTCCCCCAACTTGTTGCACTTACCCATGTGCTTCTAACATGCTTTTATTTACAAAAATACATATTTAAGTATAAATTTTTCATTTATTATAATTTATATTTTATTATTTCCTATAATTTAAATTTATTTTATTAAATATAAGAAATTAGGGCCACTCTGCACCTTATGGAACTAGTCTCATAGCTCCATTAGTCATGATTTAGGAGATAGTTGTTTATAGTATAATTTGGTCAGTACATAGGTAATTTTCAGGATTTCAGCATTCATCCTAAAGCTTTTAGCGTTTAAATTATACAATCAAAACCATAAACCTTAAACCCTAAACCTGAGGCCCTAAACCTAAACCCTAAACCATCATCCCTAAACCCCAAAACCTAAACCATAAACCCTAAACCATGAACCATGAGCCCTAAATGCTAAACCTTAAACCCTAAAAACTAAATCCTAAACCCTAAACCCCAACCCTAAACCCTAAACCCTAAACAATGAATCATAAACCCTAAATCCTAAGCCCTAAACCCTAAACCCTGAACTCTACAACCTAAACCCTTAACCCTCAACCATTAACCGTAAACTATAAACCCTAAACCGTAAAACCAAAATAATAAATCCTCAAACCGGAAAACTAAATCCTAAACCCTAAAACCTAAACCCTGAGCCTTAAGCATTAAACCCTAAACATTAAATCCAGAGCCCTGAGCTCTAACCCCTAAACCTTAAACCTATAACTCTGAACCCCAAACCTTGAACCATAAACCCTAAACCATGAACCTTAAACCCTAAACCATAAGCCTTGAACCCTACACCCCGTTCCTTGGGTCATAAACCCTAAACATTAAACCATGAACCCTAAACCCTAAATCTAGATCCCTGAGCTCTAACCCGTAAACCTTAAACCCATAACTCTGAACCCTAAACCCTAAGCCATAAACCCTTAACCATGTATCCTAAACCCTAAGCTTTAAATTATAAACCCTAAACCCTAAGCATTGAACCCTACACCTTGATCCATGAGCCATAAACCCTAAAATATGTACCATAAGCCCTAAACCCAAAACCCTAAACCAAGAGCCCTAAACCATAAACCCTAAACCTTAAGCCCTAAATGATAAATCCTAAACCATGAACTATGAGCCCTAAATGTTAAACCTTAAACCTTAGAAACTAAACCTTAGATCCTTAGCCATAAACCCTAAACCATAAACCCTAAATCCTAAAACCTTAACCTTAAACCCTAAATCCTGAGCCCTAAACCCTAAACCCTAAACTCTAAACTCTACAACCTAAACCCTTAACTATAAACCCTAAACCCTAAAACCAAAATAATAAACCCTAAACCCGGAACCCTAAACCTTCAACCCTAAACCCTAAACCTTTAACCCTAAACCCTAAACCCTAAACCTTGAACCATGATCCCCGAACCCTAAACTCTAAACACTAAACCCAGAGCCCTAATCTCTAACCTCTAAACCTCATATATTTCCAATAGGTCTTATGAGTGAGCTCATCTTTTTTAATATCAATATTAGGACCTTATTTCCTAGTCTTGTGCCTAAAACCATCATTGAGTCTTCTTGTACAACTACCTTATTTATCAGAGGTGGAACAAGAAACTAAATGGATATGACATATACCTTGTGCCTTATAATGCATATTGCACATCTCTACAAAACTTGTTTCTCCCCACATATACTTTCATTCTTGAATGTCAATTTATTTACACTCTGAAACAAATTTCACATTTATCATATTTCCATGTATGGTATTATGAAAGCCAGGATGACCCATTAGAAGCTGGAAAAAATAACCATCTCAACACAAAAATTAATCTCAAAGGAAATGGAAGAAACACTGATATTATACCAACACAGAGGTGTACAATTAGAACCAAATTACCTGCAGTATCCTCTCCTCGGGTGAAAGAGAAATCTCTTCTATTACTGGAATGGATAATAAATTTGACAGAACTTCCTGAAGTGTTCAAAATAAGCATAGCAACTGGGGAATGGCTAAGAACACAAAGGAATTATCAATCCTCTAGTAAATATTTCTTATTTAGTTTTGAATGGGAATCAACTGGCCTATGACTTAGTGACCTTCAATTCATTGATAATTCCTTCTATGATAAACCCATGGATGCTTTCAAAAGTGCCTGCAAAAAGATAGGGGTAGTCATCAATCCTAGTGAAGGGTTTGATGTGATTACCAAACAACTTAAAATTCATACATATTTAGAGGTCATAACACGAATTTACAAATATCTCTATCGTTATAAATGGAATCTAATTAACAATATCTCTTTATACCGAAGAATCTAAGACTACTGCGGTCTATGACAAGATTGGACATTCAGGAATTATTGAGTGTCTGAATCAAAATGTCATTGCATATGGAGAAACATTTTCAAACATTGGAGTAATGCATCTTGGAAAATAAACTTGAACCTCAGCAATCCTCTCAAATTTCCATCTTACACAAGCACTGGACATATCAAGCTTTATTCTTCAAATGAAACCTTCATTCATGGCAGCTTGCAACTGAAATAATTATTCAAAAGAGCATAAAAAAAATTTCTTTGTACCAAAATGTTCCTGGATATCTAACATTTCCCTCCTTCAAAATATCAATAGATGAAAGAAACCAAATTGTGATTACTCTCTTTAAATGTTCTACCTAGGAAGTAGATGAACCCTTTTTAGTTGAATAATCTGTGTTAATACTAATAAGAATGGGTAAGACACAAAACATTACAGTGACTGAAATAGCTCCCATGCAATGGGAAAAAGAATATAGATGTATTGGGTAATATTTATTTATGCCGAATTTTTCTTGGATATCTAACATTTCCCTCCTTCAAAATATCAGTAGATGAAAGACATCAAATTGTGATGAATTCCTTGAATGTTCTACCTACAAAGCAGATGAACCATTTTTAGTTTAATATTATCCGTCAATACTTATAAGAATGGGTAAGACATAGAACATTACAGTGAGTGAATGGGTGATCCTAAACCTTAAGCATTAAACATTGGGCCCTAAACCCTAACCCCTAAACCCTAAACCCTAAGCCTTAATCCCTAAACCATGTCCCCTAAACCCTGAACTCTAACCTTTAAACCTTAAACCTTGATCCCTAAACCCTAAACCATGAGCTCTAAACCCTAAACCCTAAACCCTAAACCCTGATCCATAAACCCTAAGCCTTAAATCCTAAACCCTCAACCCTCAACCCTAAACCCTAAAACGTAAACCCTGAGCCTCAAACCCTAAACCATAAACCTTGAGCCCTAAACCCTAAACCATAAGCCTTGAACCTTGAGCCCTAAGCCTTAATCCTAAGCTCAAATCCTAAACATTAAACCTTGAAACATGAACCCTCAACCCTAAACAATAAATCCTAAACCCCGATCCCTAAACCTTCAACCCTCAGCCCTCAACCCTCAATCCTCAACCCTAAACCCTAAACCCTAAACCTTGAACCTTGAGCCCTAAACCCTAAACCCTAAATCCTAAACCCTCATCCCTTAACCCTAAGCCATAAACCCTAAACTCTAAACCCTAAACCATAAACCCTACACCGTGAACCCTAAACCCTAAAATATGAACCATGAGCCCTAAACACTAAACCCTAAACCTTGAACCCTGAACCCTGAGCCTTAAACCCTAAACCCTAATCCCTAAACCCTAAATCATAAACCTTGACCCAAATTAAATTCCTAATAAGATCATTCATTGTGTTTCACTATGTAGGGAATAGTGTCTAAGATGATTCATCAACTCATTTAAATTTTATGAGAGATTACTTCATCTGAAGGCCTAAAAAGGCCATTTTTGGTCATTTTGTAGATAATTTAACACCCTTCAAAACAATATAAAATGATTTATCCATTTCATTGAGGTATCAAGGACCATCATATGTGAAGTACTAAGGCATCCTTTGTCTCCATGAGAGACATATGAGCAAAAACATGTATGAGAATTGTGAATTTGATTCAATGAAAGGATAATTTTAGAGCTAGGAAAGGTGAGGGGATGATCATATTTATATGGAGCACCATCTTTCTAAGAATGAGCAATCATCTGAGTTTAATTGATGCAATTAACTTAGTACTATTCATAAAAACTCATTCAACTCCTAGTATTGTGATCAAACATTAAAGAGGAAGCACATTACAATCACCTCATTTTAGCCATAGGATAGGAATCCCATTCAAGGAGCAATCCTCTATCTACAAAGTGATGATCTCATTTTAGTAAGAAGTAGACAAGCATAATATTGTTGATTCAGGGTCACTAAAGTGAATTATGGACCAAATTTAAAAATTGGTACCAATTCAAGCATTGGTAGGGACAAAATCCAATTTATAAGGTCAAAAAAACTACAAAACGAGTATATGTTTTCCCATAAAAAAGACAAAATACAATATATATGCCCTAAAAGTTTTAGGTCCTTTGCTGAAATCCTGAAAATGAGTTAAGTACTGACCAGATTAGATTTTGAAAAATTATCTTCTAGATTATAACTTTTGGAGCTACATGACCACTTCCATCAGGTGCAGAGTGACCCTAACTTCTTATATTTACTAAAATAAATTTAAAGTATAAGAAATAATAAAAGTATAAATAAATAATAAAATAAATCTTATACTTTTATTATTTATTTATACTTTTATTATTTCTTATACTTACACATTTATTTTTGTAAGTATACTCCCCAAATACACATATACAATCCATACTATACAAAACATGTACGCGTTATAACGTGGACATGTTTTTCCTTAACTAAAATGTGTATGTATAGGCTCGGTAATTACCAACCCAAGAAAAATAAAACGTGATCACATTATGGAAAAACACGTACGTATTTTGGCTATTTTCAGGTTTTTGTCCACTTTTTGGCCCCTCAACTTGGTGCACTTATCCCAATCACCTTCTTGAAATTGTCTTGTCTTGATTAACTTGTCATGTCATTTAATCCTTTGCTTATATATTACCTATGTATTATGCACAACATGTCTCCTCATTTCATCCAACTCATTGATCTGGATAATCCTCTTCCTCTAAGCTTCAGAAAAATCTATGCCTAGTTCAAGTATAGTCCTTAGTGTTTTGTGCTCGAATTCAATAGGGATAACAATAGTCTTACCGTATAAAATATTGAATGGTGTGAAGCTTGTTATTATCTTCCACGTTGTGTTGAATGCCCAAAATTCCTCTAGAAGTCTATCTATAGAATCTCTCCTGTGGAGTGCAATATTTTTTATCAAGATGGCTTCTATTTCCCTATTTGTCACCTCAACTTGACCATTAGATTGGGGGTGATAAGGTATAGAATTCTTATGTTTGATTTCATATTCCTTAGCTAGATCAGAAATAACTTCACCAATAAAGTGTGTACTTTTATCAGTAACAAGTTCTCTTTGTAATCCATACCTTGTGAAGATGTGGTCATATAAGAATTTGGAAACTTTCTTGCTCTTTTGATTTGGAAATTCTTTCACTTCTATCCATTTAGTGAGGTAATCTGTGCAAACCAAAATGTATTCCTTCTACTGAGATTTAGGATCTATAGGACCAATGAAGTCTACACCCCATTTGTCAAATGGCTGCAATACTAACTAAGGATGCAATGACATCTCATCGACCTGGTAGGCTTGCCCATTCTTTAGCATCAATCAAACCTCCTAGTATAGAATGTTGCATTCGTATGCAGTGTTTTCTAGTAATATTGTGTTGTCAACACCTTTTGTGTTGTTCTTTTTGTTGAAAAGTGTCCTCCACACAGTTCACTGTGGCAAGATTTGAGGAAATAATATATTTCCTCATCATCTATGCATCTTCTCATAACATTATCCTACCCTGTGTGAAATAGAAATCCAGATATCCAAGAAAAATTAACACTTTTCTAAACTATGTATTTCTTTTCAGAATATAAATAGTGTGGAGGTGTCTTACCTGAAACCAAATAATTGGCTATACCAGCATACTAAGGTGTTATAGTGGAAATGAAAAATAGGTGCTCATTGAGGAAATATTCATCCACTACATGTTCTTCATTATTATTCTTTATTCTTGAAAGAAATTTTTCTATAGTGTTGTCCTAACCAGGCTTATCCACAATGGTGACATCAAACTCTTGCAAGAGTAGAAACCATCTAATTGTTTTGTTGTTTACAATTGGTTTGTTGATCAAGTATTTAATTGCAACATGGTCAGTTTGAATAAACATTGGGTAACCTATGATGTAATACCTAAACTTATTAATGGCATACAAAAGTGCTAAGAAATCTTTCTTTGTGACTGTATAGTTAAGTTCATCATGTTGTAGGTTCTTACTTACTAATAGATTGCATAGTTTAGAACTCCATCCTTATGTCCTAAAACAACTCCAATGGCATGGTTCAAGGCATCAGTATGAATGTGAAATGGAAAAATCCAATATGGTCCTCTTAACACAAGTGCAATAGTCAACATTTTCTTCAAAGTTTGGAATGCAGTCTCACATTTTTTAGTCCACTCAAAGGAAACATCCTTTCCCAATAGTATAAATAATGGTGTTGCAATCTTATTGAAATCATGTATAAATCTTCTATAATACCTAGCATGACCTAAGAAGCTCCTTATATCCTTATGTTCTTTTTGTGTTAGCAGATTTATGATTACAAATACTTTTGTTGGGTCAACCTAAATTCCATCAGATGATAGATAGTGCCCCAAGACTATTCCTTCAAACATCATCATGTAGAATTTTTCATTGCTTAAGGACAGATTATGCTCCTTGCATCTCTTTAAATATTTGTCCAAATTCTTCATTGCTTCATCAAAAGTATTGTCATATATTGTAAAATCATCCATGTATACATCCATGCAGTCATTGGTTAGATCTGAGAAGATGCTCAAAACTGCCCTCTGGAATGTAGTAGGTGCATTGCATAAACCAAAGGGAAGAACAGATTATGCTAATTCTCCCCATGGACATGTGAATGTGGTATTGTTTTGGTCTTCTGGTGTAATTTGAATTTGATTGTAGCCATTGTAGCCATCAAGAAAATAAAAATATTTCTTACCAATCAGAGTGTCAAGAACTTGATCAATGAAAGGAAGTGGAAAATGATCCTTCTTTGTTGTTGCATTCAGCTCTCTATAATCTACGCAAATCCTTCATTTTCCATTCTTCTTGGGTACAATGACAAGGGGTGACACCCACTGACAATCTAAAATTTGATTTATGAATCCAACATCCAATAATTTTTTAAATTCTTCTTTCACAATGTCTCTCACTGTTGGGTTCATTCTTCTTTGTGACTACCTTAATGTCTTGCGGCTTTCTTTGATGTATATCTTGTGTGTACAGAGCTTAGGGTGGATTCCATACATGTCACCATAGTCCCATACAAAAAAAAAATTGTGTTTTTGCATAAGAGGAATCAACAACTTCTCTTGTTGCATGCTTAACATTTTTTTCACATTAAGTGTCTTTCCCGAAGTGATTTCCACATGCTCAAAGAGATAAATAATGGAACATACATTGTTTCTTATAGAATTCAGTATGCAATCATCTGGGAGAATTTGGTGAAGGATGCAATTCTTACCTGAAATGTTCATAGTGTATTGTTGTGGTAGAATTTGGTTCACATGATAGCTTATACATTATAATATGTCATCTACTTATTCATTCCTCCCATAATTATTTTGTAGTAAGTAGGAAACAACACCATCTTCTTCTTGTCCTTCAATTATGCATGACTTCTCTAACATCATGAGTTGCTACATAGAGCTTTGGTCTTCTTCTGGCTCCTCAATCCAAATGGTTTGATCTTATTCATTAAATGATTATGCAAGGGGATAAAGCATGAGATTTTTAGTATGAATTCCATTACAAATAATCATATTACCATATCTGCATCCTATGAATGCATCAACAATGGCCAACCATGGTCTTCCTAGGATGATAGGATATCCTCCCAAGCTTGCTTTTGGCTGAAGAACAATAAAATCACCAGGGTATTATCAAGAGTCTACCACTACTACTACGTCCTCTTACACTCCTTCATGTTTCACTGTTGATCTTTCTGCAAGTTGCAAGACTGTGGTTATTGGTCTTAGTCCCTCTAACTTCAAATCATCCATGATTTTTTTTTTCATTACATTAATTATTTCTCCCACATCAATCAAATTGATCTTGATCACTAGGCTATTAATTGAAACGTTTAGCAATGGGCTACCTGGATCTATGTACTTGGGAAAAATTTAATTTCCAAGCATAATATTAGCTAGATGTCCAATAACTTGTACAGTAGATGGATCTTTCCTCTTCCTGCCTAGTTTCTTTATGCATAGATCTTTAACCAATTTATTTTAGATGGGAACATCCTCGATGGCTTGAATCAATATAAATTTGACACAAATGTCTTTCAGCTAGTTGACAATATTAGAGTCAAAATCTAATTTGAGAACAATCTTCTTTTCTTGTAACCTTTCAACAAATGATGGCTTATTAGCCTGTGTTTTAACCTTGCTAGAATTTTTCTCAGGTTGTTACAGATCTACTTACAGCATCTTTTACTTTTATTGTGGATCTATCTGCAACATTTGTGATTCATCCGCAATCTCTATAATGGTGGGTCCAGTTGGTGGAGGAATTTATTTTCCTGGTCAAAGATGGATATTGTTGACATCAACATAATAGGTAGGGTATTGAGTTGGTTCAATGGAATAGGCTGGCTGAGAAACTTTATTATTAGGGTTAGGAATTGGCTGAGTTGGTAGTTGGGTACCTTTTGGTTGAGAGCATGCTTGGGGGTTTAACATTAGAGCTTGTTTCTGAGGGTAAGGTTATTGATTATAGGATTGTTGGTAATTAGGAGGTGGGTTATTTCATTGATGCCCTCCTCTCCAAAGTTGTTGCAATGATTGAGGGGGTTGTTGTCATTTTTTTTGGCCTTGAAATTGAGGTTTCCATTATTTTTTATATTGGTTATGATATGAAGCCCAACCTTGTTATTGATTAGCCAAAGGTGGGGGTGGCATATATTGAGTATTAGACCAATTTTGAAATGTTTGCATAGGGTCTTGTGACATACCTCCTTGTCTTAGTGGCCATGGTTTTCTTTGAGAAACATAGAACACTTGTCCATACTTTGTTTCTATCATCTTGAATTCAAGTGAAGCCTCCTTTTCTTCTACAATGTTGGCTAACCCTCTGCATCTACAGTTAGATTTCTTTCTTCTACATGCATGATAGAACTCTCTGAGTGTTTCCTGTGCATCTTCCCTTTTCTTCTTGGCATGCAGAGCATCTAATTGAGTGGACATGTCATTGACAATCTCATGTTTCATTTTCTTGAACATTTTAACAATATTTGACTTGGATATGTCCCCAATTGTTTTGGTAGTTGATCCACCTCTTGATATTACACTTCTCACGCTCTTAATAGTATCTCTTGAGTAATTTTTGTAGGATTCACATATTTCTTCAAAGGATTTTTTTGAAATGTCTCCTACTCCTATCAAATCCAAAGAATCCATGTCCTCCTCACTGAGTCCCTTCAAAAAGAGTAATTTGATAGATTCATGTGGTAATCTTGTGTGCCTTGACTTCTAAATGTAGAACAAGAATCTTTTTAAATAGTCTTCCAATGGTTCATCCTCTTTTTGTGTCATTCGGTATATTTCATCACCTCCTCTGCTTCTCAGTCTGCAATAGTCATGATACTTAGTGAGGAAACTATTTATTTATACCCACGTGGTTACATAATTTCTTCCCAAACCCATGAACCATCTCAGGGTTGCATCCTTGAGTGTAATAGAAAATAGTTTCAATTTATGTGCATCAGTAGTATAATCATAGCTCCTGCACAAAACATCAAACTCAAATAGAAAGGTGTTTGGGTCTTCAATCATGGATCCATGAAAATTGGGCAAGGATGAGGGAGAAATATTCTTCATAGCAGCAACTGCATCATTGTTAGTAATAGGAAACTCAAAATTGGTTGCCCCATTTTGAACATTCTGATATACTTCTTCTGCCATCTTTGGCTACCTAGGAGCAGCTTCATAACTTTCACTTCGAGGATGATCTTCGAATAGTAAACCTTGTATAAATGGAAGGATTTCTTCTTTAGAATCCTCAGAGGTATATGAAGAGACATGTGCTACTTGTGGATTAGGTAAAAATCAACCATGGGAACCCCTTGGACGGTGCATACATCAACTAACTCAACTCAATCAACGAAAAATAGTGGGGGGTTAGTTGGAGGTGAATTTTCTAAAACCTAAATCTCTCTAAGAAATGAAAAACCTTAAAACTTGGCAGTATCCTTAGAAATGGTGCCAAAAATGGTGGTACAAATAAACTTGCAGTAATTAGTATGTTGTTGATTAATATACAGTAATTTAATTATCAGACCAAGGGACGTAAAATTTCAATATTGTCATTAATGTATGCACAGTTACAGATATTTGGGAGGTATAAAAGTAAATTGTTATCACTAAAATTAAGAAATAAAAATGTTAGAAATGAACTATATTATGATTGAAAGTAAATACTATGGCGAATGACAAAGCGTGTAAAAACATAACACGACTAAAGGAATAAACTATTGTTAATCTAATCATGCAATGAACTAAATCAACAAACACAAAGAGAGGGTTAATAAACCACAAGTGGGCCCTACCTTGCATGTTAATCCCTCCTAAGGCCTATGTCTACAATGAATAAAAAGAAATCAAAATTTTATTTCATCAGCATCAAGATTACAATCAAAAAATACAACAAATTCTCTATCTATGGATCAATCTCCATCTACAGCATTAATCTTTCCTTTTTATATCTTTCATTACAGCAGAAGCGTGAAGAGAGAGAGAGGGAGAGAGAGAGAGTTCTACTGGGATTTCCATTTAGATTAACTAAAATATCTTAACCAAACAATATGGAGACTACATGCATATAACAGAACTACTCAGTATTTGTTTACATATCAATCACATAACTTAACTAATCGATCAGTTGATCAACTAATTATTAAATTATGAATTAAATCATCTAGTTCTTTGTTAAGTTACAACGCATAATAAGTTCATGGCATCGATTTCTCTCCTAGTTCTCATAACTGTTTATTCCATTGACACGTGCGAGCCTAGGTTTGATGTCTATGTTACACAAACTCCTCATAATCACAGATTTATTTATGTGTGTGACCTCCTTTGGTTGCAGACGAGTCCCTTTGTTGTGGATGAGTTCATTTTGCTGCATGTCAGTTGTTGTGTATGGATCCTTTGGCTTCATGTCAGTTGTTGCATATAACAAGTTATTTGCAAACAAGGATGGCATTATACAAAGCATCATTTAACATCATATTGCAATCAAAAGAATAAATGCATACTCATTACCCGCAAAATAAAGTAAACTAGTAATAATTATATTAACTAATATGCATGCCATGAGTTCAATATATAATGAAAATGTTTAGTAGTATCACAGGGAAATACAATTTCAGGGCTACACATGGCTCAACAGAATACAAAATAGGAGGTGTTTTTAGAAAATAAAATAAATGACTCATCAGGTATATTTTAAATTTCTTTTTCACTATACCATGGAATAGTAATGACATTGATCCCTTTTTCAGAAACCTTGTATGAATGTAGAGTAAAAAGGTGGAAGAGGTGCATGAGGAGAAAGTTAAAGGTGAAAAACAAGGAATACTTCTAGGAAACAAGTTTCTTATCCACACAATCAATCCAATGCTTGGATAAGATGAAAATATCATCTCTCTATCATTATTTCCTCCCACCTTTGTTGATTTTATGGGATTTGTATATGAATTAGTTCTATTATCTTTGTGTATATGACAAGATTCATATTTGGGCCTAAATTATATGTATTGAAGTATATATACAAATGTATATTTTTGAATGTGTATTTAGGGCTATCTAATTCATGAAATACCAAGGAAATTTTGTGTTGAATTAGAATAATTTTTTGTTCAAATCTGGTTAATGGAATCAATTAGTGGAGAGAAGTGAATAATTTGGTATGCAGAAATTTCAAAGATCTATATTAATAGTTCATATGAATATTATTGGCCACCTTCATATGTTCCATTTTAGGAAAAACATGATGCTTGTAATAAAAAATAATTTGAACATCTCAAATATATTTAGGTAGATATCTATAATTTCAATGGCAAGGGAAATTTCAATATGTAAATCATAAGGTATGACACTATATAAGGAAACAATAGATATTGGAAATATTGAACGCCAAGGGTTAATATTTTCTATAGTGTTATGAGTGCACACATTGACATAATTACATGTCTCTCCCACATCTACATTCGAATGCTTCACATGTATGTACAATGCAAAACATGTATCTGCAAGAAAGAATGAAGAGTATGGAGAAGGGAAATTTGTCAAATGTTTTAGGTACAAGTTCCTTAATGTGTGTGTGTGCACACATGTACACGTGAAGAATGTAGAATTATGTGAATTGCTTGAAAACTTTTCTAAAATAAGTGTGGTCTATAAAATGCAATGATTCTAGGATGTGAAAAAATGGGTTTGTTATAGAATGCCTTGAAGACATTCAAGAAAATGCTACTGATGGGTGTAAATTTGGGCTCCACATATTTACCAACATTCTCCCAACCTTCGTAAAAATGAGAGCTTTAGAGAAGGGCATGAAAAACCATTAAATCATAATAGTAGTGGATTTTCCCTCTATTTCCACATTTATTCTAACAAGGATGTGGTGTTTGTTGTTTTGTGCACACCTTGAAAACACCTGTAAAAGATGGATTAACATCACTCGTTTTATAACCTAGCTAGAGTTATGGTTCAAGGTGGGGATTACTCAGCACATATAACTTCAATTGGGATACATGGCTTAGGGTTAACCTATGTAGGTACTGGTGTGTCTTGGAAGATCACCTATTATATCATGGGTTGAATGGATCTGAATTTTATTGATTTTATAGAAAGCTCAACCTATTGGTTATTTATAATGGTTCTGAGGTGATTTTTGTCTCTATAAAAAAAACTTAAAAGAGAGAAGGGTAAGGTAGAAAGGATACTACAAGAAACCTGAGAAAACCAAAAATAACATTGGAACATTTCTAAATGGACTTTAGGAAATCAATTAGAGGAAAATGAACATAGTGAATCAAAACCATACATAAAACTAATAAAATAACTATTGTACATTCATGTAGATCATGAAAAGGATTATTCAACCTAGTATTGGCTCAAGAAAACTAGATTCAACACAAAGAAAATTAAATATCCATGAATCAACATCTATGAATGCTTAACCACTACGACTGCTTTGACACATCCTAGAAGCCAACTATGAAAGACATCAATTCATGAAAATGATACTAGCAAGGATCAATCTCTTACCCTATAAACATAACTGAAACTAGAAGGTGAAAACTCTATTTAATAAATAGAAATAGATTCAAATGTCTAGGAATCTCAGACTTCAAATCCTCAATTGGAAGCAATTAAACAACCCACAACACGGATGTGAAACTCCAAATATTTTCCTTTGCATTGAATTTGGTCCAAAAATAATTTTATAATGTGATTACATCAATTTATAGGCCAGTGACCAAGCCATTTCCTTTGCAAACTTTGAAGCTTATAGAATATCTAAAACTAGCCTAACAAATTACAACTACTGCTAAAAATCCACCAGGAACAAGCTCCCATAAGTTACAATAATTTCTCCCCAAAATAATTTTCACTTTGATTACATTTACAATGGTTAATCACAACTATCATATTAGAGGTTCATAACACTGAAAGATGCCACCAAAACACTCGATTTGATCAATTTGATCCTTATAAATCACGAGAGAAAATGAATTTAGAGTTTCCACTTGTCCAAAATCGACCAAGATGTGTTTTAACACCTTAATCCTTGATTTAAATCCTCCTCTACATTTGGTGGAACCAAAAAATGGAATATCCAGTCGAAAGACATTTTTATAAAGCAAGAGAAATGCTTTAGGTGCCAACAAACTAAAGAATAAGTAAAATAAGGCCCAACATTTTGACACTAAAATATCACCAACCACTCAACTATTTTCTCCAAAACTAGGTTTTTTGTATACCCCTTTGAATTATACACCCAATGGTTCAAGTCTCATGTGAAATGGTGGCTCCATTCAAAAGATATGATAAAAAAATAGGTCCACATTCACTTTTCTCTATGACATGCCCGAGCTTGATTTTATACCTACGGTAGTCTGTCAAATTGAACCTAGTTTAAAGTACATTGTCACGGATCGATGGGTCTCACAACGTGTCTACCAAGTGCCACATGTCGGCTTGTTTGAAACTTAAACTTTCAGGATTCCTCATGCTCTCTAGGTATTTTTCCTTGCTTTGTACACATGAGTTGGCCTAATGGTGAAGAACATATGCTCTTGAAATAGAGGTCACAAGTTCTAATCCTGTAGGGGGTAGGGTATGTAGGCCTCCTTTTTAGCATATTTAGGTGTCTCCCACATGTGATTACGAGGTAGTCCTATGCTATAAGCCACTTGTAGACCCAAAAACAGGCCTCCCGACATCAAGGACTATAAAATTAAATTAAATTAAATTAAATTTAAATCCTCGAGACCTACAAATTACTGTCATATGTCCACATGGCATCATGACTTGCCACTCTCAATTCACTCCTTAACCACTTTTCCTACCTTGGGCTTGGATTCTTGGTTTCTCAAAATCTCAGGGTTTCTTGGGGAATCTATATGATTTTTCTTTTTTGAAACTCCTATGACCAAGTGGCTCTGTTTGATTAGATTTTAGCCTTAAAATCCTTTGGTGACCCATCTTTAACAAAATGTAAATCCATGTGTCCACTTGTCTATATCTCAGGGTATCAAGACACTCGGGCTTCCCATTCTTCCTTTGATCCTTGTTCGTGGGAACTCCTAGGAATGCGTAGGTTCAAGTAGGAACATGATTCGATCTCAAAGTCTTAGGATCATGAGATCTCAAGACTTTGAGTTCTAGGCCTTGTTTGATCTTTAATTTGTGAAACCTTTGAGACCACATGATGGTATCTCGGGATTTGTGGGGTCTCGGGAAGACCTGGCCTCGATGGTAAGATTTGGGCTCTTGAGACTTAGGAATTTTGTGAGACTTATGAATCTTTATTGATTGTTGATGAGATGATCCGCATTTCCTTGGTGAATCATGGTGTTGATCGGCACCACTTTGAACCTGCGAAATAGTTTAAAGTGATGACATAAACTTTGACAATTTGGAACTAGTGAAAAATGAGAAGAAAATCATTATTTGCATGTCTCAAGTTTGTTTTGACTCCAAAAGTGTCTAACTTTTGGGTTTTGATTCTTTTTCACAAATCAAACATAATAAAAATTGAATCAAAACAGTGAAATCATAGATGGTGATCAAATCAAAAGTGAATCAAAGAGTTAAACTTTAAAGATATAAACAAGTTATACACCAAGTTAAACTCTTCCATGTTAACCGATTTAATCAAACTGCAAAAAATAGAGACTTTTATACATGTCAAAGAGCTTCAAAACTAAGATTTAACATTTGATGAATAAAAGGGGGAGACCCATTCTCTTCTCAAAAGGGAATGGAGTGTGTTGGGCACAACATGATGGTTTCAAGGTAACATATTCAAATTATTCTTCCACAATTCATTTTAAGACCCTTTTTTGGCACCAACATATTAAGAGACATCCACATAGGGCACCCAAAAACAAGTTATGCACTCTGTGTAAAGATTATTTATGTAAAATTTGGATACCCCATTCATCAAGGTCTTTCAAAGGGTGTTGTCATCTCCTTGTGAAAAATCCTAGACTAGAAAGTGTGGTTGTGTTGTAGACATTGTGTGTTCTTGATCTTGACCATTTTATTGTTTCTTCATCTTTTTTTCCATAATGCAAGACCCTCTTACTCTTCCCTTTATTTGATTAATTGTGCATAGTGTTGGTTTTGGCATTTGTTTTGAACTTTCCCTTCCCCTTTTTCTGTATTTACTAAAGCATCTCAGGTTGTCTATTTACAGAGGATATCCCCGTTGATATTTTCTATGAAGAAGAGAAATGAGAGTGCATGATTGATGTCTTATAAGCAGAATTTATGTATCTTCTTTGTTTGATAGTATTAACAAAATAAGCGAAGTTGATTTCATGAGCCTAACATAGCCATAATATCACATGATGTGATAAAATTATGCAGTTGCTTGAGTTTCACATGTTATGTACATTCAATTTGCTATCATTTGAAGTTCAATCCAAGTGGGAACAACATATATTATGTATTTAATTTCTAGCAAGTAGAAACTTAGAGAATTTACAGGGTTTTATTGTGCAAGCCATTTTGTACTAGCATGTTTTACTTTGTATCACCAACAATCTCCAAAAGAATGCCATTCTTTTTGTGATTATGGAAAATATGAGCATCCTTTGAGGAAACCTTGTTAGAAAGTCTCAACCATTTTTTATAAAAAAAAAAAATTGAATGTAGTGGATAGCGACCAAGGAAAAGTCGATTAAAATGTTGTCGATCTGATAAAGGAAAAGAAGGAATGTCGTAAGGGAAGCATGGGAAATTAGACAATTCTTATCAAAGGTACATTTGACAATTTATAAACAAATTCTTCTCATTTGCAAATTATGCCGTTTACACTTACAAGGATTGGTACTTAAGGCCTATAAAAGGATGAAATGATCATATTATTTGTTTCTTCCATCATATGCACATATGATCATACACTCTTGCATAAAGGGTTTATGTTATTTGTTCATGTGATACTTATTAAAGTGTTTAATGATAGGGTTCAAAGAATCAATTTACACGCATCATGTACAATTCACTATGTCTATTTTTGGTATAATGCCTTTGGTAGTTACATTAATATAACGAGTATTATTCACTTCAACATTTTAAAATTAGTTCAAACCTTTCACTCTCACAACATTCATAAAAGCCCTTCATTTACACAAACTGATGTCACTGCTACCTTGAAAATTTTATATCATAAAACAAATCCGTTGAAATTTTACATTTAAATCTTTTCCTTCGTGTCTTGTAAGTCATATATTATATATATATATATATATATATATATATATATATATATATCAAATTAGACGTTTGTAGTGAAGCTAACTGGCAAAGTGAATTAAAACTTATTCCATAACGTGCGTGAAATGCAGCTTGCCAAACAAGTGGAAGACTTTAGTTGCCTAAAAAATGCTTTTTCATAAAGTTGCCAAGAGAACGTTTTGACGTTTGGAGAAAAAAGAGTGTGAATAGAAATGTTTACCTTCATCAACATGTATCGAGGAAGACGTTTCTCCGTTCCTTTGTTTTTTTATGGAAATACAAGATTTGACTATGAATTTGGGTTTTGTATGAAGTAAAGCGAAGATGCCGTTTGTCACATCTACCATGTTAGCTTTTACATCATGTCTATAGAGTGGGGGTAGTAGTAGATTTGAGAATATATGAATTATGTTAGCCAATAATTAAGATTAGGATTAATGCTAGGCCACACAAATTTTAAAGTAAGGAATAGGGAATGCAATCCTGCTTCCAATACATTTAAAATAGAATGAAATCTAAAAAGGACATGAATATATTTTATGTCACGTCTATAAGTTTATCATGAAGTCATTTCCTACTTGATCTTAAAGAAAAATGAGTTGGATAAAGAAATAATCTTCTACATACAAAGTATTATAGAAGAAAAGACTTTGGCCAAACATTGGTATAGATTAAATATGTCGCGAAAAGAAAAGAGTCAAGCATCTCTCAACGTCGTAAGTCATGAAGATCTTGAGAGAGTTATACGAGTCTCAAAAGAGGCAAAATAATCACCCCTTGATCTCATAGTAAGGAGAGCATTTAAATATGAATTGATCGTATATTTCAAACTCAGTGGAGGAAATTTGACAAATATAATACACTGAAGGAATATGATGATTTGTCTCTATGTGAAGGTGGTATGAATGAAGTCTAAATTTGGCTAATGAAACCCTAAAAGTACAAGGTAATTAAAGCCTAGTGTAACCTCAAGGTTGGATGAACCCACACTCAAAGTGAAGATGTGAACTATAGTAATGATGTAACTTTGAGGAAATAGTTTCATGAGGCTCTTGCCATTTGGATTGTAGGTAGGATATGGGGATATTAACTTTGATACCCCTATTTACATCCCTTTTAGATATATTAGGTGCAACAATTAAAAAATATATGTGAAGGAGTTTATCTATGCCAATATTTACAAGGCCTTGTAGTATGGAAGCATAAGCAAACCAACCAGAATGGATACCACATTACACCAACTCCACAAAGGATTTGAATTCTTGATACATGGGTTCCTTGTAAAAATCAACCAAAAGCTTGGGCCTAAAACTATATACAATATTCCATACAATCCCTTGACTTGTCTTTTGGCATGAATTTGCTTATAACATGGAGGTAAGCACTCTTTCGATTATGTTTAAATCAACTTTCCATACAACCTTCAAGTTTCAATCCCGTATTGAATAAAAGGAGTAACAAGGGAAAGAAAGAGGAAAATATTTTCTGAATATCCTAAAACTGAAGCCAAGACCAAAATCTCTCAAGAGTAGTGAGGGAAACACACCCCTTCCTTAGTCTAGACTTGATACTTGGTGACACACATAAATGTGGCCAAAAAAAGTACCCTAGATAAGTGTATGAAGATACCATCTCAAACATGTGACTTTTATATATCTAAGGATAAATTGTTTGGCATTACACTTTGAAGTGTTAAAAACCATAACTTCTTTTTTCTCAAGATTTACTTGAAGACCATGTGTATCACAAAAGGATGTTATGATATGAAGATGTTTGACATGGGATTAGAATTCAATGGGTAATCATTTAACATGAATAAAAATAATACCAAAATAAATGATAACTAGAAATAATTTATAGAGTACCAAATAAGAAGCACACAATATAAAAGATATACATGGGGAAAACCCTTTGAGGGAAAAAAAACCCACAAGAAATACATCATCCAATATAATGAAGGAACTTACAATATTGTCATACCATAATAGACCACAAGAAACCTTAATTTAATATATTCTTCTTCTCTCAACAATGGCCTCATGCTAGATTTAAAGATCCTTGCAACATTTTATTATACCTCTCTTCAACTTATTACAACTACTACCACACAATAATACACATAAATACATGAATTATTTTGTTTTGTATCCACTTTGCACATATATGATTACTATATTGTTGTGTTTTTATGTTTAGGGATTCCCCCTAAATATGAGGATGGTTGAATCACAACCATTCATCTTAGGTTGGTGTGGGAACACGACCCCCACCCATAACTATTGTATAGTTATATTTAATTATCTAATATTATTTAATTAATAATTATAAAGCTTCCTTTGTGATTTCCCCTAGATAACATAATTATATTATTTTATTTACTATATAAGATTAAACTTTATAATAAGAACCTTATGAATATTTAGGGGCCACTAACTTTAATGATGGATCCCCATAAATACTATCATCTAAAACTCCCCCATAATATTTCATGATGATACATGCCATCACTTTCTTTTAGTAAAAGAAACAATTAAAAACCCACAACTTAAGACTTCTTTTAATAACATGCTTATGGGATCATTTATGCAATGATAATATCTCATGTTTCCTTTGGATAATACAAAAGAAGACTGACATGAATTTTTGCAGCCTTTTATAATACAAGGAATCTCCACAAAACAAAATGCTCCCTGGGTTCTTCTTACAATATCATATACAATTATTTTTACAATAGAAAAAATTAAGTAGAAGAAGAGACATTAGTTATCCATTGGGAGGTGTCATTATCAAACACACTCACCCCAATGAAAACTTCTAAATGCATAATATTGTAATTAATTTACAAAAATTGACAAGGTATAGAGGTTTTGTGAATATATGTACCACTTGATCACATGTTTTGTAGAAGTTGGGAAAAATTTGTTGTATAAGACATTTCCTTTAATGAATTACACATGAAATTTAATATGATTTGTTCATTTATGGTGAAAATGATTCTTTGAAAGAGTTGTACAAATCTAGTTGCCACATAATGATGTGGTACTCTCAATAGTATGTATGTGAAGGTCATCCAATAATCTTATAAGCCACATTGATTCTTGTGTAACTTCGTTTGCATTTATGTACTCATCATCTATAGATGACAAAGAAACTATTAGCTTTTCCTTTTTTCTCCAAGTGATAGCCCCTGCACCAAATTTAAAGAAATAGAAAAGTAGGCTTTCTATCTATATCATCACTAGATAGTCACCATCGCATAACCAAGTAATTTACAAAATTGGTGCAAGAATAATAATCACATAATCAATTGTAGATTTTATATACCTCTGCATTACTTAACCTCTTTTAATGACCTAGATATGGGTCTTATATAAATATTCAAGGAATTCATATTGCATAAGTAGTACATAACATAATAATTGTTAAATATATTAAAATCCTACTAGTTATATGTACAAAGTGGGATTGGATTTATCATGTAGAGATTTGGGATCAAGTTTAATCCCAACTTTAGCTGGTATAGAAGTTAATTTATAGTCAATAATGTTGACTTTAAGAAGCAAATCATGTTTCTATCAAGCTTAAGATACCATAATTGATAATTTATTGAATAATATGGTTATGTCAACAAAGTAGTGAAGAAGGAAAATATTTGACGTCTCAAAGGATTGATTAACCTTAGTTTTATACTTGTGCACTATGGAATTTTGAATATTGATTATAAGTATATCATTCGCATAAAATATGATTAAGATAATTTGGACATATTCATCTTTTACGAAGAGATCATTTCTAGAATTTTGGTAGTAGGTCTAATCTATTTGAAATAATTGTTAACCTTAGAAGTTATATGATCTTGTTTTAGACCATAATTAAACTCCTTGCATTTGTATACGTAATTTTCTTTGTTATGTTCTTTGAAACCTTTAGGCTAAGATATATAAATCTCTTATTCGATATCAACATTCAGGAAAGCATTCTTAATGTTATCCATTTTATGAATTTTCCAACCATGTTAGTTTTTTGTGTGTAATAAACATTCTAATGTTCCTCAGGTTTGCAATGATGGAAAATATTTCATCATAATCAATACCATGTTACTGAGTAAAACCTTGAGTGACTAAAATTTTCCTTATATTTATCAACTTCACCAATAGATTTATATTTTACTTTGTATAGCCAATGTTAATCAATAAATGTCCCATTTGGAAGGTGGAGGAACAAGATGTTATGTTTTATTATTTATAAGAGGTGTCATATTATAGCTTTTGACATCCCTCCATATTTAATCTTGGTTGGATTCTTCAAAGGATTATGGTTCGATTTCATAAACTATCATTAAGGATTGTTAAGAATGTTGACTCCTAGTCATTTTAGTAGAAAAAATATGTTTTAATGTAGTGTCTCAATATAAATATTGAGTTAAACTTGATGTTTTGGTTTGGAAATTTTATGTAATTCCTCACCCTTACACTTATCAACCAAAGTATCAATATTGTGTGTTGAGCTCACATTTTTTTAAGCATATGTATTTTGGTTAAGTATACATTTTGGGAAGAGAATAAGCCATTTTGGTACGGTCTTTAGGAGGTGCGAGACTTAGTATTTTTTGGATCCCTTGAATTGGTGATTTTATAATATGAAGGAGGAGGATGACGAGAGGTGCATGATCATATAAAATAGAGCACTAATAACTTGCATGAATGCAATCAAAAATAATTTATTACACTTAGCACACACGATAATATGAAAGGATCATGACTCTTAGAGTGTGGAAGAAACAAAAAAAAAATCAGATGCCTAGCATGCATGAAATAAGTGGTGGCATCAAAGATCAGAATGTTAGGAAATTTATGGAATGAATAATGTTACAAATTATAGATCCACAATATAAATTGCTGAAAATTATAGCTTATGAAGTGTAGTAGTTAAAATCATAGATTAAGATGATTATATTGCATATTACATAATGTAAATATCATAAAAAAATATCAATTAATACAGTGACACAAGATATAAGTGGGAAAACCATGGAAGATAAAAAAACCCACTGAAAAACACTTATCTTTGTTGAGAATAAAATTTTACCCAACACTCCCACTATTTCTCCATGCAGTTACACCTTCACAAAGGGATTAAAAACTACCTCATACATTCTCTCATGAGTTTTACCTCATTCGCCTCATGTATATGTAGTCTTCTCACACATATAGCTCACATACATGTTACAACTTGTGTAACCAATCTCTAATGAGATCACCTTGTTATATAAAACGTGGGTGGTCATGATCCACTCTTAAAAGTTGGCCTATTTGGGTCCAGGCATGCTTATATTTTAAATATAATCTATAAGCCAAAAACATATAGTCCTTGGTGGGTTTCATAAATAAGAAGTTTCCTGTTTAATAATATATACCCAACACTCCCCCTTAATGTTAAGTATGGAAACATGTAAAAACATGTCAACATGTGTTCCTTATGTCAAGTCACCTTTTAGTACAAAAGGAGTTACAATCCATAAATCAATGCGTGATTTAGGTTAGCATTCCAAAAACACTTGTTCCACTGGTTTGCATTTTCATGGTGCACTACAGTAGAGTTCCGCAAGTTTTTCAACTCCATGGTATATTACTGTTGTGTCCCACAAACTTATACAATCCATAAACAACTGTAAATTGTGGGTTTGTAGTTACACGGTGCACTACAGTAGAGTACAGTGGGTTTTTCAACTCTGCAGTACACTACCGCAATGTCTCACCCACAGACTTATACAAGTCGGGAGCAAGAGTAAATGCATTGTGGGTTTTAGATAATATATTATACAATGTTTTTCCATGGTTCAAAGTAGTGTCCCATGGATTCCATAAAAACCGCAATACAAAGGAACATTACAAATTCTCAAAATAAAGTGTTAAGGATGAGGACTTATATCATACTATGGAGTTAATAAACTCTACATATCTAATGCTTCACTGAGGATTACAAGAAAACTTCTCTTTTACTTTAAATACATGAAAATTTACTTTTAAAACATATAAATGGTCTTGGGAGTATTCAATTTGACACATTCAAGCTGATAAGAGATGACATTGCACAAGAAAAAATATACAGCATGCCCATTTTATTATTTCCCCCTCAAGGGCATCTCTAAAAGGCCAAAACTCATATGATTCAAAGGTGAATATCAATTTCATTTATATGAACATAAGATCCAAACAACATATGCTTTGTTGATTCAAAGGTGGAGATCAACGTCATCCACATGATCAAGAGCTAAACAACATATGATCTATTGATCTAGAGGTAGAGATCAACATCATCCACATGATCAAGATCTAAACAACATATGCTCTTCTAATTTAGAGGTGGAGATTGACGTCATCCACATGATCACAAGAGATAATATCTGAAATGCCCAACATAACATGGAATTTGCAAAACTTTGTAGCAACCAATGGCTTAGTAAATATGTCTGCAACCTGCTCATCAGTGGAGAAAAACTTGAGATCAATATCACCATTGAGAATTCATAGTGTAGGGATAAATTGGAAAATTATTCTGCATAAAATTCATTAATATAATGGTCATAGCTACAAGTATCCACTTGTGAAGGAGGAACACATGATCTCATAGCAAACTGACTAAATAAGGATGAAAGTAATGCATAATTAACCATGATAGGGGGGTCTATGACTGGATTAAAAGGAACAAAACATTCTATGGAAACAAAGGTATTAAATATTTCTAATTCATCTTGCATAATATTCTCATAATGATATGATTGGATATGGCCCCGAGTCTCAGGATGACCAAGGAGAGTAGTGAAAGTATGATGAGAATCTCACATAAAAGGATCATAAGACAAGGTTGAAAACAAGTATGATCATAAGAAAAAACCTCTCCCACACATATGGCATGGGTATGGACTTGGTTAGAGGTATATTGTCCCATTCCATCTATGGGGAGCATACCCTTAGGCTTAACATTATCCGAATAAAGAAACTTGGAACATGCTATAAAGATATCACACGAAAAGAAGTAAATGGATATAAGTAGAAGGTACGTGGTTGAAAGGGTGAGGAAAACCATAAGGAAACTAGATTTTAGACACAAAGTGGGTTCACTAAATTATTTAACCAAAATATGATATGGTTTTGATTAAATGGGTTGGTAACATGTTGTATATTCAAATTTATTAATTAAACAATCAATATGTAAATCAGAATATAGATCCAAGTAATAAATGATAAGATATGAATTCTTAAATGACAATAAGGGAGTACACTTAGTTGATAATAAGGTATATAAAATGATATAGATGTGCATAATGGTTTTGCATACTAATGAAGACTTGGAAATGCTTCATCCTATGAAATGGAATTGGAAGATGCATATAGACAAGACCATATAGGATAGGATTGTAGTGGACTATGTGCTCCTTTGTGGTATAGTTCTATAATTTTGGTATTCACTTATAATTTAGAGCTATGATTTGTTTTCAAATATTAACTTTTGCACAAATGTGAGACTCCAATTAATGACCTATAATAAGTTAAAACCCCTATATACCTGCAACAAAATCCATGCAACACTCAAATAAAAAATGATAAATTTATGTGGTGAGATTGGAATGGTCCTAGTGGTCAACCCTTGTTGAGAAAATCTAGGCATTGAACTACATCCCCTTGAGTGAGATTAAACCTCATATAGTTATTATAGTGTTGGTGCAAGTTTTAATGTAAATCTAATCGAGCCCCTTAATGTTCCCTCTAGTCTCTTGACCCAAATATGGTGAGCGTAGCTATAGATAGATTGAGATGTATTATACGGAATTTTGTATATAGTGCTAGTGTATGTAGACCTAGAATGAATTCTCTTGACCCTTTAATGTTTGGAAATGTGTAATATTGGCTTTACCTTGACTGTGGCTTGTCATGTGGATAGGGAAGCTAGACTCACTAACTTGGTTAAGTGATTCAGACATGATGTATGTGTTTCTCCTATTTGTAGATGGAGAGAGGAGATCTTAACAGTGATTTGGAATTATAATTGCAATAGTGTATCTTCAAAGTGAACGTTGAGTTGAAATAAAGAATTATACTTGTTTATATAGGTGTTCATGATTACTAAATGGCACTAAATATGACATAGGGGATAGGAAATGACCCAAAGAAAGAAATAAAATTAATAAAATAGTCATGGATGATAAATTAAAATGTCCTACAGGTCGTCTAAATACATAGTACAGATCAACTTAGGACCATATGGTTCTATACATGAAGTTCATGTAATTGATTCTAAATTTTAGGTGAGGTTCTTGGGAGTTTTTCTTTTCTTTGAATTAATGTAAGTGGATATATTGATGACTGAGAAGAGTGTACAATAGAGTAATTTGTGAAATGGAAATGGGAATATTTCACCTAGGTTTATAATACATGCATAAGTCATAGTGTAGGGATAAATTCAAATGATAAATTTCCAAATTTATGTGTCTAAAACATGCACAAGACATTGGTGATAATCACAATATGTTTTATTGTTAAACCTTGGACTATGTGGCTTCGTCATGTTGACCTTTTGGGTGGAGGTAGCTTAATAAGATAAATTTTTAGGAGAATATTTTAAATTATTCTTGTTATCAATAGGAAACTTTCTTCATTGGAGGTGTCTCAAGTTTAATAGGAATAGGAGTAGGTTTTGATGGAGGTGTGGGTATAATTAGCGATTACAAAGTGAGGTATATGGTAATAGTTTGGTCTAATATATGTAGAGTATAACTTTACACATTATATTATGAGGATCAAGGATGGTGAATTTTTTTCATTTCTCATTGATCCATCCCTTTCTGCTACAATTTTATCCTTTTTCATTGTGATAAATTTGAAACTCTAGGGGTGAATTACAAATCCTTAGGTTGTGTGTAACAATGAATAAGTGGGTTAATCAAATTTGAATATCAAAAATAGGATTAATGTAATTATGATTAATTATTGTATGTGTAATGATGATATAGAATATTAAATACCACAAATACACATATCCCATATCTTGTAATAATTAAATATGGAAACATACACTCTCTTGAAATTTAAATTAGATGTTAGGGTTAGGTTTAAATAACATATTCACCTTAAACATGTTGTGATGTTGTGATAATGATAAGGATCTATGAAAATGAGTTGTGTAGAGTGTCATAAATGTATTTTTGAATTTTAAAGTGTTGAAATTAAGTGCAATGAAGGTTCACCCAAACTGGGAAAAAATGTTTGGGTGTTTCTAACCTCTATGGTCAATTATGCCCTTTAATTATCTAAACAAAATATGGATTTTGAAACTTGAAAGATATATGTCTCTAGATTTTGGATATGCTATTAGAATTATCAGATCATGCCTTTATGACTGGATATGGCCTCTTATTTATGAAAACCCTGGATTTTTTGAAGACCTAAAAAAGGGGTAAGTTTAATCAAATTGGACTAACCTCGCCCACTCCTAGTGGTGTGATGTGTTTTGTACTATGTATTAGTATTATGAAAAGGGATCAATTTGCACATAGACCTCCCTCCAAATGAATCTGTGTGAATATGCAATAAACATTATTTTGGCAAGACCCTAATAAGTGATGCAGAGAGGTTTAGAAAATTATCATGCATTCACTTTTCAAGAAGGTTTCAAGCAACAAATTCAACCAAATCTGCATTTTATGATCTTTCCTAAGCTCAAAATGGCTTAAAATTGTAATATTTGATCTAGGTGTTTCTAATCCATTCCAATTCTGAATGTTACAAACACATTGGGTTTGAGAACTCCTTAAGGAAGTTTCGGGATAACTTAGAGATCAGTGATGAATTTTATGGATTCTAATCTATTTGATGGTTGGTAGTATGTGGGAATGATTATGTGGTACATGATACAGAGAAGTGAAGGTGTCTTGAAGGAAAAAGGTAAAAATTTGATTGATTTAGAGATAAGACAAAGAAGGTTAGTGAAGGAAAGAAGAAAAGGACAATGGTGGGGAACATTCATATTTGCATGAATTTTAATCATATTAATAGGTGTATTGGTGGTGTATGAAGTTTTCTAAATAGGTTATGGTGTTGGTGGGGTGATATATTGCTTGAGAGATCAAAATTACAATTTTAGCTATTCTTGAACCTAGAATTAAGACATCCAAAACATGGTACTAGATTAAATAAATGCAATTGAATGTTGATAAAATTATGATTGCATGGAAAAGTGTTGGAACTCTGCATCATTTGGTATCATGGCACCAAATATGAAAGACAAAAGTGGGGTTTTAGGGGGAAGATCAAGTAGTTGATTTATAAAATTTAACCCACATTATAGTGACCCTAAAGGGTGCTTATACAGGTTTTCAATTTGATATGGGTGTTTCTAATCCATTCCAACTATGAAGGTTACAAACACATTGGGTTTGAGAACTCCTAAGGTAGTTTTGGGATAACTTAGAGAACAATTATGAATTTTATGTATTCTTATCTATTTGATCATTAGTACAATGTGGGAATGAGTATGGGGTATAGGATACAGAGAAGTGAAGGTTTCTTGAAGGAAAAAGGTCAAAATTTGACTTATTTGGAGTTAATACAAATAAGGTTAGTGAAGGAAAGAAGAAAATAATAATGGTGAAAAACATTCATATTTTCATGAATTTGAATCATCTTGATAGGTGTAATGGTGGTGTATGAAGTTTTCTAAATAAGGTATGGTGTTGGTGGGGTGATATATTACTTGAGAGATCAAATTTTTGATTTTAGCTATTCTTGAACCTAGAATTAAGACATCCAAAACATGGTATTAAATTAAATGAATGCAATTGAATGTTTATAAAATGATGATTGCATAGAAATGTGTTGGAGATCTGCATAAATAAGGCCTTTGACAACTTGGTGATCATCATTGGTGTGATTTGTAGAATGTGATAGTGATCAAGGGAAGAAACATGAGATGTACTCAAACTTTATTACTTATCGATGTGCTTCAAGGAGTGATATTGTAGTTATATTCCTTAAATTTTGAGATCCCATAGATAGCTGAAGAGTCAAGAGGTATCACCATGAGTATAATGTATGTTCTTTTATAGTTTACTTTTTCAAAAGGTTTTATTTCTCAATTGACCCTAAGTTGATGTGGGTAAGTTATGCATTTGAAAAATTAACGGTTGGAAGTTTATAGATTAAAAATGTATTATCCTAAGATCAAAATTATCAGTCAGTTCTACTTCTGCCAAGAAACTATTCCCTATTTGCATGCAAAATTTCAGTATTCATTTGCTTGACAACCCCAAATAAATGTGTCTCCATTTGAGAAATATGGCCCATATTGAAAATTTTCCCCCTTTATGAGTGTCAACTTGTGAATGGTCATATGTGAGTCTGGTGTGATTTCAGGTTTCCTATGTGTAGTCACAAGAAAGTGTTTGGATTCTACTTGATACTGGTATACTCAAAGTAATATTATGGGAGCGTTGGATATGTTTTGAGAATACAAAACCATTCTAGCGCTTGTTATGGATTATGGTGTTTTGGTCCCGAGATAAGAGTGATTTGGTACAAAGGATTGTGGGATTTCTATATGGATTCAAAATCTCTACAAGAATTTAAATTAAGGCTCATTGAATCCCTTATATAACCCAAGAATTGCTTTTTATCCTAGTCATCCCAACTTTCCCTTATATCTAAAAAATTGCCGTTGCGTCTTTATGGTTATTTTGGCCATTTATAATTTTTGGTCTAAAACTCAAAATGGAAGAATTTTAAAGTCTTGAAAGTTGTTGGAGTATATTTATTTGGCCCGTTCCAAGTCAAAATCATATATCATATCCCTATGGAACTCCAAATTTTTCTTTGGGTGTGAGAAAGTTACTTTTTGTTCTAATTCTCCGTTGGGATGATGATGTCAAAAAATTAAAGTCACTTATGTGAATGTGAGAACTTTTAATACCCTCCATGCATTTCTTTTTGTTGAATGTTATGTTTTTCCACACCCAAAATTGTGCACCTCTCCCATTGGTCCATTTAGGTTGACCAAAAATTAAGTTAGGTTTTCCCTCTCCTTGTTTTGACCCACCATACACTTCCATCTAGGGAACGACACATTTGTAAAGAGGTTGATGCATGGATGTACTTGAAAACTACTCCTTGAACTCTAGAAGTGTGCATGCCTCCTATTGGTTCACACTTCTAATATCCCCATTGAAAAACTCAATTACACTTTTCATTTACTTATACCTTTCCCAATCTCCACGCCTTGTTTAAGTGATTTTTGAAATTTATTTTCCACCCAAATATTTCCAATGACAAAATAGAAGAAATTAATGAAGGAAAAAGGAAAATTAATGACCAAATAGAAGAGAAATATCCATTTTTCTCCTCAAACTCCATGGAAACTAGCTCCATGCCTTAGTTTTCTAAGAAACATTTTTTGGGTAAATCCCATTGATTCCATGGCCAAAACTCTACCAAATTTTGACCAAGCGCTCCTCTAAAAAATTCCTTCAATATAATACCAACCTTGTGTGCATCCATGGCCTGATTTATTTTTAATTCAAAAAATAATCTTTCGACTGGAAAAGTCATTTTTTGCCCTAGTTAGCCAAAACTTGTTTTTCTCATTCCAAAGGACTCTATGGACCAAATTGCTTACAATTTTGAACATATTCTCTCCTTCCAAACTCCTTTCATTTTATTTCTATATTGATTTCTGAAGTGGAGAATTCCTTTTTAATGATCATATTTGTGTTGCAGCTAGACTCCATTAAAATAATCACTTTTTCCCCTTTGTGGCCAGAAATTATTTGGCATTTTCTCATTAATTCAGATAGTAAAACTCTATCAAATTTGGAGAATAACTACATTTACTCTATAAATTTCATTTAAATCCATTCTTGCTTGGTTTGGTTGAGTATTTCATCTTTGGTGACCACATTCATGTTTCATCCAAAAACACCATTTAAGACCATAGAAAACATTGAAAAGGAAGAAAAACTCATTTTTTCCTCCTCTCTCAAGTGACTATCCATTTCATAACTTTTTGATACAAAATTATCTAGCAATGAATTTCAACTATTCCAATTACGATCAGGTATCTATATTGATCTAAGAATATCCAAAGTTGGGGGATAGTAATGTGGACTGTTGGTGTGAGTTGTGTCCTCCTCACATATTGGAGGGTCGTCTCACATGGGTTAGGTTTAGGGTTAGGTTTAGGGTTTGCTATTGAGTCATGCACTAGGGTTACTCATCACCCTATATGTACTCTTTCACTATTCATTTATGAGCATGCCAAGACACTCCATTGTCTTTTCTCTACATGTGCAAGCTTTGTTCTGTTATGCAAGTTATTCAGTTGTTGATTGATTCTTCCTTTTGATTACGTTGGATCGTTGGGGGATAGTAATGTGGACAACATGTATTTTAAAGACCTAAGAAGAAGGATGTAAGAGGGATACCATAGTGTTATGGCTGAAAATATTTATCATAGAAATATTTACTGAGTTATAGGATTCCCATTATCTCTTCAAGACACCAAATTCATTTGAACTTTTTCTCTTAACTACAAACTATACAGTGAGAAACTCATTGTAGATGACGGTTCTATTTTGGATATATTTTCTCTGGAAGGGATCTCCAAATGCTTTGGTATTCCTAGGACTAAGAATGCGTTCATCCTAAATTAATTATATTCCCTACTTGAATGAGAAATAAAATACTCTTGTTTGCAAGGATTGAACATCAACAACTAGATGCAGACCTCTTATAAATTCATGTGTCTACCCAGAACCTTCTCCCACTCTGGTTTCATAGAGGACATAGCATATTGTATCATCATGTTGAACCAGTTAATGGAAGAAGCATCTACCAAGGAATTTTAATTTGTGGATGGCTCAATTCAGATTAATTGCTACTGAGGGTACTCAAAAGATGGATTGGATTCAAATCATTAGCAACAACTTGCACTCCCAACTGATCAACTTGGAGAGAACCAAGAATTTCACCATGACTTCTTATATAATATATGTTTTCACATCCTTGTAGAAAATTTTCCGGTCTATCTACCGAGATAAATCTTCCCTCAGTTACCCTAGTGTATCAGGTTCATCCATAGCTTACTCTTCAATAGTATAAACAACATTATCTAGGTAAAATGTTGATTTTGGCATGTTTATCATCAGGAAAATGGAAGGAAATGTCAATGAAATATTGTCAAGGCGGGCCTGTGAATTGGCTAAGAAGTATTGAAGATACTTCATACAATTCAAAATCTTATCTTATATATGTTTTGGTGGCTTTGACAATGCTCCCATGAGACCCTTGTAGTACCCTAGCGACAAGTCGATTCTCATTGAGTTGTGTTGAAAGTTGGCTAGAGTCCATCTCAAATGCAAATAAAAATATTAAAGGAGTGGTATTTTTGATTCATCTAGGAATATACTCGTGCAATAGTTTAACAGATGTAAGTAATATTAAGTCATCCTTGAGTCCATTCAATTTGCATGCTTACTCCACACGAATTTTTTTTTACAATAAGCAATATCTGGGGGCTAAACATAAAAGGCTTGGTGTTTCTCATCAACCTAATGTGGAAGACTGCTAGGAATAATGTGTTGACAAAATGGGAATTCATGAGGATGATAATTCAATAGATGAAAGACTATTAATTAGAGTGGGTCACCGATAGTGTAACTAATGATTGTAATGACATATATAAGTTGGGTTATCTAGAATACATCTCAAATTCTCCTCTACCACCAATTAATTGGTTAGTGGTGGAGACTTAAAATATCTCAATTTGAACAACAGTAGTTCTTCAATGGTAAAAGAGATGGTTGCTTAAGAAGCTAGTTGAATTTACTACTGCTGAAGTTCATTGTGCCACTTATTTTTCTAGTCAGTAACCAAAAAATTAAGGGAACAAGGTGTATATCAAGGTTCTAAAGGTCCCTAGAAATGAAGGAACTTTGGGTAGATGTTCCCTAACATGTTTCACTTGTATTGCCTCAAGTTGATTCTTCTCGCAATAATTTGTTGATAAGAAAGGTGGAAACTCTAGCTCTTGAGCCTATAAAATTCATCACATCACCAAATAGAATCATATCCATGTCTCCCCATATTTCAACATATTATTAGAACATAATATTAAGTGGGATTTTAACCCCTTATATAGTTCCTAATGCAGCGGCAAAGATGAAGAAAACTAAAGAAACGGGTGGTAAAATTCTAACATTATACGAAGCAAGATATTACCCTAAATAAAAGAGGAAACCCTAAGTTTGATAGGTGATTTTTCATTTTGTTTAATGTTTTTTGTTATAAAATTGAAAAATCAAATATAAACAAATAGATTGTATTATCTACGCTAATAAATATAAACGTCAAATTTTGTTAAGAATTATCTTAAGGAAAAAAATTAACATAAAATCAAAATTAATATATACATAATTGTTAGAATTTGTAATTCTCTTTATTATTAAGGATAATCTTTCACTTTTGAAATCATTTTTCCCCTTAAAAAAAAAAGTTAATTTATGGTTTTAATTTAATATGATAAAGTTTACACCTCATTTGATAAAGGCAATAATAATCAACAATTTTGGAAGTGCCTTGTAAAATCACACCACACGTAATGGTTGTTCCATGAGAACCATATGCTTATGTTGATGAGTCCACTTTCCATGTCTTTATTACCTCTAATCGGACTAAAGTGGGATATAAATAATACTATACATAACATTTTTTTATAAATATAAAAAATTAACTTTATTTTAGTAATAGATGTCACATAAACGCTAATGGGTTTTAAATATTTCTCACTAAGGTGTAATGAATTTCTTGGTGGGAAGACTTTATCATAAGAAATGCATGTTTAGCTTGAAGAAAGTCCATTTTTAAATCACTTCACATTTATTGAATTGAATACATGTAACTTATATGGTATATACTTGAGGAATTTATATGGTAATAATGGACCTATAATATGTATTGCTTACTTGTTGAATTTAGATCTATATTAATGATGGAACTTGGACCTTTCCTTTGATAATTGTCTATCTACATTAATTTTGTAGGGAATAAATTGCTAGAATACAATCTTCTACATACACTCATAGACAACCCTCAAATATATTATTTGTATGCTCTTATGAGTATTCATTTCACACTCTACAAACATGAATGACATGGATACTAATTTGGATATGTGACTATTATTTTCATCTCTAATTATACTCTTCAATCTTATGAAAATGTTATAATGAAATGTTCCTTATGGATCTTGGATTGTTGCCTATTTGATTGGATAGAATATTTGTACATTATATTGTAAATGTATGTGCTATTGAGCACTAGAATCCTAACAAAATTAATGCTGGTTTTGAAAGTATCTTAGTTAGGATGTAATGTATCTTACACTTACTTCCAAGTGATAATGCATCATGAATAAGACTCTCTTAAAATGAAAATTTTCGCCATCTAAGAAGTGTGTGTGTAGAGAGAGAGAAAGAGAGAGAAAATTATGTTAAATAATGTGATCACATAATGCACACAACATCACATGGTAGTGGACAGCTGAGCCTTTCTACTTAGTACTTTGGCGTTGTGAATGGAGGATCGAACCCCACTAGCTCGGCTATGATCCACGTGGATTCCATGGTATATTTCCCAATGGACAAACGGTTTGAACAGGTCGTGGAAGCACCGTTTGAAAAATTCAAAATGACTAACATGGCATTGTGGAAGGCAGGCCAAACTATAGGAGTAATTAATGGTGGGGACATCCCACCAAATTCAAATTCAAATAAGGCATTAAATATGAACAACTATAATCATTCAAAAACAATAGCTATGAATGATGGCACATTTGTGAATTTGACCATGTCTCCTGCAGTTGTTGAATCATCCCATCATGACTCACCACAACAAAGAGATGTGGGCCCTTCTATCATGGGGAAGGGTGATTCAAATAAGAAAATGGATGTAAACTTTGAGGAGCTTATGGTGGAGTCATTACTCAATGATCTTGAGTGGAAACATAAAAAATGAATGAAGCGGCGACTCTAGTGGGTGCCAATGTTAATTGTGCTACCAAGGAGGTATGTTCTCTCACGAAGAATGTTAAAGAAACCTTGGTCTTTACCGATTCTCTTAGTAAGGTAGAAATATTCACTATGTTTGTGGATGATGACGATTAAAAATGTGATCACTTAACTAAAATCAACAAAATTGAGGTGTTTATATCTCTCAATAATGTTGTGTTTTATCTTCTTATTTTTTTCTGGATTTTGAGCCTCTTTGTCTCTTGGAGTATGGTCCCCCTAAAAAACCATTTACCAATAATATAAATAAATAAAATTGAGGTGTTTATATCTCTCAATAATGCTGTGAATTTTACATTTTGAGGAATTTGGTCTAATGAAATTATGTATCCTTGAAATATACCTAGAGTGAAATGCATTATGCAAGATGAACTTTATACATTTTATGGATTGATTTAATATTCCTTTAAAATAATTAGAGTTTTGATTTATGATACTAAGATATGATAAACTAGCCATAATGATAATGTTGGTTGTAGAAAGTCTATTTCTTTAAATATCTTGTAGGTTTGGTATGGGAGATATCATATGCCTAAATTCTAATAAAATTTTTGCAAGAACTCCCTATGAGTTTCAATATAACACATCTTTCAAAGTTACATATATCTCTAACCAAACACCTAGTACAACATCAAAGAAATTCCAAAATATTATTTTGAGAATTAAAAGATAATATAAGATATAAAAATGGATATGCAGCCGCACCTTTTTGTGTGTGAGAAATGTCAATGGATAATGTTATAATGGTACATGCATTTATTATAAGATTAAAATTTTCTTTTGATGTGATTGATATTTAAATAAAGCATTTTAGTATTAGATAATCTCTATTTGAGTAAATTAATGTGTGATTACTAAGAAAAATAGTATATGCATATTGAATGACAATTTGTGATGCTCTTCATGTATGTATTGGAGACATGAAGGGAATCCTTGCATCTAATATTTTTCCTAATATATTGATCACATATAAAATTAGGATGTTGTCCAACTATATCATCCTTAGCATGGCTATTTTTACAAAATTGAAACTTTATAATTGTTTCTAAAATATTAATATGTGAAGTAACTTGTTTGGGTTGACTATAAATCTATTACCATTTTTTACAACTTGAATCAAACTTAATTATAAACCTACATGTCAGAAAGAAAACCCTACTCCTTATAGATAACTTGTAGGGAGTTTAATCTATCTTACTATCACTAGGTTTGATATTGCATATGCAATAGGTATTGTTTCTAGATTAATACAAGATCCATATTAGGATCATTAGAGACTGGCTAAAAGAATATTAAGATATATTAAAGGAATAATCAATTTTGGTTTGCATTACACTTCTTCTGATAATGTCTTTTTTATATGGATATTATGATTCTGACTATACTGGTGATGTAATAGATAGAAAATATATGACTAGATATGCTTTCAAGTTTAGTACATGTGTCCATTACTTGGAGTAGCAAGAAACAACCAACGATATTTTTTTCTTTTACTGAAGTAGAATATAGAAATGCAATAGAAGCAGTGAAAGAATCCATGTGGCCAAAAAGACTATTGGAAGAAATTCATGTGGAAGTTAAAGGAAGTACTACTCTCCTGTGTGATAGCCAAAGTTTCATTTCTCTTGTAAAATAGTCTTGTTTAGCATCTATGGATGAAGCATATAGAAATTCAAATGCATTTCATTCGAGATAAATTTATTTTTGGTGATATTGATCTCCAGTTATATCGTACTTGTTAACTTTTAAATCTTACCTTGAAATGAAGATGTTAAAGTCAATTTAAAAAATATTCTTCTGAAATCCTTCACCTTAAAGTATTCAAAAAATGTGTTCAAAGTTCTTCGAATTCTGAAAGCCCAAAAATCTAAAATTTTGGAAATTTGGACTTTCAGAATTCGGAGGTCTCTTTTGGAAATTTGTAATTTTTCAACTTAGAGTTCCGAAGTCTGAAACTCCAAAGTTCCGAAATTTTGAAACTTCAGACTTTCAAGTTTCAAAAGTCTATGTTGTCATTTTAATAAATTTCTTTCCGAAGTTCTGAAGTCTAAAACTTTGAAGTTTTGAAATTTCAGAACTTTGGACTGTCGGGTTTCGAAAGTCTCCCATCTATTTTTTTATGTTTTCACTTTCGGAGTTCCGAAGTCCAAAAGTTTGAAGTTCCAAAATTTTGAAACTTTAGACTTTTGGGTTTTAGAGTCTTCCGTTACCTTTTCATAAGCTTTGTCTCTCGAGTTCTGAAGTCTGAAACTCTGAAGTTCCGAAGTTTTGAAATTTTGGACTTTCAGGTTTTCAAACTTCAAAGTTCAGTGAGCATTTAATTTTCACCAACCTTCGCACGTTTCAGATTTTGAGCAATAATTTTGGGTTTTTCTATATAAACTCAAGTTTTTACCTGTCTTTTTCAACTGACTTCTTTCTCTGAAATTCTAATTTTTTACTGCATTCTTTGTACTTTCGAGGTGTCATTTTCGAGGTAATTTCATTTGGGTTATTTCTTTTTGTTTTATGATCTTTTCAAGTTTTTCTTCCTTGTTTATTCTTGTTTGTTCTTCATTATGTTTTGAAAATGGAACCCTTGGTAGACACCATGTTTTCCTTTAAAGTGTTTCCTAATATCCATAGTTACAAAATCCAACATATGCAAGCATCCATCTCATATTGCATTATAGTTTTTCAAGATCTTCCCAAGTGTTTTACTTGACTTTCGTGCCCTCGGTGAAGTTTGCACTTCACAAGTTTGTCTCGGAGGTTCTTGCTTTTTGAATTTCAGAAGTCTTCTCTTTCGGAACTCCAACTTTTTGGAGTTCTTAGGTTTGTGGCTTCAGAGTTTAGAGTTCCAACGTTTCAGAGTTTGGGGTTTCTATTATTCAGAGGTTTAATTTTCAGGATTTCGAAGATTCCTTTTTCAGACTTTCAGAAGTTCTTGTTTTGGTGGTTCAGAATATTTTAATTTTTGGACATTCAAACTTCGAAATTTTGGGACTTTTTGCAGTATTTGTTACAAATTTCCAAAGGCATTTTTGGATTCTGAAGGCTAAACTTGATGTCAACCTCTTCAGTGAAAGGCAAAGAAAAGATGAAATATACATTCCTAGGAGTTGTTCCTCACTCTTGTCTATCTTCAGACTTAGGGAATATAGGAGATCCTGATCTCATACAGCTTGATTTTCTATATTTTTTGGCCAGAGTAAAAGATCCTAACAAGAAATCATGGATGCAAGCTATATATGATAGTGGACTTGTTCTGGTTACTGATTTTCCTACATCCATGCATTGCCCCGAATTCATCTTGGCTAAAGTAGCCCACTTTGATGAAGATTCTAGGATGATAAAAGATGTTGACAGCAAGGTTGTAATTGGATTAGACTCTGATTTATTTGAAGATTTGTTCAAACTCCCAGACGTCAAGGACTATGCCAAAATTTCACCAAAAGCAATGGTTGAACATTGGGACAAAGAAACTAAGTTATGTACAAAGGTCATGATGAAGAGCTACATGGCCAAAAGTGTCACCAAGCTACCAAAGACCATGAAGAGCTACATGGCCAAAAGTATAATTTCAGGCCTTGCCTCTACGAAATAATTTCAAGAATGGATGTTCTTATACATTGCCACCATTAAGAAAAACAAAGAACTCATACGATGGGGAGAGCATATCAGCAACTCCATCTATTTTCAATTAAGTAAGTTTTTGTCTTCGAAAAAAATAAAATGACCTCTTTCTTGGTTTATGTTGCAGTTGTTATGGGAGATTTCACTGGGTTAAATACTAAAGGTGTTAGAAGTGCTTCACAAATTTTTTATTGTTATCCCCAGCTTACAATGGATGAGGGAAGAAAACACTTTCACAAGATCAATGACGCCTTCTTTGTTGTTATCCTTTATCGTTTTGATAAGGACTTATATAATAGAAGGGTTTCAGATGAGGATTTCAAGGAAATACATGAATGGGGAGTTATTTACCTGTTGTTTCCTAGATTTACATAAATTTGGATTCCTAGTTTTGTAGATTCTTCTAGTAAGCTGCCAAGATTCCCTACGGACAAATGGGTTTTGTTGGAGTTGGTTCGACAATTATTGGACTACCATAAAATCTAGAACAAATGGCACAAGGCAGGAGTCCAGTTTCCCATTCCAATTGGAAGATATACTTGTGCAAGTATTGATAAGAAAAATAATGTGGATGCAGAAATGTCAGAAGTGACTTTGCAGACATTTCATCATCGAACCCATTTCGATTATTGGGGAAAATTTAGTGAAACAGGTTTATCCAGTTCTCGTGTACCCTAGTTAGAAGATATTTTGATTCATTGCCAAGATGATTTCATTATCTGGTAATGAATATGAAAGGTTGACACTGGATTAGGCTCGACAGTTTGGGATCACACAGATTCCAAAGGAAATGGAGGATGAGGAGGAAGTATTGGATGCAGTTTACAAGAATAACAATATCACCAATCAACCATTGGCATGGATTGATTGGTATGTAGAAGAATGTTGTAATACTAAGGAGAGGGTGGGGGGCATTTTACATAGGACATATAATTGGTTAGCTACCTTGGGAATTTCACCTAAACGGAAAAAATCCCAACCAACAATGAATCTTTCAACACCTACTAAAGGGAAAATGTCTATCCAAAGGGCCCATATAGTCCCTAAGAAGATCTCATTCATTTTTGGAAGTTCCTCTCTCTCCAAGGCTCCTGATTCCAAGGTTTTGTCTCCAGTAATACCAGTATCAGAAATTTTTGAAGTCATTGATTCCCCAAGTTTGTCACAGAATTTTCCATCCTCTCCTTCCTTACAATTATCACTTCCTCCATAATTTCCTTCCACTTCTACACTCATTTCTTCTTTTCCATCCATGTTCATGGCCCAAGTATTTTCATCTCTTCATGTCCTCTCAGTAGGGGAGATGATTGGGTCTCCAGTTTACACTTCACTTCCTCTACAACATTCATTTCCTTCCATCTAAACTTCTAGCCTCGTTATATCTACCCCTAGGGCTATTCTCACTTCCGCCTCATTTATCATTATCACGTCCATTCCAATGCCAACTAATGTTACCAATGCCATTGTATTGTCTAGTGCTCTAGGTACTGAATCAATTGTTCCACTCCCATCAACATTTGTTATACCAAAATTTTTGTTTTGCCAGACTCTGAAACAGAAGAAGAAAGTACCTCTAGTGGATGTTATAGATCTAAGTTTTTTGGAACCTATTTTGAGGATCCATTCCAGGCAGATGAATTTCATCTCCATCATATAAGTAAACTAATCAGAAGAAAGGATCGTGGAAATTACTACTCCTGATGAGGGAAAAGCAAAAGAAACTATCACAATAGATGACTACCAAATTTCCATATTTTCACTAGGAAAATAAACACATGAAGGGGCTAAACAAGATGTGTAGACAACTCTCAGTAATCTGTTGGAAAAGTACGATAAATACAAAGCTTCTAAGGATGAACTAAAAAACAACTAAGCAATGTTGGTTGTCAAATAAGGACTTTAATGAAAGCAATAGTCAAGGGATAGGATTCACTCCTCTTTAATGGGATAGGTTCCCTTATTTAAAGGTAAAAACCTATTTACAAATGTACAACATTTAGTTTTAAAGAGGAACTCCAATATCATGGAAGTGTTTTAAATGACATATTATCAATATAAAAGGACAGAAGAACTAGGAAGTGGGAAAAGGAAGAGTAGCATTCTCAGGAAATATAGATAGAAAAATAATTCCTTATAAATGCTGAACTAGGATCATATAGAACAAAATCATTTATGTTAAAGCCATAAGATGTTATTTCATAGACACAAAGTTCCAGAGATGACATCCATAAGAATACAAAGCTTCTTGATGTAAAAGATATTAATGATTCTATAATTTTAATAGATAGGAAAGAATGAATAACCACAGATAGAAACAGAAAGAGATGTCTTCTTGTATTGATAGCTTTTTAACTCTTTACACTTTCAAAAAATAGTCAGAGTTCCAGCCCCTTAGAATGGCGTGGAGAGCTCATTATATAGCTTACAAATTAGTTACACTTGGTAACCATTTCTTTTAACTAAAATATTAATTTAAGGAAATGTTCAATACAATATCCTTAATTAATTTACAGGGAGCCCAGCACTTTAAAATAGAAGGAGGAAAAGAGAAGCCAGTAGAAGAAACACCCGATTATGGTTGAGGTTGGCCCACTGATTTGAGGATCCAATATCTGAATTTCTTCAATGCTTCAGCTATCTCCATACCTCGTGGGATTGTTGTGTTAACAGTGGTGTGAGACCAAGTGCCTAGACAATTTTCCATATCTTTATCAAACTTGGTATGCTCCAGGTATTCTTTATTTACCTCAGCAATTACAGATTGAAGGAAGCAAATGTCTTTTATCTTCTCTTTAGTAATTAATTCTTCTTTGAATAAGTCTTCTTTGACAAATGTTTTGAACTGAGCTTTGATCTCTTGAAGAGAGAAAGGAACACCTAAAGTTTCATCATGAAGATGGAAATGAATATCTTTAAAGGTAGAGGAAACACAAGTTTTGAAAGATTCTCCTTTCTACCACACGTTATTTAATTCACCCAGTGCTTCTTCCAGAACCTTCATTTTCCATTCGACACCAAAAACCCATGCCTTTGACAAGTTATTCTTGGCATCATCAAATACACTGTTGACTAACAAGATCTTCTCATCAGCTTCGCCCATAAGGTGAAGATCTGTAATAAAAATAGTCCAAAGCTTCAACTCTTTATCCATAACCCTTATTGAGGCAGTGAGTTTCTGTTGTAGATTAATCACCTTCTTGTTGGCCTTAAAGGCTTCCTCCATGAAATTCAAGCTAGGTATAATAATATCATCAACCATGGCTTCCATATCCTTTCCATAAGTAGAATAATTATGTATATATTTGATGCTCTGAACTTCATCTTGGCTAAGAATCATGGGGAGCGGAAGACAAGCTAGTGCGGCAGTATCCAAAACCTTATCTTTGGCCAATAATGACTTGATAAAGTTGGAAAGAACTTGATTCTGTTCTTCCAACTGTTCTATAGTTTTCTTGCCCTTCTCTACTCATTCAATAACCTTTGTCACTATTTCTTGAAGGTTATGAACCTCACTCTCAGGAGTGGATTCCCCCATTGGGATTCTAGAAAGTACTAAATCGGAGACCAAGAGATCATGCTCTGCCTTTTCAACCTTGGGCTTTACAACCTCCAAAAACTATTGGCCTTGAGGATCAGTTACTATATTTGAAGTGGTCTTGGCTCTCTTAGCTGGAGGAGGAGGAGTAGTTCCTAGCAAGAGCTGCTACAACATCAAAATTAGGCCCTGTTATCTAAGAGGAAGATTTCCTCTTCTTTTTGTCAACTATGGGTTGCACCCAAGAAAAAGTGGAAGAAGAAGAGGAAGGAACAAGGGGCCCAAGATAAAGTGAACTCATGGCATTTAGAGTATTGACCATTGTTTTCCTCTAGCAAATAAGTAGAGGGAGTATCAGGGGATTCCTTTGTAGAGGAGTCTGCGGTACTAGGAGGCTCTACACTAGACATTTTCTTTTCCTTTTTCAACGGTAAGTCCAGGAGTTCCTACAGGATTTGGAATTTCACCATCATCACTCTCACTAATAACAATAATGTTCTATGGTCCTGAAGGTATCTCTAGATGCTCAAGAAGAGGTTCTTCATAAATTGGTTCTTGTTTAACCTCTTTGATCTTCTTTTGGTATACTTGAGTAGAAGGAGTAGATGACTCAGGCTCTTTCATTGAGGAAGAATGAGAGGTTTTCTCAAGCACCTCAGTACTAGTTGTATGTGCCTCCTTCCCTAGTGTAGAGGTGTCTCTAGAAGAAGATCCACCCTGATTCTTCTTGAACTCACGAACCTTCCTGTCAAACCAAACTTTAGTTCTTACAAGAACAGGGGCCATAATCTCAACCAAATCATCTCTCTCTTTTTTGTACCAATCTAGATCCTCTAAATGAGTTTATTTGATTTTTTTCTAATATTCAAATGACTGTAAGTCCTCATCATCCTCCTTAATTCCTTCAGGAACTTGGTAAAGATTGAGATCTCTAATGTGTTGTAGAGAGAGTCTGCCATAGTGCCTCCGTCTGGCTTCAAAATCATCTGCACAATCAGCCCAGTAATCCTCAGTATCTGGCTTGTGATGATGGTTTATCCTGGAGGTTCTGATCAATAAAATTCTTCAGATCAAAGCAAGTTCTGGGTCTGAAGAAATGAACAGTGATAGAAGTAATAGCCCTTTCTACATTTTGGGCATCCAAGACTGTTTTACATGTATAGTTTCCCAAAGAGATAGGGAAATGTAGGCCAATGATCTTCTTGTCTCGGCATGTCCTATGTAGCTTATCAAGCTACCTGCATACTTCAACTAGGGCCATTTTATCACTGCAGAACATAGGGAGCTTGAGAGGTGTGCTTTCATAGCTAGCAAACCTGATGTATGAAAACCTCCTGAATTGGATAAAGAAAGACCCATACTTGGCTATAAGGTTCATAGATTCATCAGAAAATCTCTTAGTAGTGTTTCCCTCTAAGAGTCTTACAATGTACATGGTGAAAGCATCATTGAATCTTCTGAAATTGTGATTGCTAGTTTCAAGGGTAAACTGAGGGCAGTATGCGTAAATAGGCTCATTCTTCTGGCCCTCTATGTAGGTGAAACCAAACCACTACCGGGATGCAACTAGGGTATACATGAGATAAGAAGTCATATAGAACTTCTTAGTCTGTTGAACACTAGACAACTGCTCAGTCAAATTCATGCAAACAATTTCAGCCCAATTAATGTTCTGCTTGCCCTCGCAGATGATGTTTATGAAGGGGCACATCCAGAAGTGAAACTCATTGGTGGAAGGAAACCCCATGATACGGGTGAGAAAAATATTAAAGTCAGCCAACTCCTCATTAAAATCAACCCTGAATAATGCTTTAGAGAGTTGGGATGCTCCCTTCTTAAGGTTCTTTAACCATGATTTTGCTATATGTGCATTGTATTTGTCACTTTCTTGTTCAAACAGGGTTTGAGCTTGGGCACGAGTGAGAATTATGGAATCCTTAGTCTTTGGAATGCGTAGGGAAGCAGCAATGGTAGTAGCATCTAGTTTCACAATTAATTCCCCATGCACATTGGTGAGTTCCTTAGTATCCTGGGTTAAAATGGGCTCCGCAGGAAAGCACCATGTCCGCACACTGTACAGAGATAGGAAAACCAGCCGCGTATGCAAGTCCACTGTCACTGATCATTTGTGCCATGGGAGTAGGATTAGATCATGTTAATCTACCCCAAAAATCCATGAAAATCTAAGTGTTGAACCTCACTGTCTCCAATATCTGGTACAGAGGTCTCAAGAGGTGACACATGTTCTTGACCCTTGAAACTTGATCTTCATTTTTGTAATGCATAGGGGATTAGCCTTTCAAGATCAAAATCATGATGAGAATGCAAGGGATATAGGGGCATGAGAAAATGACTTTAATGGCAAGGATTTGAACAAGAGATGGAAATCGAGAAATGTGACAAATGCGTAGGAGATAGTCCAATTAAATAGCCATTTAGGAGAGGTCAGGTCATTAAATGTGCATTAAATTCACCTCACATTGACTCAAAAGGATGAAAAGAGGGAAAAGTAGAGAAAACTAGCCCAGATGGTCTTTGGTACATTTGGGACATGAGGGATGCGAAGACGTGATCCAGCCAATGATGGCGATGGAAATGCAGGCAAAATGTGCATGGGCGGTCTAGGAACTTAGATACGAGTGAAGGACGTGAGGGACGTGCAAGGGACTGTGACTGACATGTGAGGATGTGAATTCGATTCAGCTAATGCGCGTGATGTGGGGAAAGTAGGAATAGAAATCCCATATGCATTTGGGACAGACGGGATAAAAGTACGCAAAGTACCGGATGTGGCCAATGCAGACAATCGGGTAAAAGGAAGTCTGGGAAAACTTGGGACAAATGAGCCAAAAAGTTCTGAAAAAGACGACAGTTAAGGATTTGCGGGGAAATTGGTCGATCGGCAAACAAAAGGCCCAGGGGAACTTGATACATGAGGGACAAAAATGTCTGACAGACCTACAAGTCACCAAAAAGACTCCAAAAAATGTAATTTTCACCATCTCTTCAAGTTTTCTCTTCACTAGAACATTACTAAAGGTGCCAACTCAAAATTTTCAAAATTCTAACTTTCAAAAGAGGGGAAATTTTGAGAGGACAACAATTGGCTCTTTCTGGGGATGACTTGACTAGATCAGAAGAACGAGGCAAGACAAGAACTCAAGAAAAAATTAGGGGAAGAAGACCAGTGCCTTATCCATTAGGCAAAAGAGTCAAGGGCAAACCAATACAGAAGACAACACACCAAAAACCAGGAAAGGAAAATAACAAAGTCAAGGGAAAGAAAACACACCCTATACATAATATACATAGGACTTCCTTTTCCCTAGAACTTGAACAATTTCAAGTACTACCCACTATAAGGAAGTGGGAGAGAGGATCCATCCATGTAATCAAGATAGAAAGAATTTTCACCAGCAAAGTGCCTGATTCTAAAAGGACCAAGCCAAAGAGAATCAAACTTACCATGGCTTCCTCGAGGTTCATGTCTTTTATCCCACAACAAAACAATGTCTCCAACTTTGAAATCTCTAGATCTGGTTTTCTTGTCAAACAAAGATTTCACCTTCTCTTGATGGGCAGATATTCTATCAAAAACCTGCAGCCTGTCTTCATTCAACTTTTGAAGATACATGATCCTTTTATCTAAAGAATCACTGAAACTAGTGTCTTCAATGGCCTTCATCAAATACAAAGCTGGTAGCTCAACTGTCACCAGTAGTTGGGCTTCCACACCATACACCACTTGAAAAGGGGGACATCCTAATTTCTCTTTTAGGTGTAATCATGTCCAGCCCAGAGAGCATCATAGAGCTTCTTGTGCCAGTTCCTCTGAGACTCATTAACAAGCTTCCTCACTATGGTCACCAAATTTTTGTTTGTTGATTCTGCTTGACTGTTCCCTTGAGGATAGTAATCTGAGGAATGAGCAAGGGAAATACCATATCCATAATAGAAATCCATCATTTTAGTAGAAGAAAAATTTGAAGCATTATCAGTCACAATCTTGTTGGGTACTCCAAACCTTATCAGAATGTTCTCTTTGATGAAATTACATACTACCTCTGAAGTGGTACTTTTAACTGGGATAGCTTCCACCCACTTAGTGAAATAATTTGTGGTAGTCAACACATGATTATGCCCTACACTTGAAGATGGGTTGAGTGTTCCAATAAAATCCAAACCCCACTGTTGAAAGGGTTCTTCAATCACAACTGGTTTAAGTGGCAAAGCGGCTAACTTTGGTCTTCCCACAAAATTTTGACAAGCTTCACATTTATCAACCCATTTTGATGCATCCTTAAACAAAGTAGGCCAATAGTACCCTACACGTAGAATTTTGTGGGCAGAGTAACAGCAAGATGAGAAATGACCCCATAGGCTTGGTCATGGAAGGCTGAGAAAATCTTATTTTGTTTTTCCTTGTCAACACATTTCAAAAATCTTCCATCTACTCCACGTTTAAACAAAGCATTTTCCCACAACACATATTGTGTTGATCTTAGCTTGATAGCTCTCTTCTCCTTAGTAGTTAAGTGAGATGGACACTCACCATAGGTGAGGAAATGGGCAATGTCAGCATACCATTCATCCATTGAGCTAAGAAACAAAACAATAGGAACATCATCCTCATCCTAGACAACCCATGACCAGCTCCTTCAGTGATGAGTTCACATAGGCCTTTACCTCAGACTAGTTTAGTTGGTTTGATGTCAATATCATATTCCTAAACCTTTGCGACCTAGTTTCCTCTCTTAGTTCCAAATTCTTGTTGTGTAAGAATGTACTTGATGGTTGTATCAGGCACAAGTATCACTGAGTGAGAGTTAAGAATATAAAATCGAAAGTACTTAACAAATTTAACCACTAGTAAAAGCATGTTTCTCCATCATAGTATACTTTAGCTCATGATTTTTAAGAATATAGCTCATGAATGCAATTGGGAGCTCGTGGTCTTCAGAGTCTTTCTGAGTTAACACAATGGCCATAGGGTACTTTCTGTGGCATAGCAATAGATAATAAAGTCCTTGCTAAAATTGGACATGCTAAGATAGGAGTCCTAGCAATAGCCTTTTTAATGCCTTTGAATGCTTCTTTCCCTTCAGGGGACCAACCAAACTGTTTGTTTTCCTTTCATCATTTGGGAGATATTCAAAGTTAGCTTGGCAAAATCAGTAATGAATCTTCTTCAGGAAGTTGATCTTACCAAATAAAGAATGCACTCCATTTTTACTTATAGGAAGAGGAATATGCTTAATAGCTTGAACTCGTTCAAGGATCAATCTTGATTCCTTCCTTGGAGACAACATGTCCCAAAAATTTTCCCTCTGTGACACAAAAGACAGACTTCTTGGGATTCAAAGAGACCCCATGTTCTCTGCATTTCAAAAGAACCTTTTCCAGATGCTGAAAATGATCTTCTTTAGTTTTATAAAATACAGTTAGGTCATCTAGATACACCATGATACATTTTCCTTTCAGGCTTCCAAAGGCCAAGTCCATAGCCCTTTGAAAGGTGGCACCAACATTAATGAGTCCAAAGGGCATCCTCTTGTAAGAAAAATTACCCCAAGGAGTGGTAAAGGCAGTCTTGTGTTGATCTGCAGTGTTGAATTCTACTTGATTGTATCCTGAGAAACCATCAAGCATGGACAACATCTCAGCTCCTGTAACAACTTGCAACACCTGGTCCATCATGGGTAGGGGGTAATTGTCCTTTAGAGAAGCCTGATTCAGATTCCTAAAATCAACACAGATCTCAATCTCACCATTTTTCTTCCTAACAGGCACAATGTTAGCAATCCAAGTTGAATGATGAATGGGAAAGATAATCTTGGCCTTCAACAACTTTTGTATCTCCTGAAAAATGGTGTCAACAATCTTTGGATTGTACTGCCTTTGCTTTTGTTTAAAAGTTTTAATCATAGGTTTGAGAGGAATGAAATGCTACATTTCTTTAGGCTGAAAAGATTTCAGATCATCATAAAAATAAGCAAGTACATCAACATATCTCTTAACAAGATTTACTACCTTCTTCTTTTCCTCTTGTGTGCAACATTCCCAATGTTCACCATTTTGGGGTCAGCATAGCCCCCAATGTTAACCTTTTCATATTCAATAGATTGTTGGGCTCCTCTAGAAGATTTAGCCTTAACATACCTATCATGTTTATCAAACAATTCCTCCAGACTGACCATCCCTTTAAGGATCTTGTTACCTTTTAGTTTGATGCACCCATCTTGATATATCTCCTCTTTGACATCCTCCTCATTGGAAGAAACACTTTCTCAAGGAAAACGGTCACTTCGAAATATAATTGTTCAAAGTTATCCCTGAGTTCTAAGAAAGAGAGAAAGTGTTGATCATCATTGAAAACCTGCCAGTTACTCGCATTATCTGGCACACTTGGTCTATGGATCATTTCAATGGTGAATTTATCCTGAGAGAAATTGGGATGAGGTATGATCAAAGACCCTGACACGGCTAGGGAATCAGCCCTGGTGTTCTTTTCCCTTGGGACTACCTTGATGGAGAAGGCATCAAGAAATTCAATAGAATCCCAAACCATATTCCTATAATGCTTCAATCTTCTATTCTTTACTTGGAAAAGGTCTCTGACTTGTTTAACAACTAGTTCTGCATCTCCCCGAGCCAGAAGATTCTTCACACCTTCCTCCTTTCCACGTTAAGCCCAAGGATGAGAGCTTCATATTATGCTGTGTTATTTGTATTTTCAAACTGTAGTTTGAATGAGAAAGGATGAATCTTTCCTTCAGAAGATATCAACACCACACCAACTCCAGAACCAGCCGAGGAACAACTTCCATTAAATTCCAAATTCCAAATGCCATTAGGATCATGAAGTACTTCCTTGGGACATTCTATTTCATCCTGAGACATGATCATATAGTTCCCATGCCCAATGTCTTCATAAAATATTTGTGCTTTAGGATCATCTGTCTTTTACACAATATACTCAGATTGCTTCTCAGGAAACAGCTTCTTCATCTTTCCGTTGACTGGTATAAGGGCATGTGACCAATCCATTTGAATTTCTCCTCCCACATCCTTACATAAGTTCCTACTCAGCAGCATACCATATGAAGGAGGGATATCAGCTACCAAGATAGTAGCTAAAACCTTCTTCTCTGGTAAAGCTAGCAAAAGCTACTTGTGCATCCTTAATCCTTCCAACCAAAGGCACCTCCTTACTCTCCATAGAATAGCAGGACCCATAAGTGCGTGTGAGAGTAAGACCCAAAGCATGAGCCACTTTGGTAGGCATGACATTATCTGATGCTCCTGAGTCTATGACACAGTTGCTGAGTTTATGGCCAACTATGAGGAGGGTTACATAAAACGGTTTGATTTTATCATTAGGTGAGGTGACTGCAGCCACAAGGTTTGGTTGGGGTGCGGAAGATGGAGTAGGAAAAATACCTTTAGAAGTATTGGGTGAAGTTCTAGAATGGGAATTGACAAAGTGGACCATTTTGGCAAAGGCTTTTGGATGAGTTTGATAGTACTCAGCTTCTAAAATTTGGATTTTTGTCTTCTTAAGGTGATCAATGATATCAAAAGATCCAGAGGTGGATGGGCTATCATCACTAGGAATCCTAGGCTTATCAGGTTTAGGAGCTAGAGAAGAAAAAAATTTAGCAGTAGAATTAGGAAAAGAAGAATTAGCAGAACTCACCTTCTGTGTGGATGCAGTGGGAATAGGAGATCCTCTTTTTGCAATTACAGGGATAGTCATGGGATGCTCCTTGTACCTCTTAGTGGGCTGCATCACTTTCCCCTTCTTATTTGTCTCTGTTCTCGAGTCATAACAACATATGACTCACTGTTCGATTTCTGCTACTACTTCATCATAATCATCTTCTTCATCAACACCTTTAGTGGTGAAGAAATTAACTCAAGATCCCTCAAGTTCTTTCAATTATTCATTAGCCTCTTCTTTAGGTTCTTCAAAATCTTCATTAATCTCCTCATCATTAGGTTCTTCAACCTCACAAGTTGCATTAATAGGGACCTTGATGGGAGGTCCCTCAATTTCCAACCTTGTCTAAGAGGGGGGAAAATGATTTCTAGGCTGAAATTTCCTCCTTGGAACATCTGCATAAGGAGCATGTTGAGCCAATTGTTTCTTGATGGAAATGAGGTCATTATCAAGCTTTTGAACTAGTGGATCTACATTAGCTCTGGGAGTAGAATAAGAGGAAGAAGAAGCTGGTAGATTTGGAAGGATCTCTTTTCAACTTACCAGACATGATCAAGTCATCTTCAACGCTAACAGCTAATCTCTAATGCTCATCCAATTTTACAAGGTTGGATCTCCTCAATGCATAGCTAACTTCATGCATTTGAGCATTTTAAGGAAGAAACATTTTTTGAATTTGATCCACAGGTTGGGTATCTGGTGGGATTTTGTTAATCAACTTATTGAACCTGGCCACAAATTCCCTCATGTGCTCATGTGATTCTTTCTTTATTTGAGAAATCTGAGATAGAAAAGCATGCACATCCTCTTCTAGGTTTGAAACAGATCTCAAATCTTATTCTCATCGTGGTCCAACTAGTAATGGCCCCAGCAGGAAGATGATAGAACCAATCTGCCGCATTATCTTGCAAAGTTTCTACAAAAAGCCTCACTGAGACATCTTCATACTACTCCGAGGAATCCACATGCAACTATGAAAGCTGCAATATGCTCATTAGGGTGCACCTTGCTATCACCTCTAAACTTGGGGAAGTTCTTCCTGTTACCCTTGGGTAACTCATGCAAAGGCTGAGGAAGGGCAAGAGGCCCAAAATGATGGCCCTAAGGTAATTGGAACTACCATCCTTAGGAAAAATGGCTTGAAGAGGAACTGAAACGCTAGTAAGGATCAAAGCACAGAGGTTAGGGCTGAGTTGCTCTTGAGGGCTACCACTCACAAGGGTTTTGTTCTCAATCAGGAGGTGTGCTTGTAAAACGAGCTCTTGTATTTTTTCCTGTTGAAGGAAGGGGGAAACCCTGCTGCTCCAAGAGATGGAACTGATAATATTCAATCCCAAGAGGCCCTCCTATCACGGGTAAATCTTAGATTCGCTAGATCAGACAATGTTCAAGAAATGTTCATAAAACTAGAATCCGTAAAAAATGAATCCCCAGTAGAGTAGCCAAAAACTGTTGGTTATCAAATAAGGAATTTAATGAAAGCAACAGTCAAGGGACAGAAGTCCCTCCTCTTTAATGGGATAGGTTCCCTTATTTAAAGGTAAAAACCTATTCATAAATGTACAATATTTAGTTCAAAAGAGGAACTCTGACATCCTGGAAGTGTTTTAAATGACATATTATCAATACAAATGGACAAAGGAACTAGGAAGTGGGAAAAGGAAGAGTGGCATTCTCAGAAAATATAGATAACAAAATAATTCCTTATAAATGCTGAACTAAGAGCATATATAACATAATCATTTACGTTAAATTCATAAGATGTTATTTCATAGACACAAAGTTCTAGAGATGACATCCACGAGAATACAAAGCTTCTTGATGCATAATAGATTAATGATTCATAATAATTTTGACAGATAGGAAATAATGAATAACCACAGATAGAAAAAGAAATATAAGTCTTCTTATATTGATAGTTTTTAAAATCTTTTACACTTACAAAAATAGTCAGAGTTCCAGCCCCTTAGAATGGCATAGAGAGCTCATTATATAGCTTACAAATTAATTACGCCTGGTAACCATTTCTTTTAACTAAAACATTAATTAAGGAAATGATCAATACAATATCCTTAATTAATTTACAAAGAGCTCAACACTTAGAAATAGAAGGAGAAAAAGAGAATCCAAAAAAAGAAACATCTGATTATGGCTGAGTCGGGCCCACTGATTTGAGGATCTGATATCTGAATTTCTTCAATGCTTCAGCTATCTCCATACCTCGTGGGATTGTTGTGTTGGCAGTGGCATGAGACCAAGTGCCTAGACATTTTTCTATTTATTTATCAAACTCGGTATGCTCCAGGTATTCTTTATTTGCCTCAACAATTGTAGATTGAAGGAAGCAAATGTCCTTTATCTTCTCTTTGGTAATTAATTCTTCTTTGAACAAGTCTTCTTTGACAAATGTTCTAAACTAAGCTTTGATCTCTTGAAGAGAGCAAGGAACACCTGAAGTTTCATCATGAAGATGGCAATGAATATCTTTAAAGACAGAAGGAAACACAAGTTTTGAAAGATTCTCCTTTCTGCCACATGTTATTTAATTCACCCAATGCTTCTTCCAAAACCTTCATTTTCCATTCTACACAGAAAACCCATGCCTTAGACAAGTTATTCTCGGCCTCATCAAATACACTATTAACAAACAAGATATTCTTGTCAATTTGGCCTATAAGACGAAGATATGTAATACAACTAATCCAGAGCTTCAGCTCCTTATCCGTAGCCCTTATTGAGGAAGTGAGTTTCTGTTGTAGATTAATCACCTTCTCGTTGGCCTTGAAGGCTTCCTCAATGAAATTCAAGCTAGCTATAATCATATCATCAACCATGGCTTCTAAATCCTTTCCATAAGTAGAATACTTATGTATATCTTTGATGCTATGAAATTCATCCTGGCTGAGAATCATGGGGGGTGGAAGAGTAGCCAGTGGGGCAGGATCCAAAACCTTATCTTTGACAAATAATGAATTGATAAAGTTGGAGAAAACTTGATTATGTTCTTCCAACTATTCTATGGTTTGATTTCCCTTCTCTACTCATTCAATAACCTTTGTCACTGTTTCTTGAAGGTTATGAACCTCACTCTCAAGAGTGGATTCCCCCATTGGGATTCTAGAAAGCACTAAATCAGAGACCAAGAGATCATGCTCTGCCTTATCAACCTTGGGCATTGCAACCTCCAGGAACTGCTAGCCTTGAGCATCAGTTACTATCCTTGAAGTGGTCTTTGCTCTCTTAGCTGGAGGAGGAGGAGTAGTTCCTTGCAAAGCTACTACAGCATCAAAATTAGGCCCAGTTATCTGAGAGGAAGATTTCCTCTTCCTGTTTTCAACCATGGGTTGCACCCAAGAAAAAGTAGAAGAAGAAGAGGAAGGAACAAGAGGCCCAAGAGCAAGTGAACTCATGGCACTTAGAGTATTGACCACTATTGCCTCTAGCAGAGAAGTGGAGGGAGTATCAAGAGATTCCTTTGTAGAGGAGTCTGTGGTACTAGGAGGCTCTGCACTAGAAATTTCCTTTTCCTTTTCAATAGTAACTTCAAGAGTTCCTGCAGGATTTGGCACTTCACCATCATCACTCTCACTAAGAACAATAATGTTCTCTAGTCCTGAAGGTAGCTCTAGATGCTCAAGAAGAGGTTCTTCATCAATTGGCTCCTGTTTAACCTCTTTGATCTTCTTTTTGGTATACTTGAGTAGGAGGAGTAGATGACTCAAGTTCTTTCATTGAGTAAGAATGAGGGGTTTGCTCAAGAACCTTGGTACTAGTTGTATTTGCTTCCTTCCCTAGTGTAGAGGTGTCTCTGGAAGAAGATACACCCTGATTCTTCTTGAACTCAAGAACCTTATTGTCCAACCAAACTTTATTTTTTACAAGAACAGGGGCCATAATCTCAACCAAATCATCTCTCTCTTTTTTGTACCAATCCAGATCCTCCAAAGGAGTGTGTTTAATTTTCATCTCATAATCAAAGGACTGTAAGTCCTCATCATCCTCCTTAAGTCCCTCAGGAACTTGGTAGAGATTGAGATCTCTAATGTGTTGTAGAGAGATTCTGCCATAGGGCCTTCGTCTGGCCTCAAAATCATCTACACAATGAAGCCAGTAGTCTTTAGTATCTGGCATGTGATGATAATGTATCTTGAGGTTCTGATCAATAAACTTCTTCAGATCAAAGCAAGTTCTAGGTCTGAAGAAATGAACAGTGATAGAATTAATATCCCTTTCTACATTTTGGGCATCCAAAGTTGTTTTACATGTATAGTTTCCCAAAGAGATAGGGAAATGTAGGCCATCTATCTTCTTGTCTCTGCATGTTCTATGTAGCTTATCAAGCTGCCTGCATACTTCAACTAGGGCCATTTTATCACTGTAGAACATAGGGAGCTTGGGAGGTGTGATTTCATAGAGTCTCACAATGCACATGGTGAAAGCATCATTGACTCTTCTAAAATTGTGATTTCTAGTTTCAAGGGTAAACTGAGGGCAGTATGCGTAAATAGGCTCATTCTTTTGACCCTCTATGTAGGTGAAAACAAACCACTGCCAGGATGTAGCTAGGGTATACATGAGATAAGAAGTCATATAGAACTTCTTAGTCTGTTGAACACTAGAAAACTACTCAGTCAAATTCATGCAAACAATTTCGGCCCAATTAATGTTCTGCTTGCCCTCGCAAATGATGTTTATGAAGGGGCACATCCATAAGTGAAACTCATTGGTGGAAGGAAACATAATGACACAGGTGAGAAAAATAATAAAGTCAGACAACTCCTCATTAAAATAAACCCTGTATAATGCCTTGTAGAGTCAGGATGCTCCCTTATTAGGGTTCTTTATCCATTATTTTGCTATACGTTCCTTGTATGTGTCACTGTCTAGGTCGAATAGGGTTTGAGCTTGGGCACGAGTGAAAATTATGGAATCCTTAGTCTTTGGAATGTGTAGGGCAGTAGTAATGGTGACAGCATCTAGTTTTGCAATTAATTCCCCATGCACATTAGTGAGTTCCTTAGTATCCTTATTAAAATGGGCTCCGCAGGAAAGCACCATGTCTGCACACTTTACTGAGATAGGGAAACCAGCCACATATGCAAGTCCACTATCACTAATCATTTGTGTCATGGGAGTAGGATTAGAGCATGTTAATCTACCCCAAAAATCCCCAAAGTCTAAGTACTGAACCTCACTGTCTCCAATATCAAGTACAGAGGTCTCAAGAGGTGACACAGGTTCCTAACCCTGAAACTTGATCTTCATTTTTGCAATGCACAGAGGAAAATCCTTTCAAGATCAAAATCACGATGAGAATGCAAGGGGTACAGAGGCACGAGAAAATGACTCAAATGGAAAGGATTCAAGAAAGATATGGCGAGCGAGCAACGTGACAAATGCGTAGGAGATAGTCCAATTAAATAGCCATTAAGGAGAGAGAAGGTCATTAAATGTGCATTAATTTCACCTTGCACCAACTCAAAAATATAAAAAAAAGTGGGAAAAGTAGAGAAAACTGGCCTAGACGGTCTTTGGTACATTTGGGACAAGAGGGACACGAGAACGCAATTCGGCCGTTGCGAGTGATGTGGGAAAAGTGGCCAAATGAGCACGGGTAGACCAGGAACTTAGATACACGAAAGATGCGAGGGATGCGAGGACATGAGGGATATGAGGGATGCGAGGAACATGGGGATGTAAGGGACTTAATTTGGCCAATGCACACGATGTACGGAAAGTGGGAACAGAAATCACAGACGCATTTGGGACAGATGGGACAAAAGTACGTGAAATACCCGATGCGGTCGATGTGGACGATCAGGTAAAAGGAAGTCTCGGCAAACTTGGGACAAATAGGCCAAAAATTTCTAAAAAATCTGATAGTTAAGGATTTTGGGGAAAGCATTTGATCAGGGAACAGAAGGCCCAGGGGCACTTGAGACATGAGGGACAAAAATGTCCGACAACCCGCAAGTCACCAAAAAGACTCCAAAAAATGCAATTTTCACTATCTCTTCAAGTTTTCTCTTCATTTACAACATTACTAAAGGTGCCAACTCAAAATTTTCAAACTTTAGACTTTCAAAAGAGGGGAAATTTTCAGAGGACAACAAGCAGCTCACTGTCCTGTTGAAAAAGGTAACACAACCTACTTCATCCTCTTATATTTCAACTACTACTGCTCTAACAATTTCTTCCACTCTGGATGATATTTCATATCATGAGATTGAGAATATATGTTAGAAGGGAAGATCAGTGAATGGATGGATAGAATGCATACTTCAGTAAGCCAATCCTTTGATTAAAGAGGCTATTGAAATATATAATGATTTGTAGACTTAAAGAGCCTCTATTCATAAAATGGATGAAGCCTTCTCCGAAGATAATAATAGCTTGAATTTGAATTTGACTACATGGATCAAGATCAGAGAGGAGGATCCATAACTAATTCTTCAAGAATAATTAATCGATGATGTTTTTAAGTTGTTAAAATTTAAAAAGGCTATGGAATTTAGGTCCCAAGTATTACAGGATTTGATAAAGAAATTTTACAACAAGCGTGTGGAAATAATGGATGCTCTAAACGATATCTCAGAAGAGTTTGATAATTTTAACTACAAGTTCTTCAATGAGGACATTGATGCTCTTCTAGAAGATCAAATTAAGTAAAATTTTAAGGATTTGGTGAAAAGGGATGATGAAGTAACTATGACCTTCAATAGTGACTCCATTGACATGTTGGTTTCATGTCAAAATTTCATAGGTCAACTGAAGAAACTAATAAGCAAACTTAAAATAATTCCAGCAAAGGTAGCAAGAGGAAGGAGAAGTACAAGGAATTATCAAGTGTTTCATTGAATATAAGCATCGGATGGCTACTTAGGAAAAAGAACAAGAGAAGATAGGAAGAGTTGCAAGGCCAAGCTGAAGCTAGGCAGCCATGGGAGGATAGTTCCAAGATCTAGATCAGTCCAAGTTACAGGGTTGGCTGAGTCAAACCCTCGTAACCACTTTGCTATTTTTATGGGAGCTTGTTCCCTAAAACTTAATGATTTTCTATTTTTAGTAATTTGTTGGTTAAGGTCTAGCTGTAATGGCTCAACCTAAGAAGTTATAAATAGTTAAGTGTATGAAGTTTTTAGGGAGATAGATAGATCATTTTGGAAGTTACTCTTCAAGCTTGGAAGAGTGCTTTGAATACTTTGAATCCTTTCAATTACATTCAGAACAATATTTTTCCTTGGAGAATCTGATTTATTGTGTTAATAGTTGATCAATGTATGCTTTGTGAATGCACAATTCCTTAGTGTAAGTGATTAGCTCACCTTTATTTTAGAATATCTTATTTCATTTTATGGGAAAGTGATATGATTATCTCAAATACCAGTCGTGAAAAGATTTGTTTTACTTTTTTTATAAATTTGCATTATCATTTGTTGTAAAAAGTGAAAGGGATATTTGACATGTGCATGCCTTATGTTGTTATGGTTGTTGATTATATATTCAATCAGATTTTATCCATCTATTAGGTATGCTTGGGGTCTTACAAGGGAATCTATGTTATTTTATTTTTTGGTTTATTATTAACCATGTCCAAATAGTACAAGTTGAACTAGATTGTGGTAGTTATTTTATCCTTTCTAAGTTAATTTTTTCCAGTGTGAAGATCATATGATTATCTAGTTATACTTTTGGTGTATCACCGCATTTTCCTCATTTGTTATTTCTAACCCTGAGCCTCATGAAGTGAGTAGATTAGAATAATTTAAAGTGTTTTTATCCTTGCACATCAATCTTTCATTGGGTGCCCCAAGTTCTAGAGGAATTTTTCCTTCTATGGTGGTTCATCCCAAGGCAATAAGGTCCCACACCTTAGGGATGATCTAAAGTTGCACAGGATCTTTCAGCAATTCAACAAGTGCACGATCCACGTGAAAACAGTACTAAAGATCAAGTTGTATATATCTTCACGAAGACATTATGTTTTGTGAAGTTTTGCAAGTTTCAATAAATACTTGGCCTTTCGAAGTTTCCATTGAGGGGGAGTGTGCATGACAATGTCACCTCATAATGGTTGCGCTTGTTTTTTCTTTTTCACCTCTATATTTTTTCTCCATAAAAGCATTGTAAAGATCCTTATGATCTAAGGAAACTTCTCCATCAAAATTTTATTGTGTAGTCCAATAACAAAGAATCATTTTATAATGGAGGTCCTTACTTTATAAAAGGGGCTCTCGATATACTTAGATATTATCCCTGATAAACATGAGATGTAGTCTCACAAATCATTCTTAGTCTAAATCATTCACTTATAAGTTATGGATTCCAGATTCTTTTTTACAAAAAGGTAAGTTTAGCATAATAAAGATTTATAATTCCTTCAAAGTGATATGTTATCCTAAAACCCTTATCATGATTCAATGATTGTAGATCATCTTGTATAAATATGTAATGTTGGCATATAACCCCACTTAACATTAAGGGGGAGTGTTGGAACATAAAATATTAAGTTATCAACCCCTCATATAGTTCCTAATGTTGCATTTAATATTTATATTAAATATAACTATAAATGATGGATTATGGTTAATAAATAAAATTATAAGTATATTTTTATTTATTAAATATTTATGGGTTGATATTATGTTACTCAACCAATTATGGTTAAAAGGATATTTTCGAGAGACACACCTAATCACCCAAAATAAATAGGGCACTTGGGGCCCATGAAATATATTATTGAGAGAGGAGAAGTAAATGGTGAAAAAGAGTTACTGGACAAGTTACTATGTGTAAAATTACTATGTTTCTCAATAGTGGATAATCATAAATTGTTGGTGGTTTTTTTTAACTCTTTGATGTTTTCCCACAGTAAAAATGAGTGTTGTGTTTTTACTTTATATATTTTTTTATGTATTATTCAATAATTAAATCAACCTTTTATCTAATTTTACCCCAGTCCTCCTGACACATGTTCCCTTCCCAAGTCTCCTACACTTTTTGTAAAATCTCACATGAGAAATTTCCTTTAACCATCTCCTATACTCAGTTAGGTTATTTTCCCTCTCTCACACATAGTGCTTTGTAGTTCAAGATTAAACTTCTTTCCTAGGAAATATTTTCTCTTGGGTTCATGATCTCATAAGTGATCAACAAAGGATTGTTGCCAAGGCCAAGACTCTAATGATCCAAATCTCTCCTAATATTTGGCAACTCACACATACTCCTCGGAAGGCTAAGATCTCCTCTTGACATATGTCAGATGCTAGATCTCAATTCATTAATATTTCTCATCTAAGGGTTGAAAAAGATGAAACTAACCTGTAAATATTTTATTATGAGGTGACAAGGGATCCTCTTATAAAATCAAGTCATGATGGGGATATTCATAATTTTCAAGAAGCCATTGTTTTGTTAGTTTCCCGAGCTGAGAAAGGAAAAAAAAACTTAGGATAAATTGGAGGAACATGTGTTTATTTTGAAATCATGTTTATGTACCTTCTTGGACCCTGGAACTCCGCCTATCACTCCCTCTAAGTCAATAATTCCCTTAAGTAGGTTTGATCTACATGCGATACAAGAGGCCTAACATTTTGTAAAATTGGGAAGGTTAACAGAGACATGGGTTGATTCCATTGTACATAAGGGATGTGATATTCTCCCATAAATGATCAAGATATATGAGTTTTCCACCATGTAACCCAAAAATCTGAAATATGTCTTCACCATAGTCTGAAATAAAATTGATCATTGGAAGAATATTCTACCATTCATTCAAGAAATAAGCCTTGTTGATTCTAATTTGTTACCTCAGTAAAAGGTGTTTGTTATTTATAAAGATAACTATTCTCATACATGGTTATGAACAATTGATTGAAAGATACGAGAACTTCATGAGGCCTTGGAAGATTCCTTATCTCATGTCGATAGAGGCTAAGAAATTAAGGGATAAATTAATGTTGACTTGAGAAACATGAGGCTTCCATTGCATTATGGTCAAACAACACTAAAAGAACTTTGTGAACACTTCTGAAGTATTATCAAAGGAGATTTGTTAGATCCAAAAAACTATAGCATGCAACTCATGGACATCCTTGTTCATATTTGAAGTAATAATTCTGATGTGTCTCGAAAGATTCAAAAATTGTTAGATCATTGTAAATAAATGCAAGTTACACCTGAAAAATTGGTGGGACATCATGATGAACATTGTAATTCCACATAGAAGAGAAATTTATAATGTAATATTAATATTCAATTCAAAAGTGAGAGGCCATAGGGTTCCTCCAGTGCAGTGTGTTTAAGGGTCTTCATCTTCCAAATCTCCATCTCGGGGATAGCTTCTTACGTGCCATTCTTTCTTCTCCCCGCCTTCTCTTTTTCTTCATGAAATCACATTTTTTGTAAAAGTGATGTTTCTCACTTAGTGATTTCTATTTCTTCATTAGGGATGCACTTTTTCAATTTTGTCTTATTCACTTAAGTGATTTAATATTCCTTTATTATTAAAGTACTTTTCTTAAAATAAGGAAAAGTAACTTATTTTAATCAATAATATGAAAGGTCACAAGGGAATATAAGAAGGTATGTAAGAGAGATTTATATTGCAACAACTTCCTCATTCCAAAGGATCGATATTTTCTCTCCATAGTATATTGTATTCATCCATTTCTCCATAGCATTTTCCTCCATTCTCTCTCTTGATACTCGGCCTAAATTATTGCAAGTTCTTTAAGGAAACAAGGGATTTGTACCTACTGAAATGAAATGAGAATCATTAGTTAAACTTTGTGTCAAATTTTGTTATAATTTCATGATCCTTATTCGATTACATATGTTTTCTTGTTTCTTCTAATTGATCTACAAAACTATTCTAAGTTATTAGTTAGTGAAATTTTTATTTCTCTCATTGGCATAACTCCCCTCCTACTTTTCCCCTTATTTTCCTATAATTCTCTCCTCTCTTATTTGCAAACTCTTTCCTCTCTAATCTATCAGTGTAGTTACAACAAGGGTGTTCTTGCACATTCTTTGGACCACCCCCAAGATTAGAATTAATGTATATAATTTCTTATTTTCAATCAATGGAAGCCACCCCATTCATTATCAGAGGGACCTAGTCCTACAAGCATTGAAAAAAACCATATTTTGTACTTGAAAAAATATTTCACCAATATTCCCCTTCTTAGCTTGGGACTTAATTTAAAATTTGGGTATGTGTCCATGAATATGAAGATATGTTATGTATATAGTAAGATGATTCTTGATGAGATAAACTAAGTGACAAGTAATGAGCTTGTGGATTTGGATTATGGGCTTAAGTGACACGAGTGTAAGAGTTAGTCAATTAAATAAATGATAAATGGATGGGATAAAATCAAATTTATTTTTTCCATGTACCTTTTGTCCAAATTAGAGTACTAAAATAACCTATATGTATGGTATCTAAATTTATATAGATCATAAAAATCATGTATGCATAATAGATATGTAAATGTTAATATCATGATAAGTAATGATGTTATATTTTCTGTAATAGTAAACCAAGCTACAAGTAGACCTAATTTTAAATTTTTGAAGTGTTTTGAATGTTTTTGCATTATCTTTGGATATTTGAAAGTTTTTTGTAATTTTTAAAATATTTTTGTAACAATAAATATTCATTTGATCAATCAAGCAAGGCTAAGAGGCATAAAAATAGAATAACATAAAGGATTTTGGATAGTACATAGAATATGTCAAAGTCTAGTGTGCAAAAAGGTGTAATATCAAATTAGTTTCACAGAGAGTGAGGCAAAATGGTATGTTCCCATTGCAAAAGGTATGTAGTTGCAACATCTTAAGGTGTGTGTGTGTGTAAAGGTACGTAGTTGCAACATGCCACCCAGTAGGAAAGATCCATTGCACATGAAATTATCATATTGTGTGTAGATACAACAAGATGTGATCATATATGCTTGATGTGTGCCATAGTGAAGCAAGTATAAATATTCAATATGGGTAGATGGGGGAAATGATATGCTAAAACAAGGTGTAACATGCCTAGATAGTATATGTAATCAGTCATACTACTGTAAAGTATATGTATGCATGTGTCATAATAGTATAACCATTGTGGATGTATAGGACGGAATAAAGAATTAAGTGGGAAAGGGTTAATGTAAAAATCAAGTCAAATTCAATGGAAAGAAGTAATGTGAGCACATTTATACACATAAAATAAGATAAATTATGTGTAATCAATTCAACGGAGAGTGATCATATGATAAATAAATCAATTGAGAAGCTATGTATAATAATAATCTAAATATATTGAGAACATATCTAGAGTATCTTGTGACACTCGAGCTAGAATAAAATTAGGTTATGGATACAAACCGATGATCTCACCAATGGGATTCTCATGTAATTTTACTATATCAATAAGTTCAAATGTATCATGTCATGGGAAAGGATTAGGAATAATGGATGTTTCATCATTGAAATTTGATAAATGGTCTTGTGAGGTATGTGACTAAGAGATATTGCACTAAATGTGAAAATATATGGCATTGAAGAAATTATATTCACATGTGTATCCATTATTTGATGATTTTGGTGTATTCGGGTTCACAAAATTCAACTACATAGGTCGTGTAATCATATAATATCTTCTTGATGGTATTTATTTTATTATAACTAGGTGCATCTTCTATTATTCCTACTCGAGAAAAAAAAAACATATTATTAATGTATTGCACATTTTTTGTATGAGCTTCATATTTTTGTTGTAATTGATTTTCTACTCATGTTGACATTGTGAACTCTTGGTCTATTACGACCATTGGAAATTATTGTTATTGAATTGATACTTGTGATTGATTTAGTATCATTATTGGCATCATTTGTTCTCAATATAATATACATACTTCGTCTAATATCACTATTAGAAATAAAGTTTTTAAATTTTCTCCTTTAATGTGTTAAATTTATCATATGTATGTCCATTAATTCTATGATAGTTGCAAAATGAATTTCTTCCATGTCATTGTAAATGATTCATAGGGTGAAAATAGATAGAATGTAGAAGGATCAATTTTTATCAAGTAACATTGGAAAAACAGCATCTAGTCTATCTTTTGAGCTTTGAATCTTGATGGTTTGAACAAATTTGGAGCTTGACATTGGTCTTTCCCTGGAATTTTTTCCCTTATGGGGATTGATCCTTAGAAGAATTGTCTTCTTTGAAAATTTCTATAGTTGATTCATGACTAGTCCCTTATGAAAGTGAGTGTGAATGTATAAGGTCAAACTCATAACCAATTATATCATAGCAAAGATGATCAAAGGACTGATACACATGATGAAGACCTTTTTTCCTATAAGAGGAGTAAAATACTCATGCTAAGAATAATTTCTACTTTTATCTATGTAGATTAGTAAACCAATATATGTACTTAATCCTTGAACCTCAAGATGTAATCACACAAATATTTATATACAACTTGTTAAACAACATGGATACTTTCAATTGTGATTTTATGACCCTTTTTTATACCAAAATGGGATAAAAAGGCTATCTATAGCCTGTGGAATAAATAGATAGATCCACCCAAAAAATAATAAAACCAGTTGAATGATCTGCTAACTAAACTTCTATAAAATTTTCTAAGTAAAATCTTATTATTATGTGAATGCATTCCAGGGTAAGATTTAAAGTGTGTTAAATATAGATAAAGATCTACTAATGTATCCAATAATTAAATTTCAGGATTTTTGAAATTACATGGATAAAGGAAGGTTATGATATGGAAAGAAATAGGTTATTTGTGGATAACATTTTGGATAGCCCAAGCCTTATTTGCAACTATTTATAGAATCAAAGAATTTGTCTATTTTTTCCTCTTACCCAATATACACATTATGGAAAAAATTTAACGACTGGGTATTATGTTGATTTAAAGAGGTTCCTCTAGGGATCTCACATTACCATCTATGTCAAAACACTATTGCGTAAGGATTAGTAGAAGGTCAACCATTGGCATAATTGCATGGTTTTAAATATTACTTACAGAAATTTGACTATTTATACATGACATATCAACAAGACCTTTATTACATGAAACATCATTATTATTACTAGGAGCATGAACATGTGCATTCAACTATTTATGAACTTTATGAGAGTTAAAAACATCATGTTCATTCATTGGTCTATCATTTTCAACATAAAAAAATATTCAAAGGATGTTATTTAGGGAGCTTAAAAACTATATCCATGTGGAGAGGAAGTATTATGCTTGTAATACTGACATGATTCTTGATAAGATTCATACAAATAGGAGTCATTGTTCCAACAATCATCATTGTACTTATCCCTTCTAACATGTAAGATAATCTTAGGAGAAGGGATAATGGGGGTAATTTGGTTTGTTATGTCATACAAAAGAGGAGAAACCCTATCATATAATGGAGGAGAAATATAAACCATTGGAAATAAATAAAAATGAAGTATATAACATTTCACTCACTAATTCATGAATCTGGAAAAGGTTTAAATTAAAATTTATGGACAAATATGGATTCAAATTTGAAATTAATTTGAAAATATCACAACAAATAAATGAATATTACAAGAAAATTGTGAGGAATCTAAATATATAAAAAGGGTTTTTTGATAAAATTAATACGATTAAAAAAATATTCCAAGAATTTTGTAAATAAATATATCATTTTCCCTTTAGATCAATTTTAGTGAAAAATGAGGAAACATCGATTCTAAAAAATATGTGAAAACATTTTGGAAACAAAAGGAGGTTTTTGATAAAATATGATGCCACAATATGTCCTTAGATCAAACCAAGTCTAACTTTGAAATTCCTAACATCATATTAGGACCCTTTCACAAATGACCATACTCTCATTCATTGAAAATCAAATTTGACAACATTTGGAAGCAATATGGAATTTTGAAAATTTTGAATAATTCTTGGTGTTTAAACCTTTCACCACCATCTATGACCTCACTTATTAATTTTTTCATCATGAAGGAAGTCACCTACAATATCATCTCACAATGAATCATCTCAATTGTATCATGCAATTCACTTACTTGACTATCAAGATTTACACCATAGATTTTTTTATTTACTCACTCACCTTCTACTTGTTCATTCAAATAAGCCTTATAAAAAACTATAGGCTCCTTGTTAATCTCTTTATGCTTCCAAGATCTTTGCATTAACAAGAACAATTCTTTCTTGATGGTCAAACTCATATTCTTCCTTATTAGAACTCTTCACAATTTCCTGGTCTTAGACTTACTCTTGTCTTATGACTCCATACCATGAATTACTTAATAGCCCCATATTTGCATGCATTCATCTGACCATTGTTTTGGACCCTACATACTAACACTAAATCTTCTTTATAACCTCCTCTGTAACATATAATGAAGATTCTAAAATAGTGCTCACAACTTGTTTGCTTTGAGTTTCTTTGAGCCTTCTCTAATACTATATCTTAATCACTAATATCATCAAAGGTATAAGGGATTATTCACCCACATGCACATGTTTATAACCTTCTACTTTTATCCATTATATTTTTCATCAATTGTTTTGGGTATACACAAATTAATCTCATTCACCCTATATTAGGCTAGAGGCTACTAGCCCTCTTTTTAGAGGAATTAGAGTATCAAAACTTCTATTTGTGGTTTCAACTCAGTATATGGAGAGTTTCAAATACCCATTTTTCCAATTAAGATGTTTAGAAAAACTTTCAAGGTTCCTCTTAAGGTAATTTACCCAATTCACGATATGAAGGTGCTCAAATTAGGTCTCCTTGAATGTAGAATGCAAACTGACATGCACCATTCTCATTGTACAATCCCATAGATACTCAAACCAAAAAATTACTTAGGACTGTATTTGCATGATTACGAAATACTTAAAGTTTCAATTTTCATGATTTTTCACTGGTTCAAATGAAAGATGCACAAGAAATTGTCTTTTGAATACTATAGAAACTAGTATTATGACACAATTTTTATAAGTTTCTTGAAAAATCACCTTCAAACCTTGACCATTCCTTCGGAAATTTTTTACCATAATTTCTAACCACCCTACAGACCATTCTCACTAAATTTTAGAAAAATTATCTGAATAAATCAAAATATATGGCTTTTTTTCTATTAAAGTCCTAGGGTTGCCAACAACAGGACAAACAAAGAAAAAAACAATATCTTGAGAAAATTAACACATCATGATCTCAAACTAACTTTAAAATTTATCTAATAACATGAAAAAACTTTCTCCTTATATAAGTTTTATGATACTATGCATCCATTTCCCATATATATAATCTTTTCATTCAAATGACCATACAAAATAGGGGTTTTAGATCTTTTACTTGTTTTTCAAGAACTCCTATGCATCCACACCTACATTCAAGTTACGATTCATAAGTTTCTTTTTCTCATAAAATCCATAACCTTCACAATCTCCAATGATTAAATATTACTTATAATTTAATAAATTTATTATTTTTGTAAGGATGCTAAGAGACAAATTTCTCATCCTATCTGTCAAATATTGAGATAACAACATATCCCCATATATTGATATTTTATCCCTTCCAAATGTGTATTGTCAGATGAAAAAATGGTAATTAGAATTCATCAATAGTTTGTAATCAATAGCACACCACATACCAACTAACAAGGCATTATTTGACATAAGCAACATGATATCTTTACCGTCATGCTTGAATAATTACATGTGGTTGAAACACATGAATTAAAATTCTCATAAACACCTTTTATCCCATACATATAATTCCACACATCTACATATACAAATATCTACAATGACTTAAATATTAACCATGATCTTCAAGTTCTTCAAGAAATTCATTAGCCACACTACAAAATTTTACCACTCACTCCCTCTATCTACCTAATTTTTCATTCTTCCTATGGTTTTATAGTCTCTTTTACCTCCTCATAGAATGATTCAAGTCTATCAATACCCAAACTAATTTCCCAAACTTGGATTTCAAGATTCTTACCTAGAATCTTGGACTTAACATAAGAATAATCTTGAGGTGTAAATACATTTCCCATAAATTAGTTGTACCTTAGGACCATAGAAATTTATTTCCGATTTTTAAAAATGTCCATTATCCTTATAACTCATGTTAAATAATTCAAATTTTCAAACCACTCATTTTGGAGGGAAAATGAGTTATGAATCCTATAGACCTAGAATGGAAAATTTAGCTCTTCACTGACTTCTAAAGACTCATAAGACCTTATTGGACATCACTTGAAGACATGCTTACAATATTTTTACAAAGTGTTTATGATGTTCCTGCATTACGAGAAACAAAAAACTTCAAGCATTTAAAAAAAATAAGTTTTAACAATCGTATATAATATGAAAATTATGAAGATAAAAAACCATAATAAGAGAAACCTTGATATAAAAAAATAAGCATGAAACATTAGGGAAAATGATGAAAAAATAAAAAAATCATACAATAAGGGGGAATTAAAATTTAGACCTAAAATGAAAACTCTAATATAGGAGAAATATGGAAACTAAGAAAAATTAATTGTAGTAGAAGCTAGAGTTTTTTTTGTTTGAATTAATAGTGGGATTCACCAAGACATATTAAAAAAACCACACCCTAAAACATAATTTAATGAAAACTTGAAATAATAATTTATACTAATAATGGGATAGTCCTTATACAATTTGAATTATGTAAATCTTGATATTATAATATTATTAATCACTCCAAAGCCAGCAAAACAATTACCAGAGCATGGGAGTATAATGAAATCACTAATGCAAGCTTGTAGATGATGAATTGAAATGCTTATATTCTATAAATAAGATGGGAAGATACTCATTGAGGCACCCAAAAAAAATTAGGGACTCGGAACAGGCTATCGAAAGGTTCAAAATGGAAAACAAGTTCGAGTTTGTACCTATTTGACTTAGATTGAATTAGGATTAAAGGAATCTTGCATTTATGAAGAAATTGAGGGTTGGATGTAAAAATATTAGATTTTTGTACATTTTTGTTTGATTTGTACTTTTTTCTGGAATGAGAATGCTTTGATGATCTACAATGAAGTTTCATTTCTTTCTCCTTTGTCAAAACCCTAGCTTGGCTTGGCTTGGCTTGAAGATGAGAAACATTAAAAATGGGTTAGTGTTTCAAGTTAAAATAGCCTCAACCACCTCCCAATAGATGAAAATTTCCTAAATAGCATTGCTTTGAAGAGGCATCAAGCCTATGAAGTTCTACCAAAGCCTATGATGAGATGTAACTAGAAATTTAGAATAAATGCTCTATGAGTGAAACCCTAGACTTGATGTTGAGCATGGAAAATTGACTAAGTCCCTGAGAATAGAGGTTACTGTGCGTAAGAGGTATTACAGATGAAACACGCAGAAGGATACACATGTGGGTAGGACATGGTTTGTGTACTGGAGTTTGACAGGAATGCACGCAGGAGGAATAATGGACAGACATGACACTTAGCTAGTTTTGGGACATGAAGCTAAATATAAACTTGGAGTGGCGGTCAAGAAAAGTATAAAGATAAGATTAAAACATTAAGACTTGCAGTTCAAGCAAGTTCTATTTTGGGAAAATATCTCATGCGAAGGAACATAAAGTGTCATGTAGGGTTTAATCTATTAATAGGATTAGAACTAAGGGTTAAATATAGATGATATGTTGATAGCTAAGCTTGCATGCTTTTTGTAGTATGCGCATGGCTATTTTCTAGCATGCAGGTTATTTTTGGATAATGCATGAGTAGTGAAGGGAAAGTCCCCACTACCTATAAATATGTATTGATTTGCACAGTTTAGAGAGGATTTTGAGTCAGTTTTGTAATAAAGTTATGTTGCTAGTTTATAAGCGTGCATGACTTATGGTGACATTATTATGTATGTATTCAAATTTTGTGTTTTACAGTAATTAATACAATGGATCTTTGTGGGTGGATATTGGTTGTTTACATATCTGTGACTGGTCCTTACATGGTAAACCTAATCTTGATTCTTGTATAAGTTATTCTTTCATATGATTATGATCTAGATCTGTTTATGGTTATACTTACATTGTTATTATGGACACTGGAATATCTATATGTGTGTTTATCACACTAACTCCTTGACAAAGCTTCCATAAAAGAGGGACCTGGTACTCTTGTGTGCTTTGGGTGAGCACTCAGGTCTACCTGGGTGATGTGCCAGCGTGCCTTGGGTTGTTTGGTAAAATAAAAAACTACATTTTGGTTCCATTTTTCGGGACCTCTTTTCAAGTTGTTTCAAGGATGTTGCATGATGAAGACGCGTTGGTTGACTTTGGCCAGCATGAAGGATTGGTTAGAGAATTTAGAAGAATAATTTGCTCACAGATTTAACACTAGACCTAAATTTGATGCACGCGTGTGGGTTGAACAAAATCTGTATCATGAGCTCTATGAGATGTTTTTTTGTTGTTTTCCCATATATTTATATGAGTGGTTGGTACCATATGCATCAAAGAGAAATTGGAGGTTTAAAACAATTGTATGGACACAAGAAGACTACCAATATTTACATGATGTCGATCTGACTTGGACACGCATTGTAGATCATTGGTGGAGTGGTGTTTTACATAGTTACAATGTTGGAATATGTTGTTTCTACTTATTCTTATCTAGAAGTTATTGAGTTCCAATTCTTGCGTGAACCTAGAGGATCCTACTTGTGTGCTATCCATTTAGTGATTAAGATCTTGATTGTAAAGATTTGGAAGAACATCTTATGGCTAGCTAAGCCCCAATGCACACAGGTGTATAGAAGGCATGGTGAAAGATGGAAGACCTGGTAGAAAAAGTAATCGAGAAGAAAGGTGGCTTAATTTTAATGAGGTGCGCGAGAGGGACTTGGAAAAGCAACATGAAATTGTGGAATGAATGGTGTTTCAAGAGAGATGGCTCATGAAGATTTAGAGCTCATGTAAAATATGTGGATCCAGAGCATCTGGAACTCCCCCATATGATTAAGCATGGTAGAGAACCCTCTTTAGTTTCATATGAGATGCATCTGAGGAAATACTAAGAACCGTCATGTGCATTTGATCGTACCTGGCGACCTACTTGTGTTTGGTGTTATACTTCCTGAGACAGTTATTGAAAATCAAGTTAGTGTAGGTGTTTCAATAGCAACAGGTAGATTTCATTCTAACTTTAATTCAAAATTCAATCAGATAGCACATTCATCTATGGCGGCGTATACGTCATCTTTGTTATTTGGGGGTCCAGTTGGAGATATATTTTCTTGTGCCTCATCCGCACAAAACATGGGCACCCATAATGTTGGTATTACATATGGGAGTAGCACAACTTCATAGACTGTGGGATTCCATTTTAGTACAAATTTTGGAACAAAAGGTAGCACATCCTCTAGGCCATTTCCCACTATAGGGGGAGGATCAAGAGGATTAAGTGGCTCAAGAGGATCTAGTGGATCTGGTGGCTCTAGAGGTAGAGGGAATACTAGGGGTAATATAGGTTCTAGGATCTAGTGGGCATAGGGCCACACCAACCCCAACAAGTTTATCACGATATGTCTCTTTGCCTACTAGAATACAGAGGAATTGAAGATGCAACTGAGCATGTGCATATGTGTGAGATACTATGCACGCTAAGGGGATTACAACTCCTGAGCGTAAGGAAAGTAAGTTTGCTACTACTTTACAAGGGCACGTGCATAGATGGTACAAGAAATATGATCCGAACCAGAATTTTGTAGATTATACCACAATGCGTGATGCTTTCCTAACATAGTTTCACATACATGAGTTTGAGAAGATGAGCATCAGCGTGTTGAAGGACATTCAAGTAGGGCATGGCTGAGAGCGCAAGGGAGTATGATGCATGGTTTAAAAGTTTTTTGTCAAATTTTTCTTATGATATTCACCCTAGTCAGCATGCTCAATGGTTTGTTGGAGGTTTGATCACACCTTTCAGGAGGGCACTCTCACATAAGACTTTTTACAGATCCACGTGAGGCACTTGAGGCAACTTTGTGCACTAAGGCAGTTGGGAGTGTAGACACTAGTGTTAGCCCATTTTTGGAAGCTCAGATTGCATCTATGGCAAAAAAGTTAGAAAAAATTTCAGCTAATTCAGCCCATGAGATGCACAGTGGTATTTGGTGTATAGATTGTGAGGTGGAAGGACATACCAAGGATAGTTACCCTTGTAAATCGATTAGTGTGCCATGTTGTTGGATTGTGAGATCTGCCATTTGGATCATGATTCAAGTAGGTGCCCCTTATTTTAGTGCATGATAAGAAAGAATGTGTCATGTTATTGTAAATTTGTAAGTCTACCACTCATGATACAGAGAATTGTACAGATTAATTGATCAAATTCATGATGTCATTGAAACTGGTGTACGCCAGACCAGTGTTGTTAATAGTTCTAAGGAACAAGGTGAACATCATAATCATAATCATAATGAAGGACACTCTGATGGAGGTGGTAGAGGTAGAGGTTACCATGGAGGATTCAAAGGTAGAGGTCACGGTGGTGGAAGAAGTGAGTTCCCTTGAGGAACATGTTATACATGTAAATCCCCTTATCATTATAAGCATGAATGCCCTCAGAAAATTATTTTCTCCTGGTGTGGAAAGGGTCACAAGTTTGAGGAATGTCTAGATTTTTATGAGCACATGAGAAAGCAACACAATTAGGATAAGGACGTAGGAATGGTAAGAGTACAATGTGTTGTGGAAGATAGTGGATGCCAAAGGTAGCGCCTGATCCTGAGATGTTTCATGTATTGGTCACTACACGTGCTGAGGTAGCGCACGTGCCAGTGAAGTTCCAAAGAAAAAGCATGTTATTAACAAACAAGAGGTATTGCATGCAAAGTATCTAGACCCTACCCATCAGAAGGAATTTTATCAAGAAACTATGGAGGTTATTATAAACTTGCAGGGTGAGATACAATGCTTAAAGGAGAATTAGTCGCAGAAGTTGGAGCATAAAAATGGTTGAGCTTCCCCAGAAAGATGTTGATGACTTAAAAGAGGTATGTAAGTTGTTGTACCAAGAAAACATCATTCCTTTGTTATGGGAATGGCTAAGGGAGAAGATACCACGCACTGGTTTTGAGCGTGAGAGACAGATATTACATGCAAACTTACCTCCTCACAGTCTTGATTATGATAAAGAGATCACTTTGAATGCAGTTGTTGATGGATGACTCTTGAGTAACATACATATTGATATACAAAGAAGTAAATGTCCTCACTTTGGATGTGTGGAATCATATTGGGAGACCACCATTAAAGCCATCTTCAAATGTGTAGTTTATGGCAAACAGGACTAAATCCACGCCCATTGGAGTACTTGAAGGATGCTACTATTACTATTCAAGGGGCCAAGTTTATTGGGGACTGTGACATCTTGGTGCTTCAAGAGGTAGATAGTTTTCCAGCTTTACTTGGGCACCCTTGGTGTCATACAAATAATGTTGATCTGTGCTTTAATAAAGGATATATCAGTTTTGAGAACAAGGAAGAGCACGTGATTATTCCTTTGGTAGACAAAAAAGCTACACCTTATGTAGAACCCTTGAGTGAAGAGGATTTAAATAGAATATATGCGCATATATTAGAGATCCTGAAGTGCTTGAGCCATCAAAGGAAGTATTTATTCAATGGGATGATGCTCAGTCTATGAGTGATACTACAAGTGTTGCATGTGATAATTGGGCACTTATGAAATGGTTGAAACGTGAGATGAAGAGTTAAGAACACACGTTACTTGTCATCATGTCGTGTATGTTAGGCACTTGGGAATTAACCAGATACCTTGGTACACTGGTGACGAAAATCCAGAAGTGTTTCTGTGTGTCTATGGAAGCTCCATTGGAAGGACCAAGTAGAAAGGATAAATATGCTCATTCATACCCTGCATGGGACAGCTACACGTTGGTGGATTGTACACATATAGATAAAATTTTAGAGTGGTGAGAAGTGAGAATCACCTTCTCTACTAGATTTCTTAAACATAATGTGCCTACCAAGACATGTGAATTCCATGGGAAGGATTCTACTTCACACCATGTTCAGTAATGTGAGAGACTCTAGATGGAAGGGCAAGAGGCTTTTCTAGCATCACTTTAGGTACATAATTTATACTGGCACTCTTAGTAGTTGTGTGTGCGCATGGTATGTTCATGCAAAATTGAACAAGGGAAATAGTTAATTGGTAGGAGAACTGACCTCAAATATGATTCAAACCTTTGATTATTTTTCTATTAAACCTCTGGTGACATGAAGTATTATAGATTATAAAGCACCTTGACAATAGGGGATAGTATAAAGGCTGAAGAAATCCTATTATACATTATTTGGAGAATTAGACTCTGGAGGCGCACTTTGATGAAGAGGAAGAAATAGATGAGGTACAATTCATGCCCACCTACCTAGAAAAAGAGAAAGGGTAAATTGGTTTGCATGATTGATCATGAATAAGTTGAGAATGTAGATATCTGCCATCACTGTGGGTATGTGTAAGGTTTTAGACAGTGTAGATGAGAAGGCGTGCATGTATCGTGAGCCTGTGAAAACATAATAAAGGTCAACATTAGGACCAATGTCAAACAAAAAGAGGCCATTATTTGTGATTATTGGTCTGAATAGGAGGTTTCCAAAGATTATTGATTTGTTGCGTGAATTCTAGGATTTATTTCCTACAAGGTTATCATGAGGTTGAAAGGGGTACATCACTCTTTGGGTGAAGATGAGGATCAAGTTAAAGGAAGGTGGATGTCTGGTTAGGAAGAGGCCTTATATAATGAATCCAATCTACATGTTAAGGTAAAGGAAAAAATTGATAAGATTTTGAAGTCTAGAATCATTGAGCCCATTGAGGAGTCGGAGTGGGTTAACCTTATGGTGATTAACATAAATAAGGATGGTAGGATAAGAATATTATAGGGATTTGAATGTTGCATGTGATAGATCCGTTTCCTACACCCTTTACAAAATAAATCTTGGAAGGCGTTGTAGGGCATGAGGTTTACTCCTTCACTGGTGGATTTTCTAGATATCATCACATGAGTGATTTCTAAGGAGGACCAAGAGAAGACAACTTTAACCACTGAGTGGGGAAGTTTTGCATACACATTTATGCCCTTCAGGTTGAAAAACGTGCTTACAGTATTTTCATGCATTATTGTACATGATTTTGAAGACTTCATACACAAGTTTTTTACAGGCATACTTGGACTGGACTATATATGGGCTGGTAAAAGATCACTGTGACAATTTGAGGCTCATGTTTGAGAGTACTGTAGATAGTTAAGTATATCCTTGAATATTAAGAAAGTGTATTTTTGTTACACCTTTTCGGACTTTTTTGGGACATATCATATGTAAGGAAGGTCTATTGTTGTAGATCCAGCCAAGGTTGTAATTATTTTTGGTTTGGAGGAACCTACCAATCAGAGTGAGGTGCACGGATTCTTGGGCCATACAAGTTATTACAGAAAGTTCATTAAGGGGTATGCTAGGATCACCTTTCCCTTGGAGGAATTTTTGAAAAGTAAAGGAAATTTCATTGGAATGAGGCACAACAGAAAAAATTGATACATTGAAGGAAAGACTTACTTTTGCGCCCATTATGCACTTTCCTTATTGGGATAAGCCATTTCATGTACATATTGATTCCTTTGGCATGGCCATTGGTGCAATGTCAGAATAGTCTGGTGATGGAATTTTCAATCATCCCATATGTTTTGCAAGTAGGAAGTTGACACCAGCTGAAAAAAATTATACAACTAGAGAGTGTGAAGCCTTGTCCATGATCTATAGATTGCATAAGTTTAGGAAATACTTATTGGTAACTCCATTTATATTCTATACAGATCACATGACACTTAAGTACTTACTGGTGCATATGTCGTTGGATTCTATTATTTCAAGAAGTTGAATTTATAGTGGTAGTAAAGCCAGGCAAGAGTAATTCTGGACCAGATCATTTATCAAGGATCAACTCAAGCAAGGACATGTAGAGCATTGAGGATACAATTATGGATGTACATATATTCAGATTAAACCATATAATCTCTGACTTATAATATATTGTTGTCTTGTTACATACTAGTGTGACGCCTGAAGGGATGAAGAGTTTAGAGAAGAAACAACTTGTCATACACGTCGTGCCTTACATTTTGATCAATGGATACTTATACAAACTAGGTCAAGATGAAGTTTTGTGTCGGTGTGTACTTGAGCATGAACGTGAAGCTATTATGGAAGAAGTTCATGGTGGTATTGCAGGTAAACATTATGCTGAAGATGCTACCGCATGAAATATTCTGATGGTTGGTTTGTGGTGTGAAACACTATATAAGGATTGTAAAGAATATGCCAAGGGGTGTGATCATTTCCAGCACCTTGGAAAACCTAGGCATATAAATGAAATTCATTTAAGGCCTATTGCTAGTGCAAAACCTTTTGAAAAATGGGCAATTGAATTTGTGATTCCTATTTCCCCACCCACATATAGGAATGGATCGTGCTACATTATAACTTGTATAGATCACCTTACAAGGTGGGCAGAAGTAACACCTATAAAGGATTACACGGACGTTACAATAGCAAGGTTCTTATGGGAGAATATAATTAGCAGGTATGGATGCCCATTGAGTTTGAAAAGTGATAGGGGTACTAAGTTCCTTAATGAGACTATTAGGATACTATTAGTAGAGTTTATGGTGGCGCATCACAAAACAACACCCTATCACCCGCAAGCTAATGACACTACTAAGGCTTTCAATAAGATATTAGGACATACATTGACTAATATTTATGATGTTAGAAGAAATGATTGGGATGATAAAGTATTTTTTGTACTTTGGTCATACAAAACAACTTATAAAAGATTGAACAAAGTCGCGCCCTTTCAATTGGTGTTTAAAATGGAGGCTATTTTACAATTGGAATTTATGTTACCTTTTTTGTGTAGTGCGCGCACAGGAGGTCTAGATGATGAACAAGCACTTGAAAAGTGCATTGATAAACTAATGGCATTGGATGAAAGGCATGCGATTGATAGATGGAGTCAGAAGACAAACAAGGCCAGGAAAAATGCTTGGCATAATAAGCATATTAAGGATAAAAATCTTGAAGTTGGACAGATAGTTCTTTTTTATGATTCTAATTTTTTGCGCCACCTTGGAAATTTCCAAGTGCATTGGTTGGGACCGTATGTTGTGACCTACATACTTGATTCAAGCATTTTTCAGTTGCAGGTGCTTAAATTTGAAGGGACATTATTTCCCGGTTATTTCAATGGGATTAGGTTGAAGCCCTACTATAAATAAGTCGTATTAGTGTTTTTAATAAGGCATTATTGCCATTAGATTAGGTTTCCATTTAATGCATTTCCTTTATATGTGTTTCCTTTCACCATTGTTATGATTTGTTAATTTAGTTCAATGTTTTGTGTAATAAGCGTGTGTGTGTGCCAGTGGTTCATTACATTCTAAGTACTTTCATGCGCAGAGGACCACACATACCTTTAGTGTGTGGTGGAATAAACAAATAGAAGGAAAACAAGAGAGCGTGAGAGGAGCCCTAAGTACCAGAGGGGCATGCGTAGTGTTTGATGATGTTGGTTGTTGAAATAATGGTGGACAAGGTGTCATAAGGAAGATGGTGATAATAAAGATGATGCCAAATGGAAAATCCATGTATAAGGAATGAACGTGTAGGGAAATGTAAGGTAGGAAGCAGTAGAGAGAACTACTTGGAATAGGATGCATAGGTTGATGTACTTCGACGCTGGGAGTACGTGAAAGGAGGTTTGCAGTTAGTGTAGTTTACACGTCATAAGGTTGTAGAGGTTAGCGTGTGTTGAGACGCATAGAGGAAGCATGCTTGGAAAAGAAGAAAAATCCAAATTAATTACAGTAGTATGGGAGTATGTGACATTATAATTAATGCGGTGAAAATTGAAAAAATTATAAATAAAGGGTCATGGTAAGTCATTTTTACCTTGTGAAAATGTTACGAAAGAGCTTATATGAGCTAGGGCATCTTTGTGAGTATTGGCGAACGATCAAGTGTGAAGGAAAAGATCTGTGAAACTATATTGTGAAGAATAACAAGGCCATGTGCAGACCAAGTTTGTGGAAGAAATTATGTGGTTTGAATGGTTTGGTGTGAAAGAATGAAGGGATTTCTAGTTAGGGTTTTGAAAACTAGGGCACAGTTTAGAGTTTACGCAAGAGAATTTTGGTTAAAGGTTTGAGGAATCGAGGGAACCAAAGCATAAGGTAGAAATTACAAGTTAACCGACTAAGAATAGCACCTAGGTGGATAGCAACCATATCACCTAAGAAAAAGGGCAAGGGCAGGGAAAAAGTAGTTGTGGTGGAAAATTTTAATGAGGAGTGGTATTCATAAATGTAATACCCAGATGGGGCATTTTTTGGGATGGAGTGGGTGTCCCATGTAAGGAAAATGGTTATAAGTGATTATAACCATCAAACTGATCAGACCAAAAAATACATGACCTTGGAACTAGTTCGACCTATAAGAGAGAGGACAACCAAAGATAAACCAGTTTATGATGATTCAGTGCAGAGGGTTTTTGAGAATGTCAGGTTATTACAAATTTATGAACTACCATTTTTTGGGAAACCTAAGAGATTGTACCAGTGAATGATGTCACTCTCCCATGAAGACTAATTTTATTTCACTAGAAGGAGAATGCACATAACCCCGTAGTTGATCTTGAAGTTCACTAGACTCATCTGTACCAGGGAATCATTAGATGATGACTTGGGTGGAAATGAAGTTGTAAAAGAAACAACGAAATAATATGAGTACAAGAAAGGTGGGCACACCTTTGATATTTCAAAGATCAGTAATCCAGTAATGAAGATGGTCGTGTGCACCTACTTACCAAACTGAAAGGATAAGGAAAGCGACCCAAGTCAATAAGAGGTTGTTGAATATATGCAGGAAGATAGCTGAGGGGACCATCTACAACATTACAGCCTTATATAATCAGAGGGTATTGTTGATGTTGTGTGAGATGGAGAGAAGATAATATATGGAAACATCTTACTTTTGATCATATCCTCTGAGATTAGGGTGCTCGATGGGCTGAAAGATATCATATGGGAGTACCCTGAGGAAGACCCCTCCCCTGCTAAGAGATTTTTTGTTTCTACTTGTGATACTATGACACTGACATACAAGGAGTGCATAGATAAATGGTACAAGAAGATGCCTGATTCCTTTGGCATCAAGTGGAAGATCCCAGAACATCTGCCAACTTTGGTAAAGGATGAGGCCGAATTTGTAATTTATCAACAATTTTGCATGGGCAGGTTCACTTTGACCGATGGCACCAAGAGTCTATGGTGCAAATTACCACTTTCCTTTATAGTGTAGTATTTTCAAAGCATCGTTAATAGATTTAAGGAGGCAAAGAAGTTAAGATTTAATCTAAGCGAGGTAGACCAGGAGCATTGTGAGATGCATCATAAACTTGTCTACCTGAAGAAGCGCGCCTATGTAATACGATATGTCTCGTATGACATATATTTTCTCAATCCAATTACAATACCAATCGCTGGGACAACTGCAACAAGAGTTTATATTTATCTATGGCCAAATTTTTCAAATGGTAGGTATATAGAAGATGATGTTATTATACCTGAGGACCCTTCAGGGAGAATGAAGGTGGAGACAAAGAAGAGAGGTAGGGAAGAGAATAGAGCTCGAGCCTATGAAGGCCAGTCCATTTAGGGACAAAGGAGACAGTGAGGTATGAGTACTTATACTCAAAGGAAGAAGTATCTGATAAAGAAGAAGTCTCCAGTGAAGAAGAAACATTCGACTCTAGAGATCGAAGCACGAAGAGATAGAGGGGGAGGAAGAAGAAGATAGCCTAATGAAAACCCCCATATACATACAGTCTAGTGAGGAGCACACCTATAGGTGCAAGAGGTAGAAGTGGATTTCCAATACACAAGAAACTACAGCCAAGAGTTAGAGACCATTATGGAATGAGAAGTCATAGGGATCATATGGAACTTGGTCGATAAAGAGGTAGAGCACAACATGGAAGAGGAAGAAGGAAAAGAGAAAGGTGGGAGTTTGGGAGGAGAAACAAGTTTTGTGGTAGGGTTCCCAAATGGTGTGCAGATGGGTAGTAGATGTGTGTACACCCCAAAAGGACCTACTATGTCCCATGATACTAATCCCAATAAAGTATTGTGCACTCACTACCAGAGCATGATACATACTGACCAACTTTCATTTGGTCATATTTTAATAAAGAAGGTGCACTGCCATTCATGAGAAAAATGTTGTCTTGGGCCTTTGGGTATCATATTGATGAGCTGAAATTTGAAGTAAGCACAGGAGCCTTACTAGATACCCACACTTACCGAGCTCTTAGGAAGTGAAGCCGATAGTTGACTCTCAGCAATTAAATGATGAGTAAGCATGTAATGTCCTTAATAAGGTATTGGTGGAAGTAGAATCGAGACGTTTTGAGAAGAATAATAGAATAAGGTGATGTAGAAGGAATTGGAAGAAAAGTATAAGGATATTATTGAAAGAGACAAGGAGATAAAGGGGAAAGAATACATTATTATGTAGTTAAGGGTTGAGCTGTGGGAGGAGAAGGAAAGGATAAGTGAGGCATATAAGAAGGCAGAGCTGATAGTGGATTTGATCTTACTACCACGCCTAGATTTGACCCCCTGCAAAGAAGTATGATACATATCTCCACTATTTGGAAGATTTGACATCCATAATCAAAATACAATAGCAAACCCTTGCACTAGAGTTTTTGGAAGAGGTTATGACATGTTGCAAAATCAAAAAGAGAAGGAACAAATCGAGGTGACCATAACTCATACATTGAGCTTCTGGTATCAGTAAAAAATAGCAGCTCATATGGCTAGAAGTTGTCTATGAAAACTTTGAAGACATGGATCGGGTGGCGAGCCTATTGGTTACCACTCATGAAGCAAGATTTGAAGGAGTTCTAGACTAAGAATAAAGGAAATTGAAACAGGACAAGATCCTTGTAGAGGTCAAGAAGAAGATTGAAGTAATTGATATCTTAAGAACCTCTATAAAGAATAAGCTAAAGGAATTGTATCCCCAGGTAACACACAAAATGGAAGTGCTAACAAACCTTGGAAAATAGTTAGAAGCTATGGTCAAAACATTCAAAGCCAAGGGTGAAGAGATAACGTTTGAAGAAGTCAGTGCAATGATAGGGGATTTGTTCAATAAGGAAAAAGTTAATGTGGAGGGATGGAATACAGTTGAAGAATCATTGAATAAATATTTTCCCATCCTCCTTACACAATAATAGAATTCATTCATCCTTTGGCGCAAGATAGACATTCATTTATTCTTTGATTCTTGCATGATTCTTTGTTTAATGGTTGATTAGACCAAATGTTTCTGTGAACAGAAAACATAATTAGTGTAGGGTAATTTTGAGCATGGAAATTTCACTAAGTCCCTAAAAATAGAGGGTAGTGTGCGTAAGAGGTATTATAGATGAAACACTTAAAAGGACACGCATGTGGGGAGGACAAGGTTTGCACACTGGATTTGGACAGGAATGCGTGGAGGAGGAAGAATGGATAGACAGGACACTTACCCAGTTTTGGGACGAGAATCTAAATATAGACTTGGAGTGGCGGTCAAGAAAAGTATAAAGATAATATTAAAACATGAAGACTTACAGTTCAAGAAAGGTCTATTTTGGGAGATAGATCTCATGCAAAGAAACGTAAAGCGTCATGCAAGGTTTAATCTATAAATAGGATTAGAACTAAGGGTTAAGTATAGATGATCCGTTGATAGATAAGCTTGCATACTTTTTTAGTACGCGCATGGCTATTTTCCATCATGCAGGTTATTTTTGGATGATGCATGAGTAGTGAAGGTCAAGTCCCCACTACCTATGTATGTATGTATGTATGTATGTATGTATGTATGTATGTATGTACGTAGGTATGTATGTATTTGTGTATGCATGCATGCATGCATGCATGTATGTATGTATGTATGTATGTATGTATGTATGTATATATGTATGTATGTATGTACATATATGTACATACATATATATACATATATGTACATATATGTATATATGTATATGTATGTATATGTATTGATTTGCATGGTTTAGAGAGGTTGAGAGAGTTATGTAATAGAGTTATGTTGTTGGTTTATGAGCATGCATGACTTATGATGACATTATTATGTATGTATGCAGCTTTTGTGTTTTACAGTTATTAATACAATAGATCGATGTGGTTGGATATTGGTTGTTGACATATTTGATGACCGGTTCTTGTATGTTAAACACTAATATTTATTCTTGTGTAATTTATTCTTGTATATATGGTAATGTTCTAGATCTGTTTAAAGTTTATACTTTCATTGTTATCATGGATCTAGAATATATCTATATTTGTGTTTATCATGCTAACTCCTTGACAAATCTTACATAAAAGAGGAACTCTTGTACACTTGCGCACTTCGAGTGAGCTCTCAGGTTTTCCTAGGTGATATGTCAGCACACCTTGGGTTGTTTGGTAAAATAAAAGACTACACTTGAATTTGAAGTTTTAAAACATTTCTTTTTTACCCATGTATATTTAGGTTTCCACTCTTGGCTAATCTAGGAATGTTATTGGAAAATTTCACTCTATTTATGTGTAATGTCTCCAAGTGATAAGGTAATGTCTAAATGGTTTAAATGGCTCCTGGTGCCTTTTTTAATATATGACATTTTAGTTTTCCCACTCAAATGAATCTTAAATTATGCTAAATCCGACTAACAAAAGTTACCCATTTAAAATTGTGATTGTTATACAAGTGAAGGGTAGGTTCGTTACAGATAAAAAGGTTTGGAACCAAACCTATTCAAGGCCCATAAACCCATTCAAAGGTCATGAAACCTAGAATTGAAAGATTTATGATGTCTTTCTAGAATGAAAATCATCTTATGTATAAACTATAATGCTTTTGGTAACGTCAAACTAGAGAATATGGTCAGCACAGGGAATCAAAGAGTTTAAAAGGGGAAATTTGTGTGAATGCAATCAATTATGTATTTTTGAACCAATTTTCTATCAAGGTGCAAAATATATTATTGTCAAGTTCCTTAGACTTAATTTATGATACTACAAGTAATAAGTTACCAAAGAAATCAAAAGAGGAAAATGACCAAACAAACCCAATAAGCAGAGATACTAAAGTAAGGTAAAATCATAATAACATGATGTAAAATATGGTAATAAACATCATATATGAAGGTATGTAGAAGTAAAAAATGAACTCATAGATCTCATGTATGTACAAGTAAACAATGAATTAGTAGAGGTCGTGTAATAGCATTACAAAATCTTTTCTCACATTATATAAACATGATTCTATATGTCATATCTTATACAGAGCATAGTGTCCAGCTTCTTTATGGACCTTTTGTATTTTCTAATGTATCTCATTACATGCTTCTACATATCATCTTCCACCCTCATCGATATTTGATGAAGAACCTCGTGAGGATTTTCGTCCATAGAAGGGGGGAGAGTGGGAATAAATGTAGGTTGTGCCTCTAACTGAGGATGATAAGATGTTGTTCCTCAACTTTCATCAAGTGTAAAAATATAGATAGGTGTTCCCCATGATTATGAACTAAAGGAGAATATACCTGGAGGTCAACCAAATCCTCAAATCAAAGGGGTGTGAGGGTAGTCATGGTTAACATCATTGTTGAAATAATCGACAGGGGCCATCAAAATGGGAACAATATTATTGAAGCAAAAAGTGTTGTTGTGGATAAGAGGAAAGATGAGTTATCCATTTATTATTTTCTTCACACATGTATGCTTCAAAGCACTTCATATTTTCTTGATAAGCATACTGGTATTCAAAAAAATGACCTAGCACATCATGCCACATACAAAATAGTACATGCTCTTAAGGTAATCTAGTAAAGGATGTGAAAATAGGTGGGGGAAAGTTTGTGATAATAAAAATTTCAATTCCAATATTAAAGACCTAACTAATGAAACCAAAGTAGTGTTTGGTTAAGAAATAGCACAATAGGAATTGTCTATAAGTTGTCTTCCTCTAGGTCAAAATTGGGAAATACATTTATGGTTTTCATACTATAAGTTAATGTAGTTAAAGAGAATCGTGCGGTGATCATTACATGTGTTTCAATTAAGTGGGTTTTGTAATTTTTCAATGTCGCCTACATGTGCGCTAAGTAATTAATGATCTACGTTGTGTTTTATATCTAATTTCTATTACGCAAGATTATTAGTAGTGTTCCACGTTAATATTAATAAAATAGTGATTCAAAATTAGCAACCCTAGCTATGATAATTTTTCCCCGTTGATGTTACATAAATAGAGATTGGTGATAAGAATGATTCAAAAAAAGGATTTGCATCCTATATAGTGATGAATGTGAACAGTGTCAATTAATTTCATCCATGTATTTGATGTAGATTTAAAATGGAGTGGCTCTCCCATATACTTACTAGGAAGAAAGGATTTTTTCATCCAAAGAACAACATTTTTTCTCCTGAAATGTGAGAAATACCTGGTATTTATACAGATCGATAAGATGAACAGAGATCTTGTTTGTAAAAATTGTTTTACTAAGTTTCTTTTTACGTTGGAAATTTAAACAACATGTTTTTTTACATCCAAATTCCACTTCCCATGTTTATTCTTTCATTTAATGTTTATAAATCCACTTGATGGATTTAATTGACATGGGAAAACCATATCATTGATGAGAATTTTGGTTTCATAACATATTGATACAAACAAGGATGGGGTCTTGATTGAACAACCCTTTCCAGCATCTACAAACTCTATGTTACATTTTTTCCTCTCATTATTCATAAATCTAAGCCTCTCATGGCTCTAGAATAATTTCCTAAACAACTTAGGATTTACAGATTCTTTAAAAATTCTAAGTTCCCTCTAGAAACACTATCCCTACTAACTCTCTATATTTTTCAAGTTCTCACTAAAACATAATATTAACTCTAATTTGGAAACATATGCTCTCTTTTCACATCAAAAAGTTTCCAAAATACCCCAAAAAAATGCAATCTCACATATATAGACCTATAGGAATGTTTTGGAGTGCCCTTGCGTTCTATGATCTCTCTCAAAACCAATAAATGAGATTTTCATTGAATTGCTATGTTCTAGTGGCTTTATGATTTAAAAGAGTCTTATTTAATGAGAATTGAGCTCCCTTTTTTGTGTGATGGCTCGAAGTAACCACCATTCCAACCTCATGTCCCCTATAATTTATTCCTTTGGTGACCACTTTCTAAATTTTCAAATGTTTGGGGTATTTGTGTAGTGGAATGGACTCTAGATACTTTAGGCACAAATTTATCTTTTTGCATGTGACCAAATGCTCCAAATTGAGTCCCAATAAAAATCTCTCTTTGAGATATTTTCAATCATCCCAAATTCACGTTAAATGGTACCCCTGCATGGAATTTATTTCCATTTCATTTTTTCCCTTGTCATTTCCTTCTCTATAAGCACTTATCCCTATGACCCATGTGCGATTGAGACACGTGATGCATGAACCCCATACATGATTAATACAAGTGTCAAGATCATATTCAATGGACTCTTCTTCACCAAGTTTGTAGATCCATTATTTTATTTAGCATGGCTAGATGAATTATGGCATATGCCTTTACAAAATAGTCATTTTGACCAAGAAAATAATGGGCCCCACTCTTTGACAATTGGAGATGGTACAAATGGGCCACTTGTCACCTTTACACATAAACTCAAATATCACTTTATTTTAAGACTATGGAATTATTGTATCAAGTGTTAAGGGGTTTCTCTAAGTGTATATGTTGTGTTCTACATGAATAAAGTGACCTCACATTCTTAGAACATGAAGTGCCCCCGCAAACATTAGAAAAAAATTATTTCTTTTATATTTATAAAGTGACTACTGATTTATTAAAATCCTTAAGATCTCTGTTAATTCAATACTTGAGGCTCACCGATAATTTAGACTTGAGAAATCACTTTTAAAACCCCTTCTGAATAACTTTGGACCTCACCATTCAAGCAAAGAGTTCAAATTGACGTCATTAAACCTAACAACTTTCTGAACCTACAAAACTTGGTTAAATGCCTCCAAAACTGTTACAATGTCTTTATGTGATGTAATATTTCCCTTATACCTTGGATGCTCCTACATCATACACCTAAGGTATTTAAAATTTGAGCTCCTCCTCAAATTGATAGGGTAAGTGGTAAGACCACTCTGTTGGTCACTGAGCATGGTGGCCATGGTATCCTCTTCTAAACAACTAAGTACTTCAACTAATTATGTGTTTTTCTTCCATTTCTTCCTCCTCTATTGTCATCCCTACTCTCTCTCTCTCTCTCTCCTCTTTTCTAGGATTATATGCATCATAGCCCAACCTCCGCCTCCAAGAGCTCCTCTTATTTTTCCAAAATTTCTTCTAGCCTCTTGTTGGTCTCTACATCACTCCTTTATTTTGTGAGCTTGGTCTCACCATTCTCTTATCACCTCTTCCAATTTTCTCCACTTTCATTGATTCTTGTGGGCTTACCCAACTTATGCTCACCTTCCTCAACCTAAAGCCTTCTTGGCTTTTTCTTTTGCTTGTCCAATTTTATATTGGACTCTCAAGCCATCCATGCACACTCTTATGCAGCTTCTCCTTCTTTGTGGCACTCTTCCATTTCATGTGTGTGAACTCAAGCAACCCACTCTTTTCACCTTTGAGGCTTTATCATGTGTCTTCTTCTTCATTAGCATCTCCTTGCTTATTTGTGCAATATTTTTTGTCTATCTTTGTTTCTCTTTGTGCTCTAAAAATCTCACTTGTGTCCCTTTTACACTTTGAGCTTAAAATTCTCATCTCCTTTCTTGTTTATAAGCTCCCTGATTAGCTTTTACTCCTCCCTCTTAAAGGATTCTCTATATGCCTCTTTCCACTTTTCCTTTCTCCTTTGTTTCCCCACAATTCTACTTGTGAGAGATCTAAAGATATCCTTTGTTTTCTACCTTTGCATTCACTATGAGTTCAAATGGATCAACTCATTTATTTATGAGCTATATTATCAACTCATTTTTTACTTTGAAGGATCTCCCATGTGTCTTTCAATTTTATTTTGTCCCTTTACATACACAACTACAAAACATAATTATATTTTTAAATGTGAGACAATGATCCCTTTTAGTGCTCCCTTCAATGACACCTCTTTTTCTCTCATTTCTTCTTCATTTGTTCATCTTCTTGGCTCACTTAGAAGCTCCTTCAAGCACACAAGCTTGGACTTCTTGCTCCACCTTTCTCTTCTTCACCTCTCTCATTGATTGACCCCAAAATAAATTTCTATCTTCCTCATATCTCATCTTTATTACTCTCCTTTATCTTTCCCCAAATGCATTTATACTCCTTTATGTTTCCTTTACACTCTCCTTCACCCTTCCTTTTATAGACACTCATTTTATTCATTCATGTATTGTAACAACACAAATTGTACAACTCCTTTTCTCTAGTCCTCACTTTTCTAACTTGGTCAATCATGTTATCCCTAGTTATATCTCATTCATTCTTGCTTGCACACACAACTCATTTATTCACACAATGGTCATCTTAGTACATAAAATCAAGTTAAACCCTTGCAAATTACAATCCCAATTTTTATAGCACTCACACATGCATCCCAAACCAAAGCGCATAGAATGGGTCATAGCGTCTGTACGTTATGGCCCTTCCCATCTTATTTGGTCCTTTTCCATCCAATGACACTTTTCTTAATTCAAATTCCTTTCTTACACTTCTATTCAGTCTTATCTGATCTTTCCATATCCATAACATGTGTATAAGTTAGTTATTCATCCATTATCAAAGAGGAGATCCTACACACTTGACACCCAAATATTCTAATGAGCATACACTAAGAGAAATCATAGGCAAATCCATTCCAAGACTCCCTTGAGCTTTATATACTCTGCATATTCATTCTATGGTAGTCATCCACTCAAATCTACAAATACAAGGAACATATCATCATTCCAAGTCAAGCTAGGGCAAATGTGCAAGTACAATCTCATTATTGCACAATCATGGTTATATATTTGGTTATATACATTATAGATATCACATGCTAGGAAATAACGACATGAGGTTTGAGACCTCCGCAAAGTAGTGGCAACATCAGTGGTGCACAGAGGTTCCCACAACCCACTTAATGTTTTTTTATAGTACTTATTGGATATATAAGGTTTTAAAAGGATCAATCAATTACACAATGAGCATCGCACAGTTTAAGAGGTCCATATTCTAGATAAAAGTGGATGAGAATATAATACACAAACCCAGAAAGTATCAGTAGTAGAGGATTTAAAGGGCTAGGATCATATAGAAAGGGCCATAGCAGAGGTATGCATTTTCCCATTCCATATACTTTAGTAGGTGCAACAGTTTAGTGTATGACGGGAAAAAAATGTGTCTAGGCACCATGCACTCTTATCATCTGTTCAACCAGGGTATTCAAGGAAACAAGTGAGGGAGACACCAATACTGACACACACACAGAAAGAATTAAAGGGGGTATAGGGACCACTATGATCGCATGTCCCAAAGTAAGTAACCCTTATACTAGGACAACCTAAGGTTTCTAAGGCCCTAGGTCAAAGAAGAGGAAGGAACCCTATGGAGGTATCAGCACTATGGGGGGTAATGATAAACAAAGGAAGCATGCAAAGTATATGCTAACATAAGGAAAGCATGTAACATGAAATAAGGAACTGAAATACAATATGCTAACCTAGCATGTCCATAAAATACTAAGCTAATATAGAGTATGTAACAAATGTAAGGAACTACTCTATACAAAATGACAAAGTGAGTTAGAGAACTTACCTATTGGGGGGTGGATTGATGCATCTATCTCCCAAAGGACCATACACCAAGAGAGAACATATTTCAGGTGGAGAAGGGGAAACAATCCAGTCCTAACTCACTATAGATGACCCAAAAGTGCAAGCAAACCAATCCAAGCAAGAATAATCTCTAATCCAAGAGTCAAGATGTAATAAATCTAGAAGTTGAGTGAGTAGGTGCAAGTTGGCATAAGAGAGAAAATCTAATGGTGAGTTCCTTTGCGTAATTGAAATATATTATGATGTCAAAATGAAAGTTGGGGTATTTATACCAATGCCATCACCCGTGGGTGAAGGCATTGGTAGGGAATTTGAATTTTCACTGACGTAATCGCCCATGGGAGATGGCATTGGAAAGGGAGGAAAATGCAAGGATAAATGTGCAAATGGTCACAAAGGATAAGAATTATGCAAGATGAAAGAAGAGGGATCATGAGCAAGCAAGATGTTGAAAGAAAATAAGAGGAATATGAGCAAAAGAAACACATAAATGGGACCAAAATTTGTTCTCTCTCCATGTATCATCCCTAACCCAATGGTTACATGAATAACCATACCCCTATCCTAGAATGGCCCCCTTAAGGAACCTGTTCCAAAGATAGATGCATTAGCGACCTCTAACCTAAAAAGAGAATTGTTAGTAACATGTATGAAAATAGAAAGCATAAAATTTTAGGTGTATACATATGCCCCATTCATTGATTACCACATGTTGCAATAGTGAAACATGGGGTAGTCAATGGAAAGAAAAATACATAACACCAAAAATGGAAGTACCTGTTGAAAGTAAAGAAAGGACTACCTAAATTAAATATACCCACCAATGCATACCTGATAGTGTCAGTCATTCTGCTACGTACAAGCACAACCCATGCTACTAGAACCCTAGAGAATAAAAAGTTAAAGGAAACACTAGAGGATCATCAGTAAAATAAGACATAAATCACCTAGTTAGGGGCCCATGGGATGGCTATCGTGGATTTGGAATGTGGAGGTGAAGGTTGAAAAAGTGTGATTTTTTGTCAAAAGGTGGAATAAGGTGTGTAATATGTCAAAAGGAATGGGAGAATATCACCATCTCAACGCAATCAATGGTAGATTTTATAGAGATCGGGAACTAAAATAATGGGATTTGAAAGATTGAGGACCATCATGGCGAAATTAAATAGAAATTGAAGTTTATATAGGATTTTTGAGGTTATTTTCTTATTACTATTTTTGGAATTAAGAGAACTGAGCTCTGGAATTCCAAATTTGGAGATTGAGATGATGAGATGGCATGAGTATGAGGAGGAGGCTAAGATTGATGAGGAGGTGCACGCAGCAGAGCACAAACATGGGTAACTCAATGCATTTAATTTGATTAGGCAGATTATTAGTAATTTGATTTTTCAAGAAATGTGAAGGTAATAGGATGTCATTTTTAGTAAAACTTATGTCATTAGGAAGAGTAGGAAAAATGCAAGTGGGTTTGGGAGGGATTTAATTTTATCTCTGTCATTTTTTAGGTTTTTGCTTTTTAATTTTTAAAATTCGTGGTTAGATGGACTTAGATGCCATCGGCCCCCCGGAAACAACAAAGTCGATGACATTCAGATAGCTAGAAATTTTTAATAGGGGCCTATGGCATATTCTAGAGGGCCGATAGTGTAGGAGATATTAGGAGGCATAAAAATTATAATGTTTTTAGATTTTAATTTGATTTTTGATTAATCTAATGCCTGTATTTTATTAATTTGTGATTGCAGGAGGATCAAAGGATCCTCCTATGGAGAGTGGTGGATATAACATGGTTGAATGACATGATTTCTAGATTGATAGATGCAAAGAAAACGTAGTTGCATAGATGGGGATTCATAGGCATCATGCAGATGCCCAAGATAACATTGAGTCCAGATTTACTACAGATGTTTTTAGCAGCATGGGAGCCTAGGTCCAACACCTTTCAGTGGTGGGAAGATGAAGACAGTAGAGATGACCATGACACTTCAGGATGTGCACAAGATATTGGGACTTTCGAAAGAGGGAGATCACATGTATTGTGATCTCACCATGGATGTAGCAGAAAGGAGAACCTTAGCCATATGGGCCACAGGAAGTGAGACATATGATGAGGGGATGTTCAGTGTTAGGCACAACATAGTATATACTACAAAGATTCCAGCGATCCGAAAGGTGGTTATGGGCATTATCGTGGCATGCATAATGTGCCACAAGGAAGATGGGATGAATTCATTATTTTTGGTGGTAGTGTGTAGGAATGTGATAGATCAGGATGTGTTATTTAGTTGAGGGACCACTATATGGGTGCAACTAGTGCACGATCTATACAGGGTCTGACAGAGGGCACAGAGGGCCATAGGTCACGTGATATTTCTGACAACCTAAATATATGAGAGGTTTCCCATGTATAGGCCCATAAGGAAGCCCCTAGTCATAGCATCAAATGCCCCGAGAGTACTCTAGTGGGCACATGGGCTGACAGTGAGAGCACTTTCAGATTATCAACCATTATGATAGGTACACCAAGATGAGGTCATATGGGAGCCATATATAGGGAATGTGGATCAGTGGCCCAGTTGGCCACAGGTAGAGGACTTAGAGGTAGCTGAAGAGGTGATAGATCATTATTTGCATTGGGTAGAGACCCATCTGATGGATAGGGTACTTAGACAGTTCGGGAGGCCCAAGCCTTCCATGATACGACCACTACTAGACTTTAGACAATGACATGTAAGAGAGGATGTGAGAGCAGTGGATGGAGTACCAACATTGTGGGCCCTAAAGAGTATGGTCATGACAACATAGGGATGGATGTAGAGACAAAGAGGTGGGGTAACTTAGGACCCACCAGAGATTATTATAGTAGAGAGCTCAGATGAGGGATCGAGTGGAGGAACCTCCAGCCCATACCCACAATTGGGAGATATAGGCGCAGTTGGTCCTAGCACTAGAGGGAGGAGAGGAGAGAAACTAGGCCATGCTTGAGAGAGAACATGATGTAGGAACCAAGAGGTGGTTACCTAACACCATTGGGCATAGAGATGGCCTTGCAGCTACGAGATAGACCTAGGGTTTGGTATAGAAGAGATAAAATTTTAGTTCCTCAAGATAGGTGGGCACAATATATCAAGTGGAGATCACAGAGATTTGATGAGGATGAGGTGAGTATTGGGTGGTCACAGAAGATGATGACCTTGTTCGTCGAGTGAGCCAGGAAGTCAGGTATGAATGTGATGACTTAATTATGATTGTGTAGATGATTAGATTTGATGACTTATATTGATATTGATGAGTGAATGTTTTTGGGTTTTGCAGAGTAGATGACAGAGGAGTGGACACTCACTGATTGAGAGTACACACCATGAGATCCTAGATCCAGTATTTGGATGTCTAGGATACATCATTCATGGTGGACCCCATAACCATCATTTGGGGAGTCAGTAGGAGAATTTTGATTAGTGGGAGAGGCTGTCAGGACACTATAGAGATTCAGAGATGTGTAAGAAATGACAGATATGGGAAACATAGATATGATGATTTAAGCTTATTGCAAGCAAAAGGTGCCTTATTTCAGGAGTAGGAAACACACCTATCATATGCTAGGAGCATTGCATAGAGAGGATCACGAGGCTAGAGGCACAACTGGTGAGAGCGCAGGGAGAGTCCTCTAGAGATCGATGTAGGGCATAGTCCCTAGCTCGCACAACCCAAACATCTAGCATGAAACCTTTGGAAAAAAACATCTAGAGACCACCCCAAGAGGGTGAGGATTCTTGGGCCACTTAGGTAGAGATGATGTAGCATGGTGTATTTTGATGTATTTTTTCGATGTATATAAAAATTTGTGTGTGTGTGTGTGTGTGTGTGTGTGTGTGTGTGATTGTGTGTGTGTATATATGTGTATGTGTGTGATGGTTATTTTGATGATGTATGGTGAAAATTGAAAATGGATGATGATTTACTTATCACTTTCCTTTCTTTCTCATGCATGTATGTAGTAATACTCATGGTACTTAGGAATAATGATAATGATGATTAGGAAAGAAAAATTCTTAGGATGAGAGATAAATCCAAGAAAGTTCAAAGACCTAAGCAAGGATGCACAAGACCACAGTAATCCACTTAATTAAATCCAAGGTGAATTGGAGCCAAAAGAGGTGGAATCAAGACTGTGACATTCCAATGGTAGGAGATGTCAGGGAAAAAAATATTGACGATAAACCTAAGTGGGGCAGAGATCCCAAGAAAGGGTAAGATTGGTGTATATGTGAAAAACCCAAGGGGGGCCGAGAGCCCAAGTGAAGGTGAGAGCCCATGCCAAATAAAATGATTGAGGTATGCTTAAGAGAGGTGCTTAGCCATGAGGGGTGAATGATCATAGAGTATCAGTGATGATATCATCTACTTGGTTCAAGATATGGTTGTGTGCATGAGTCATGAGGTCCTCGATAACATGTATGTAATGGTTTCCTAATGATGGACTTCACATCATGTGGAAAATAGGGTGTCATCTATGCGGTCTTCCAATAGAGCGAGGAAACCATGCTGAATTTCATCAAGAGAGGGGTGAGGCTCAGGGAGAGGTGGAGGCCCATATGTAGGTTGTGGTCTAGATGGTTTAGGGGAAGGTGGAAGGCTCCGAGAAGGATTGTCTCTACACTTTGTTTCCACGTGAAGAGGACTCAAGAACCAGTGTTTTCCACTTAGCCAACATGCATGACCCAACCATATATTACATCAGTATGTGATTATAATAACCATGATGTGAAAAATATAATAGGTTTGGGCTGAGGTAGAGAACCCGTCCATGTTAGCCTTTCATTTTAGCTTGATCTCATCTTACCTCAGGATTTTGGGGACTTCAATATTTTTCATGTTGCTTTCTATAGGCTCTACAATGGAGAAATAGACACATCATGCCCAGAGCCTCATGCCATGTACAATATGGCTCTTCCCAGAAGGTGAGAGGATCCATAATGATGTACACACTAAAGGAGGTAAGGGAGGATGTGAGTGACATACATGTTGCTGGCATGTTGTGAATGATGATCCAGATCCACATTTGAAGTCTTTGCTTTTCATCCATGGAGATCATTCAACTTCGTATTCAAAATCTGAAGATATACAGTCATTTCCCCTTCTAGATTCAGATGAGGAAGTATATTGGTGAATCTAGTGATAGAGTTGTGGGGAGAAGATGAGGCTGGAAGAGCTTTCTGAGGATCAGGCACCAGTTATGCAAACAGATCTTAGAGAGGAGGAATCAATCGAATGTGAAGGGTCTTCTTATACAAGAATAACATTCACATCACATGGTGAGCACACTTTGGAGGGAGATTTGGTAATGTCAATAGACCTCTCTATCCCAAATTTAGGGGCATAACTGGAAAAATGGGGATCATCCAAAGTGTAACCATCATCATAGTTAGGGGAGATAGTATATAGCATGCAAGAATCAAGTGTGGTTTTAAGTTGAACCTTTTTTTCAGGTGTAGTTTGAGGTGTTCAAGAAATAGTAGCGAGGAATTGATGGCTCCTTCTTCTTGTAAGGTCACAAGTTAGGAGGAATTTGTGAGATGAACAAGATCACAATGAGGGGGGGGGAACATGGTAGGTCAGAAGTATTGATTCTAATGGTAATCTCATTAGGTTCATCATTGTTATTGTGTAAATCCAAGAGATTGGAAGGAATGCGGAGGAAAACCCAACCAACTCTGGATGACCATTTGCATTACATGAGCAAAGAAGGGACTCAATGGGATAATTAGGAAAAACGTTGATATTCACATTTAAATGGGATTAGGTATTTTGATAGTTTCTTGAAGGGTTGGGAATTTATACGTCCCCATTTTTTGGAGAGTGTCATAATTCCATGGATTTGGGTCACCTTGGATTTTATATATTTCCCCCTAGTTTGTGTCAAACTTAACACATTGATATGCTCAAGAGGAAACCACATGCATGCGGTGAGTCAAAGGTCGACCAAGGAGAATGTTGTAAGATAAAGGAAAGTTGAAGACCATGACCTTTACATGCAATACTCTGGGGGATAGTGATAGGAAACCAAATATAACCCATAGGTGGCATTTTTTGATGATCATACCCTTGACAAGTAGTACATGTGGTCTTGAGATTTTCTATTGAGTATCCTAGAGCCTTAATGAAGTCTAAAGAGGCCACACAAGTTCCAAGGCACCCTCATCAATGAGGGCATGCTTGACTGTGTTTTATGTCTCCTAATAATTTCATGGACAAGAAATAAAGAGTGGAGGATCATCCTTCCCATAGCAGGAGTTAGGGGGAATGTTTGGAATCATGGATGCTATACAAAAATATGGATTATGAAGGTTTGGACATTAATGATGGTTCACTGTGGTCCATACAAATGGAGGAAAGCCCTCCTCGCACATGGTCACTATGAACACAGATACTCTCTTCAAACCATGATATGCTTTCTTGTAGGATACTACCCCAAAGTAGGAGGGAAAGGTATGTTCATGTCAAACAACATAGTCATGAGATGCTCATGATGGTGAGGTGACATGCACATGAGATCTAAAAAGGGGATTGGTCCAGAGAATCTGAGAAAGTGCTTTCAAAGGATCCCACTCATTATGGATGATCTAAGCAATAGGCTGAGAGTGTTTGGAATCCTCATAAACAAGCTCAGAAGGGGGAGGATTGATTAGAGATACTTAAAAAATATTTATTTACTTATTCTTGACACCATTTGCCTCACTACAAAGGCATCTGTGGTTGGAAAAATAGTTTCAGATGCCTTCGGCCCTTGTAGTAGTTTTGTTACAAGGGTCGATGGAGTCATCTGTGGAAGATGGATTTTAGCTTTAGGAATCTGATTTTGGAGGACACGGGGATAAATGAATCTGTGAGTCTGAGGATGAACTGGTGGGGGGTATTCTGGATCTATATGTGATATCACATGCCTCACATCATTCATGTCCACTGTGTTCTTAAGAGGATAGTCAAGATCAACCACATTTTTGTCGCATTTTCTAATTTCTTAGAGCTTTCACCTGAACTATGATTTGGCATAGGATTAGAGAAAAATTTAAGTTCTTCATTGGCTTGATTAAGGGAATTATGCCAATTTTTTTCTTTGAGATTCAAGAGCCTTGAATGCTTCAATCAAGTGCTCTCTAGAGATATCCTCATGGTCAAATTGAGGGCCTAAAAATAAAGTGATGGTAGTCCATGTGAAGGGCATGAATAATTCTCATGAGAGTGACCCCAATTGGCATGCCACCAACAAAATTTATTTTCATCATGTCATTAGGGAATGGGTCAAGAAGGATCTAGGATCTGACCAAATGGTTTAGGCATATGCTTTCTCAACTCATCCTTAGTCAATGGATGATAATGGGCAGGTTGGATCTTATTATTATTAGTTTTTTATCAATAGAAAAGACATTTCTATTTGCAGAAGCCATGAGAGGAAGGGTATCTGAGACCCCGTCATCCGTGGCATTCTTGTTCTTTGATTTTTGTAGGATTTGTATCTGTTTAGTTGCTTGGTTCCTAGGAGGATCCTTCTCAAACTCCCTCATGAGATAATCTTGTCTTTTGGCTTGTTCAAAAGCCTCATCTAGGGAGGTAGGAGAAAATGACCTAACCTTGTACTGAAGGCGAGGTTCTAAGGCTCAAAGGAAGAGTTGGAAAAGACTTTCATTCAGAATATTGTGTTCTGCCTTAGTAGATAAATTTTTCCAATGATTGATGAACATTTGAGCTGATTCATTTTCATGTTGTTTGTAGTTAATGAAAGCATTAATGTTATTTTCAGGTAAGTCATGATATTGAAACTCATTAACTAAAGCTGTTACTAGAGATTCTAACTCCACTATAGAGTTAGGGGGTAGTGTGTGATACTAGTCCAAAACATCTCCAGTAAGATTCTTAGCTAAGATTTTAGTGGCAGCATAGGAATTGACTATGATCCAATCTTTGTAAAGATTTACAAATGCCTTAATTTGTAAAGTGGGATTGTTTGACCCATCATATGAGATAGAGGGGGAAATACCTACAATATCCATGTTAGCAATGTAATGTGCTAGCAGCTCTTATTGGACTTTCCTCAAGACTTTTTTGTGAATGGTAGGTTGGGAAATAGTTACCCCGTTAGGTCTATTGGATAGGGATAGGGGAATCATACCCCTAGAGCCCATGTTGGGATGGTAAACCATTTGGACCATATTGGTTTTTATTTGAAGGAGTTGGGTCGTAGTGGAGTTTTTTGCTGACTCATCTTGTCTATGAGTTGAAGGATAAGATTAGTGGTATCAAAACTAGAGGGAATTTACAGATGAGTTTGCCATGGTAGCCTTCCCATTATCCACCCTATCAAGTTTCTTCGAGAGACAAAGTCAAGGAGGTTTTATGAATTACTAACTCAAGTTCCCCTTTATATTGAGGAAACTTATCAAGGAATTTTTGAATTTCAGGTGGGAGGTCAGAGATGTCCTCAATCTGAATCTCTTCTTATTCCTCATCTAAGATATTATTGTTGTAGGTATCATAATTTTTCCTATTAGCTCCTACCACAAAGAACAATCTGAATATAAAGGAAATCCTAGATGTTGGACGATTTAGTTTCTGAAAGTGACTATTCAGTGGAGTTAGAGATCCCTAGACCAAGATACTCCATGATGGAGTGTTGATCATGACAAAGAAGAATCTTAGAAGAATGGGCTACAAACACAATCAATCATGAAAAAAGTGTTTCATAGGGGCTAAAGGAATCTTTGGTAAAGATTGGATGACTTACAAACATGATCATCCATGTAAATAGTGGAATAGGGGCTGATGGCATATTGTGGTGAATATTAGGAAGAACAAATACCTAACCATCCCTTTACAAAAATGACATAGGGGATAATGGTGTCTAGAAAGATTGTTTTTTGGATTTATTTTGGAAATTTAAAGACTAAAACAAGACAAAAATTAAAAGTGGGTGCTTTTAACAAGCTATGCTCAATCATAAGGGAAAAAATGGGATTCACATTGGGTTCACCAAGGTTTTATGGAAGGTAAAAAATGTGTCTAAACACCATGATCTATTATCATCCGTTCAACTAGGGTATTAGAGCTGACGAGTAAAAGAAACACCAATACCGACACATAAATAGATAAATAAAGGGGGTACAATGACCCACTATGATCACATACCCCAAGGGAAGTATCCCTTACACTAGGACAAAATAAGGTTTCTAAGGCCTTAGGTTGAATAAGAGGATGGAACTCTATGGAGGTATCAATGATATAGGGGGTAATGATAAATAAAATAAACATACAAAGATTATGTTAACCTAAGGAAAGTATGTAACATGAAATGTAAGGAACTAAAATACAATATGCTAACCTAGCATGCCCATAAAATACTAATCTAGCATAACATCATGCATCGAATGTAAGGAATTAATCTATAAAAAATGAAAAGGTGAGTTAGAGAACTTACCTATTGGGGGACCGTTGCTGATACATTTATCTCCCAAATAACCATACACCAAGAGAGAACAATTTTCAAGTGGAGAAGGGGAAAAAATCTAGTCCTAGCTCACTATAGATGAACCAAAATTACAAGCAAACCAATCCAAGAAAGAAAAATATCCAAGTTAAGAGTCTAAGATGTAAGAAATCCAAAAGCTAAGCGAGTAGGTGTAAGTTAACACAAGAATAGAAAAGTTAATGTCGAGTTCCTTTTTGAAATTATGTGATTATCTCAATGTGTAAATGGGGGCTGAGGTATTTATACTGAAACCATTAACCATGGATGAATGCGTCAGCAGGTATTTTAAATTTGCACTTATGCGATCATCCACGGGAGATGGCATCGATAAGGGAGGAAAAAAAAGGATGAGATGTGCAAAGAGTTCATGAAGAATAAGAATGATGGAAAATGAAAGAAGAGGGGTCATGAGCAAGAAAGATGTTAGAAGAATGCGAGGAAAATAAGAGGAATATGAGAAAAAGAAAGACATAAATGGGACCAAAAGTTGTTCTCTCTCCATGTATCATACCTTGACCCAATGACTACAGTGAATAACCAAACCCCTTTACTATAACGAGTTACTTAAGGAACTTGTTCTAGAGATAGATGCATTAGTAACCTCAAACTTGAAAAGAGAATTGTTATTAAGAGGAATGAAAATAGAAAGTAAAATTTTAGGCGTGTACGTTTAGGACACAGTTTCAACAACACATATCTCTTAGATCATTTTTATCATGTTTTAGTCATCATACCAACCCATATCATCACATAGAGCATGATATCAACTAATTCGTCTTCTCTCTCTCTCATTGTAAGTTATTTATCTATTTTATGTTCATCATTGTTTAGTATTTTTCATATGGTTATCCTTGATATTTCTACAATTAGCTTTGGAAACTAATTGATTAGGATAATCTACCATAATTTACTACCCCTAGAGAGATATTAACCAATTTAAGTTAAATCATTTGGTGAGCCCAAGTATTGAATGTTGTGTGTTGGATCTATCCTCTTGTATTATTCTAAGTCATTCTTTCAAATCCTAGTGGTCTTTTGTCTATATTTTGATAACCAATACATGTAGTGGTCATTTTAATTCACCATAATACCTTGAGTTTCCACTTCCTACTGGAAATCATTCCAAAGTCACGGCCTCTTCTGAACCTATGAAAGAAAAAATCCTATTTAATTCTACTCACATCCCTTAGAATATGTAAACACTTATGATAGTGAACATTCCTATGGTGAAAAAAATAATTTTGATCAATACCAATTTGATGCTCTATATAATTTCCATGCTTAATTGTGTGATAACTAAAGCCATGTAAAACCAACCCTTGATGTTCTTTTAACTGTTAAACTTTCTTGTGACAAGGATTCTCATGAAATCATGCTTAAAACTCTAGTATCTTCCTCTACACATACATCCTCCATTCCAGTATTTATTGTTCCTATTTCTACTCTTGCCACCTCCACAATACCTACATCTTCCATTCTTGTTTCTTAGCCCCACACCTCCATGGGGGCATCTAGTCTTAATATTTGCATTCCTATGTACACAAATCATTTTCTCCTCCTCTCATCTCTCATATTCAACCTAGTTCTTCTTTTGAAACCCAAGCCTTAGAATCCTTGGTGCACGATCTACAAGCACAAGTTATTTAATTAAAAAAAGTTACTACCAGCAATTATCGTCTTCTATAGATTCTTCACTTCTTCTACATAATCCTCTTACACTTGAGGTTTCTTGTTATCTTTTTCCGTCCTAGTTTTTTTTCACCTAAACTTTCTCTTTTTATTGGTAAAGAAGATCCGCAAGATCATATGAGATCATTTCATGTTGCTTGATTAGATTATGCTATCAATGATACATTATTAATCAAATCATTTCCTAGAATATTACAAGATTATGCATTGCAATGGATTTATGATTTGCTTATTCATTATGTACCATTATTTAATCCTTTAGCATATCAGTTTTTAACACATTTCTCTATTAATATTGAGAACTAAAATATCTTATGCAAAAATGGGTAAAATGAAACAAGAACCTAATGAGCACCTTAGTGACTATGTTTTGTGTTACAAGAATAATCATACTAAAATGAACAACATCCTAGTTGATTCTGAATTTCAAGAAGATTTATACAAATCCTTTTACCTCCTATCCAAGAGTCAAGTCATCTTTGAAACATTTTTTTCCTTTGATCACTTATGCCATATCCTAAAAGACCATGAGGGAAATCTAATTTCCATTGGGAAAACTCAAATATGGTGATCAAACCTCCAATCAATATCATACTAAATTCCAAGGTAAAACTACTTTCAAGAGTAAGCCTACATAGCCCTAAGCTAAGGATAAATCATTGTTAACGTAATGTCCCTAGCCAACAAAGCTACAAACTTAGCCTCCTTGATGACATTTTACTAAATTTCCAATCTCACCTCAAGTAAATTGTTGCAACAAATCCTTGATAGTAACCTTATCTCTCTTCTCTCCACCTCTCGAATTGGATTCTAGTCATCCTCAACATAAAAAAATTGAGCAAAAAAATATTTTGATTATCACTAATGCAATGGCCACTCCACTAATCGATGTTTTAAGATTAAACATTTTAATCCAATAATTAATTGACTATGATGAAATTTAATGGCGCAACCTCTTATATCTAATCCTATCAATGAAAATGATAAGCCTAAGATATTCAATGATCCACTTCCTAAGTTCGACAAGGCTACATATGAAGCAAGTACTATTCATGCTTACCACGTAGTTCCACCTCCACAGACTTCCAATAATTCTATAAAATTTCTTATTGGTACTATTACTACTCTACCACCACCCATTAATTTCATTGATGTGGATTTCTATGATTATTTCATATCTTCTAGGATTCACATTATCGCATCCATTGACAATAAAGCTCGCAATGGTGTCACTATCAATCAAAATTTCAAGTGTAATACATGTTCACTTCTTCTCTTACATGTTATTATTTTCATGCTATCTCAAATCAAACATAAATTTTCTACTTCCTATAGATGCATAACTCTTCCCATCATAAATGGGCCTCTATTACTATCATTTCTTGGAGCATCTAGAAATCAAGCATTGTGACATGGTCTTAGGTCTTCCTGGGATTAAAGCTACTAGGGACATCCCATTTGTTGTACACCAATGTGTCAAGTTTATACATGAGCCTTAAGTTCATTAGTTTTTTAAGGTATCCCACCTTCAAACTCATTACCTACTATCTCTCAATATTCACAACTCCTTGCCACTAGTGTAACTCTTGTTACATTTAGCATTACTCCTAGTCCACATGTTATCAAAACCACTCCTACAATCAATGATGCTACTCTTATGGTTTTTTCACACACTCCTAGAGATAGTATTACACTTTCACCACCGGCTCCTTTCCTACATAGGTCTCCTCACCCCTCAAGCTCCTATCACCCACCCTTGGCATATCTCTAGGTCTCATAGTATGCCACATAGGACTAGGTCGTTACATCAAGATTCATCGTACACACTACAAATCTCAGTCTTCCAATATGTATGTTTCATCTCATACAAAACACATTTCTTTAGGACACAACTTCCCTACAACACATACTCATGCAATCATTATCACATGACACTCATTCCTTGATTCATAATCTCATGTTTGCATCCTTCATCATAAACAGGTTATGGGCCCTTATCCAATATACTCATTGACTAGTTCTTATGCTACTCACACTAGGGGCACCCACCTTCCCCCCTTGTTTCTCAATGACACACTCTATTTATAGGTTCAACTTGACTATTGAGGGATAATTTACACATAAGAACCTCACTTTGCACACACACATTGGGGGGAAACCTTTATTTCACAATGGTTGCATACTTATCGTACTCATCAAAAGCACTAAATATATATATATATACCCCTACCAGGGGGAAATCATGGATCACACTTCCTTCTCTTTCAAGAATAGGTTGTCATCTACGCCCTCATAGGGGGCAAAAACATATTCTAAAAATACAAAAACATTCAAATATGCTAAAAATTCAAAAATAGTTGCATTATTCTTGCTTGGTTTTTATTTCTATACTACACATTTATATTATTCATGTTGCACTTTACTTATCATGTTAGCTTGATACATAGTATGTTATATTATTTTTCTATACACATGTGTGTTCACATGGTACATTGATTTAAATGTAGGCTACATAACAAATTATTACATGATGCAAGATGTTTGGCACTACTCTTTACCAGTTGTTCTTTGCCAACTGGGGGTATCCACTTTACACTTTCTTACACATACAAGTGTTATTATTCAAATATTTGATACTATATTATCTCTTACCTTGTTTACTCAATACATACATAGTGTTAATATTATTTATTTCTCTAACATGCTAATGAGTTCTTTATGTGTAGTATATGTATTGTATTTTACTTCCAAGCCGTAATCATTTTTATTCTATCACTTGTCTCTTGTTTTACATGTTTAATCTATGTTTTCACTTGGTTACGAGAAATGCCCTATGTTTCTTCATTTTTTATTGTTGGCCTTAAGTGCCTCGATTGTCTTGTGACATTCTGAGTAGTGTCCCATGTATGTAACACATTGATTACTCCATGACCATTCTACTTGTGTGTTTTTAGCATGCTTTTTCTTGCATATACTTGTTATTTTTCTATTTCTTGTCACTAATACTTTGCTAGCTTTTCTATTATACTATTGTGTATACGCCATGGTATACACCATGCACACTCCCTTTCTTTTCCTTGCAGGAATCCTACAACACATGTGCACATCAAATATGGTTCCTCTTATTTGGGCCACACCTATATTGCTCCATCTCACACACCCCAAACATGAAGGGAAACCATCTAATGATATTTCATCATCACCGTAACTCAAAATCTGGAAACAAAACAACATGAAAAAAATCAAATAGGTCAGAGGCTTATAAAATGGATCAGAAAAATAAATGGGCCAGGAAATATATAGGGACCATAATATACAACAAGGAACATAGTGTATGGGTGCTATGGACCATTATATGTGCTTTCATACTATGAAAAAATTCAATAAATTTCTCATTTGGTACAATTTCTTAGTAACATCTACATGATTTTTACTTAGAATTAATCACATAATTCATGGTACAAGTCAAATTATGGGGGCACCAAGAGTATGTGAAAGCTATAATTACCCTGGTACATTGTGTCATCATTTGCAAATCAATTGGGTTTGTGTTCATCTACAGTGGGATTTATTTAGGGGTCTTCAGAAGTATTGCGGTGATTGATATCCTTGTAGGCTTGATTTTTCATTTCTCATTTTTTGTGGAGGGATGTGAGGCAACTAGAATGCTCCCCATATAATTATCTTCACCATGTGGTGTGCATTTTCACTTATTTATATTCTCTTTGGCACACTCCACTTGAGGATTGATCACCCTCAAGTCCTTCCAACTAGCTATAGTACAAATTCCAACAAATCTCCACAGCAACAGTAGCAAGAGTACTCTCTCCCCCTCGTGCAAAACAATCAAGTGTACACTTTCCTTTGTTTTTTTTTACAATTTACATTTTATATTTTCACATCAAGCTCAAAAATTTCAAGTTAAACTTTGATTTCATATACTATAGACATTGACTACACTTTTCTCTACATGTACTCATCTTAGCAAAACAAACACAACTTGAACAAAGAAAATGTCCTAGCATAAGCACGAGGCAATCTGAGCGAAGAAAAAGTGTTTCTACACACTCAAGTAACCTTTCCTTTAAGCACGTAATTTTCAATTTCATACTTAAAGGGGGAAAAATGTAAACACTCATTTTAATAATTTATGTCTTGCAACAACAAAAATTGTACAATACCCTTGCACTAGTCCACATTTTTCCAACTTAGTCAATCATGTTATCCCTATTTATATCCCATCCATTTTTTACTTCCACACATAGCTCATTTATTCACATAATGGTCATATTAGTCCATAACATCAAGTTAAATCCTCACACAGTACAATCCCAAATTTCAAAGCACTCACACATGCATCCCGAACCAAAGCACCCATAATGGGCCATAATCTTCGTACCTTATGGCCCTTCCCATTCGCTTTGGTCCCTTTCCCTCTAACAAAACTTTTCTTACTTCAAATTCCTTTCGGACACTTCTAGTCGGCCTTATTTGAGCTTTCCATGTCGACAATGCATATATAAGCTAGTTATTCATCCATTATCAAAGAGGATATTGTGAGTTCCGCCCTTGGCAGGTGACCATAAAAATATGTCTTTGATTTTTTTTTGACATACAATGATAAAAATGAAATCCACAATCACCTTTTTGACCAAGGAAGGAAACAATTATCATGTTTTACTATCATACTTAACATTCATTCACATTAAGAGTCGTATAATGTCAATATTAGCTTACATTTGTTCAAAGTTCATTTTACCTTAAATAACCAAAATAAGTATCACCTTAACTGGTATAGTTTTCCTTTGCATGAAATAAGATAACCAAATGTATAATCACTAAATTTTAATTTTGAGTGCATTCCCATTTATATAATCATCCATCCCTAGGTAAGCATTTCGTTAACTTTAAGTATATGAAATCACATTTCAATTTCAATGCCACCATACATATAATCAAGCATAGTTTGAGTGTCAATTTTTTTAATCAATTTCATTAATTTATTCCTTCACCTATATATTTTCACCATACCAAATAATGCAAATCCAACACATTAATTTTAGCTATAATATTTAATCCCATTTTCTAGTACTTTACTACAACATATTCAACATCCATAAAATATAAATACATTCTATTACTTATTGTTTACTTAACCATTAATGATTATGATCTAAGGGTTTTCACCATTTGGACACGAATTACCTAAGAAAACCATCTTTCATATACAATAAAAACATATAATCTTTTTAATAGTTTACACAACATAAACAACCATCAATTAATAAAGTTTATAAATTACATTCTCATAACATTTACATAAATCTCAATAGAAATACAATGATACAATTTTTCGCCATACAACACCATGTCACAATACGTAGAGAACTAATTTGTTGTCAAATTGCAGTGAGAGATAGATCATCATCAAAGTGCTTTACCTCCAACCACGAGCCATACAAATCCACGCACACATCTCAATTCTTGAGAGTGGCCCTACCCTTCATGAGAAGGAAAATGTGGTAATCAATGAGGAAAGAGATAGTCTCATGTGTAAATAGTTACTCAAAAAACTGGTAGACATCTACAGGGTAGGAATAATATACATCCTAAAATCATAGCCTGATGATTTTACTTTTGGCCAAAAGTCTATGGCTATCAGTAGGTACCCACCTAGTCCCTGAAGTCCATCATGATGCTAGAGCATGAATAATCAAAATTGATAATTCAAGAGGGTAGTCTATGTGTCAATCCACAACCTACCTTATGTCCCCTCTTAGCATTTTTCTTGTGTGATTCTATGCACTAGGTTATCTATCACCTTTTGTGCTATCACCCCCTGAACTTATCATATCCCTAAAATATACTCCTTTCCCAACTGGCAATTATACAATAAAATAGCGCTATCCATAAGTTGTCAATAAGGGGAAAATATTATGTTTAGAACTCAAACAACACAAGGATCCTGAATGTCCCACACCACTCGTTCACTGAAATATTACATGGGTTCTAAACACACAAGGGAAGAAAGTGTTTGTAATAGCCTCTCTTACACAGTTACCTAGTTTTACAATTTTCCTATTTCCTCAACAACTCATATAGTTTATAATGATATAAAACAAATAAAAATCAACTAATCTTGTCTTTATGTCATGATGTTCTTGCAAGAAAATTATATCATAACACCCTTAGATCAATTCCCCAAGTTTTCAACTAGTTTGATCCCTCGTAAGTTCTAATAACTAGGTATGTTGTTTAATTAGACAATTGATAATTGACATAACTATTTAAAACTTCTATGATTGGAATAGGTATTAAATAGACGTCATTATTTAGTAGATGGAACCGTGAAATTCATGTTATCATATCCTCATACTATTACCTCTTCGTATAACATCCATATTCATTTAATAATATTTTTATAACTTGGCTTATCCTCAAACTATGTCTTACGACTAGTATTTCGTAACCCTCCTTATCACTAGCAATCGCATGTGTTTCATGAGATGTGAACACCAAATGGTATATGTTAATCGATTTAGAGGTATAGTTATTACTTTTGTACTTGATGTTGATAAGGGGTTCGATTGATGTTGTAATTGTAGAAATATAGTTGATCCACTTAATTTGAAGGTTGTTTCTACATTTCGAAATTGTTATAAATTTGTACATGATACCATTTTCGATAGTTAATTAATATTATAGTTGATGTTGTATGTATTTAATTTGGGTTAATTGTGTTAGTTGTGCATCGGTTGTTCAATTGGTGTTTTGTTGGAGAAACATTTATTATACAATTGATAATGTGTGTGATTGATAGTTTTAGTGTCAAACTTTAGTTGAAACATTACATTGAAATGTTGTATGTGTACATTTAATTATGTTACAGATTCGTACATTTAAAGTTGCATATTATATTTGAAAACATCAAATAAATGAAGGTATATGTACACATAATGAGACATGTATACATTTGCATTATTTATACCATGAATGGTATCCTTTAGTGGGAAATTTTAGTTTCAATAAACATGATTACATTTGATACCCCTTGAACAACTGTGTCACTTTGGATAGAAGAAGTGTTGAGTATAGTAGTAGTGGAGGTGTTATCAAAGCTGAGGGTAGTATTTACGATGGGTTGAGTGATAGTAGTCTTGCTTCCTCCTTTCTTCTTTCTCTGAGTGTTGGTACGTGTGCCATATTTGAGTATCTTTCGAATGAAAAAGTAGGTGAAATGCATAGATTTGCAAGTGAGGGAACTCTGGAGAAAGTTGTGAATGTCAGACCCTGCCTTTCAGTGGTTCCAATGTCGATGGTTTCTCTGTGCAAAGTAAGTCCTTGTGACTTGTGGATAGTTAATCCCCAAGCCATTTTAATCAGCAACTATCTTTGATTCCCTCTCAAAATAGTGGGTATGGGAATATGTAATGGGTTGGAGGGATCCCAACATGGACCATTGTATCTATCAAATTTTACAACAACAAATAAAGGTAATGTTGGTGGTTGAATTGATGCGTCGTAGACAATGTCGGTGATTGTTCCTGTGACACCATTCACAATGCCTACATCAACCCATAGATTTGCAATAAACATGATTTTTTGTTGTTTGCACAATAGAACTTTGTGTTCCAACTAATCATCATCAGGATTTCCTAGTCCACTCCACCTGTTACTTTTAGCAATGGTTTGGACGATCGAAATGTTCAATGCCTTCAACATTTGTAGGTTGTGGGAGTCCACTAGATCATTTTTTGCAAACAAATGTGGTGCATATTTAAAAATGTTTAGCTCCTACTAAGTTAGGTGTGTGTCTGTGTGCGACATTAGGAGTTCCCAATCCTCAATTAGAGGGGTTGAATCTCACATGTGTAGCAGTAAATTACAGAATGAAACCTATGCATTGGTTGTTCCTTGTTGCTGAAATATTTTTTGCAATGTAATGGAAGACTGAAATCCCTTCCAAAGGGTTGCTCCATAGGAATTACTTGCATAAAGAGTACTGTCCAAAACCGGTGGTAATTTCCTGAGGTCACCGAGGAGGATGATTGATTTGTTCCCAAATTCAGATGTTCTCGAGTGTGGGAAAGCTTCTCAGAGCCTACTGTCAATTTTTCTTAGCAAATTTGGCCCAATGAAATTCATTTCATCAATAAGAACATATTCTATATGTTTCAGCAACTCTTGAAAAGATGATAATGCACTACCTTCAAGGGGTTTCAGTTATTTGATTGGAATACACATGGATGCGTGGATTGTGGATGCGGAGATGTTGAATGCTAAAACACCGGTAGGGGCTAGCACAAGTAGAGGTGAAGGAGATGTGGTTGATGTTGTGCATGAATTCTGGATTTTATTTATCAGAAATTATTTTCCAGTGCCATTTGTTCCTTGAATTATCAATCTTAGTGGAGGTAGAAGGGTTTTGTTTGTTGAATGGTGTAGTATGGTATCAAGAACCATTGTTTTTCTGGAGATAAAGGAAGTGTGGTTTATGGTGGTGTGGCATGTATGTTGTTGTTAATTATGTCTTCCTTCTCTCTCTCGATGAATGATGAACCAGTTATCTACAAATCATGGGGATAGCATGTATGGTCCAATTATTGTGTATGTTGAAATCTTGTTTCCCCAACATTTCAAGATTGTCTAGACCTGTGTTCTTTCTGGGGTGAAGTTGTGTGAAGACCTGTCATTCTTACAATGGTTCTTGTTGAATACTACATTCAGGATCAGAATCAGAACTAACATCTGTAGCAAGTCATGTGTCTATGGTAGTGTGTAGAACATGCCAGGGTCTATAGTTGTGCTTGTACATGTCCCAAGTGTCATTGATGTCATGTGGGGTTGATCCAAATTTAGATTCAATATTTCTAAAAGGTTTGTATAAAAGGAGTTCTGACCAATAGAAAAGGTCATGTGACGTTGATTCTTGAGCAGGGACATCCACAAATCTCGGGTGAACCCAAATAATTGTTTGTGTCGGTTACTTTTTCCATTTATCACCTTTACGATTCTTGTTGTAGCTCTAATATTGAGTAACTTGAATAAGTGGTAGGTGTTCCATGGTTGTTGGACGAAATTTATATGCATCCAAGAAAGTGGTTGTTTGTTGTGCATCGGCATCACTTTAAATGACACGTCTCAAAATATTTTTTCCAACATTTAATGATACAAATGAACGGCTGCACATAACAAGTGGCATTTTTTGTAGCACCCTTGTGGCATGGTGTAGTGGGTTTAGGTGAAGGGTGCAAAAACACGTGTCGGTGAGCAGGGGGATGGGAGCACCCCTTGATATTGTTGGTTTATGTAGCTGCCGGTATGTATACATCACTTCGCCTGACGCTGCTATCTGGAAAACTAGGGAGAGCAGTGTGGCTGATGATGGTGTCTATAGGGGGCGGGGGTGTTCAAGGATTAACATGGGGGTAAAAGGGAAGGAAGAACAGGCAGGGCGGGGAAAAAGAAGGAGGAGAAATGGACGAGAGAGCGAGCGGGAGATGAGAGAAGAGAGCGCGAGAAGGAGAAGAAGAAGAGGGAGAGAGAGAGTGAGAGAAGGGCGCAGAGAGAGAGCAGGAGAGAGTGAGAGAGAGGAGAGAGAGAGAGAGGGAGCTAGAGAGTGATGAGAGGAGAGAGAGAGGACGAGAGAGAGAGAAGAGAGAGAGAGCAAGAGAGAGCGCGAGAGAGAGAGAGCTAGAGACAGCGCGAGGAGAGTAGCGAGGTTGGAAGCGAGAGCAGCACGCAGCGCGAGACGCGAGAGAGCGGCTCGGCGAGCAGCGCGCGCGAGTGACGAGAGAGCGGCGAGAGAGCAGAGAGGAGAGCGAGAGCAGAGCTGAGAGAGAGAGAGCGAGAAGGAAGAGCAAGAGCAGCGAGCGAGCAGAGAGAGACTACGCAGCTAGCGAGGAATAATGCGCGAGAGATTAGATAGAACGCGCGAGCGCGGCGAGAGGAGGCGAGAGAAGCGCCGAGCAGAGAGGGGCGCGAGCGAGAGAGAGAGAGAGAGCGAGCAGAGAGAGCCGACGAAGAGAGAAGAGAGATAAAGCGCAGAGACAGTGGAGGGAGGAACACTAGAGAGCAGGGGCGGGCTCCGAAGAGAGAGAGCGGAGCGAAGAAGAGAGCGACGAGGCGAGAGGAGCGAAGCGGAGCAAGGAGCGCCTATATCTTATACAGCTGGATCGATCCGTCATGGCACATCTAGTTCTATCTTCGATAGCTATATATCTCGCTATCTCTCTATCTCTATATCTAGATCCATTGTTGATTGTGGATGTTAAAATCGGTAGAATGTCAAGAAGGGCCGGGGTCCCGGGTACTTTATTTTCCCATCACTTTTAATGTGCAAGGAAGAAGTAGGTTGCGTGGCCTAGGGAGTGTTATACTTGCACTGAAGCTATGATTACTTTCTACACAAACATGTGTTCTCTAAACATTTAGTGTTGTGTTGAACTCAATTAAGCAGTTCTTCAAGGTCTGCATGTAGGGAGGTGGATAGAATTTATGTTGTATCTAGTAAACAAGGGTCGTCTAGAAGTGACTTGCGAACAAAATTCAAGCGGTTGCAAGCCGGGTAGGGGTTCCAGGTAGACACGAACTTATCAAAGTATTGTTTTTTCACCTCAATAATTGTTGTATCCTCCCAGTCCATTTCGTCAACTTTTGGTGCATTCTCGAGCCACAATAAACCATGGACATGTACGGAGCCTCTATGTTGTCATTCATACCTGTGAGATGAGGGAACATAAATATTAGATATGTAGTTTGGAGAAAACTTTGAAATAAATAGATTTGATTACCTGTACTAAAAGTCTACTGCTCCAAGTTCCTTCTGCAATATTTCTTCCCAAAATATTTAGAATCTATGATGTAATTATGTTGAAACTCGATGAAGGTTAGAGACAATGTTAAGTGTTCTCTAACATTGTGTGGCTCGAGGATCTATTGGGCATTCACCAGGCATAATATTGTGGAGATCTGGCCATTTAGTGTCTGCAACAATTAGAGTGAAGTATAATGTTGGTGTCCCCAATTGTTCCACCATATATGAAAGCTCGCCTCTGCTTTTTGCCCAGAATGAACATGTCCCTCGAAGGCTCAATTCAAATCACATTAAGCTATCTAGGAGGTTGTCTTTGGGGCATTCCAGTAGTTTTCTTGGTAGCTCTCTAATTGTTGGAGGGATTCCAGATTCGGTGTTCTATTTCATAAAAATTGCTACCATGGACTGGCTTTTGTGTCGCATTATGAGGTTTAGAAGGAAGTAACGAAATCTTGGGTAGGAACCAAAGTGTCCATCATGGTAACGCATCAAATGAAGAGCGTATTCATGCATTGGAACTTATTTAATGCCTGGTTGTTTCCACATTGCTTTTCCTATCGGAAATAAATTTTGGAAAGCCATTGAGAACAGGGCTTCCATATTGTATTCATTTATTGGTGAAATCCCAAGCTCTAGCCATGGCATGGTAAATGGATTGTTACCATCTTGGTTGAGCAAGAACTATTAAATATCCTCTTCTTCTGTTCATGTATTGTGAGGGGTTGGCATGAAAGAAGATGAGTGTTCATATGTTTCATCAAAGTGGGTGGGAACACCACTACCATGAGTTGTAGAGAAAGTTTAAATTTGGGGCAGTTCCATTGTGGCTGTGTTGAGAGAGGAGGAAACATTTGATGACTCAACTGGTAGTGAGGAAAGGGCATCATCTTTGATTAAGACATCTTTATAATATAGATCGTGTTGGATTTTATATTGCAAGGCTGCACAAACACGAGATCTACTGACGTATAAATCGTAATTTTGTAAATTACATCCTTCCCTTTGTATGAGAACTATGTCCAAATATCCAAGGTGGTGGGGTAGGGTCTTTCCTATTGAAGTAATGTTTTATGGGAAGCATATGGTGTATCCTGAGTATTTGTATTGCCCACCACGTACTGGGGTGACTTGCATGAATGGATTAACTTGTGCGATAAGCATCTCCTCGATTTGTGTTAAAGACACAAGAATGATAGGTTGTTTTTGAGGGTCCATGTTATTCCATGAAGAGAAGTGGTGGCCTTGTTTTTCATTTTTGCAGCTGTTACAAGAGGGAAAGCCTTAAAAGGAAATTGTTTTAATTCTTGGGTAATTTTCCAAGCAGATTAAGCAAGTTTGATTGGTCACCAGCAAATCTATTCTTTTACAAAATTGACGTTGCACTTCAATAGTCAGAATCGAGGGTAGGAATATGGGAAATCTATGTGTATTGGAAGGGGTGAGGTGTTCTATTTGATTCATTTGTGGATTGCAAGGTGGAAAGCATTCAGAAGGAGAGGAGAAACTATTTGTATATGTGCGATGAACTGAAGAAAGCTTCATACATGAGAAAGTTTCATGTGGCATCTCAGATATTTGGGGGAAAGTGACAGTTGTTAGCAAATATGGGTTTCATACAGAAGGAAGTGGTATGCTCTTGAAATTTTGTTTCCATGGAAGTTACATGCAGAATGTTGGTTGGTAATTCATCAGTAGTTGTATTTAATGGCAAGATTGGAATGTCAAGGGATCGTAGGTTTTTGGTCGTTGTAATTTGAAAGATATTAGATATTTTCATTGTTCCATGCTCTAATTTATGATGTCATTGCTCATCAGTCATGTGTACTTTATTTTTTGTGTAGTTCTCTCTTCATTGGGCTCGTTTTGCAGGAGTCGACATGATTGCGAAGTCACAAGATTATGGAGTACCACCTATTGGATAAAGATCATGCAGGTTAGCAAGGAACCATACATAGTTCGATGACATAAAAATGCAGAAATAATTCAAAATGTAAAAATAAATTCAATTATAATGCATGTGGAGCTCCAATGGCAAATACGCATAAGAGGTAACAAATTGAATATCGAGAAACTACTTTTTTTATTAAGGAAAAGAGTATTCGATATATAGAAACATACAATGTGTTCACATACTACACAAGGATGTAAATACGTACATAACAAAAGTACTTGTATTTTATATTTATTTTCTTAAAAGTACTAATAATCCACATAATAGCAGGAGACAATGGTATGTTAGTGTATAAGGGAATACATTAGTTTTCTTTTGAAGTAGGGAAAAAAGTGAAACATAGATATGAAATAAGAAACATAGCGGTGATAGTTGAAAGTATAGAATGGCATGAGTGAGGGTGTAATGTTTGAAGGGATGGGTGGGTTGGAAATCCTTACGTAAAGGTTATGGAGAAGTTGCATTGTTTTCCGCTTTCTTTCAACTGAGGATGACACATTTCAATCTGTTGTTTCCACAATATGTCTCTTTTTCAGTGAAAGTGTGAAGCAGTATTCATTTCTGATGACACTACTTATAATTTCACTAGTCACATCTTTGTCTATAGACAATATATGGAGGTTGCTAGCTGCAACACCCATGATTAACTCAGTTGTCTTATCAAAAGTGGTAACTGATTGAAGTTCTCCTGTTGGGCCCTTTAGATCGATCCTCGGTGCATATCTATAATCATAGTTCTGAACTTGTACGTTGCAACTCAAGCAGAACCATGAACCATTACCATTCTCTCTCACCTTTTTCCTATAATTTTTTTCACCTTTTTGAAGAGGACATGCCTTGTAAAAAAAGTTGTCCATGTTGATATTTGTTATTTCTGCAAAACCATGGCCCATTCATTTCTCTCTGTGTTCCCCATATGTAGTACCTCTGAAATAATTGTTACAAAGGTCAAACTCTTTGGAGGGCTCATAAATTGGCTTATGATAGAGGGTGCCAGAAGGAAGTAGTCATCAGAATCTACCCAGTTATGAAGTGTATTGGTTTCTGAAATTAGAGGGTTGACGTAACATTTGGTACTTGAAACAGTGTCGATTGAGTTCCCATTGAAACTGGAGACGCGAGAAGCTTTCAAGGCAAGGACCGAAAGTGGTGGTATAGAAATCATGTCTTCAAATTCATTGCTTATATCATCTAAGTGTTGTCCCCACAATCTGACACTTAAACTGAATCTCAACATGTCCTTTAATTGCAATGTTCTTCTCTTTGTTTCAGACTTGGCATACCAATGAATTGTTGAGCATGGTGACATTGTAAAAATAATGCCAATCAAATCAATTATAGAACCTTCAATGCTTGTAGGTAAGTCCTTGATTTTGGTGAAGTGAAAGTGATGGGAAGGTATTGTATCCTCAATTGCTATGAGTGGAGATATGGTTGAGGAAGGTTGCAGGAAAATCTCCAAAGCATTGTTCAAATGGTTATAACATAGCTTTGCATCAGCAATCCTCGCAATCCTCCCATTGGAAATTTTATATAGCTTCTCATTTTCAATTTGCTCATAGAATGCTTCCACGGCCTCATTTAAATAGGTGATGTGGATTTCCCCTCCTTCCTGATCAACAAAATCAAACCCAAACATGGATCCATTTCCCCTTACATTTTGATATTGGTGAAGGGTTGTTTTTTCTAGGGTATGACCCTCTACGGACCACATGCGCATATATGTATTCAAAGCACTTATTTTAGTTGGTGTTCTCGCAAAATATTTGTTAACCCGGTTTGCACTTGCATCTATTTGCGGCAACTGAATGTGTTTGACAGTATTTGTTGGTAGTCGAATTGGAGCACCGATTACCAAATGTGTTTTGACAACAACATCCATTTCAATGATAAGAACGGTGTTTCCATAGAAAATAAAAACGAGATTAAATTACAACTAAGCAACGGGTGGAAAAAACAAACAGAAAGAAATTTTAGTTAATATAGGGAGTTTATGTACATTGGTAATTGAGTGACAGTTGCATTGATGCGTCATAGACAATGTCGGTAATTGTTCTTGTGGTACCATTCACGAGGCCTGCATCAACCCATAGATTTTCAATAAGCATGATTTTTTGTTGTTTACACAATAGAACTTTGTGTTCCAACTGATCATCATCAGGCTTTTCTAGTCTAGTCTACCTATTACTTTAAGTAATAGATTGGATGATCGGAACGTTCAACACCTTCAACATCTGTAGGTTGTGGGAGTCCACTAGATCATTTTTTGCAAACAAATGTGGTGCTTCTTTAAAAATGTTGACCTCCTATTAAGTTAGGTGTGTGTCTGTGTGAGACATTAAAATTTCCCAATCCTCAATTAGAAGGATTGAATCTCACATGTGGAGCAGTAAATTCTGGAATGAAACATGTGCATTGGTTGTTCCTTGTTGTCGAAATATTCTTTACAATGTAATGGAAGACTGAAATCCCTTCCAAAGGGTTGCTCTGTAGGAATTACTTCCATAAAGAGGACTGTCCAAAACCGGTGATCATTGCCCGAGGTCACTGAGGAGGATGATTGATATATTCCCAAATTCAGATGTTCTCGAGTGTGGGAAAGCTTCGCAAAGCCTACTGTCAATTTTTCTTAGCAACTTTGGCCCGATGAAACTCATTTCATCAATAAGAACATATTCTATATGTTTCAGTGAATCTTGAAAAGACGATAATGCACTACCTTCAAGGGGTTTCAGTTCTTTGATTGGAATACGCATAGCTACGTGGATTGTGGATGCGGAGATGCTGAATACTAAAACACCAGTAGGGGTGAGCACAAGTAGAGGTGAGGGAGATGTGGTTGATGTTGTGAATGAATTCTGGATTTTATTTATCATAAATTATTTTCCTATGCTAGCCATTCCTTTAATTATCAATCTTAGTAGAGGTGGAAGGGTCTTGTTTGTTGAATGGTGTTGTTCTGGAAACAAAGGAAGTGTGGTTGATGGTGGTGTGGCATGTATGTTGTTGTTAATTGTGTCTGCCTTCTCTCTCTCAATGAATGATGAACTAGTTATCTATAAATCATGGGGAATGTCGTGTATGGTCCAATTATTGTGTATGTCGAAATCTTGTTTCCCCAACATTTCAAGACTGTCTAGACCCGTGTTGTTTCTGGGGAAAAGTTGTGTGAAGACCTGCCATTCTTACAATGGTTCTTGTTGAATACTGCATTCGGGCTCAGAGACATAACTAACATCTGTAGTAAGTCCTATGTTTTCGGTAGTGCTTAGAACATGCCACGGCCTGTAGTTGTGCTTCTACATATCCCAAGTGTCATTGATGGCATGTGGAGTTGAGCCAAATTCAAATGTAATATTTTTGAAAGGCTTTTATAAAAGGAGTTTTGACCAATAGAAAAGGTCATATGACATTGATTCTTGAGTAGGGACATCCACAAATCTTAGGTGGACCCAAACAATTGCTTGTGTCAGTCACTTTTTCCATTTATCACCTTTACGATTCTTGTTGTAGCTCCAATATCGAACAACTTGAATAAGTGGTAGGTGTTCCATGGTTATTGGATGAACTTTATATGCATCCAAGAGAGTGGTTGTTTGTTGTGCATTAGTGTCACTTTCAACAACACGTCTCAAAATCTTTTTTCCAACATTTAATGATACAAATAGACAGTTGCACAGAACAAGTGGCATTTTTTGCAGCATGTGGCATGTTTTTGTGTGTTTATTTCATGTTCAACAATTATTTCTATGAGCATTTTATGCATCGCGATATGTGTTGTAGAATCTGTGTCTGCATCTCCTGAAAATATGGATAGCATTTAGTGATATGTTTTTTAATGTTGCTCGGCTTTCGAAGAATATTTTTCAATATACTTAAGAACGGCATGGCGGGAAAGTACCCGTTGGCAATCGGCATTTTCTCTCCATATATATATATATCATTGTTTGATTTTGGATGTTCAATTTGTCATCGTTTCTAGAAGGGAGGTACTTTATTTTCCCATCACTTTCAATGTGCGAGAAATAAGTAGGTTGTGTGGCCCAGGGAGTGTTATACCTGCACTACAGCTATGATTGCTTTCTACGAAAACATTTCTGCTCTGAACATTTAGTGTGGCACTGAACTCGATTAAGCTGTTCTTCAAGGTCTACATGCGGGGAGGTGGATAGAATTTGTGTTATATCTAGTAAGCAAGGGTCATCTAGGAGTGACCTGCGAACAAAATCCAAGTAGTTGCAAGTCAGACAGGGGTTCTCGGTAGACACAAACTTATCAAAGTATTGTTTTGTCGCCTCATTAATTGTTGTATCCTCCTTGTCCATTTCATCAACTTTTGGTGCATTCTCGAGCCACAATAAACTTTGGACATGTGAGGAGCCTCTATGTTTCCATTCATACATACGAGATGAGGGAACATATATATTATATATGTAGTTTGGAAATAACTGTGAAATAAGTAGATTTGATTACCTGTACAAAAATTCTACTACTCCAAGTTCCTTCTGCAATATTTCTTCCCGAAATATTGTGAATCTGTGGTGAAGGTATGTTGATACTCAATGAGGGTCAGAGACAATGTTAAGTGTTCTCTAATGTTGTGCAGCTTGAGGATCTAGTGGGCATTCACCAAGCATAATATTATGGAGATCTGGCCATTTAGTGTCTACAACACTTAGAGTGAAGAATAAGGTTGGTGTCCACAATAGTTCCACCATATCTGAAAGCTCACTTCTACTTTTTGCCCAAAATGAACGTGTCCCTCGAAGGCTCGATCCAAAGCGCATTAAGCTATATGGGAGGTTGTCTTTGGGGCATTCTAGTAGTTATCTTCGCAGCTCTCTAATTGTTGGAGGGATTCTAGATTCGGTGTTCTGTTTCATAAAAACTGCTGCCATGGACTGGCTTCTGTGTCACATTATGAGGTTTAGAAGGAACTAATGAAATTTTGTGTGGGAACCAAAGTTCCCATCATGGTAATGCATCAAATGAAGAGTGTATTCATGTATTGGAACTTATTTAATGTAGGGTTTTTACCACATTGATTTTCTTGTCAGAAATAAATTTGGGAAAGCCATTGAGAACAGGCCTTCTGTATTGTATTCATTTATTGGCGAAAGGCCAAGCTCTGGCCATGGCATGGTAAATGGAGTGTTACCATCATGGTTGAGCAAGAACTATTTGATTTCCTCTTCTTCTGTTCCTGTATTGTGAGGTTTTTATCACGAAATACGATGAGTGTTCATATGTTTCATCAAAGTGGGTGAAAACACCACTACCATGAGTTGTAGAGCAAGTTTGCATTTGGGGCAGTTCCATTGTGGGCTATGTTGAGAGAGGAGGAAAAATTTGATGACTCAGATGGTAGTCACGAAAGAGCGTCATCATTGATTAAGACATCTTTGTAATAGGGATCGTGTTGGATTTTATATTGCAAGGCTGCACAAACACGAGATCTACTGACGTAGAAATCATAATTTTTTAAAGTAGATCCTTCCCTTTGTATGAGAACTATGTCCAAATCTCCAAGGTGGTAGGGTAGGGTCTTTGTTATTGAAGTAATGTTTTGCGGGAAGCTTGTGGTGTGTCCTGAGCATTTGTATTTCCCGCCACGTACTTGGGTGACTTTCATGAATGGATTAACTCGTGCGATAAGCATCTCCTCGATTTGGGTTAAAGACACAAGAATGATAGGTTGTTTTTTAGGGTCCATGTTGTTCCATGAAGAGAATCGGTGGCCTTGTTTTTCACTTTAGCAGTTGTTACAGGAGGGAAAGCCTTCAAAGGAAATTGTTTTAATTCCTGGGTAATTTTCCAAGCAGATTGAGCAAGTTTGATTGGTCACCAGCAAATCTATACTTTTGCAAAACTAATGTTGGGCTTCAATAGTCAGCATCGAGGGCAGGAATATGGGAAATCTTTGTGTATTGTAAGGGGTGGGGTTTTATGTTTGAGTCATTTATGGATTGCAAGGTGGAAAGCATTCAGAAGGAGAGGAGAAACTATTTGTATATGTGTGATGAACTGAAGAAAGGTTAGTACATGAGACAGTTTCATGTGGCATCCCAGATATTTAGGTGAAATTGATAGTTGTTAGCAAAGATGGGTTCATACAGAAGGAAGTGGTATGCTGTTGAAAGTTTGTTTCCATGGAAGTTACTTGCGGAATGTTGGTTGGCAATTCTTCAGTAGTTGTATTTGATGGCAAGATTGGAATTTCAGGGGATCGTAGGTTATTGGTCATTATAAGTTCAAATATATTAGAGATTTTCATTTTTTTATGCTCTAATTTATAATGTCATTGCTCAGCAGTTATGTGTACTTCATTTTTTACATAGTTCTCTCTTCGTTGGGCTCATTTTGCAGGAGTCGACATGATTGCGAAGTCACAGGATTATGGAGTACCACCTGTTGGATAAAGATCATGCAGGTTAGTAAGGAACAATACATAGTTTGATGACATAAAAATGTAGAAATAAGCCAAAATATAAAAATAAATTCAATTGTAATGCATGTGGAGCTCCAATGGGAAATATGCATAAGAGGTAACATTTTGAGTATCAAGAAGCTACTTTTTTTATTAAGGAAAAGAGTATTAGATATATAGAAACATGCAATGTGTTCACATACTAAACAAGGATGTAAATACGTACATAACAAAAGTGCATGTATTTTATATTTATTTTCTTAAAAGTACTAACAATCCACATAATAACAGGAGACAATAGTATGTCAGTGTATAAGAGAATACAACAATTTTCTTTTGAAGCAGGGAAAAAAGTGAAACATAGATATGAAATAAGAAACATAGTAGTGATAGTTCAAAGTATAGAATGGGACGAGTGAGGGTGTAATGTTTGAAGGGATGTGTGGGTCTAAAATCCTTGTGTAAAGGTTATGGATGAGTTGCATTGTTTTCCGCTTTCTTTCAACTGAGGATGACACATTTCAATTTGTTGTTTCTACAATATGTCTCTTTTTTCAATGACAATGTGAAGCAGTATTCGTTGCCGATGACATTACTTATAATTTCACTAGTCACATCTTCATCTATAGACAATATATGGAGGTCGCTAGCTGCAACACCCATGATTAACTCAGTTGTCTCGTCAAAAGTTGTAACTATGTGAAGTTCTATTGTTGGGTCCTTTAGATCGATCCTCAGTGCATATCTATAATCATAGTTCTGAACTTGTACGTTGCAACTCGATCAGAACCATGAACCATTACCATTCTCTCTCACCTTTTTCCTGCATTTTTTTTCACCTTTTTGAAGAGGACATGCCTTGTAAAAAAAAGTTGTCCGTGTTGATATTTGTGATTTCTATAGCAACCATGGCCCATTCATTTCTCTCTATGTTCCCCATATGTAGTACCTTTGAAATTTTTGTTATAAAGGACAAGCTCTTTGGAGGGCCCATAAATTGGCTTGTGATAGAGGGTGCCGGAAGGGAGCAGTCACCGGAATCTACCCAGTTATAAAGTGTATTGGTTTCTGAAATTAGAGGGTTGACATAACATTTGGTACCTGAAATAGTGTCAATTGAGTTCCCATTGAAACTGGAGACGCGAGAAACTTTCAAGGCAAGGACCGGAAGTGGTGGTATAGAAAGCATGTCTTCAAGTTCATTGCTTATATCATCTAAGTGTTGTCCCAACAATGTGAATTACACTGAATCCCTACATGTCCTTTAATTGAAGTGTTCTTCTCTTTGTTTCAAACTTGTCATACCGACAAATTGTTGAGCATGGTGACATTGTAACAACAATTCCAATCAAATCAATTGTAGAACCTTCAGCGCTTGTAGGTAAGTCCTTGATTTTGGTGAAGTGAAAGTGATGGGAAGGTATTGTATCCTCATTTTCTATGAGTGGAGATATGGTTGAGGAAGGTTGCAGGAAAATATCAAAAGCTTTGTTCAATTGGTTGTAACATAGCTTTACATCAGCAATCCTCGTAATCCTCCCATTAGAAATTGTATATAGCTTCCCATTTTCAATCTACTCATAGAATGCTTCTGCAGCCTCGTTGAAACAAGTGATGTGGATTTCCCCTCCTTCTTGATCAACAAAATCAAACCCAAACACGGATCCATTTCCGATTGCATTGTGATATTGGCAAAGGGTTGTTTTTTGCTAGGGCATGACCCTCTACAGACCACATGTGTATAGATGTATTCAAAGCACTTATTTTAGTTGGTGTTCTTGTAAAATATTTGTTAACCCGGTTTGCACTTGCATCTGTTTGCGGCAACTAAATGTGTTCAAGAACATTTTTTGGTAGTCGGATTCGAGCACTGATTACCAAATGTGTTTTGACAACAACATCCATTTCAATGATAAGAATGGTGTTGCAATGGAAAATAAAAAAGGGATAGAATTAGAACTGAGCAATGGATGGAAAAAACAAATAGATAGAAATTTTAATTAATATAGGGAGTTTATGTACATTGGTAATTGAGTGGTGGTTGCATTGATACGTTGTAGAAAATGTCAGTGATTGTTCCTATGGCATCATTCACGAGGCCTACATCAACCCATATATTTGCAATAAGCATGAATTTTTTTTGTTTGCACAATAGAACTTTGTGTTCTAACTGATCATCATCCGGATTTCCTGGTCCAGTCTACCTGTTACTTTCAGCAATGGATTGGGGCGATCGGAACGTTCAATGCCTTCAAAATTTGTAGGTGTTGGGAATCCACTAGATCATTTTTTGCAAACAAATGTGGTGCGTCTTTAAAAATTTTGAGCTCCTGCTGAGTTAGTTGTGGGTCTGTGCGAGACGTTAGGAGTTCCCAATCCTCAATTAGAGGGGTTGAATCTCACATGTGGAGCAGTAAATTCTGGAATGAAACCTGTGCATTGGTTGTTCTTTGTTACTGAAATATTGTTTGCAATGTAATGGAAGACTGAAATCCCTTCCAAAGGGTTGTTCTATAGGAATTACTTACGTAAAGAGGACTGTCCAAAAGTGGTGGTAATCACCCAAGGTCACTGAGGAGGATGCCCAAATTCAGATGTTCTTGAGTGTGGTAAATCTTCGTAGAGCCTACTGTCAATTTTTCTTAGCAACTTTGGCCCGATGAAACTCATTTCATCAATAAGAACATATTCTATATGTTTCAACAACTCTTGAAAAGACAATAATGCACTACCTTCAAGGGGTTTCAGTTCTTTAATTGGAATATGCATGGCTACGTGGATTGTGGATGCGGAGATGTTGAATGCTGAAACACTGGTAGGGGTGATCACAATTAGAGGTGAGGGAGATGTGGTTGATGTTGTGAATGAATTCTAGATTTTATTTATCAAAAATAATTTTCATGTGTCAGTCGTTCCTTGAATTATCAATCTTAGTGGAGGTAGAAGGGTTTTGTTTATTGAATGGTGTAGTATGGTATCAAGAGCTATTTGTTATTCTGGAGACAAAGGAAGTGTGGTTGATGGTGGTGTGGCATGTATGTTGTTGTTAATTGTGTCTGCCTTCTCTAAAAAGCACAAACATGAAGTCTAACCCTTTAACAATTCAATATGCAAAAAAGTGATATAATGTACAAAGCTTTGGTTGAAAACAACTAAAATTTGTATGGTTGTTTCTCATAATTTTAAAACTATATGTGTTTGTGTGCAAATATTATGAAGAAAACATTAAAAATGCGTCGTTGGTTTACATAAAGAAGCGAGCAATTGTATAAAGGAAAGATATATTGAAGAACGCATTAAAAATGCGTTGTTGTTGTTGTTGTTTGTTAAAAAGTTATATTTTGTGCTCCATATGTTCCGCTGCAATATATACATGAATTTATTTGAAATGACTTATAGATTATTGTGTTAAGAAAATAGAATGGAAAACAATAAGAACAATATGTACACTTGAAGTGAGAAAACTATAGGTATTTGTATGGAGACACAATGATAAAGAAATTAGGAAAGCATAGTCGTTGGATAACAAAAAAATGAACATGTGTTTGATAAGTTTGATTCTCTGTTGGATATATACTGCCACAATACATACATGGAATATTTGGAATGAGTTACAGTTTATTTCAAAAAAACTTATAAACTGACCACTACAAGTTATTTTTTAAAATCAAATTTCTTGTTTTTTGCTTGTATAATTTTCTTTGCACGTTTCTTGTAGTTTTGTCCAGTTGCAGATGCCTCGATGGGAATTCGCATTCTCCTCAATTTGTGGGGTGGTTCATATTTCAGTGCATCTTCGTTCGAATCATAAATCAAGCAGAAGCCTCGTGAATTATCTCCAATCGTTTGGATTTTGGAAAGAAAATTTGGGGATGTTGGCATCAGGTGGAGGCGATCTCTGATCATTTCGGCTATCATTGTTTTAGGTGATTTTGGTTTCCTACAATGCAAAACATTAACAACACATTGAATATGCTTAAAATCTTCCTCCCTCTGCAAGTGAGGCATAGTTAATGTTAATCCCGTTGTGGGGAGGGGAATTGTGTTTCTAGTCTGCATCATATTAAACTGGAGAGGGAAAATAAGTATGTTAGTCCACCAAGATGTTCTTAGGTATGATGGGTAGCTTTAAAAGCCTTGTCATTGATCAGTCTAACGTCCAACTTGGGACGCTTCGAAATGGCCTCATTAGGGAACGATCCCCTTAGTACATAACGAATCATGTCATTGACGAAGGCACATTCCCCCACATGTCACTTCAGAAAAAGGATTGGAGTTTAAATATAAATGTAACAATCAAAAGAAAATAACATGAAAGCACTCTACAATAATTTTTTAAATCATAGCATGCAATAAACAAAACAAATGAATAAATACTTGAATCAATATTGAAACCCACCTCAAGTTTGTTTAGAGATGACACTCTCTTCTTTACCACGAGAGAATGAGAATCACAAATACCCTACAAAAAAGTGAAAAAAGAAGTTAATAAAACTAAATATATCTACACTTATTCAATTAGTTACAACAAAACCAAAAAGATTATAAAGAGTTATTAAAAATTTATATTAGTAGAGACCATACATAAGAAGATAGTAAACTGTATTTTTTTTGTTATAGTTTAGAAGAAATTGCACAAAGGTTTCCCTAAAATATTTCCCCATTTATTTTTTGAGATTAATTACTGGAGGCAAGGAAGTCTGATAAGCTTCCTAAGCATATTACTCCAGATGACATAGGTGATATACATTGGACAATAAAGCTCCTATATCTATCTAAAAAAACAATAAAGCTCATATGAAGGGAAAAACATATAATTGGCTACTTAAACCCACTTTTAACATTTATTCTAAATCGTTGATAACATGGTGAGCTCAATCACAAGAGTTGTGTGATGGAAATTTCAAACACTTATGTGAGGAAGTAAAGTAAGAACAAAAGTAATGTAGAAGTGAAGACCATTAATATCTTATATTTGATTAGAATGAAAACACGAGTACAATAACACCATGATGGCAGTTTTTCCCTTGAGACATCTGATACGCAATTACAATGAAGACAAGAGTACAAATACAAAATGATGGCATATTTTGCCTTAAAATTCTAGCTTTAAAATATGATGGAATATTTTCATCCAAGGTAAGGGCGCCTATATTGCTTCACCCAATACGAGAAAATTAGAAATGTTGGAATGGAGAATCTAAACATAAAAGATATAAGATTTACATAGAAGTCTGTCAAAAATTGCTTCAAGCAAATATGTTTGTTTGCATTTTAATTTTCATCATTTTCCTACATCAGTTTATGCCAACATTTTGAGAAGAACGCCAAACAAAATAACATCTCATTGTACCCATTCAAACAATACAAATGTGGACGAAAACTTTGATTTGTGTCATCAAGACTTTGACCTGTAAGTGTCTTGCTGATGAAATTATAATAAATTCATAATACTAATATCAATGGATATGCAAGTAGTAGCTGATATCAGAGCCCTATAGATAAAGAAAATTATCTTGTGGAGGATTATTTCATTATCTCCACAGCACCATATTGGGAGTAGACTCCATTACAAACAAAAACTACACATGATAATGGTAGACTGTATTGACTATTGTATAAGATAAAAACTATATATCATGGCCCGTCTCTCTATATGGTATTTGGCAATAGCACTATACATATTATGGTGTTCAAAAAAATGGAATTTAATACAAAACGTTATATCAGATATTCAGCCAACAATATATTCTGTGAACACTATTGGCACATGTACTGCTTTTCTCAGTAATGCACACCCTAGGAAGGATGCAACTATACAATTCAATGGAAAGTCATATTACCTACATGCTTGGTTAGTCAGTATATTGCATGATTATGAGAATGTTGTCTTCAACACAGCAAGGGTTAGTCATGTTTTCACTTTAGAATTTGTATAATCACAATATGATTAAAGTTACAGATCATATGGAGTTGTCTAAGGATGTCTCTTTCTATGTATACAAGTAAGTACACAGACTTCTTCAATGGGAATGGAGAAGGTTAGCCTGGAATCCCTTCTTCCCATTGAAACATCAACCAAAAACACAAAGCCTTTCGGGAAATGGTTCTGGCACAAAGAACTTATTGGAATTTGGGGTGGTAAACATTTCTCTGGAAACGGCTTGTTAGAGCAGTTGTACACAGCTAAAGATAAAAGTGATTTTATGTGGTATACAAATAGGTATGTATCTGCCCTTATTAACTATAAGACTTATATGATCTACTTACATTTTAGAAAATTTCAATATGAACCTATGGGCCATGCCTAGAATGTCATTGGAAATGTCAACTGATTACAACTAAATTTACAAAGCACAATCAAAGGTATAGGACAAACATAGTAATGATGATGAGGATGAGACATTTGGGATACCTAAAAAAAAATTGGTTTATAAGGATGAGGATCTGAGTGATTATCAGACATCGGTAGGGTTAAATTTTCCTGTTATTGCCAAAGCAGATAACTCTACAAGGCAAACATTGGCCAAAGCAAATAAATCTACAAGGCAAACATTGGCCAAAACAGATAACTCTTCAAGGGAAACATTAGGCAAAGCATAGGACACTTCAAATATCAATGCCAAAGAAGGTTTTCCTAATGTTAATGTTGATAGCAATATCTCTTCTCAATAAGGAAGATTGTATCCCTATTCTTACCAGGTAAAAAGGGGAAACATATCTCACGTTTAAGAATGTTACATGCCTCTCTACTTTGGTTATTTTATGTTCCTTTTCTCGGAAATCAAGTTGAAGGCAATAACTTAATGCTACCCATAGTGGATGTGGAGATGATTTGCCTATTTTCCCTACTCCATTAAATTTGAAGGGCCTTTAGCTTTTTTTTCTTTTTTTTAGTGGTGGAAATCGAGTTGCATGTTGTGAAAGGGAATTTTTGGCAATGAACTTGAGTTGCGTGATGTGAAAGGGAATCCTTGGCGATTTGTGTGTAGTACACACAGTGTGTGTTTGAATAGGAGAAATCACATTTACAAAAAAGGTTTACAGCAGAGTTCAAAAGGTTTGAGGAATCAGATGAAAGGTGTAAGGCTGCAGAGAAGGAAGCCAAGAGAGTTGTGGATGTGGCTGAGAAAGCTCGTGATGAGGTAGCCTTAGCACAGCAAGTGAAATCAGAAATTTAGAATTTGGCCATGGAAATATTGACTACAATTGAAAGATCATAGAGGCACATACAAACATTAGAGAGGGAAAAGGTTGATTTGGTACAGGAAATTGAAAGGATCAGAATAACTAAACAAAATACATTGTCCAAGGTTGCAACTTTAGAGGCACGAGTTGATGAGTGGGAGTGGGAGATGGAGGAGCTTCTTCAGTCAACAAATGAGCATAGAGCAAGCACAATTCAAGTCCTTGAGAGTATTTTGGGTAGTTAAAGGGAAGCTAGAGCTGAGGCACTTTCTTTACAGCTTCAGGCCACTTAAGGCAAATTGGATACTCTCCAACAAGAATTGACTTCAGTTCGTTTGAATGAAACATCTCTAGACAATAAATTGAAGGCTACCAGAGTAATGAAGAATAGACAAAGTTTAGGACTTCAATACAAACAGCAATTTTGGCTTTAAAGTAGCGTTTTTGTTTCCCTTTTGTTTTTCTTGAATAAGGATAAGCAAATACAACCGAAGCTATTAAATTCAGGGTGGAAACTATATTCTAACACTCCGAATGCATTCAAAACATTCCAAACAAAATAATTGTACAACACAACTAATATCGACTCATCTATTTAGTTAATCCATGCAAAAAACTAGGTTGAAGATATACAATACCTATAAACAGTGACAGACAACTGTTAAAAAGAGCCAGAAGTAAACAAAAGAAGGCGTAGTTAGAGACGTGTATTTAAAGAAAATTTAGCATGTTCAAAAAAAACAATCAAAAAAACAGTAGTTAAAAATAGGATGTTAAAAATAGAAACGAAAAACCCACTGTTAAAAATTACATGCAAAACTGAAAATGACGTGCAAACAGCAGTCAAATTTAATCCCTTTGGAAAAACATCTAAAAGACCGTAAAATTTAGCATTGCTGCAGAAACGTCTGGAGGTCCTCTACAATAGGGGGAACGCCTTTGGCGTACTAATCCTAAGTTTTATGGTCCATTTAAAACGTTGTCATTTTACATTATTATCACTAATTATATCATGATGGTAATTCATTTAGAATAAGCACGTTATAAAAATCTGAAATTCTCTTCCCTCTATATTTTAACGTGTTTTCTTTATATTTCAATTTAATTTGTAATACATTATAAGGTTAAATTCATGTGTTGGTATAGTTTTGAACTTTATTTCTTGTTACTAGATTCCTTTAACCTTTCTGCATAACATTCTGATATTTTCAACCTTGCTTCTATTTTTCTTCCCAAAATCTCAATATCTAAAAGTGTCGTATTTCTATAGATCTTGATTTTTCTGTTAAAAATATTTCAAATATCCTCAAAACTAAGTTAATAGAACTTAATGTTTCTTTTCGTTTCCTCCATCAACTCTCCATAACTGTCACCACACGTTTATCACCTTAATTAGGTCAGAAGCTAATTACCCCAAAGAATGTACCGCATGCATGCCCGCGAACCATGAAAACGAATCATGCACATACATCCACATGCTTTGGTGGGACTCGCGCACCAACGATCTCGTCAATGTTGTCGGCAACATTAAACAAAGTGCAATGCAATCACACAGCAGCATGTGGCAGGTGGTAGGCAAACTAATTAGGAATGTGCGCTTGAAACTGAGAGGTCATCGGTTCGATCCCTGATGGGTTTGTCTGTTTCAACACTATTGAAAACACACTATGTTTTTCAACACAAAAAAAATTAAGTCCAAAAATTCTCGACACGTGGTAGGGGAGGACATGATGACCATGATGAGGCATTGCATGGATTTTTCAACATACATAGGTGCATTCTTTGGGGAGGATAGCTCTCGCCGTAATTAGGTAAATTAAAAGTATTTGTTCTCTTGTTCCCACACGTTGCGTATATTATCTTCTACTTCAGCCAGAGGGGGATAAAGGCCTAGGCAAACTAGGCAACTGAACTAGGCAACTGCCTAGGGTGCTAACATTTAGGAGTGCTAATCTATTATATTTTACTTTAGTTTTTATGAAGAGTAAATTAATTTATTAGTTCCACAAATGATAGTAGTAGTTAGTCTCCAACCTTACATACCAATTCAATTCACTTCATTCAAAATAAAGTTAATATTACATAATTGTATTAAGAATGTGATATTTAGGAGGCCTCAAATATTTATGCAAGTGCCTTTGTTTTAGGATTCTTAAATTTAATTCATACTCGCGTATTTTTCATACTTTGTATTTTTTTGAAGTCTTGGAAGTTTTTTATGGAGGAGAGATCAAGATAGGTGAATATGTAAAGAATGTGGAAAAAAATATTTGGGAAATATATGTGAAAAGGAGGATTATGATAAACTATATGTTAGAGAATTAACTGGAGTTTTTACCCAGTAGTAGCTGCAAAAAAAATTACCAGGAAGTTTTTCTTCGACGGTAGAGCCATAACATATCAAGTAATTCAATATTTGGTCATGATAAATTACTTATTCTACTATAGATTTTATTTATACAAGGCGTTAACTCTAGTATTGTCTAGGGCACTCATAACCCTTAATTCGGCGATGACTTCAACCACACATGTGGAGTCTCCATGAAACATGGTTTAAATTGAGTTTAATTATTTATTTTTAACTACTTTCCAGTTGAGTCCCAAAATAATTAATTAATGTTTCAGTTTTTTCCCATAATTGCCTCACGATGTCCCCCTATTCCATGCAAATCTTCTTTTTTATGTTCTCCATAATTTAAGCTTTTAATCTAAATTATATCTATCAATCCTCAAAAAAATAAAAAACTTGGTCTCCCACCACGAGTTTAAACATATGTAATGTTCCCTTATCCCACATGCTTTTGTTTCATTGGCTAATATATATAAATATAAGTATAAATAAAATTGTTGGCTCCATGCAAATTAATAAATCAACTCCCTTCCTAAAAAGTGTTTAAAATCGTCCTCTATAATATTAACTTCCCCGCTATTTTTAGAGTGTTTCTATATATATATATATATATATAATACTCTAATGCTTTTGTTTTATTATTTTCTATTTATAAAATATACATATCCTATTATTTTACCATGCTTCGATTTGATTTTTCCTAATTTAATAATTTTCTTTTTCATTATAAATTTTGGTTTCTTATTTTTTTATTTCCAGAGCAGGTCTTAAGTTCCATTTCCTTTTGATACATAAGTCTATGTCTAAGGATACTAATCAAAGAGAGGAGTTTAACGCTGAGAGGTTCATTTGGAGTCATAATAGTTTGATGCAGAATAAGTATATTAATTCAACAAGTTTGAGTTAGAGTATTGACAAGCTCGTAGTGAGTTATGTTTTTGAATTTCCTTAGGGATTTTAAATCTTAAATTACGTAAATCTTAAAATGATGGAAATATGCCAATTTCTCATCACTAAAAGAATTATGAAAACATTATTTACAATGCTGAAGTTGTGCAACTATTATCGCTAAACAACTTATTGTTGAAAATATATTTGGGGTGTAAAACAATGTCATGTTATGTTGATAAATCATTTCCCCTAACAATATCTGTTAAACCGGGTTTCTTTTTAATTAAATACACTATACGAAACGATATTATCCTTACAAACATAATATTGTCACCTAATGAAAACAATGTCGTTTATCTAAATGTGTTATTGACATTGCGATTCTTGTTATGAGAGTGTTCATCAACGTCAAATTATAGCAAAGAATTCAACCAACTTTGTTGCGTAAAGCGACGCATTCAAGCAAGACTAAAATAAACAAAAAAAGGTTTTATTGACCAGCTTATTGTTTGACTCAGTTTTTAGCACTATCATACACATGTAAACTCTCTCGTGCGATACCCATTACTGCATATTTTCTTCTCTCTTCGATGATGCCCTTTCACATATTCTAAGAGCACCTACATATACACAAACAACAATACTTGGTGCATTATATTTCCAATATGATAAATCAACTTTCAAAAAATCATAAACACGTTATTATAAACAATAGTGCATAGCTAAAATTCAATATTTAGTAACCATCTAGTGCTTATTCAATTACTGAAAATAAATGTTTTCATCCAAAGCACTTTGTAACATTAAATCAAACAAAGCTAATCAATAATAATATATTGTCTCCTTGGTTGCCACTGCTACCCAGTTCTCAAAATATCCCAAAAATAATAAATGCTCAATTTTGGGATGTGATAAAGATCATGCACACTTGACACCCAAAGATCCTAATGAGCATACACTAAAAGCAATCATAGGCAAATTCATTCCAAGACTCCCTTGAGCTTCATATACTTTGCATATTCATTCTAGGGAAATCATCCACTTAGATCTACAAATACAAGGAACATATCATCATGTTGGCGAAATAATTTGTCGTGTTACAAATTATTGAGTCTTCCGGGGCTAAGTCCCTCCTTGTGTATGGGGAGGCTCCCATTATTGAATGTATACTACTTAAATTACCTAAATGTTGTGGGGTGGCCAATAGGTCGGGGATTAGACGGGAACACTCCACTGAACCTGCGACAAAGTGTTTGTATGAAGAACAAGGAAGGAAATTACAACAAAGAGAGGTAAATGGGAGTTGGAGAAATTAGGAGAGAGAAGGTTACTATTGTGAGTAGGCTTACAGAATTCACATACAATAACCAGAGTGAGTTCATATCCAATTATAAGGGCACAACAATGCAAACCATGATAAGACATAACAAATCATAGACACAGACTTCCATTGATTTATTTATCAAAATGACAGACACCTTCCTTGGTTTTACAAAAGTATCATATAGCCAAAGTTAGAAAGAGAGAGTAGAGGAACATTGACAAAGAAATATAAGAATTACAACTTTATTACTTGATGTAGAAGTGGTATTCACAACAACAATCAAAAATTGTCAACCCTTTTGAAATGAAGGAGTCATTCCAATTTATAACATTACAATTTTTCCTTTCATCTACCTCCCACATGACTCTTCCATTGTCCTCATCACTTGTGACCTGTCATATTCTTAGGAATTGATTTTTTTTATTCTTGGAAAAAGGACTCTTACAATGTTTAGCTAAGGGTTACTTAAGTGAATAAGAGGAAATAGCGAAAAGTACATTCTTAATGAGGAATTAGAACTTGGAGAGACAAGGAAGAGAGAGAGAGAGAGAGAGAGAGAGAGAGAAAGGGAAGGGTTGACTGGTTTTATGAAGATGAAACCCTACATAATGGAGAACTTTATCCTTGAGGGAGAGTTTCCGGGACAAGCTCTTGTCCTTTGAATTCTTTACTAAACTAAGCCACAGCAGGTGCCACCTTATTGGCTTTAGGAATGCAAACGCAACTCAACACCTTGATCCATATCTTTGGAACATCATTAATATCCTTTCACTAATTAGACCATTCTTCGTGATCTCTTGTAATATCATAAATAGATCCTCTGATGTTGGTAAGGGAGTCTAAAGTATCTTTATTGAAGGAAATAGGATCACTTGCCTCCTTCTTGACCAACTCCTGAAAGGAGAGAATGAATTATTTTGATGATGAATTCTTGGTGAGTGGAGGGAACCCAAGTCTCTGAAAACATAGTTGCAGACCTCATTCAAAATCTCAAAAGCATCTTGTCCACTAAAGTCAAGTTCGGAGATGGCATCTTTGATCATACCATATCTAACATCCATGATGCGGACCCAAACTGGAGAAAAATTATCAGTGGTTGATGTGAACACATTTCTACTCACGAAAGTGTGAGATTCGAGGGAACTCATCTCTGACATAAGTGGGAGCACCTCATACAAGTGAATTTTCTCTTTTTCAATCTCCTCCCTTTCTTGCTTCACTTCTGAAAAAGTCATGAGAATATACTTGAGCAGAGAGAGAACCTCTGGGAGAAATGTCTTACCTTTCTCGATGATCTTCTCAATCCATATCTTGTTAGCCTACCCTTACATCATATGAATTTTTACTTTCTTGATCACCTCAGGGTCAAAACTACTGATTGGAGGAATGTCTTCCACAAGAAGAGGAGATGTTGAATTGGGCTCCAAGAAAGGTTGAATGTAAGCATTGAGAATTTTTACATGTTCCTTCAATTGATCAACTAATCACTTGTACTCTTCATTTCTGAGAAAGTAGGCAGGTAGATAATTCCTTGAATAAATGAGAGTCACCCTCATGTGAATCTTGACCCAATGAGATGCGGGTAAAGTCATAATTTTATGGATTCATTTCCTCAATGGGATTTTCATTCTTTAGGCCAAGAAACTTCTACATATTAGTTTCTTGAGGCACCACTGAAGAAGTGAGAAGTTGTCTGGGATTTCTTCCTCCACTTGGATTTCAAAGATTTCTGTGATAGCTCCAAGGTCAAGAATTGATGCTTGTTGTATTGTTCTTAGTTCGCTATTGAGTAAATTCTTCAATCCATGGGAATGGCTCTTCAGGAGTTGGCATGGTGTTGGTCACAGGAGCACTTTCAAGATTTTTATGTAGGATCACTTCTTGTTCATTGTGGGAAATATCTGCCATTGGGGATTACATACTTGGATGATCTTTAAGAGAAGGAGGCTACAATGGATCACTTTTGCTTGACTCATGAGGCTCACATTGATTTGCCTCTCGAGAGGGATGATCATGGAACATTCAAGGCACAATGTTTCACAACTTGTCTAAAGAGTTTCTCATTTTAGTTATGATCACACTAAAAAATACTTTGGTGAATGTTTGGGTTCTAATAGGAGGCACTTGTCTCTTTTCCAATTCTCATTTCCAACTACACAATGTCCCCGACTTTCACTTGTTGCACCTCAATATGCTCTATCATGCTCATTGACACAATTGTGATCATAATGATGCTTGAGGATCCTTGTGGAAGAAGTAATTTCCTTGTTTGAGGTGTAAGATGACTTTATAACCATGTGAGGATGGAAAAAGCAGTGAGATGAGTGAAAATTGAGACAATAACAACTTTTTGCACTAAAAACGGAAACTTTCTATTTTTGGCAGGTGGGACCAAAAGTTGTTATTTTGGTAATTTTTGCTTTTTTGCTCAAATTTTATCTTTTGAACCTCCTAGCACACCTAATTCACCTCTATTGATGATGCTTTACCATTTTTAGGAAGTATCTATTTTTAGCAAGATACTTTTTTCGAAACATGTTATTTTAGGAAAATTGTTTGTTTTGCCTTACTTGTTATTTTGCACCATTTGTGAATGTTTTGAGTGAGTGGGGCTTGATGTTTTGAGAGAATTACTAGTTTTAATATGTCACTATACAAATAACTTTATATTTTTATAAATTGGTCATACTAGTGTTGGTTTGCAATGAAAACACCATTATTGGATTCGGCTCTACACTGGGATCTTGTGCTCCAATATTTGTTGTGTTTCTTCCACTAGAGCTCTTGTAAATCAAAAAGGAAACTTTTAAATGGAGGGTTATAGGTTTTTTACTATAGAAATCTAGGGCATCGTCTAGTATGAATCTTCAGTGATCACACAAGCACCTGAGAGTAGAGTAATAAGTGAAAATCTCAGTGCAATCAGATTTCTAGATGAAGAGTTATGAAGAAATCTCCATTTCCATGGTTAAACAACATCTCAGTTGTATTTTGATTTTATTTGAAGGTTTTCAGCATCAACCATAGAGTAGGGGCCGTACTACGCAAATAATTTTTTTTAGAACAAGCTAACTTTGTTTAATGTCTTCCTGGTAACTAGTTTTTAAACATGGTTGAATGACAGTTAAGTGTGGGTTAAAAGTTGGGTTTAATGGCTGGTGGGGGTGGTCCTCATTTTTCCCCTTTGTCCCCTTAGTGAAAAGGGACAATAGGGACACATATTGGCACCTGGAGAAATATTGTGCCAAGTGTCACCATCAGATGTAATGTGGGGATGATGGAGAAGGTTAGATAAGAACTCAAGGGCTTAAAATGATCACATGGAGAACCACAAAGGGGGCTTGGTGGGTGGGGGGGCTCATTTTTGTCCCCTTTATCCCCTTGGTGCAAAGGGATAAGAGGGAAACTTCAGGAAATGGGCACATGAAGAAATATGATGCTAAGTCACATGATCTGGTGCAGTGTGAGGAAGATTAGTTTATCCAATTAAGCCCCCATGGAGCTAGAGAGGGTCACATGAGGGACCAAAGAGGGGGCTTGTGGGGGGAGATCATCACACTCTGCACTAGTGAAGACTTGAAAACCATGTTCTCGAAGCTTGGAGAGGTCTTTTCAGGTGAAATTTTATATGATAATGACTCCATGGATCCTTCCAAGATAAATGGAATAGGTTTAATAACTTAATTCTTCCAGAAACTCCAAAAAATGGCCCTTTTTTAATTATGACAATGAGGCGCATCTGTTAAAGTAGTATTGTTGTAAGAAATCCTTAGGTCTTGTGCAAAATATTATTCTTCCACCATGAAGAGGATTCTATAATATTTCCCATTTCCTATTTTTTTCCTTAAAACTCCTTACTGACCATCTTGAAATCGTCTAGAGAAGCTCAGGTTCATATTTTGACCATTCATTCCTTACACCTGAAAAATCATACTTTTGAACAGTTTATCCCTAAACCACAAAATCTTTCCTAAAATTTCCTAAATAACTTCCAAAACCTTATTGTCTCTCCAATACCACCTCCAGATGATTATGATCTTTTGGAACCTTCCCGTAAGATGCACACTTTCCTTGAAATGACCAAAATTATCTTTTCTAGGTTTATCAGAGAACTAGCCTTCAGTTGTACTTTTCCAGATGAAAGAGTTGCTCTTGTAACATCATTTCAAACACATGCACATGTTTTTTCAACATATTAGGGGGACCTGCAAATGTTTGGACAATCACAAAACTGAAGACAAACTGACCAAGAGAGAGGTTTGGGAGGATTTTGAAACAAATTTTCATATTTAGCTCAGTTGTCATGGCTCAAGTTTTGAATTTTTGGGTTTGCAAAAATGCATGACAACACATCATTCCAAGTCAAGCTAGGGAAAAGGTGCAAGAACAATCTCATTGTTGTAAGATCATGGTTATATATTTGGTTGCATGCATTCTATAGATCACATGTTAGGCGAGAACATCATGAGATTTGAGCCCTATTCGAAGTAGTGGCAATGTTGGCAGTGCATGGGGGTGCCCACAACCTACTTAATGTTTGTGCTGCAAGAATTATTGACTATCTATGGTTTTGAAGGATCAATCAATTGCACAACGAGCATCGCACAATTTTATAGGTCCAAATTCGAGACAGAAGCGGATGAGAAGACAATACACAGACACATAAAGTATCAAGAGAATAGGATTTGAAGGGACGGGATCATACATAAAGGGCCATACCATGGGTACGCTTTGGTCAATGACATCTGCTTTGTTCTATGTAACAGTTCAAAACACAGTTTCAACAGTGAGGCTCTGTTAGGTCATTTCTAGCTTGTTTCAATTTTCAGACTAACCCAGATCATCACACAGAGAAGCATATCAACTAATAAAATAAGGGGAGACTAATGTTTTATTGATTTATTATAAAGTGCTTAAAATAAAAATAGACATTATGAAAAGGAACTTATAATAATTTAATGAAGTTAATAATAAAATAAAACATAGAACAAACAACTACATGAGAAAGCACTTAGCATAATTATATTTTTCTAGGAGAAAAGTGAATTTCCTAAGGGGCAATAAAAAATAGAAAAAGGCCACATTATTTTGTATCCTCCCTATGTGTAAATGACGACTTGGCATAGAAAGGATGGAGGGTGGAAAATGCATAGAAAAATGCCTTGTATGCTGATTGGATTTTAGGAGGTTGCTTTTGGGTCATTTCTCCTTGAGAAAGGAGAGGCTGACTTTTAGGGAGGCATGCCATGATCATTTTATAATTTTTATTTTATGTCTGAAGCTTAGAGCTTTTGCATAATTTATTCCAAGGATGAAAACCCTTAGGAATTTCCTCTAGAGGATGAAAACCCTTTTAGAGAAGGTGAGGAATTTCTACTCAAGGAATTCCATTTTGCTTACATAGATTTTTAGGTATTTCCTACCAGTGTTTATTGAATATTTGCATAAGAGAATAGAGCATATTAGAGAAGGATTTTTTTGAGCTAGGCCATCATATGTTATTCTATTTTCTTCATAGGTGGAGTGACTCACTTCTTGGCTAATATAAGGTGTATGTAAGACATTCTAGTTCTGATTTATGTTGTCATCTCCGATCTTCTCATCCGATTTTTATAAATTAAAGCAATATATTATTAGTATTTTTTGTGTGTCTATAAATGCCATTTTTAGAACTATACTTGGCAGCGTATTTGCAGACTTAAATAAATTTTAGACCCATCTAACATCATAAATATGAGTTTCAATACATATTTTAGCCTCACAATTACCTGGGATCAGTTCTGAGTGGAATTAATTAAATGTGATTGTTGATTTCTATGAGATTTTTTTTTTACCCTAGTCATCAATTTACATTATGAATCAGATCTATAGTAATAATTTTTGAGATGTCATTTATAAATTGTTTCTTTAACAAGGGAATTTATTAAAATTAATTTACGAGAAAAATTGTTCCATTTCATATATTACAGTGGTATCAAAGCATGAAATCCTCCCGTTCTGTGAAGAAAAGAAAGGAAAATAAAATTTGAATGCATAGTTGAAGGGAAGACGAAGTGGGACCCAAGTCCCTTTCTTTGATGGAATGGAGGAGATATGTGCTAGATCTTGGTTAGAGAAATTTAAAACATTTTTTTGTGTTATAAGCCTATGTGTCAAGATGATTCCCTCAAGCTCATTTCTATGTAGATGGATGGAGTAGAAAATAAATGGTTGGCATCATCTTTTGAATACCAAAGGGGTTGAATCCATTGATTAGCTTGCAAGATTCTCACAATAATTTCTAGAGAGATTTGATGTACAGGTTGACCAAGAAAAAAAACAATGCAGTCTACCAAATCATATTTACACTTGGAGAGAAATCAGCCCATGGTCTATTCCAACATGCAAGAAGAAGAAACTCCAAAAGTTATGATTTCTAATGATGAGAAAATTAATTTCATTAGTGAAGAACAAACATTGCTTGTTACAAATTTGGAGAAAACTATTTCAGTTCCCAAGGTACACATTAATGAGCCATTGTCACATGGGTTAGACTTATCAAGAAATGGTATTGATGGACATGAAATTGTGAGGAATGTTGATGATTATATTATGTCTAAAATCTTGAGTCAGAATAGGGGTGGTGTTGTTTTGGAGGTTTCTAAATTAGGAGCTGAAGTTAATCATGTTGATGATATTCTCTTTAAGGAGGTTAATAGTAAAAAGGATTCATTGCATCCTCTTCATGTTATGTTGTTTCAAAGTTCTATCATGAGAATATGCATCCTATTATGGACAAAGGTGCTTAGGATTTGGTGCAAAAATGTTTTCTTATTTTGAAAATGGAGATTGATGAAGATCTCGAGTGTCCTCCAAGGTATGAAACATATGAACAGGTGTCAAATTTATTTCTGCATAATAAACCATTTCATATTTTCTTCATTCATGAGGAGTATGGTAATACACCTTCTAAAATGAAGCATGTGGGTCCCTTTTTCCTATCTCATGATTGGGAAGATTATGAGAGATACATATTGTTGCAAAATATCTCTCATTTGATAGGTATAGGTGCAAGTATTTTAAATCACTTCAGCATGTTTTGTCTCTTGTGCATGGAACTCGGAAAAAACAAATTCAGAATTATTTAAGGACAATCAATTATGGGAAGGGAGGAATGTAATATCCCCTTCCTGGTCGAAGACCCTTAGCCCATTTGATCTTCTCGATGGCTAAGGAAGAAAATAAGGGGAGACTTAAGTTTTATCAATTTAATATAAAGTGCTTAAAAAAATAAAATAGACATTATAAAAACCACTTGTAATAATTTAATGAACTTAATAACAAAATCAAACATAGAAAAAGAAACTACGTGAGAAATCACTTAGCATAATTATATTTTTCTAGGAGAATTGTGAACTTTCCTTAGGGGAAATAAAAATAGAAAAAGGCCACATTATTTTGTAACCTCCCTATGTTAAAATGGCAAATTGGCCTAGAAAGGATGCGGGGTGAAAAATGCATAGAAAAATTCATTATATGATGATTGGATCTTTAGGAGCTTGCTTTTGGGTCATTTCTCCTTTAAAAAGGAGAGGTCGCACAGCTAAGGTGCGAGCTCAAGGAGGAAAAGGTAAAGGTGTAGGAGGTCTACAAGAAAGTAAACTCGATAAAAAGTGCCATCATTTTGAAACAACCAGATCTAACGCCTATCCCCCAGACGTATGCATCAACGCTGGAATGCCTAGAAGACTTAAAGCGCATCATCACCATGGAGAGGCGACCCTTGGCATTGGAATCTGTGGAGGAAATAGCCGTGCCCCTGAAGGAGAAGGACCGGTTGAAGGTGATAGCATTGGTTGTTGAGTATAGCAAGGTGCTCACAGATGTAAAGGTTGCTTCCCAATTTACTAAGGTTGCACATGACACATGCACGGATAGAGATAAGGTGGCGAGCTCCTTGGTCGCCACACTTGAAGCAAAGCTGAAAGAGTTCCAGGAGAAGAATAAAAGAAACAGGGCGGAGCGGGATAGAGTCCTGGTGGAAGTAGAAAGAATATCCGAGGAGATTGAGTCACTAAGGGGCTCAACCAAGACATGACTAAAGGAACTATATCCTCAAATTACCAGGGGAATGAACAAGCTCATAGACCTGGGTAAAGATATGGAACAGATTGTGGACACTTTGGGGGCTCAGGGAGCTGGCCTAAGTTTTGATGAGGTAAACCTCCTGGTTGGAGACCTTTGTCAGAAGGCACAGATCGAGGTCGATACATGGAATAAGTTGGAGGCAGTCTTGCGGAAGGACTTCCCCAACCTTTTGGTTTAGTGCCCCCCCCCATTCTTCATTCTTTCCCCTATTATTTCATTCCTTATTCATCTTTGTAATATTTATCTACGTCTTGGTTCCATTTGAACCAACTTGCACCTTGGCCAAGTACAATGTTTTTGAGGGCGGAGAACAGGCGTAGTGTGGGGTGATGTTGGGCTCCTGAAATATTGACTAAGTACGAAGGCACGTGAGAGCGCAGGACCCCAGTTACAGGATGGCGCGCAAGGCAAAAGCGCGCAAGAGAAAAGGCTCAAAGAAGCATATAGCGTGCGGCACGCGAAAGGGGGTTTAGGACTTAGCCAATTCAAGCAACAAAGGCAAAACACGTGAAAAGCGTGATTGGTTACGCGCGGATAAAATACCAGCCTAGCAACAGGTGGCCCAGGAAAGAGCATGCCAGGAAAGGAATCTTCTAGAAAACCATCTTGAGATGGAGTGGAGAGCTCAGGCCTAAGGAAACATGCTCACTGAAGGACCACATTTGACACTTGGCAACGGATCTAAGGGTGCGGCAAGGCGAGTTGGCAGCGCGAGAAGGTGATAAATACAAGTGCCTGCGGACCAAGAAATATATGTGGAGATAGAGATAGAGACCTAAGAGGAGAAGATAGGAGAGATACACACAAAGAGAGATAGCATGGGGAGCGCTCTACAGGAATATTGCGAGTGGGGCTCTAATGTATTGAGCTCAGCATTGTAATTTCTTTTCTGTTTTTGCGTAGTTATACAAGCCTAGTGATGTGCATGACTGCAATCTGCCATCGATAGCTCTTGTAATGAACCAATGAATATAATGAGGTTACTTATTACAATTAGATATGAATATCAGTGGGTTTCATGTATATTTCATTCATAGAGGTTCTCTTTCTTTTTCATGCTATGAATGAATGGTTGTAGCTTTCTTTCTGTTATGTTATGTGTTATGGAGTCTTTTAAAACACACAGTCTGAAGAAACTACAAGGATCTGAAGGTTTTCCTGAGCCCTGTAATCTTTGTAGGTCTAAACTTCTTTCCTGAATACTCCTATACTAATCATTGATGAATGCTTCCCACTAAAAACTCACATAAAAGAGAGACTCGACCCCTGCGCGTGCCTCGGGTGATGGCTCAGCATCTGCTGGGTGATAGGCCGGCGCGCATGGGATTCCTTCCTCTTATAATGAGAGTAAAATTGACTACAAAAACCCTCTTAGAGCATGTGAGGAATTTCTACAAAAGGAATTTCATTAAGCTTACAAAGTTGTTAGCTATTTCTAGCAGTTGTTCGAAGGAATTTTGTAGATTTGGTACAAAGGTTTGAATGGAAAAGAGTGCACTTATGTTTCCTACATTATTTCAACCTGGAGCAACCTATCTCTTGCATAAATCTGAATTGTTTTGAGGTATTTAGAACCAGATTTGTATTGTTATATCATAATTTGATTTTTGTGAATTAAAGCAGCCAATTTTCAATATTTTCCAGCCCAAAACCCTAGGGGTGAGTTGGTGTTTTGGTTGTTTAGGGGCGCTTATGATGGTCATTTGCATGAATGGGTAACATCATTGTGTTCTCCTTAATTTTCTGAATCCATGCATAGTTTATTTGTGTGGATCGGAGCAGTTTTTAGGGAGTTATGAATTTTTGAAGTTGCCATAATTTTCTACAGACTTGGGTTTCAAAATAGCTTTATTTCAGCCTTGTTTGCATCAAAAACTTGCATGTTCATGCATATTTTGGCTTTATAAATAGAGGAAATTAGATATAAGTGGTGAAAGTATAATTTATTGGTTGATTTATATAAGTTTTTTGCATTGCCCTAGTCACATTTTTCCATAAAATTCAAATTTGCATAGTAAAAATCTGATTTTAATTTTGTGAGCTTGCATTTGGTTGTGGGATTTGCCTAGAAACCATTGAGGATAAAATATATTCATTTGGGGACATTACACTACCCCTATACAGATTAACCAATTTAGGTTAAATCGTCGTTCTCCTCTTTGTCTAATATCTTCATCTCTTACATCTTCCTATCCTCCTATTATCTCCTCTTGACACATATTAGGGCTCTCTTATTCAAAATAGAGTTGTGTCGTGATCTTTGCATCCTCTAAAAGGTATTTCCAATTATTTGCCATCATCTCCATGGTTACCACTTAATCTACAACATCCACCTCCCTTTTCTCATCCATGTCCCATATGGTTGGGACAAACTTGCACCTATCATTGTCCTTAGCCAGATGCCCATGATTCACAAGTGCTCCACTTTCATTGCCTTGGTGTGCATTCCCTTTGCACTTCAACAACTCTCTCTTCACCTTCACAACTTATTGTGTTTACCCTCAACCCCCCTCAATTGTTAGCTAAGCTCTCTTCACTCCTTTCATCTTCAACAAGGTTCTCTCTACACCAATGTGATATTTCTCTTCAATAACATATATCTTTATCAATTCGTCATCTAACTTCTTCAACAATACCTTTAACGCATTCATCTTTTTCTTGTCATCATTCTCCCACTCATTGGTTTGCCTCTGCTCCATTCTTGCTTTTTTGGGTCTCTTCTCCCTATTTCATAGGATTCTTAGTCCCAATGATCTTCACATCTTTGTTACTTGTTAGTCTTCCTTGCTTGGCCTCGCATCTTGTAGTCAGGTCTCTCAATTCATCTTCCACTCTCGCTAGTTACACACTCTCATCACTCTTTTTCTCCCTAACTCTTCCCTATGTCTTTTCTCCTCTAAACAATCTTCTGCCCAGTAACTCTTCTTTTGTTGGAAGATGCTCACACTTGCAACTTCTACCCCTCTTCTCAGTTGGAAGTGGTTTCTCTCCTCAAGTTAGACTCTAACTTCTCTCGTCTTCTACCCACCTCTCAATCAGAAGATAACAACTTCTCAATAATCCTTAAATTACTCACTTCAACTACTTTTTTCACAATCTCAACAATCTCTTACTCTTTTTCTTTCAAACCTAACAACTCTTCACAATCTTTGACTCTCTCAATACCCAGACTCATCATTAGCTTTTCTCACTCTGAATGCTCTTGATGTTTTCTCACCCTAATGTGGACTCTATCCACTGACAACTCTTCCTAGCCACATATTGACTCAATAGAAATCTCGCTCTTGCATTAACAGACTCTTCTAACTCTTAACACAACCAATGTCTTTGACAAACATCTCTAGTCGCAACAATACTCTTTTATCACTCTCTCATGCTCTTTTACTCACAAACTTCCCAAGAGCTTTGACAAAGCTCCTTCACTCATAACCTCCCAAGAGCTTTTAGTGAACTCTAATACCACTTGATGCAAGCAAGGTCGTGGTCTCGATTGAACAAGAGCCCACCCTTGCAACCTTCAAAGTCAACACAACAAATTACACTAAAAACACACTTATCATTAAATTTTCAAGCCTTTGAGGCATCTACAAACCCTTTCTGACTCGTTTTCTCTTATTCTTCACAATCATAAGCCTCTTGGGGCTCTACAACCTCCTCTGCCTCTCTAAGACTTTATAAGGCTAAGTACCCTCTAGACACTCTTATCTCTGCTAACTCTCAGTCTTCGTAGAGCTATCCCTAAAGCACAATCCTAACTCTAATTTAGTACCATATAATTGCTTTTCTTGGCCAAACATTTCCAAAAGTCCCCCAACACAAATGCAAACTGCCATAGATTGACCTAGAGGAATCTTCTGAATTACCCTCAAGCTTTGTGATATCTCTCGAAAACCAATCTTACAACTGATTTTGAATTCTTGTCTATGTGTAGCTCTATGATCTCAAAGATTGACATTAAATGAGAATTGGGCTCCCTTTGATATTTGTTGGCTTCAAATAATCACCACAATTAATTTCCACCTCATTTCCCATGTAATTAATTGTGTGCTTCAATGGCCACTTTTCAAAAGTTGACATATTTGTGTCCCCTGTGTAGCGAAACGGTCCCGAAGACTTGAGGCACGAATTTATATTTTCATGACCAAATGCACCAGGTTGAGACCCAATCGAAAGCGCTCTTTAAGAGTTTCCCAATGATCCCAAATTCACATTAAATGGTAATCTCGTGTGGAATTGAATTATTCCCTTCTCGTTGCTTTTTATGTGACCCCTGTGTGATTGAGAAACGTGGCACCCAAACCTTATCCATGACTGAGAAAAGTATTAGTATCATAGGCCACATGGGCTTAATGGACTATGTGACTAAGTTTGCATGCCCGTGATTTTATTTACCATGGCTAAAAGAGTCCCTGCATCAACCTATGTTAAATAGACACTAAAACCAAGAAAAGAATGGGCCTCACTCTTTAACAAGTAGATGCAATTTGAATGGGCCACTTTTTGCCTTTATGCATAGCTTGAATTCTCGTGTTATTTTAAAACTCTATGGACTCAATGTGTTAAGTGCTACAAGTGCTTTACGCTTTTGACATTGTGGTGTATAGGAATAAAATGAAACCGCATTCTTAGAACATAAAGTGTCCTTGCAAACAAGTGACCTTGTGCTCTTGTATAGATAAAGTGGCCAAGGATTTGTTAAAACCCTTGAGAGCTTTGATAACTCAAGACTTGAGGCCCACCAATGCTTCAGAATGGATGGCTCACTTTAAAACCCCTACTAGATAACTTGGGACCCTGTCATTTAAGCAAAGAGTTCAAACTGCACCCATTTAACCCTGCAACTCTATGAACTGGTAAACTTGGCTATAAACCTATACATGAAACCTTTGAAATCCACTACACTAGACAATTGTACACCTTGATCTTGGAGAAAGTTGTTAAAAGCTCTCTATGTTTAGAAGAATTCTAAGAATAGTCCGTGTAATGAAAGTCTAATCTGCTGAGTTACGGACCAGAAAAGTACCTTCACATATATGCTGGAAGAATAAGTAAAAAAAACATGGAGGAAAACACACTTCAAAACTATCCACATATAGCTCCCTCGATATTTCCAGACCTAAGGTGTCAAGAGACTTTAAGAACCTGCAGAGGCACAAATTTCAATGGCTCGGTGGCAACCTTTGAGAGTATTTTTCCTTGCAAACAAAATATGAACTAAAATCATAGGCAAGTTAGCAGATTGTTATCTATCCTACGCAAGGTATAGGTAGGCGGCATACTCAAACAGGCAAAACTGCTCCTTATAACTAAGAGTCCTCAAAACAAAAGACTATGACCATGACTACACATGAGTTTCTTGTAACTTAAAACAGAAACAAATTGCATGATATAGATACTCAAATGTCTCAACTTCGCAGGATATTGATAAGAACTTCTTGAAGTCAAACAAATGGTTAACCATATGTCTTCATCAGAAACTTTAAATCAGCAAAGCATGCATAAAGCATTGGCAATAACAAACCTCTACGCCTAAAAGAAAGAAAATATCAATGAATAGTTTAGGCTATGAGAATTGCACAACATGCAATACAAATTATTTTTGGTTGTTCCTCTGATGTTTGTCATAGGCTCTGATTTAGTATTTTTAAGCAACTATAATTATTTTAAAATTGAGATATATAAATACATCGAAGGTTAAGCAAGAGTTCTCCACAAGAATATGCAATTTTGAATTTTAGATCATTCTGACATCTCATCTGAAATGTCTTCTCAACCATCAAAAGCATCTCTTCATTGGAAACATTTCAAGTTCAACCTTCTTGTCAAAATCCTTGTTCCCCAAATGTTATCCCATAGGAGCTAAAGATAAAGAGTCTCAAGCACATTACTCCAGCCATTAGTAAAAAATCAGTTTTGTTCTGTCCTTGCCAACTAACTCGGTTTCTCCAAATTCACGAGATGACTAAGAAACAAAACGATGAATTCTCATAAATCATTGAATAAGCTTTATGCAAACAAGATAGATGAGCAACAAGCTATTCATTTTAACGGCTCGCCCAACTGCAGTCGATACTGGCTATTCAAAAACAGAAAGACTGACAACTTAAGTGTTAGACAGAGAGTGTGCCTTGCCATGTGTCTATCTTGGATTGGAAGTCTGAAACCAAAGAGAGCTTTGTTTCCTAAACATGGCGTTACAATGGATACAGATATAGATACGGCTAAGTTCTAAGACCCCCTGAGATATATATATATGATTATTATAATTTAAAACTATACAGAAATTATACATTAGTTTAAAACTAGGTAGCCGGTACGGCCCCTAAAGGCGGCAGGTCCGGGTCCGGTTCGGCGCGGGTACGGGGTCTGGGTCCGGTTCGGCGTGGGTTCGGCCAGGGTTCTCCCTGCAGGCCCCGGGTACGGCCGGGCGTACCGCGCCGTACCCGGGGCCTGCAGGGAGAACCCTGGCCGAACCCACGCCGAACCGGACCCTTTATTGACGCGTTTTTTAATTTTTTTTTTTTGTTTTTTGGTCAAAACAAAGGTCAAACCGACTTTCTAAACATTAAAATATTCTTGTCAACCCTAATTTGTGCGCCCAAGGGCTATAACAACAACAATAACAAGTCATTTACCTCACATTTTCATTCTTGCCTCTTATTTGCATATTTGACTCTCACCTTCAATTTTTTCACTATTTTCAATTGCTTATGGTTGATTTCAAGTGCCATATAGTTGAAGAAGCTTGCAACAAGTGACAAGGAGTTCAAGGAGCTTGTATTATTGGTGTTGCCAGTATTGAGATAAGTATTTTGTGATTTTTTTAGAGTGTTTTAGTTTGTTAATTGTATTTAATATTTTATGATTTTTTAGTTGTTTTGTTGGTTTGTTTTTTGTTATTGTTTTAACTTTTAAGCTTCATTTTTCTACATTTGATTTCATTTACATTTAAATTTTAAACTTCCAACATTTTCTCAAGACTCCATTTGTCCTCATTTTTCGTAAATGCATTGTGCAGTTAAAAACTTAAAATGGCTGCGAGTTCTAGTTCTGTGGGTCAAAGTAGTAAAGGTCTCCTTCACAAAAATGATCCATCCTCCCCCCGTTGGAGGCATGTCAAACAACTAGAACAATTACCAGGTGGAGGGGGTTTTGTTTGGGTTTGCTCACAATGTAATATGCAATTTAAAAGCTCCTACAGTCGGGTGAAAGCCCATTTGTGTGGGGCTATTGGCCACGGAATCAGAACATGTGGAGGGTTAGATGGAAAGGGGTTGGCACATGCAAATACCCTTGCATACATCAAAGAGCAAGATGAAGCAGATGCAACAATGGCATTAAAATCCAATCAACCTATGGCAAGAAAAGGAAGATCACATACCATTAGCAAGCCACCTGTTTATCCTTCTGTTGATATTGCTGGCCCGAGATCACCCATTTTTGTCTACACCTATTGCAACTGGAGGGGAAGAGGATTCACCTCTTTCTCGCAAAAGAACAAAAGATGTACGCCCATTGGACAGGGCATATCCAGCATGACAAGCAGGGGACATAGCTAACCAAAGTGTTGGACGCTTTATTTATGCATGTGGTGTCCCATTTAATGTTGTTAGATCCCCATACTGGCAAGATATGGTGAGATGTATTAATGAAGCCCCTCAAGGGTACATTAGTCCAGGGTATGAAAAGGTGCGCACCACCTTATTGTCAAAAGAAAGAAAAAAAGTTGAAGACTCATTGTTACCCATCAAGAGTCAATGGCTCGAAACAGGAGTGTCCATCGTTTCTGACGAATGGAAAGATACAGCAAATAGGCCATTGATCAATGTGGTTTGCCGTGTGTCCTAAAGGGGCAATATTTCTCAGGGCTATATGATTGTGAGGGGCCAGTGAAGGATACCCAGTTCATTGCCAACATCCTCATAGAATCTATTGAGGCGGTGGGGCCTCAAAATGTTGTCCAAGTTGTAACGGACAATGCAAAAAATTGTAGAGCTGCAGGGTTGATGGTTGAGGCACGGTATGGACACATATTTTGGACACCTTGTGCAGTTCATTCCCTCAACTTAATGTTACAAAAATTGGGCACAAAAATTGCTTGGATCAAACAAGTTTATGAGGCAAATGAAATTCAAATGTTTGTCAGCAACCACCACATGTCCCAAGTGATCTTTCGTAAATTCTCAACATTGCAGCTATTGAAGGTAACCCGTAACATTTTTTTTTATTTTTAAAAATAATTATTAGTTTTTAAAATTCATTAAATTAATTTTATAAGTTTGTAATTTGTAGAATTTTGAATGTTTTAAGTTTACTTGTCTTAATTTTATTTCTTTTGATTTCTTATTAGGTTGTTGAGACTTGATTTGCCTCGCACACGCTCGTCTTGAGACGGCTTGTGAAGGTGCGAGAGGCATTGAGTGGCATGGTTATCAGTGACCTTTGGAGTATATGGAGGCAAGCAAACAGTGAGAGGGCTAGAAATGTGAAATTGTTGATCCTGGATGAAACATGGTGGGATCGTGTGGATTACTTGCTTAGTTTTACTGAGCCCATCGTCAGTATGTTGACCATTTATCTGATATGGATCATCCATGCATGGGGTGAGATTTATGATAGAATTGACTCAATGATTCTGTCAATGAAGACCATCATAAATGCCAAAGAGCAAGATCCTACAGAGACCTTCTTCAAGGCTGTCCACTCACATGTCATTGAAAGGTGGAACAGAATGACTACTCCATTGCATCTTCTTGCTTTTGCCTTGACTCCAAAATACTATAGCGCAGAGATCCTTTCTTTGCCTAGGAGGGTCCCACCATATAGGGATGTTGAAGTTACTCGAGCGGTATAAGGCAGCATTTTCTAGAATCTTCCCAGATCCAGAAGTAGCAGACATGGTTAGAGGCGAGTTTGTGAATTTCATATCCTCCAGGGATCACTCCATTAGCGCTCTTCGTGACAAATACAAAATGGATGCTTATTCGTGGTGGTACCTCCATGGACAAGCATACCCTTACCTCATGCCACTTGCAATAAAAAGTTTTATCACAAGTAAGATTTTAATTTTTTTAATTTCTTAACTCTTTCTTTTTTACTTTATATTTATAAGTTTAAAATTTTAATTTTGCATTGACTTTGCGGCTTGCCTCAATAGGTTGCGAGTTCTTCTTCAGCTGAGAGGAATTGGGGTACATATTCATTTATCCACTCAGTTAACCGCAACAACTTGGGAGCAAAAAAGGCGGAGGATTTGGTCTTTGTGCATTCTAACCTGCCCCTTATATCACATAAGAAGGATAAGTACAGGAAAGGGCCAACAAAGTGTTGGGATATAGACCCAGAGACTCCAAACTTGGATGTTCCCATTGCCCAACTTTCATTGCTAGACCCGGACCTAGATAGTACTTTGCGTGAGCTGCAAAGTGGGGCTAGCAGGAGCTGCATTGCTGATAGTTCTGGTTGTACTCCTGGGGCTTGTAAATACAATGAACCACATGATGGTAATGATGCTCTCGTTGAAGACATTGGAGAAGATGCAGAGCCATTAGACTATTAGTCTATTACTAATCACAATGTTGATGTATCTTGATTCTTCATTTTTGTGTTTACAATGTCAGATAATGATAATACGTTTGTAACATTTTGATTTGAACAATGTACTGGTTATAAGTTCGAACAATGAATTATCCATATGTTTTAACTTTTGTCAGCTATTTCACCTATGTATATTTCAGATTTGTTTAATCTATGCATGTGTAACGCTAGAATTTTGCTTATCTTGTTACTTTTCAAAATATTTTTAATATTTTATATGTATATTGTACTGCCGTACCCAAGTGCCGTACCCGGGCCTCCAAAAAAATTGCCGTACCGACGTACCGTATCCCCGTACCCGTACCCGAACCGTACCCACTACCTAGGTTTAAAACTAAACGCGAATTACACTCCCAGCCAGCAGTAAAGATTGGAAGTTGGGAATTCCGTAGATTTAAAAAATTGTAGATTGTGGAGGCCAAAGAAAAATAAAAGAAATAAAAGAAGAGAAACAGAGTAGGCCAAAGGAAACAAATCAAATGAAATCATGGCCAGTTGAACAGAACCAAAGTGAAATTTTGAAGGAAAAGAGCAAATCAACACTCATCCAGCTCCATGTCCTCACTCGTTGCTGCTAAAATACATTTTAAAGGGTCAAATACCAAGAAAAAAATTTACGTTTTCACCTTTTGAAGGGTTTTTTTTCAAGTTAATTTTACTTGTTTAAATTTTAAATCAGATCTGACCACAGTTGGCCTGCATACTGTATCCAGTTGTATCTTATACAACCCAATTATGGGTTTATATCTGGATACTGCTGCATACAGTATCGAGGGCTGTTTGCAAGTCACGCCATACACATATCCAGCACACAAATACATGCATCCTACCCATAGGGGTGCCATATCCTGCAAGTGCCTAAAAACAGTTAGTTTATTGTTTCTTAGTTATCGTACCAAACTGTCACCTGCTTTATATATGCTATATTTTGGTATATATGTCCATGTACAGTTCTAAATCTCTACTCTGGCAAATTTTATAACTTCGATGATTTTAGATTGTCCCTTCAAAAAAAAAAGGCCATGCTCTTCTCTATACAGATTATGACAAATATATAACAAAAAGACTCGTAAGCGCCTGATGCATAAACCACTTAAAGCTTATTATAATAAATCTCAGTGCCTCCAAGAACACAAAAGTGAAGAAACAGATGTATCAAAGAAAAATTAAATGAACTTAAGAGATTGATTAGATTATCATATGGACAGAGTCGGAGACCATTTATCCAATATCAAAAAAGTATATGGCAATTTTCTGCTGAAATTCTTCACTCTCCCCAAGCTGTTGCATGTCAAGAAAATGCAGAATAAAACTGCACCAATGGAACCGATATGTTCTAAAAAACTCGGCGGTGCACCTACTTCTGGTGCAACATCTTTGTATACCAATATCTAGTAAACAACTGCGTTTCTAGAGTCAAGAATTGAATCCATAATACATGAGATCATTGAGATGCTATGCAGCTTAGCAGCTGTTATTATTACAGTTCTGCATGATTATTGATGTCACAAATGGGTGTACTGTGTTTTATATTTTTCACAAAGATATCATATAACCACAATTCAGAAGCCCTGATTCATGATGGGGTGAAATACATAAAATAAATATTCTGTTGGGGGAGCACGAAACCGTCACAAGTAAATCCGCCAGAGAACGAGTAAATCAGGTTCAAACCAACTAACGCAGCATTCCAGGAAAGTATTCACTTGAGCTTAACACAACAAACTTCCCACAAAACAACTCCAGAAAGTGGTAACTTGAAAATCCAATTTCACAATTATAATGGTAGACCATGGAGGGGTTAATATAGAATATACTGAGGACAAAATCAAAAGCCTTCCACTAAGAATTATTGTATCTTACTGCACTTTCATTTTCATATATTGATCAGCAATATTTGATAAGGATTGAATTGAAACACGAAAACCTGGCCCCATCTGCACCCAATGCACAGCCCAATATCAAAATCCATTCATTCCACCAGAATCTACAACAATTGTAAAAATGGAATAACACAGTATAGACATGAATGAAAAGACAGAATACATGAATCAATATTGTAATCAGCTTACAGTGCTAGTTAATGTAAAGCTTTTTACATATCCTGCATATTTGGAGGCTGCACCAAAAAGAGCATAAATTTACAAAAATGTGATGAAAGAAATTATAAAATATTCTTGACTGGAATCATAAAGCATGAAACCCATAATCAAACACCCAAAGGATGTGTAGCATATACCACAACCATTGAACTTCTGAGATCAGAATTCAAGTACAAAATGCAGACCTTCAAAATGAATGGACTGATAAATCATATTAAACTACATAAATTCCAAAACACAAAAAAGTTAAGAAGATAAAGTGGGATTATAATAATAAATAGCAAAGTACTGAACTTACTTTTTTTCAGGCCTACTGGCTTGGCAGAAAGAAGAGCATTCAGAAATGCTGCAATATTTTCACGCAAGGCTTCCTCTTGAAAGCTAGCCTGTTATATAATATTAATATTAACTTCAGTCGACAGAACTTCAAAAATCCAAAAAATATACATAACATCGGATGACCTTCAACATGTTCAAGCATAAACTATCTAATACAATCATTCCCTTTGCATACTTAATATCAGCTAACATCAGAATCAAAATTTATGCTATAGCAACGGATTACTGCATATGTGGATGTTTCTTTGTTGAGATGATGATTATGTCCACGGACCACACCTACCACATACAACTTATCACACTTCAGTTCCAATCATACACTACTATTATTAGTGGCTCAAAAAAACCAAATAACACATTTGTTCGATGGCATAAATGTCAGAAAGCATGCATTCATTCAAGCATTTTATAACAGTAGCAAAAATGGGCATAAGGTATGAACTTAACATTTAAGCTGCTAAGTACCCCAAGCTAAGATAAAGAAACATGTCTTTGTTCTTGTACACTTTCCAGCATTTTATACAAACAAGATGTACTGACTGACCCACAGACAAAATATCCTCAACAGCAATTAATTAGACATTAAGAAAATGTTAAAAAGTGAATTTAAGGTTCTAGAAATTCTATTTTCCGTACAGATCTCCCCTTTGATTACCTGCCTGCTTTAATTATGTTTTTGTGTTTCTCTTTTATCTGTCAAGCAAGGGCCAGATTTTGTTACAAGATTTATTCTGACTGCAAATTTGGCATAAATCAAACGATTCATGCTGGAGAAACAATCAAGTTGTAGGGAAAGAAATATAGGAGACATTCACCAAGGAAAATTAGGCATCTTGAAAGAGTCATCTAAGACCATTTTCAGTTTCCCATGCAGAAACATTAGAAGCAGATTATTTTTAAACCCCCATTACTCCATTAAAAAAATTCATTGAGCACCCTTCTTCTTCTTCTGTGCTTCGGATTTACTTGGCAATAGCCTTCTGTGATCATCAATCCTTCCTCTTTATTTCCTGCAGCTGAAGCAAATGATAAAATGATGTATGATGATCCCGCACTATGTACATTCAATCCATCAAAAACAGATTTCACAAAAAATATCTCAATCTATGTGCATAAAATGTCGGACTGTGATTGGTACATGAAGGACAAGAGTGGAGAGAGACCATGGACATAAAAGATTGAATAGCCATTTAAACCCTGCGCAACTCTAGGTAACAGTTTTTTGGCCACCACATGATGACATCAATGTGCAAAACAATAATTTACAAAAGAATTTAAATTTTTAATAGAGTTGGTCACCGAACGTTTTCTGTTTTCGTCAATTTCATGTAAACTGATATTCTGAAAAAAGAGAAATGCATCTCTATGAATCAAGTTCAAAATCATTCTTATGGTTTATTTCTATTAGGATGAAAATATGTGATAGGATTGCAGGCTAGAGCTCTTTACATAGATAACTATAGTCAAGTAAATAATGTTAATCAGGCCAACATTAAATATTACAGCTCCAAGGTCATGGGTATTTCTTTTTTAACATGTTAATGATGGGTCTCCGTGTGTGGTAACACTCAAGCTCTCATCTATGTTCAAACTGCATGCATGTTTACTAATCTCTACCACTTCCCACAGACACCGCTTGAAATAGAGCTCCACCACCAAGATTGCCAATAGTGCTCAAAAAAAAGGTGATGTTAGGTTGAAAATGAGTGTTTATTTCTATTATCATTCTAGAAGAATTATATGTAGATAGGATTTTAAGCATCAAATTTGCCTGTGAAATACAAACTTCTCATTAGAAAAAATAAAGTTTAACATATTTGGATTGAAGAGTTATCTAACACCGTTTTTAAACCCATTGGTGTTAACTATATATGTGTGGAAATTAACACAAATGGGTTTTAAAACAATGTTAGATAAAAGGGCTAGCTATTAACAAGAACGGGAACGGTTGGGTTCTGCACCCTCCAACATAAAAATTTGGATGCCAATGAGGAATAAAACCTAAAGGTGGAAAATATAGCTTTTCTTCACTTTTTACCCTCCAAGTCACCGTTGAGACAAAAGTGATATCTAGAAATCAATAGCCGGTATGATACGTGATTTGCACAAGATAATGGAAACATTCAAGTCAAAATTCCAAACGGTTAAGGATATAAAGAAATCCACATGTAAACTACAAATTACAAATTTAAAAAGTACACACAATGGAATCTCAAAAGTAAATAAATGGTTTACTGTTTACCAGAAGCGATTTTCAGGAAGACAGGAAAAGTATATTGCATAGACTTGACATGATAAACCTTCAATGTATATGGATACCAAGCTTGAAACTTAGGTGTATACTCAATATTGGTTGTCATTTAATTCAAGTATTAATGCCCACTAAAAGCTATAAATGGAATCCAGTGCATAATGTTGGCAGGATGGCTTTGTAGAATGGTGTAATTCTGCATCCAAGTCACAAACTTTATTGTAGTGTTTGAAGCAATAGACAAAGGAGAGTTATAGTGTCATCGGCTTTGTTTGTATGAAGAAAATGTAGTTGAGAGACACTGGATGCCGTCCATCATGGAGATCTTAGGGAAATATCAAGGAGTCTATTACGATGCTTGAAGATTGTATCCTTTTCAATTAAATTCTTTGAAACCAAAGAAGTATAAAGATGATATTTCTAAAGTAGAAAGATTGAAACCCTAATTTTTCTACCCTGAAATTGAACTGTTGAGATTTAGACTTTGAAATTAAACAAGTATAAAAGATGTTCCTTATATTGACGGATAATTTAAGGTGAATTTTTCTTCCCTGAAATTGAATTATTGAGATCTAATATCAAATAGTTTCCAAAAGCAGATGGTCTGCTTGTTGGATTTTAAAGGAGAAATTGGAAGATATGTGGTTTTTTCAATGCTTTAATGAAAGCACTTCAAAGAAAATTTATGATTTGAGGCTGACACACGCATAAGAAGTTTCCATACTTTGACAATATTCTATTTCCAGGTTCTCCTAATTTCTCAACTTTTAATTCTCAAATTAAGTCATAATTTAAATGTATGGGTTTATACAATTTAATATCACAAAAATATATTAGATGAGGATTTAATTAATATGTTGCAATGGATAAATCTGACTATTTATTTAAATTAATTTAAAGACAATTAAAAGAATGCAATGAATGGATGAGAATTGATAAGAGCTTTTTGCTTATATTAATTAAACTTAATTAAAAGATTTTCCAAGAGTTTAATATATTTGGATATGCACCAATTTTAAATTTAAAAGCATATTTATAGCTTTTAATATTGAAATAGCGGAGAACATAAACTTTAAGGGTTATTTATAGAATATCCATGTGAGGATAAAAGAATTAGAAGAATAATTAAAGGATATCCTTTAATTAGGTATTTGGCAGATATAAAAGCTATTTTCACCTTTTATCTAAAAATATTTGTAGGAACTTAAGCGAAGATTTAAAATTATATTTTATTCAGGATGAGGATGGATATTATTATCTAAGCATAATTATGGAATTTCAGAGTTGGTGCATGTTGTCCACTTCTTTTTATATTCTAGATTTGTAATTAAAAGAGAGAATATCTCTATATTGTTATCATCTTTCCTTGAATTTGCTTGAGTTCTTGTTTTTATTTCAGCAGTTCTATAGCCTAGGTTTCAAAAATGTCCAATACCTTTGAATTAATGGAGAGCGATTTTATATTCAATGTGATTGATAAAAGGTGTTGTGGTGAATTTCCCTTGATCTTTCTTCGCATGTTATCTGGCTCCATTTTCATATCTAGGTTATATCTCACCTTTGTTTTGTTATCTCATTATGTCAATCAAAACACAAAGTTTTGCATGTTTTTGTTTTCTTGTGTTGTGATCAAGTAGAGGAAAGGATTAAAATATCTTGGTGTATCACCCCTTTTGTGTTTCTTTTCTCTTTCGTTTTCCCCCAAAAAATTAGACTGCCACTGGGATAGAAGGAACCAACCTACTCTAGAGATTGTACTTGAGATAAATGTCCCCCACCTTAGTACATTCCATGTTATGCCTAAACTGCAGGTAGCTTTAGATCAGATATCTCAGTGCATTAACTGTTTGTGGCATGCCTGATGGGCCCAAATTTCACTCTTTTTGTTTTCAAAGAATTAGAAGTGCAAATCCTCCTGATCCAAAAATTTATAACTAAGTTTTTAGCGTGAATCTTGGTTTTCTTTCTTTTTGAAGCAAATTCTATCACCTGACGACTCTACTAAAGATCCAATTTCAAAGGAAGAACGGACCTTGCCCCTTTTTCAAAATAACTAGCATGTTACTGTATCCAAATATAATCATGGCATAGCTGAGAGTTAATTCTAGAATGTATCATGGGATTTGTATTGATCCACTACAACTATATGCATATGACATGGTATTCCAAAGGGGAGGCTAAGGGTTTCTAGCAACTTCCTATATTCACCGGAGATGTCTACAAATCCAATAGACCACATGTCAAGATTTTTTACATCCATATATGTTGCTTAATATGGGCAGTAACAAGATGAGGCTTCCAGCTACTTTGATTTTTGTATCCACACTGTATTGTATCCTGTGGTCTCAAAAAATTGTTGCATCCATATGAGCATAGTATGCCAACTTGGTGAATACTTGCCGAGTTAGCAATTATCCAACCTGATCAAAGAGGAGGAAGATACCAAATCCCCTATAAAACATCTTAGCACACCAAAGTTAGTCCAATGACAACAAAATACATGTACTATTTCAAGTAACAGACTCAAGAACTCCACAATGCATACAAGATACCAATGTTCATAATTTAGGCCCCTGCCATTTAAGGGCTACTTTGTACTTGTTCTTAAAGCTCAATTTCATTCAAATATTGCATGTTATGATTCAATTACCTTCATAGAAGAACTCTCCCCAAGACTTCATTAACACTGTTATTCACCTTTTTGACCTAGTGTCATAGAGCTACTAGCCCTTCTTGACTCCCAAACCTTATTGTCTAAAACTCTTTGTAAGGACTTAAGATATGTCATGATTACCAATTCCTAAAATACCCTTATGTGGGCTTACAACTCACGAAATTTTACCCCAGCTTAACTCCAAGCTTAACCCTTTCTAATTAGCCTTCTTACCGTTTCTCAATTAGGTCTAAGGGTCTAGTAACTTGTTGAAAACCTGTCCCAGGAGTTCTTGGATTGTTTAGAACACTCAATTGTCAATCAAACATCTCCTAGAACAAATTGGCTACATATCCTAATACCCAAAGATCTTGTTCTATGCCAATTTTCACCAATTTTCAGAATCTAACTCCACTTCAAAGGAAGTCTTTCAACCACTTGTCACTTTTCAAGCAATTAGAAACTTCAATGCTAGGTCAATCCAAGACTTAAATACACTTGTTTACAAGGGACATCCATTGTATTTGCTAGTTTCTAAGAGCTTCATAATCAGGCAAGTTAGCATGGTTTGAAGGATCTAGATTATGGTTGTCCCAGCACAACCTTGGTAGGATCCTTAGGTTTCATTCATATCCCCAAAACACAAGAATACACAGTTTGACTTTTAATACTCTACTTCTTACCTCACTCTTTGTTTGTAGCTTGATACTTCAATGCATGACACTTTTTACCTTCTAAGCCTTTCCTCTACCTTTCTCCATTTTCAGGTTAGCCTACATACTTACCTTGATTATGATTACATGCCATTCAAACAATGTCTATTCACCATACCCAGGGTTAGTAGCACTTTTCTAGTAAGAGTTGTTCTGAGAGACCACAGATAAGGAGCATTATAAAGATGGCCTAATGTGAGATGACAATTGGGGAATTCAAGCTAGATTCTCCTGGCAAACATCTGTCGGTACAATACTCCCCTTAACATTTTTAAGTATCCTCGATGCAATACTTCTTACCATGCACATGCGGATAAATTTATGCTCTTAAACTAGACCTTCCGACTGTAACAGGGTATCTTGGCGACTGTATTCCTGTAGTTTTCTCTACTTCAATGACACCTATAAATAGTTGTTCATGTAAACTGAAGTTTCCACCTTCATTAATCCTTTATGGTCGATCTTAGTCAACAAGTCTTAGATAGGTATTAAAGCCAGAGGACTAGTTTATTTGCAACTACTAACATTCTTGTCCTAAACCCTCAGGAAACTAGGAGTTTAGCATGCATATGGGACAAAATCTGATATTGATCCAACGATTTGACCTGATCATGGTGTAAATCCATTCATCTTGAAACTCACAAGAGGATACTGTAACAAGATGACCCCTATCACTCACTGCTCACAACGTTAGGATATCCAAGGTAAATTGGACCGGATAACATTGAAAGTTATGGCACATTTTTGCGTTTTCCAAACCCTAGTGTCGCAAGCGATGATACAGACTCAAGGCTCACTTATTTAGGGAGATCTTTTGTTTGACAGTGATTCTATAAAGAGAAATTCTCCAAGAGCCTAAAACACCACTGCAGACTTTTCTTCACGCTTACCAACCTTCTTGGGAGCATAATGTGAAGATGTTATAACATAGGTGTTAGGGACGTCGCAAGATCTTGACCTAGTCAGTGGATCACCTAGGACTGTGGCAACAGTATTACCAGTATTTATAGCATATCCTGGATTCACACTAACAAACCGGTGTCTTACATGAGTGTGCACCTATTTAAGCAGTCCATATCCATGCTATAACAATGTCACCCCTTATGTTCTCCGCACAGTTCAAGGAGACTCAGTGCAACGATGGCTTTTCAAAGAGAAATTCATCAACAAGAGTAATCTCTTACCTTGCATAACACATTGCCACTACTCTCTATATGAATATAGTGCTGTCACTGATAGCTCTAGTCAAGACGGTCTTTGGGAAACACCTCCTTCACACTCTTTTCAAAAGCCTACACAGTCCACTGTCATGACCTGCAATAATAATTCTTAAAGCTATAGAACTCAACCAAATGAAATATACGTACTTCATCATTTATCCATCATATGATATTCTCATCACATTTTCACAAGCTTATACTCAAGATAATCCTAAAGACATTAATAACACCTTCAATGTACATCTGGATCCCATGAGAGGCTTCTTAGGACTCTGTAACAGACTGAGACATTCTCCTAGAGACTCCAGGTAGCCTCATGGGACCACCTCCTCAGTAGGTCGTAATACCTCATTTATGACCAAGCCTAAAAGTAGTTACATTAGGTGACGTCGACAGGTTACCAAACCGATGGTAAGGATTGCGCTATAGACAGGATGTTAGCCCTGGGTTAGATAAGTCGATAACACCTCATGTTCATCCCATAGGGTCTTTTTACAATCGATTTAAAATAGTTGGAAAACTCTACATCAGAGTACTTGCCAATTGTTTGGGCATAAACAAATAACCGCCCATAAAACTCGCCAAAAGGGGCTCGCCAAGTTGTGGCAAGTACTCGCCAAGTTAACTCAGCAAGTACTCGCCACAACTCGGCAAGTCCATGAAAATAACTCACCATACGTTGTGTACACGTGGAAGAACACGTCTTTCACACTCAAAAAACGCTGCAAATACACAGTTTTTGCTCTTTTTAAGGCCCTCCACTCCCTCATTTTCACTCACACAACCATTTGAGTTTGCATTGCTTGTGTTGAGTGGATTTTAGAACGAATTCGAGGAGAGAATTTGGAGAATTGCATTTGGAGGTAGGTTTTTTTTTTTTTTTAAATTCTTTCAAGTTTTTTCAAATTTTGTGTATATTATTTAGGTTTTATAGATTCATATTGTGATTCTAAATACATGTAATGTAAAATCGAATGCTTGTAATTTTTTATACTCATTTGCAGCCAGAGGTATATATATTTTTTTAACGCAAATTCATTGTAAATTAGTTAAATTTTATGTATGTGTATTGTAATCGATTCGTTTTGTAATTCTAAATACATGTAATGTAAAATCGAATGCTTGTAATTTTTTATAGTCATTTGTAGCCAGAGGTAGGTATTTTATTTTTTTTTAAACTAGCAAATTTGTTATTTCATCGCACGTTTTTTTTTTTAATTAAAATTAAGCTTACGTTTTTCTTTTTTTAAATGTGCATTGTGTTGCAGATTAAAGAGCTTTTCTAACAATGTGCATTGTGTTGCATTAGAGCTTAACAATGGCATCTGGGTCAGCATCACTAGCAGGGACCGTTCCTGCGAATGCCCATTCCAAAGCATGGAAGTATGGTGTACGTGGAGCTAGTGAAAATGAAGTTATTTGCAATTTTTGTGGCAGAAAAATGTCTGGAGGCATCAATCGTTTGAAATATCACCTTTCATCTATTGTTTGCCGAGATGTTACGGTTTGCCCCAACGTGTCGGAAGAGGCAAAGCAAGAGATGAGAGCAGAGCTGGCAGAGCTAGAGGAGAAGAAACTAGAGAGGGCAAGGGTGCAGGCAGCCATAGCACAAGCTATTAGACCTAGGGCTGGAATGACAAAGGATTTAGAGGATGATGCGACAACAATTGTGGGCTCTACTCGTGGTCCACGCATACGAACAGGAAGAGCCGGAAGAGGCACATCTTCATCGAGTTTGAGCAAAGGCATACCGAGATTTTTTGTGGCAAGGAACACACCTGGAGCACAACCTTCATTGGAAGGTACAGCCTGGAACAAAGATATGCACGAGGAAGTGGATAAAGCTTGTGCAAATTTCTGGTACTACAACAACCTGCCATTCAATGTGGCAAAGAGCCCATACTGGGAGTACTTGGTGACAGCGTTGACAGTTGCAGGGAAAGGGTACAAGGCACCCTCTCCAAAAGATTTGAGTGGGAAATTGCTTGAGGGTGCAGTTGCAAATGCCACTACCATTCTAGAAGAGCAAAAGAAACAATGGCAAAAATTCGGATGCACCATTCTTTCAGATGGGTGGATGGATGGAAGGAACCGCACCCTTGTTAATTTTTTAACAGCTTCAAACGATGAGATGGTGTTTTTAAAGTCTATTGATGCCTCTAACATAATAAAAAATGCAAAGAATTTGAGTGTTATGTTAGAGGCAATTGTATTAGAGGTTGGTGTACAGAATGTTGTGCAAGTTGTCACAGACAATGCAGCAGCATATGTGACAGTTGGGAGACTACTGCAGGAGAGACATCCATCACTCTTTTGGACTCCTTGTGCAGCTCATTGCCTTGACCTTCTTTTGGAGGACATAGGCAAAATTGATTGGGTGAGGCCGGTTGTAGAAGATGCAAGATCTATAACGAAGTACATATACAATCACCCTTGGGTTCTGAGCTTGATGAGAGAACACACAAAGGGGAAAGAACTTGTTCGAGCCGGTGTCACAAGGTTTGCAACTAACTTCTTGACGTTGCAAAGTATTTCTAGTTTGTTGACATCTTTGAAACAAATGTTTGTGAGTCAATCATGGCTAGACTCACAATATTCAAAGAAAGCTGACGGAGAGAGGGTTGCAAAGATAGTTTTTGATGATATCTTTGCAAAGAGAACTATAGAGATCATCAAGGTAATTTCAAACTTCGATTTATATTTCATTCCTTTATTTGAATTTGTTACATTATAAATATATTGTTTTACTTTTCACTTTTTTATTTCCTTTATTTGTATTGTAAGTTTACAACCTTACATTTTAATTTGTGTGTAGGTGTCAGAGTCGTTGGTGAGGGTTTTGCGTTTGGTTGATGGGGAGCAAAACCCCATGGGGTTTATATATGAGGCCATGGATAGGGCCAAAGAGTCTATCCAAAACTATTACAGGGGGGATATCGTCAGATATGGTCCCTTTTGGGAGATTATTGATCGGAGGTGGAACAATCAACTCCACCAACCTATTCATGCAGTGGGGTACTACCTCAACCCCAAGTATTTCTACTCCGACAGCTTCACAAATGTGAACAGAGAGGTTATGTAGGGCCTTTCAACATGTATTGAGAGGATGATACCAGATGTTGAGACGAGGAACCTCGTCATTTTAGAGCTGCAGAGTTACAAACATACTAGGGGGAGACTCTTTTCTTCGGTGCTAGCTATTCGAGGGAGAACCACACAGTCACCAAGTAATAAAAATTAGAATGTTTACCAAGTTACTTATTAGTTACAGATTTGATTTTATTAATTAATTATAAATTTTAGATTATCTTGTTTGTAGGTTCTTGGTGGGAGGATTGGGGAGGGAATACCCCAAATCTTCAAAAGCTAGCCCTCAGAATTCTATCTCAACCTTGTAGCGCTTCTGGATATGAACGCAACTGGAGTTTGTTTGAGGCCATTCACACGAAGAAGCGCAACAAGTTGACTCAAAAAGGCTCAACGACTTGGTTTTTGTGCAATACAATCTTCGGCTTCGCACAAGAAAAGTGGAGGCCACATCAAAGGAGCTCATTGATTTGGATGAGATAGATCCATACAGTGAGTGGACTGGGCAAGAAGAGGAAAACCCTGCGTTCACAGAGAACGAGATTGCTTCTTTTGAGAGGGAAGCTATGGAGGGAGAATCACTAGCAGGACTTCAAGGAGATATTGGATTGGATGACATCTTTGGAGGTGATCTCCAACATGCATAGAAGGAGCCACCAACACCACCTCTAGTTCTAGGATCGAGCCAGAGTCGTACCCTTCTAGGAGGAACGAGGTGACGCAGCGGAGTGTGGGGACTAGTAGAGGCACTAGACCCTCTCCCCAATTTTACTCTAGATTGGGGAAGAGGAAAATGTAATTTATTGTATATTATAACTTGCATAGATATGAAATTTATGATGATATTTTTCAATGTCAATCATCATAAATTCATATTACTCATCAACTAGTTGTTGTATTCACATGATGATGCGATTTTGTATTGTATTTGTATTCAAATCTAATAGAAAACACTTCTCCAACATTTTATGGACTCATTTGATACATTTTGTAGCTATGTGTTGCTTAAAATTTATGTTTTTTAAAGAAATTTGAGTATTTTTTAAGTTGCCGAGTATTCCCGAGTATTGGCCGAATATTGGCGAGTTTTTACCGAGTTTTTTTTTCGGGGTCTGGCGAGTATTTGGATTTGGCGAGTTTTCCTACTATGGATTTACCTATAGTGTCATATAACTGTCTTCCCTGTGCTAGTTTGCTCCTCGCTGTAGGGTTTTTTATGATGTACCTGTTCATGGGCTTCACAGGAAAACAGGCTTGAACGAACAGCAAGTTCCACATGGGGCATCCTCGTAGCGTCACTTAAGAGTTGATCATTATTTTTAACTCTGTTGCAAATAATGGTGATGTTCTACATGAATTATAAGTCAGACAAATAGTGAACTTATGGAGAATAAATCTGGAAGATAATTAATATATGCTCTCAATCAAATGACTTCTCTAGCAATTAAGGCTTTGCATATTTCATTCACTTCAACAGGTATATCCATTCAGGGTGGTTTAATTTAGATTCTACCAATTTCAGGGATAGAATTGGACGACAATGGCACCACTAAGAGGTGGTCACAAAGAGTTGAAACTTTCAAGGCAAGCCTCAATGAACAATGTAAGTTGTAGATGTGGTCTTTAAGAGTTCTTGGAATTAGAGAAGCAAATGGGCAAATATCTGCTGCCCAATGTACTGCCAATTCATCTTTTTTATCCCTCCCGGACAATATTAAGGAACTCAGAACATAAATAGTTTCTGCAATTCCCGACTCCATTCAGGGTGAGATGAAGGAAATTAAAAATTGACATAATGAACTCCTCATTAAGCAAGAAAGCATAGAGACTGATATTACAGCAAAGCAAGAAGAATCCTTAAACAAATTGATAAATCATGAGCATAGGTTTTGGGTTCAAGTGGCCAAGGGCAAGAAAATACCACCCATTATCAAGCTGACTATTCAAATCAAGTTAACTGGGGAAAGTGCTACAAATGGAAACCAGCTTAACCTCTCAGTTTGCAGTCTTCAAAGTCAAGTGATCCTTTAGAGACGGAAAAATTTTGCTGATTACACTTCTAAATTATGTCAAAAGTTCTTTGATAAAAATTGGACTACATCTAATCCAATGTTGACCATTAGGTCATATTGTACAGATGATCACTTGCAGACACTCCGGGCAGAAATAAACCAATATTATGAAAATAGAACCATAGATCCATCTGCCCCAACTAATTTATCAATGTCAATTTGGAAAACTGCATAAAACTCCCAAAAAAGGAATCAAGGAAGCATATATCTTGGTGAAAAAACTTGTGTGCTTGAAGATTTGAAGATCGCCATGGACAATATCTTCGACTCCAAATCATATGTAGTATCTATGTATGATTAAGGAATTAAACTTGGATTACTGTGGTTAGAATCAAGTTTTGTTCTGTGCAATATCTATTATCTAATGGGTTGTCAATTTCTTTTCATTAAGTTTGCAGTGTTACAAAGATCACCTTCCCATTACCTTCACATGCAAAAAAATGCAAAGATACAAGGAGGATGATTCATAATGTTAGGAGTAAGAAAAATGGAGAGACTTGGTACAATGTATGACCATCAACAAATCCGTCCACAGATAAGTGGCCTTTAATGTTCTTATGTGATCTTGTCAAATCACTTGATTACAGAATCACATCGCCTGAAGGCTGAAGGCTGATCTAAAGGTGCAAGGTGCTTCCCAGCAACAGGGTTTAATTGACCAAAAGGCCCTTCCTATTAAGGGGCTTGTTACTTCAGTAGTATAATTAACCGAAAGGCCCTTCCTAGTAAGGGGCTTGTTAGTTAATTGGTATGATTGACCTGAAGGGGCTTCCCCGCTAAGGGGCATAATTGACCAGAAATACCCTTCCCAATTAAGGGGCAAAATCAACACAAATGCCCTTCCCAATTAAGGAATAAATATTGATGCTAAAGTCCCTATTCAGTTAAGGGGTAAATGCTGGCCGAAAGGCCCTTTCTAGTTAATGTGTGAACGATAACCTGAAGGAATTTCACAGTTGAGGGGTAAATACTACCCTGAAGGCTTAAAGTGTAACCTTTTAACGGATTAGTTCATAGTAAGAGAGAATGTTAGTTTATATGTTTTATTTATAATATTTATTATGAAGAAAATATAAACTGCATTTATTTTTAAATATTGAGTTGTATTTTTAAATATAATTATTTATTTAATTAGTTGACTTGAATATTTGTTTGTTATTTTTAATCTTTCTTATGAACTAAGCATATTTTGCATTTATTTTTAAATATGGAGTTGTATTTATAAAATTTTAATTATAAATATAAAAAAATAATATACCCTAATACATCTAAAATATGTTAGCATAGATTCTATATAAGTAAAAACTAACCTTTAAACTAACCTAAATATTTTACCCCGATACATCTAAAATATCTTAACATAGATTCTATATTAAGTAAAAACTAACCTAAATATTTTACCCCGATACATCTAAAATATCTTAACATAGATTCTATATTAAGTAAAAACTAACCTAAATATTTTACCCCGATACATCTAAAATATCTTAGCATTATTCTATATAATATACATCAATAATATTTTAACTATGAAGTAAAAATAAAAATTATTTACCCCGATACATCTAAAATGTCTTAAGCGTAGATTGTATATAAGTAAAAACTAACCTAAATATTTATAGTGTATAGATATATGTGTTGCGCATAGTTGATTTAGGGTTTGAGATATTTATATATAGTGATAATAATATTTGCAATAAATACTATACATCACTAAGAATTAATATAGATTTAATATAGTTATTTACCAATTGTGAATTTCTTTCGCACAATGATGATCTTCACACTTCTTCACACTTCTTCACTTATTATTTATCCTGCACTAATGATCTTCCACGCTTTCAAAATAAATTACATTTAAGTGTATAATTATATATTTTATTTTATGTATTAAACACGAGTCAGCATTATAATATTATATATTATTTTAACCATCAAACATTAGTCGGCAAATAAAGAGTTTTTGCGAACAACGCACGTCATTACACTCCTTACCTGCCACTGTAGGAACACCTCTCAGTGTAATAATCATTTTCCAAGTTTCAAGCATTAGTTGCAAGGAAAACCAGACGGTATTGTCAAAAGTATTAGTCATTAGAATAGACATGAAGAGATTAATATGTTTCATATAATACATAAAATTTAAGACTATGATACCGATACGACGGGGGTGGGGGATCAGAAACGGGTACGGGGGGATACGGCAGTGGGAGCAGGAAGGGTATGGCAGCCGTACTCGGACGTATCCGGGGGGTACCCATCGTACCCTGCCCGCTCCCACTGTTGCATCCCCCCAAAAAATGAAGTTTTTTTACATGTTTTTAAAGTTAGATAATAATAGCTTAATATTATATATAATATTTTGTACTATATAAAATAGCTTAATATTTTGTACTATATATAATAACTTAATATTATATATAATATTTTGTACTATATATAATATAATAGTATTATAGTGTTACGATAGTATTATAATTAATATTCTTATGATGTCATTTTAATATTTCTCATGCATTATATTATCCAAAATCGGATATTATTAATAATGTTAGTGAGGCAATATATCTATAGGGATATAATGATATAACGTTATTTATAATGTCGTATAATGTTGTAGCGTTATAAGTGTTAGAGATTTATAAAATGTATAAGATTATTGTATGTATATAATGTAATAGTAATATAAAAAGTATAATGGTTATAAAGTTCACTATTATATCATTTGTAATACTTATAATACTATTATCTTATATATTTTAATTACAATGTTTGACGTTATTATATTTATAACATTCACTTATTTAGCTTATAACTTATAAGTTATCTACTTATGTTGTCTTTTATCTTGTCTTTCATATACATAATGTGTGGCTAATAACTTAATTCCTATTTAAAAGGCTGAAATTTATATATTTTTAATTTTTATATATTTTTTGTACTACCGTATTCAACACCGTATCCAGGGCCAAAAAAAAAATTTCCGTATCCACGTATCGGATACTCCGTACATGTACCCGTATCCAAAACGTATCGACTAGTTAGGTTTTAGGCTTTGGACCACAAATGATAGGAGATCTAAACAAAGGAACCAACAAGGAGGGTTGTGGTTCAAGCTTTGGGTCGTTAGGAAGTCAAGGTACAAGCAACTTGACTAGAGGATCCATAGATGTTTGGCGTAGGCTCCACTATGCATAGAGAAACACCATGTTCCTTGTCATCAATCAAGTCATCGTCCTCGAGCTTGAAGTCTTGGCTCTCGAATTCAGAAGGAAAGGTAACGAGGTCACAAAGAAGGGGGCAACTAGGCGATGATAAAATTGAGAAGATCAAAGGTTTTAATCTAGAGGTTAATTTCATAGGACTCATCATCATCTGAGACGAGGTTAGGGGTGATTGTACTGACAAGCTCAAGGTGTCCACTTTATCCACGAAGGGAATTGATAGGGTAGTTAACGCGTTGATACTCTCATAAGGGAACACAATGTAGATCCTCAAGTGTGGGGATTTTACAGACAATATGTTGCTTAAATTGCTCAATGTTCTACGGGTTTTTATCACCTTGAATTTTATATCCGAAGCCTAAGTGAGTGAATTTGACACATTGACACGTAGATGAAGCAACTACACACATCCAATGTGTCCATGGTTGACCAAGAAGGATGTTCTATAAAAGAGGAGATTTGAAGATCATAACTTTCACTCTAATGATGCAAGGAGGAACAGTGATGGGAAACTGAATACATCCCAATGAGGGCATTTCCCTTCAATTATACCCTTACCATGTGTTCCAAGTCGATTTTAGGTTATCGGTTGAATACCATAAGGATTTGATGAATTTCAAAATAATGACACGTGTCAGAACCCTCTTCTATAAGAGCCCTTTTGAGTTGTACATTGCTAATCTTAACGAAAATGAAGAGAGGGGTATCATCGACACAAAAGAGAAATTCTTCTAAGATCAAAGAGTTAATAGGAACGTGGAGAGATTAAACTTGATCAATTGTTAGATCTCTTTAAATGGAAAGGTCTTCCCATTGTTGAAGTATGCTCTCGTATGAACCAGGCAAGAGAAATTTTTGCCCCAAAGCAAGAGGAAAGGGAATATTCATATCAAAGAGGGCTAACATTAGGCGACTACAATGCAAAAGAGAAGTCTAATGAGTTCAAAAAAGGAGATTTTTCTTGAAAGGTTAGAAAGTTACCTAATTGGATCCCATTCCTCCAAGCTGGACTATGAAAGATTGGACTGAATATGAGGAGTCTCAATCAAAACGATCTTTGGAACAGCTAAAAACTTGGGTTGTGCAGAATTTTTATTTTTTTACTCAGACCGTATGACATTAGTTGTGTTGATGGCAGATACACTTCAAGCAAGTACATTGGCCTTATAGGAATAAGGTCATTGATGCAATCAGAGTTGACACATTTTGCACTAACAACATCCGCCTTGTGGCTTCAGAATGGTTAATGGTATTATAATGGCATTGATTTGATTTTTTAGATTTTAATATATTTAGATATTGGTCTAAGGAAGTCTAACGTATACGGTAGGCTTGAACAATCTTGTAGGTCTTAGGCTAAGAAGTGGGATACGTGGAATCGATGAAAGTAATCACTTGTTTCATGTCGTGAATGTGAACCACATTTTCAGAATTCTCAATAGTGGGGCTATAAATGGTTTCGATGGTGTTGGCTGAAGCACTTTACTTCATGAGCAAGGTGATGAGATTTGTCAACCTTAGAATGATTAGGCAAAGGATTTTTATATATTAGTGAGCATTGGTCTTATGCACAACATCATGGCAATCATGTTGTTGTGTTTTATCTCTCACCTTGACAGCCTTGTTATCTCTTTCTCTTGCCATAGTGTCATGATCAAAGTCACATCCAAGAATGAACATATAAGCAAGGACTTTAAGCACTCGATAGTTCTAATGAGAATGCCCATAATTGGCATGCAATCAACAAAATTTGGTTTTGTCCTACCTCTAAGAAATGGATCGAGAAGGGTCCATAGGTTGTGAGAATGGCCGAGGTAGATGCCTTCTTAACTCTTCTCTTGTAAGCAGTTGATGGCAATTCCCTTGGTGGAGAGGGTGAAGATGAGGAAGGGAGACTCCGTTAGGTTGAGGAAGGGCTGAATCAATATTATGAATAGTGCAATTGGAAGCATTGTTGTGATTAATAACATTTATGGCTCCATCATTTGTGGCATTGCGGTTCTAAGGTCTCATGAGCACTTGAAGAATTTTATGTAGTTGTTTAGCTTGAGGTTTTTCAAACCCGTGTGTAAGCTAATCTTCTCTTTTAGCTTGCTCAAGGGCTTAATCCAAAGTGGATGCAAAGGACCTAACCTTATATTGAAGGAAACGTTCTAAAGCCGTGAGAAAAGGCTGAAAGAGGTTGTGGTCAGATAGGCCATGCTCGGCTCTATTTTCCATTCTTTTACATTGTTTGATGAAGGATTGAGCCATTTCAGGCTCAAATTGCTTATAATTGACAAAGGCATAAATGTTGTATTCATGTATGTCATGATAGTGAAATTCTTCAACTAAGGTACTAACTAGACCCTCAAGTTCAACAATGGAGTTAGCCAGAACGGTATGATACCAATCTAAATCATCACCTATAAGGGCCTTAACTAAGAGCTTGGTGGTCGCATAAGAGTTAGCATTGATCTTGTCTTTATAGACATTGGCAAAGGTCTTTATGTGAAGAGAAGGGTCGGCGAATCTATCATAGGAGATGGTTGGCGTGATGCCTCCAATGTCCATAATGGCAATATAGAGAGCTGAAGGTTTCTTTTGAATAGCTTGAAAAACCTTGTTGACATTGTCAGGTTGCGGGAGTGGCCTTCCGATAAAACCTAGAAGGGGAGGGGGTGTGAAGGGGGGCACTGATTTGTCGATCCCCACTGAATATGTTGAAGTGTATTGTTCATTTGAGCCAAATTGGCTTGCATTTTCAGAAATTGAGTGTTACTATGGTATCTTGTTTATTCATTTGATCAGTGAGTTGTAACATTAGTTGAGTTAAATCTGCAGGGGATTGATTGGATTAATGTTGGTAGCTTGAAAAGTTGTATTAGTGGTTTGAGGAATTAATTCATTGGTTTGAGAAATTGAACTATTGGTTTGAGGTAGTGTTGTGCTAGGAATAGCACGAACATGGTTGAAAAAGAAGTATGACTATGGGATGAAAAGAGAGGGCGATGCATGTTTTGGTTTGCCCCAATAGTCAAAAAGACGTTTTAAATAGGATTGCTATCATTGAAATACACATCCATATATTGGTGTATGAATTAGAGAGCTTCTTCGACAAATTAAAGAAAACTTTGGATGAATCTTTGGATGGTGGGTGTGTAGTTTGGATTGATGTTATCCTCTGGCTCACCCTACTACTTTGATTCTTCCTCATGGATAGGTTTGTTCAAGAGAGATCTAGTGGAAACCCTATTAATAGATGCATTAGGCACAAATTTCTTAGAATTAGTGCCAGCCATGTGACAATCTACATAGAAGGGTTCCATTGAGAGAAAGTGGCCCAATTTATGACTTGAGGCGCTATAAAGATGCTACATGGTAGGAGGCTAAGAAAAGAGAAGGAATTTGGAAAGGATTATTCTCTTTCTCTTCTCAATAATATAGATTAGGGTATAGGCCAAAATTGTAACTATGAAGTGTACAAGTCACGGATCTAGAAGACAATAATCCACTCTCTATCAAAGGCGTAAGGTTTCAAAGCTTAAGTCTAAGATACGGGGTGGAATCTTACCAAAATCCTAAGTTATAAGAGTAATGATAATATGCAGATGCAAATGAAATACGTATACTAGGGTTGCAAGAATAAACAAGGAAGCAAGTGCATGCCAAGGATCTAAACAAGGGTTGTATCAGCCAAGTGGTGGATGAAAGGCAAGGGCCAATAAGAACAATACAATAAACAAAAAATATGCTACTTTATCCTAGTCTATTTACATGATACAACAATCATAAATTAGTTAAAATTTGAATATACATATAGAAAATGGAAGGTTAGAGATACTTACCTTTGTGAAGACACCATCGGCACATCAACCCCTAGGGTTAGTAGCACCTTACGAGAGAGTTATCATGGGAGACCACAAGAAGGATAAGAAGAAGACCAAAGTACACCACAGTTGGAGACTCCAAAGACTTGACAAACCTTGCCAATGCAGCTACTATTCTTGAGTATCCTAGACCAAATGCTCCAAAGATAGACCTTCAAGTGTAAGCACAATAAGAGCTTAACCTTTAAAACCTTTACGAGAAACTTGGCAAGCATTGCAAACTGATAAATGATGGTGTGATTCCTAGAGAAATGACTTCAATGATGCCTCTAAATAAGGGATCATAACCTGAAGTCACAAACTCCCATAGCAGACGGCATCAACATTGGTTGATGTATTCAACTGTTAGAAAAAAATTATCAACTTGTAACTGCCAACATTAAGGTCATACAACAGAAAAGAGGTAGGAGTGGAACAAACACATAAGACCAAATGTGAAGGTGATTTGATAAGGATCTAAAGGTGTTGTAAGTGGTTGTGCAGGAGATCGCCAAAGGATCATAAGCAAATGACAAGGGAGGCGAGGATAGGATATCTAAGGCATATTGGACTACACAACAAATATCTCTCATAGGTACTATTAACCAACCAAACCCCTCCCTGAGACATCCATTAAGGCACACACTCAGGGAGATCAATGCGACAATGACCTGCAAAGAGAAATTGATAGTGAGACTGAAAAATAAGGTTTATGTATATGGAGCAAACACTTGGGAGCCGATGTGAAGGTGTTGTAAATAGGTGTGAAGTAGGTCACAAGAGGATAGTAAGAAGGCAAAGGAGGTAGTAAAGGATAGGATATCTGAGGCATATTGGATTGCACAACAAATTCTCACAGCTACCGCTAACCAGCCCAGCCTTGCTCCCGGTGATGCCCCTTAAGGCACGGACTCAAGGAGATCAATGCAACAATGGCACACAAAGGGAAATTGTTAGTAAAAAATAAAAAATAAAGTGTATACAATAAGTCCAATTTTACTACTTTTGCTGAAGACATGTTTCTTATTCAAAGAGAATCACAGTGATATGGGATCAACAAGCATTGATTGTAGGCAACAAGAAGAAACAAGAGAAACTGACATTGAAAATGGATAACAAGGATACACTCTCTTGCGAGAAAGAAGACCTGAAGACTCTTCTTCTGGATAAAGGTCAGCAAGTGGATACAAGTTATATGAAATAAGATCTAAATATTTTTGTTAAATCCTAGGGCACCAGTATTAAAAAAACTAATTTTATAACAGCCACAATAATCTGATTTTAAATATAAAAAAAGTAAACAATAATGCATAAAAACAGTGTTTTATTAATTGAATACGAACCAGCTACGACAAAAATACCAGTGTCTCAATACAATTGTTTGGAGTGAACTGGCAGACCAATTGCACCCTAAAATGGAAATGTCCCACTCAAAAATGAGGGATTCCATCCCCAAATTTGTATGCAAATGAGGGATTTCGTCCTCTATTGTTGTTGCAAAAGCTGAAGCCACTTACAGACAAAGAAAATAATTGATGAATTTCCAAGATGTTTGTACAATAAACCCCAAAACTACGTTTATAACCTCCAATCCTTCTCCAAATTGGGCGACCCCTACTAGAAATACATGCATGCTCTATAAACAAATAAAATAATAATTTTATTCTCTCCATGTTGGCACCCCATCCTAATAAGAGGAATATGCAATATTAAAAAGCTTTATCTTCACTTAATCCTAAAAATAGGATCTGATTTCTCATGCAGTCCACTCTATCCTTGGCACCCCCATTATAGACTGCTTTATTTAATTACTATCCTAACTTTGGCACCTAATAATAGAAGTACATCATTTTATTATTATTTTATTCTATTTTTTCTTTTTTACATATAATTCAAGTGTCTTTTTTCCAAATAAAATATAAACAAATACCCTTGGACCACTTATTTAATTTATTTCCCTCTTTAATTTCCTCTTAGCCTACGAAAAATAATAAGAATAGTTTTCGGGCATCTAGAATTAATTAATTCTGAAAGGGGGCATTACAATCCGCCCTTCCCATAATTGCAAGTCCCTTCTGCAAATACCACGATCTCAAACTCTCATGTTCACACAATTTGGAACGTGTATGAACGGATCTATGTGCCCTTTGCCACTCAAAGTATTCTTCACCTTATCACCATTTCCACTATGTTGTCCACGATGACCACACATCTGAAATGACTTGGAAGCAAAAAATCCACAGCACTTTCATACCTTTGGCTGTCCTCAACTTATTCACATTCCTTTTCCGAATGAAACTTGGTTGAGATAACTTCAGCATCCTCAACCTTGTGACTAAGAACTTCTGGATTAGGATCAACATTCTTTTTCACCTTGAACTCTTCACATTCAACAAGTGAATCTTGTTGACACATGCAAACATTAAAAGTCAATAAAAGATCTTCATGATTCTTGTTAAAGTCATGAACACTGTCAATTTGCTTCCCATAGGTTGTTGTTCTGAAAATTCCAGCAAACTAAAAATCAACATTAGCAACCAGTAAAGCCCTTTTTTCATGTTCATGCCCCTCAACATGGTTTTCTTGGAACTCCACCCTAAAACCTTCTTGCATATTTGATTTTTCTTTCTTCAATTCATGCCCCATGATTTCTTCCTCTCTCCTCATCACTAAGGGACAACTCTTTTTAAATCCATCAAAAGTAGGGAGTGACAATTTCCCTAAACCCTGTTGCAAGTCTCTTTGATTAGTTTGTGGCCTAGGTTCAACTCGTAGCCCACCACTGCTTCCCTTCTGATTAATAAAATTGGTGAGGGATATGGCATCTCTAGTCCCAAAGTTCCTTGTACTCCTCATAGCTAGCAGCAATATCATCCGTTATGGTAGGCTGAATTCCTGCCTTTTGAATTGCTTCCTCTCTACGTAGGAAGTTAGGTTGGAAGGGCCTAACAGTAGAACCAATGGTTGTCCTTTGATAGGGTTGGTTATGGTTCACTTCTGAAGAGTAACCTGTTTGGAGCCCTTTGTACATTCGTGCCCTACATAACTTGGATCAATTGACCCATCATATCAGCTAACCTGTTTTGTCCCTGAACGAGCCTGTCAAAACATGCATCTTCTGAGTCCCTGTTTTCCGTGACTTTTGGTTGTTTTTTTTTGCATGAAGTTCAAAGCTACAAAAAAAAATCTCTTCCTCTATTTTTTCTCTTCCCCTTTTTTTAAATTCCCTTCTGCAAGCTAGGAGGAAATTCACTTTGATACCACTGTAATATCCCTGAAAATAGTTTCTAACAGATATGGATATTTTTTGTTAAACCCTAGGGCAGCTGTATTAAAACTAACTTTTATAACAGCTGCAATAATCTGATTTCTAATATAAAAAACAGCAAACCATAAATGCATAAAAATAATCTTTTGTTTATTGAATACTAACCAGCTACAATAAAAATACAAGTGTCTGAATACAATTGTTTGGAGCTGAAGTGGCGGAACACTTGCACCCTCAATTGTCACATCAACCCCTAAAATGGAATTGCCCAGCTGAGAAGTGAGGGATTTCATCCCCAAATCTGTATGCAAATGAGGGATTTTGTCCTCTATTCTTGTTGCGAAAGTTGAAGCCACTTGCAAACAAATAAAATAATTGATGAATTTCCAAGATGTTTGTACAATAAACCCCAAAACTGCCTTTATAATCTCCACTCCTTCTCCAAAGTGGGGGCCCCCTTCTGGAAATACATGCATGCTCCATAAACAAATAAAATAATAACTTCGTTTTTTTCAAGTTGGCACCCCACCCTAATAATAGGAATATGCAATATTAAAAAGTTTTATCTTCACTTTATCCTACAAATAGGATCTGATTTCTCATGCAGTCCACTCTATCCTTGGCACCCCCATTATAAATTGTTTTGCTTAATTATTATCCTAACTTTGGCGCCTAATAATAGAAGTACATTATTCGATTATTATTTTATTCTATTTTTGCTTTTTTATATATAATTCAAGTGTCTTTTTTCCAAATAAAATATAAAAACACCCTTGGACCACTTATTTAATTTATTTCCCTGTTTAATTTCCTCTTAGCCTACGGAAAATAATAAGAATAGTCTTCGGGTATCTCAAAATAATTACTTCTGAAAAGGGGGCATTACAAATCCAGTTTGCATAAAATCCCACAATATTTGGGGATTCTCTAACACTAACATGTAAGGATTAGGTCCATTGCTCAAACTTACTCCTGCAACTACACGGTAAATTCTAATTTTCGTCATCTTTACATGTCCTACGAGATCATTTGCCCTACCCGGCTGAGCATCAACTCAAAAGGTGTTTGGTTATCCATCGAGCCATGGTCTACCCAGGGAAAGTCGTGGAACATCCCCTACCATCAAGTAACCCAAAGGACCTCTTGATATAAAGGTAGTGGTGCCATAGCTAGGAGGTTCACCACAAGCACAAGCTTGAAGCTCCCCTCCTATGTGGACGATTGCCTAGCCATCTCTATAGACGTCATTTGTTGAACTCCCAACCTCAAAGTAACGCAAGTAAACCCTTCTTGTCCATATTCATTGGGACAATGCAACTCAACTCTAACACCATATTTTTAAAAACTAGATTGCAATCTTACTTCTGTAACATTGAGGCTAGACACCTTAGAGTTAGATGAGGGAGATAATTTCCTCCATCACCTCAACACGACGGGCACAAACTACCGAGAGAGGGATCTAGCCACAACCTTAATGGCACAACTACTAAGAACACGCTCATACCCTAGCATTTAGCAAACAACTTTCATGGAACCAAGTTCATATCTCTACACTCACACAAACCAACTTGTCTATTGTTGGGAATAATATTTTAGAACTCCACATTTGGATCATGATCCACCTGTAGTAATCTAGGATTTAAAAGGCAGCGTGCTACATGTATAGGACGATGTAACATATCCCATCGATTGTACATAATGTCCCAAATACATCGAACTTCTTCAACGTCATCTGATAGTACTTTCTCTATTTGTTCCTCTGTTTTATTCATGACCTCATACACAGCTAATGCAAGGCTAATGACATCAACCAATCTCAATAGTTGGTCAAGTGTCTCAAACACATCTAGGGTCTTCTCAACACCCTCCCAAAATGAACCTCCTACAATTTTTTCAATATCTTTTGCAAGGTTTTCCTTAGAAAGCTTATATTGTGTCCAATCTACAATAAATCCAACTTTTCCCAACGACGTCCTCTCCACCTCCCTTTGCAAAGTAATAAAATTAGATGTAAATCTTGTTTCAATGGGATAGGGAAGTTTTTGCTTTATAAATGAGCAATAAAGCTCAAGGTGGAGTGATGATTAACTACAAACTTGGAAACATTTTTTTCTCGCGCAACATTACTTACCCATTCCAACTTTGTTAGATCTTCAAACAAAAGATCCAAAACATTAGATGCACATGGGGTCCAAAACAGATGAGGAACCTGTCCATAAGAAGTTCATCATTTATTTTACAATTTGTTGCATTATACATAACTTGGACAAGTTTTTCTTGAATGTCTAAAATAGTCGATTAAATGCATTTGAAATTGAAATTTGAAGAGTTCACCACCTTATTGTTTGCAATCAATATATTTGATAACTACGACACTTTAGCGCATTGTGTCAAACTATTTATGTGAGGCCTTCGCTTTCTATCCGACCACCAATCATCTACTACATTGCATCCTGAATTTCTCCAAATCTTTTTATTTTTGTTAGTTCACTAGATATGGATGTAACCTCTTCTAGCAAACTAGTTCTTATGATTTTCCAACGTGGCATTGTATATCGTTTCCCGAAATTGGCGATCCCATCAGCCATGACTTTTGTATGTGAATTCTGAATAACGCTGAAAGGGATGGCATTTACTTATAAAGATTGACCCGCCAATATATATATATATATATATATATATATATATATATATATCATGCTTTTCATGAGGCTTCCACATAGATTTCAATCAAGGTGGGGACATTTCATGTCCACTTTAAGTTGCTTGGGCAAACACTAATGAACTGGAGCTAGTAAAGGAGTCGATTTGCATCATATTGCATTGGATTTTTGCCTTTTTCTAAAGCTTTAGAGCAATTGTGGTCTTCAAAACAACAGCAATTACAATTTCCAATCAGCAGTGGTGTTCGTGGGTAAAAGTGCATTCCAAGGTATATGATTTATATTATAAATATTTCACATTGCCCATTCCTAATTTTAAAATTTTATATACTATACTATATAATCCATTTTATCTATATTGAATAGTTATTATATAATTAATATGTATAGTACAGTTAATATCTATTTATGTCGTAAAATTATATGAATTATAGGATTATTTAGCCTATAGTATATTATTTAGTTGAATTTTTTTTAGTTTAACTTTATACCACATAAATTAAATTATTAATCTTTTTTTGAGATTTTCTTTGCATAAAATCCCAAAAAAATTAATAATCTAAATAAATTATGTGTAGTAACCTTTTTTTTGTTAAATTTACCTAGGGAGACAGGCCTAACCCAGCCAAAAAAGCATGAATAGCAGGTAGGTTGTTCGCACAATAAAGCTCAACAATCCCACAAATGACGGGCATATCATCATGCCATGGAAGCCTATATTTATCTAACACAATAAATTAAATAATATAAAGTTTAAAGTTCAAACTAATAAGTATTATAGTTAATGTTTTTTGGTTTATATAAAAAAATTATTTTAATTTTATTATACTTTAATACACATTTTAATGGTGATATATAATAAAATTTAAGATTTAGTTTTCCTTGAAGTTTATATATAATTATATATACATATTTATACATCTATATGTATGTATATTTTAAAAATGAATCAAATATATGTTTATAAAAAAGTTTAGCATGCAAGTCGTCCACTTGAGATGAGATACATTATCTACTGAGACGACCATCCCTAACATATGAAATGCACTCTTTAAGGTTCAAATATCACAAGAATTATAACAAAGATTTGGTACCATTATCTTAGAGAATTGTTGGAGCAAATAATGATTAGTGGATACACACTTATTGTGGCCCCGTTTAACTAATACATGCTCATATCCTAAAGTTTAAACTATAGGATAAAGCCTTTTATATGAGCTTGGGTTATTATTATTAGAAGTTATTCTAAACTAATTAATGGTTTTGAAAATGGGTGAGCCAGTATACCCGTTTAGAGGTATTACAGATATCCAACCTTATAAATAGGTTGGTTTGACCAAATTCAAAGACAACCGGGAAAAATTAATAGGCAATTTTATTGTTGTGCTACAGAGAAGTTGCATATTGAACTTGAGAAGAAGATCTTGTGTAAAACTAGGTTTTATTGTTCGTCTTCATTAATAAAAGGACGATGCATTTATTTGGTTGTGTGCTTTTTTTAGCCAAAAGGGTTTTTCCCAATGTAAAATTGTTGTTGTGTATTCACCAATAATACTATTCACTGTAAAATACTCCTCCATAAACAACATTCACCAGTAATACTATTCACACGGCTCACTGTAAATTGCTCGGTGTATTTACCTCCCTCAAAGACAGCTCGGATCATCTGTTCTTTCGGCACCTAGGCTCGTATTTATTCTTCTCCAGTCCAGATGGCAGCGTGAAGGAAGTCTCTTTTTAAAAGATCCAGCAAAATCATTGAAGCTTTATTCACTTCTTTCATATATGGCGACTGGTATTTATTCTCTCCCATATGGCAGCGTGGAGGAAGTCACTTTTTGCAAAGATTCGGCAAAATTCTTGAAGTTTTAATAAACTCTCTCCTATAAGGCAGCAGCCATAACAAAACATGGTAAGCTAATAATGTGAGATCAGGAAACCCTTCATAACACGTGGCAAAGATCCTCTTCACATCAAACCGCCAGTAGAGGTAAGGTTAAATACTTTACATTGTTTCCACTTTAAACTTACAATCATTTATATCATTTATATGTGTGGATAGACGGTCATTAAGATATTCGCAATGGAGTACTTTGGTTCGACTCATAGACATATTCTCTATAAAACAAATTTTAAAACACAAGCCACCTTGTGTTTTAGAAACAATAGTAAGAGAACTAAATTTTAAACAAACTTTGTGACAATCATTCATTAGATTGATATATAGGGCAATTAGAAACAGGTGGTAGACTTAAGATTTATTGGGAGAGGGTCAACAGTTCAACCCCTCTCCTTGTTGCTTTTTCATTAGGTCATAAAAAATGAATATTGAAACTTCTAAAATATTAAAGGTTTAAATTAAACCTATTCCTAATATTTTTTATGAGTCTTATAGCACATTGGGTCTATGTCTTTTTTATAAGGATTTTATTCACAGAGTACTTGTGTGTGTGTGTAAATTAGTTGTCTTAGTATTATTTATAAATAATTTGCTTTTTTAAGACAAATAAAAATAAAAAATCAAATTTTTTGTTTATATTTTCACACACACACACACATATATATAAAACAAATTAAAGACTTATTTTCTTTGAAGCTTTATATATCATAAAAAATTAGTTTTATTGACTTGCGCATTATTCGAAATTAAGGAAAAATTACTTTATATGTTCAATTTTTTTGGAATAGCATCTTTTAACAATTTTAGTCTAGATAAGTCTCAATTATTAAACAGAACTAATTATAGTATATGAAAAATCAAACTTAAGGCCGAATTTATGGCTCAAAAATTTTGGGATCTGGTAATTAGAATTGAAAAGCGAACTACTGGAAGGCATGCCTCTGTTGACAGCATAAATACCTTTCAACAAAAATCCCAAGGGGCGATGTCCATCATTTTGCAAAGCATGAAAGATGAATTTCTATTACATATTGGACATCAAGAAGCACCTAACAAAGCCTAGAAACTTGATTCTATGCATTAAGGCACAAGACTCTCTAAAATCATCAAACTCATCTTGGAATTGATGAGTCCTGTAGATGAGAAAATAGTAAACTATCTTACAAAAGTCAAAAATATCAAATCACAGTTGGATGGTTACAATTGTAACCTGATCCAAGACAAGCTTTTGTTCTTCATAATACAAATACATATCCATGAAAGGTTCGGAAACTTCCGATCCATCCTAAATTAAAAATATCAAACTGAAACTGACATTCTTAATTTAAAGACCCTATCTGCTCTTCTCATTCAAGAAGAACATGGCATGTCTAACTTTGATTCAAAAGTGAATGCCACACAGGCCCTTCTCTCTCTGAATCAGAAAAATTTTGATCCCAAAAATAATGCAAACTTCAAATCAAGATTCAATCATCCTAACTTTAACAAGAATAGAAACAGTAAAAAATATAAACAATAATTTTACAGTTAATTTCAATGGTAATTGTTCTATATGCGGAAAATTTGGCCTCAAGAAAGATGATTGTCATAGGAATAAGAAAAATGTTAAAAATAACATAGGCAAGACGTTCAACAATTAGAAACCAAAACAGAACCAAAATCAACATTAGTATAACAATCAAAATTCAAACAATGATAAAACCATTGTACTCTATATTGTTGTGTGCGCATCTAACAACAATGAACGGATTCTAAATAGTGGTGCCTCATGGCACATGACCTGTATGTCTGAAACTCTCTGATATCAAACAATGTCACGATCCAATCTATTTAGGTGATATTTCTGTTTTAGAAGCTCAGAGTCAAGGAAGAGCTAAAGTGTTTAATGGTCTTATTAGCAATGTTTTAACTGAAAATGAATTTGTTATCATGCTCTCAGTTAACCCAATATACTAATAGCATCAGCTTATTTAAAGATAAATGGCTGATAAAAGATCCATCTAACATTGTTATTGTTGAAAGTCTTCAGAAAAACAGGCTGTACATTTTCAATGGTTTTGTTTCTGAATCTTTCCTTTCTTCCCATATTAAGGACGAAACACAATCGTGGCATGAAAGACTTGGTCATTTAAATTTTTGAAGTCTCTCTGATATGTTCCGACTTAATCTCGTAATTGGTCTTCCTAAAATCAAAACCCATCATGAAACTTGCGAAGGCTGATTAAGTGGTCAGCAACATATTCAACCTTTCCATAAGCATCACGATACCAATTCCTCTCAGCCTTTAGAGTTAGTCCACAACCATGTTCAGGGACCATTCGAGGTAACCTCCCTCAGTGGTGCTCTATTTATTTCCTTTATTGACTACCACACAAGGATGGCCTAGACCTACTTCATTAAGAAAAAATCTGATGCAATTTGCTAAATTCAAAGAATTTAAAGCTATGGTTGGAACATCATCTAATCTGAAAATCAAGACATTAAGAACACACAATGGAGGTGAATATGTTAGTAAAGAATTTGATGGATTCTGCACCTCATGTGGGATTCAACATGAGTTAACCACTCCGTAGTCTCCTCACCAAAATGGAATAGCAGTTTGGGAAAATAGGACTATTTTAGAAATGGCCAGGACAATGATTCACTCTTCACAAGTCCCCAAGTTTTTATGGGCTGAAGCAATGAATATAGCTTCCCATATTCTCAATCAATGTTTTAAAAATCGGAACCGGCCGAGGGTCGGACCGGAACCGAACCAAAACCAGACCGGTTCAAACTCTATGAACCGGTTTACTAAAAAAAACATAAAATCTTATATTTTTAATGAACATAATATATTTGAAAGGTTAAAAACCATGATTCCAACAATTACACACAAAATATGCAAAATTTGCTCTTGTATATATGTAAGAAAAGTGTTTATAGCAAAATGGCACAAACTCCAAGTCCAATACACAATACATATATCATATATGAGATTCCGAAACAAAATACATAAACAATGAGGCTCTAAATGGCCTCCATAGTCCGAGACTCCAAAAAAACATGCTATGATCATTCATACATTACAAATACTATAAGTTACAAAACTCTCGAATAAACTAGAATAAATTTGGGTTTAGAACAAATAAAAAAAAGAAAATGTATTAAAAAATGTTTTTTTATTAAAATCGTTGTATACAGTTGTGCAGGGTCAAACCGGTCGGTTTGACCTCAAACCGGTAAACCGATCCGGTTCTTTGACAAGTTCGTGCAAAAAACTATTAAACCGGTCGAACCGGCCGATTCCGGTTCCGGTTCCGATTCGACCGGTTTTTAAAACATTGTTCTCAATAGGGTTCCTACAAAAGCCCTTCATCAAACAACTCCTCTAGTAAAGTGGTCAAACAAGAAACCAAATGTTTGCCATCTGAAAAATTTTGACAGCTCTGCTTCAATCTTTATTCCTAAAGTTGAAAGGAAAAAGTTTGATCCTATCTCGTACTCGTGCATATTTGTTGGTTATGGAGGTCAAACAAAGGGGTTAAGAGTGTATGATCCATCTAAACATGAGATCATCAAAAATAGTAATGTCCTTGTCTTTGAAAGCCTTTTTGTTCAAACTCTTCTCAATCCTCTTGCATTTCTCTTAATGAGGAATCAGATATCTTAGAAGAGGATGACCCTATTCCAATCTCATTTGTTCCTAAAATTGAGGGGGAGCCCTCACCTCTTATAGCTCCTTCTAAAAGGCCTAAATGAGCTCAATCCCTTATTAAGGATTTTTATCTTGATGCTCTTAGAAAAATGACTAGAAGTTGACTCACTTACCACAGCTTAGTAAACTTTATATGATTGTGAACCCCAATCATTCAAAGAAGCTAGTCAAGATGAATGATGGATAGCAGCCATGAAATATGGGTACAACGAGCTTATCAAAAAATAAACTAGGGAACTTGTCCCTCCTTCCAAACGGAGCATCGTTGGCTCTAGGTGGCCCTAAAAGATCAAATACAATTCCACTGGTGAAAATGATAAATTTAAGGCTGCATTAGTAGCTCGTGGGTTTACTCAAAAACCTGGAATTGACCATGTCGAAACCTTTTCTCCTGTAGCAAAAATGAGTATTGTAAGGATTCTCGTAGCTCTAGCTGCTCAGTATAGTTGGGAAATACATCAACTGAATGTGAAAAATACATTCTTAACTGGTGATCTTAAAGAGGAAATTTATATGACTCAACCTAAAGGAATTGAAGACCCTGGGAAAAAAGTAAGTTTGTAAAATAAAAAAATTGTTATATGGTTTAAAACAAACTCCTCGAGTTTGGTATGCTAAAATAAACAGTTTATTCAAAGATATTGGGTTTATTAACTGCTCCTTTGATTTTGATTTATTTGTAAAATTTGAAGATAATTAGATTATTATAATTGTTCTCTATATGAATGATCTCCTTATTACAAGCACTCATACCAATTTAATCCTTAAAATCAAAGCTAAGTTAAAACAATGCTTTGAAATGACTGATTTAGGTCTGCTACATCATTTTTTAAGCATGGTTATCTTGTTTATTTGTAAAAAATTGAAAATAATCAGATTATTATAATTGTTTTCTATATGGATGATCTCCTTATTACAAGCAATCAAACTAGTTTAATCCTTAAGATTAAAGCTAAGTTAAAACAATGCTTTGAAATGACTTATGTCTGCTACGTCATTTTTTTAGCATGGTTATCTTGCAAGATCATAACTCTATTGTTGTCTCTCAATCTCAATATGCGTCTAATCTACTTAAAAGATTTAACATAAATAATTGTAAACCTATAGCCATTCCTATTGAAGTTGGTATAAGACTTGATCCCAAACTTGCATGTGCTAAGACTAACTCTACCTTATACAGGCAACTAGTTGGCAGTTTAATCTACTTAACTATTTAGGTAGTTTATATTCAATAATGGGAGCCTCCCCATACACAAGAAGGAAGGGCTTAGCCCCGTGACCGTTGGTGGAAACCAATAATTTGCAACACGTCAAATTATTTCACCAAAAGTTTTTGGCAACTCCACTGGGGAGAGACTTGCCCTAATGCACCCATAAAGATCTCTGAAAAATATAAAAAAAACATATTCCAAAAACAAAAAAAACCAGATATCAAATGAAAATTAGATTTTTAAGGTGACCCTATCAAGGAACGAATTCGTATCACGTTCGTTTCCCGCATCACGATGATGAAGTTTTGAGATTGGTGTTCGGCACCAATAGGTGACAAACATGAAGAAGAAGATGACCACCAAGATATGCAAATTTTTTATCAGCCATCATTCTAGACCAGCTCTTGCAAAAGTAAGGATTCTAGCACAGCGAAGAAGTCTCTTGCTTAGAACAAAAAATCTGCAATTAGCAACGGGGAAGAAAGTAACATTTCCGCAAAAGTTATGGAAAGAATATCTAGAGTAGATAAAATTGTTGCTTGTGAAGATACTATCATCAAATCCTTGTGGCTTCAATTCAAACGGATTGTTGTTAGAAGAAGGAAAATGAGAATTGCACCCGTGGATGATCAAGAATCTAAGATCCTGATGAGAAAGATGCAAAAGATATACAAAATGTTGTATGAAAAGAATGAAGATGAAGAATCTCTTGAAGGTAATGTTTTGAACTTCACACAGTTGACAGAGAAACTCAAAGCTTTGTCTTTTGTCTCTCTTCCTTTGGATGATTTTCTTTCTTATGGAGATGAAGAAATGACAGCCTTGAAAAGAGAGTTTGTGCAAAGAATTTTGAGTGTTGCAGAAGGAAATTTTGATCCTCAAACCAATCTTGAAATTCTAAATTATGTTGAGGCCATGCAAGAAAGGTATGAGCACTTGAAGCACTCCATGATGAGGAAGAAGAGATTCATCCTTCGGAAGTAGATTCTGATGACTCTCCATATTATGAAGTGTTCGTTCCTAAAAGACTATTATGTACTTCTCATGACTATCCTCTTCTTGAAATTTCCAATGAAAGTCAACTCAGCACCTTGAAGGATAATGAAGAAAGCATGAAGGTTGAACTTCCATTTATATCTTCATTTTGGTTTGACGCACCGTCTATTGGAGAGCAATATGCACCAAAGATGAGAATTCTTGCCTCTTGATGGATGATGCAGTGCTTGCTAAGAATTCCACTGATCATGAAGATGTTCAAGAGATGAACCCTCTATCCCCACCACAAATTCTTCGGGAGAGTCATTTTGAGGTAGTTACGGATGATTTTCTTTCACATCTTGACTCTTCATTTGATGCACAAATGCCCAATGATGAAATGGAGAAAATGGAAGAATCCAATTTCCTTCTCGAAACAATTGTGGATGAAAAAATAGAGCATGACCTCTCTAAGTTGTTTTCCCTGTCATCACCAAAAGAGTGTAATAATGATCATCACAGCAAGCATGGTAAAGGATTATTCTCATGTTGCATCCTGAACATAGTGTTCTTCCTCCTTTCGTGAGGATGATATAATGAATCTTAAATTGAAAGGTGTACCCTTCCCATGCAGCATGGATCTCTTCTCTCTATTTGAAAATGATGAAGACCAGGGATGCCTTAATTTGCAGGAAAGCAGCCCCCAAATGAGAAGGAATGTAAATCATGAAAAAGAAGACTTTTCAAGTGAGCCCTAGCCATATGAAGATCAGATTTCTAGTCATCTCCCCGAGGCCCAATATGAAGATTCTTCAAATGAACGTTAAAGTGAGTATGCGGTAGCTTTGAAAGAGGAATCTGTGCAAGAAATTTTGAAGATTGCAGAAGGAATTGAGGACCCTCAACTTAGTCTCAAGATCCTAACCTATGCCATGACTATGCAAGACAAGTATGAGTTCAGATGTGGATCCCTTCTTGATTCAAAAATGTCCCATAACAAGATAGAACAAACAGGTAAGCTCAATGTTCTCTTTGAAGCCTTAGTGGATGAGAATGAATGTGTAATTCTTCCTCTTTCCCGTTCTATGAAGAAGGTTGTATTCATGGTGAAAGGAAGGGGAAGAAAATGCTTGAATCTCCTATAGATGTCTTCCTTCATGAGGACAATACCTTTGCCACAAAAAATGATATCAAGGCCAATATTGAGCTAAGTCGGTATGTATAGAAAGTAATTGTTCACGACAGCAAAATGAGAAGCTTGAAGAAGCTTGTGAATGGGGGGCGAATCAACTTGTTTTCATCACTTCCGGATTCCCCGCTGATCCTAGAAATGATTCCATGTTGCAACCTTCACTCAAGGATGATGATTGCCTTTATTTTAAAGCATAGATTCCATTTTCGAGAACATGGAGGAATGGCTTCTCATGGTTATGGGGCATCAGGTCGAGACTACTGAAAGTAGAACTTCCAAACATGCAACAAAGTGGTCATTGGATGCAAAGGTGTTCTCTATACAATATCAATACGAGGATGGAAACTTGGTCTCTTTCCTTCTTCTCAAACCATGCAAAGTCATCACGAGAGCATGGGATGATCGGATGATTATCTTCGAGCTTCGGAAGTATGAATTCAGCCCACTGTTCGATGATGGTACGTACTTCATTCAACCCGTTGTCAGGTGTGTGTACATTATTCGCCCACCTCAATAATTTCCCACCATGTGCTATAATTTCTCTTTCCGTTGTGTGCTCTCTTTCAATTTGGTGTGTTTCCCTTTCAATTTGGTGTGTTCGTTCGGTTTTCCCTTGTATGTGTTTGTCGCTTATGTTAGTAGTGAAGAACTGACTCTATTGCCCAATTTGAACAAGGCACTAGTTTGCTCACCCTTAAGAAAGTTGAGGTTCTCTATTGCCCCTTACAGTCCAAGGTCCCCAAGCTAGAGCCAATTGTTGTCATGCAAAATGACTAGCCCAAAAATTCAAAGCATGACAACTAAGCCACAATGTAAAATTTTGCCTTCCGATCTTCTTGAACCCCTCCCCTGGCCAACCTACCTCCTGTGACATCATCATCCTGGCCTTGAAGATAGTCCTAATGCATTTGGTAGACATGTCTCAGTGTGCAAAGAAGTGTGATGAAATTCATGAGTTGATTCAATGAAGTTCAGTGAAAGACTACTGGAAGCCTAGAAAGGCCAATTTTGGTCATTTTGAAGCCTGTATACACACTCCAGGAGAGTTCAGAAAAGATCTTAAACATCCGGAGGTGGTGTTGGGGAGTCTTGAAAGTGTTGGAAGCAATTTAGGAAGATTTAGGAAAGTTTTTCTCATTCAGGGATAATCTGCTCAACAGCGAGTTCTCTAGGTGCAGGGAACAAACACTCTAATGGTGAAACCTGACTTCTCTGGATGATTCTGGGAGTTGTCTAAGGAGTTAGGAGGCAAACAAGTAGGCATTGGAAAGCTATGAGAATTCTCTACAAGTTGGTAACATCCATTTTGATCTGAGGTGTGAAGGTTTCTTGAAATATTCCAAACAATACAGCTGCCCATCACAGTTCCGAACAAAAAAGGACCTACATTTTGAGTTGCAGGCAGAATCAAGTCTTGAAACCAGTTTTTTTAATCTTAGAATGTGTTTTGGAGTCAAAATCATATAAGATTTGACCCCAAAACATCATCCTAAGCCTCTGAGGTGAAAAAAGCAAGTTTTCTAGCTATTTCTAGACATCTAATGTAAAATTGGCTTTCCATTTTTGGCCCAAGCGAACTTTTGACCTCCTTGAGTCCCAGGGGACAATTGGGACATGAGGGGCACAAAAGTGTGCCCTCATCCTCCTCCCCAAGTGCGCACTTTTGGAGCCATGTGTCATTGCCCCATTTGTTCCATGATACAAAAGTGCGCCCTCATTCCTCACCATGGGCGCACTTTTATGTGTAAGGGGGACAAGAGGGACACAAAAGTGCCCCCTTTTTGTAGCTCCCCCTCCACATGAGCATGGTTAACCTGGCACTAAGCTGAGTTTTTGTGTCCTCAGTGAGGGAGAAGTTTAAAATCCCCCGGGGGGACAAGAGGGACAAGAACAATGTGTCCCATGTCCCTCTTGAAGCTCCTTTGGCATGGTGCAATAAGCACCTCCCCGACCTGCAATTAAGTGTGCTTGCCGGGTTAAAGCCTTAAATGCATCTCATCCTCCTTGAACCTCCCATGCTGCCACATGTCACAATCCTTGCTCCAAGGCGCACTTTGGAGGCCCCATTGTCCCCATTGTCCCATTTGAACCAGCTTTTAACCACATTTAAACCCAAATTCAACCTAGGTTCAAGGTGTAGTCATCAGGGTGAGTTAAAACTTCATAAAACTCATTCAAACTTCTCTCCCACCACACAGTCATTTTCATGAAATTACTGTTGAAAACTCCTCCAACCTCCATTAATGGTTGTCATGCCACAACAGCAAAATGACAACAAAATTCTAATTTGATTCTACGGAGATCTGGCGAGCAAAATCATCTAAAACTTGGAGTGAAGGATCCTCCAAAAATCTAGTTTTATCATAACCATTTCTTGCATAATGAAGTAGCTGATTTTTAGGGATATTGAGGACTGAGTTTCCTCTCAGCATTCTGCCCTTTTCGAAGAATTTTGCACTTTCCCGAAGATCCGGCAGGCGAAAAGCTCTGAAACTTGGAGCGAATGATCCACAAAAAATCTACTTTCATCCGACTCGTTTCTTACACGATGAGGTGGCTGATTTTTTGAGATATGGAGGACTGAGTTTTTCTTAGTATTTTGCCCCCTTCGATGAAAATCTCATTTTCCCACTCATCCAGATGAGGGAATCATCTGAAAATTGGAGCAAGGAATTTTGGAATAAAACCCAGAATTTCAAGATTGTTTTCGTTGCAATCCGACACCTACAATGAACTTACTAAAAATAGCATGCATTCATGGCGGGGCACGTCTAGATATAGTAAGTTGTCAAAAGAGGTGAATTCTTAGCATCTGCAACCCCCCAAACAGACAACAAACATCAAGAAGCGAAAACGGTTTTAAAAATACTAAAAATAGCAATCCTCGGTAGGACCTGCTAAAAATAGTAAGTCCTAGAATTGAGCTCAGAAAGTTGTGGCAACTCCCATTTTGCTTATCTCATTGATTTTTTCCATCATCGCAAGGCCAGGAAGGTGTCTCGTGGCCTAAACAAGAAAGAAAACCCTCCACAGGCTCTCAAAACACCAGTTCCAGAAAGATCTCTGCATAACACCGTCTGATGAAAGAAGTTGAATGATCTAACTCTTTCTAATTGTGGCAAAAGGAAGTCACTCTGATTGAATTCATTCATGAAAGGAACATCATGTAGATCACACTGTGACAAGGAACAAGATCAGAGTGTTCATTTGGATAACGAGTGCAATCAGGAAAATCATGAGGTCGATAAAGAGTTTGAAAAGAATCAAGAGCTCCATTGAAATTCAAAGTCATCAAGAGGATGATCATCATGAGCATGTTGAGTGAAGCTCACTGTGAGTGAGGATGGAAGTCATCTCAGGCAATGCATACCTCGAGAAGTATTTCTAAACACTTGATCCATGCTTGATAATGAGCTCACATCTTGCAATTTAGAGAAGGTGGAATTTGTAGTATGGAGGACAAGAACATGGAACTCATTCTCATTCATTCCTTCAAGTTCCATTCAGGGATCAATCTTGCTATCAGGAAGAGGAAAACCATCTCCATGAGGAGCAATTGAGAAAGAGGGTGTTCAGACACCATAAGGATGTTTCCACTCATGGTCAGGAAAGTGAGTGAAATGTGAGACTCAAGGAGTGAGTTGATGATCTCCATATCCTGACTTTGCCATTATGTTCAAACCTTCTTCAAGGAACAAGCCAGGATGAGCTAGTCCAAGCTACCAAGGCATCCAAGACCATCATGTGTGAAGGATCAAGAGATCATCTATTCCCATGAGAGACATGTGAGCAGGAAGTGTATGAGTTGATTCCATTCAAGGAGGATTCTGGAGCCAGGAAAGGTAAGAAGGTGATGATCTTCATTTGGAGCATCATATTTACAAGAATGGGCAATCATCTCCGTTTCATTTGCTGCCATCCACTTGGTAGTGTTCTTAAACACTCACCTAAAACCTTGTGGTGTGATCATGCCTCAAGAAGGAAGGACATTGCCATCACCTCATTTCATTCCAACGGGTGGCCACATGACAAGAATTTCATTCAGGGGTAATCCTTTCACCCGCATGATGAAGGCCTATTTTAGTAAGAGAAGAATAAGCATCAAACAGTTTGAGCATCATGGAGTTGTCTCTCGTGATCATTGGGGTCAATTGTGAAAGTCTAAGAAGCAAGAAAGTGAGCCTCACTCTCACTGTGAGATCAGGAGAGAACCATCATGAGTGATGCCAACAATCATCCCAGGCTCACATTGCCATGTCTCGCAACAATGTTTCTAAACACTCTTTCAGCACTCTAGAGTGTTCTTGCATCTCGTAGGAGGAAGCATATGCAATCACAGTGTTTCAGTTCAACAAGTGGTCAGAGGTCAAGGTTCTCATTCATGAAGCATTTCCTCAAAGATCCATCAAAAGCTTCATCTTCATCGGATTTGGTCAACCCTTCTCTCTCTTTATCTCTCTTGTTCTCTCTCTATATTCTAATTTCTCATTACGAATGCATTTTTCCCTATTATGTCTTATTCACTTAAGTGACCTTCAATTCAATATTGTAATAGTCCTTTTTCATCAATAAGAAAAGGACTCATTTTCCATTCCTAGGAATGTGGAAGGTCACAAGTGATGAAGGGAAGTGAAAAGTGTGGGGGGAGATGAAAGGACAGTTTGTAATGTTATAAATTGGAATGGCTTCTCCATTCCAAAGGTTTGGCAATTGTTGATTGATTGTATGTTGTTGAGATTTACCACTACTACATCAAGCAATAAAAGTTGCAATTCTTCTATTCCTTTGCTTATGTTCCTCTACTCTCTCTCTCTCTACTTTCCAACTTTGTATACATGATAATCTTGTAAAACCAAGAAAGGTGTCTGCGCCTTTGATAAATGAATCAATGGAATTTTGTGTCTATGATTTGTTAGTCTTATCATTGTTAGCATTGTTGTGTTCTTCTAATTGAATGTGGACCTACTTTGGTTGTTGTATGTGAATTTTGTAAGCCTACTCACAACAGTAACCCTCTCTCTCCTTATTTCCCTAACTACCCTTTACCTCTCTTCACTGCAAATTCCTCCCTTGTACCTTGTACAAGCACTTTGCCACATGTTTAGTGGAGTATTCCTGTGTGATCCCCGGCCTAACAGCCACCCCACAAATTTAGGTAGTTTACATTCAATAATGGGAGCCTCTCCATACACAAGGAGGGGCTTAGCCCCGTGATCGTTGGTGGAAACCAATAATTTGCAACATGACAAATTATTTCACCAACAAAAATGAAGACTACAAATTTCATTTTCAAATACATTGAATTTGTCATGCAAAACAATCGTGAAGAACATATTGTCTATGTTATTACGGACAATACAACAAATTGTAAAGCAACAAAAGAACTTCTTATGGACAAGTTTCTTCATTTGTTTCAAACCCACATGTGTAGCTCATGTTTTGGATATTTGTTTGAATATCTAGTTAAATTGGATTAGTTAAATAATGGTATGCAAAGAGGAAAACAAATTTCTAAGTTTATATTTGATTTTGTATCACTCATTTGCAAAGCATGAACTCTCTTCTACTGAAACAAGATTCGTAGCTAATTTTATCACTTTGCAAAGGGGGGTGGAGGAGAGGACAGTGTTGAAAAAAGTTGGGGTTAGTGAAAAATTGGCACAATCTAAACTTCCCAAGGAAAGCCTTACAAAAGATAACGAAAGAATTATCTTAAAAGGTTCATTTTGGGAGGGTGTTGAGAAGCCCTTAAAAGCGTTTAAGCCACATGTCCAACTATTAAGATTGGTTGATGGCATTAAACCTTGCATTGACTTTGTGTATGAGGGCATGGAGCAAGACAATGAACAAACAAAAAATTACTAGTAGATGATGCTGAAATTTTTCGGCATATTTGTAGCATTGTGGACATATAATGGAATTTCCTACATCATCTTATACATGCAGTGAGTTGATATTTAAATCCAAGTTAATAGAGATGGATCACAAATTAGAAGAGGAGGTAAAGAATGGTTTATTGGCAAGAATAAAAAGGTTTGTTTGTGATGAATATAAAAAGGCTATGGTGTGAAGGCAGCTTGCTCCATTCAAAAACCATGAGGTATGACTTCCCGCAAGGAGGCACAGAACAACATTAACATGGATCCCCATTTATGGCAAAAAAACTTATGGGTTTTCTACTCCAAAGTTGCAAAAGTTTGTTGTGTGTCTCCACCACTAACATGCCAATGCTTCTACGTACAAAAGAAATTGGAGTACACATGATTTGATCCACACAAAGGAACCGACTAGGATCTTAAGAAACTCTCAGATCATGTGTTTGTCCGCAACAATTTACAATTGCTTGAACACAATCTTGCAAAAGAAGACGACAATCCTCACCATGGAGAAGTATCCTTTGAAGGAAATCAGGTAAATATTGATAGTATTGATGAGCTCAATAGAGGATTAGATGATGGTTTTGGTGAAGTTTCATTTCAATTTCGAGCTTAGGCTCTAAACTATGAATAATTTGTTGTCTTTTAATGTTGTTCAAGTTTGAAAGTCATGCACTCCTCAATTTCACAAGCTTTATATTTATACTCATTATTTGGTTTTTTATATGTTTTACATATTTTATTTTATGTGTATATATATAATCATAATCAGAACCAATATATGATCCAAGATACCATCTAATCAGAGGAATATGCAGCGTAAGATAAGGAGAATGTCCAATAAAAGATGTAGCCAAAAATAATAATGATTATAAATACATGTAACCATTACCAGCCAAGCAGAATGCATCAAAAGCAGATTAAAAAAGGTTGCTGTGATTCATATGAGGCATTATTCTAGAGTTTATAGAGGAAACTTCACACACCTTCCCAAGTCCTACATGCACGATAGCACATTTGTCCATCTTGAAGTCAACTCGACCTTTTTTTGCCTCCCTGATGGCCTCTGCGACATCATTTGTCACCGTACCAGCCTACATTCCTCCCAAGTAACAAACTATCTCAATCATTTTAATCATTACACGAAATTACTGCAAAGCCTAAATCCCTATATGGAGAAGGTGAAAGACGCTTACTTTGGGATTCGGCATCAACCCTCGAGGGCCCAACACTTTTCCTATCTGATCAATTTAGCAAACAAAAACAGTAAGAATTATCTGCAATACTTCATTTAATGAAAGTGAGTATGTTGAGTATGTTAAAAAGAAAACCTTTCCCAGACGTGGCATAAATGCTGGAGTTGCAATGCACTTATCGAAATTTCCCTTGAGGCCAACTACAAAATTAGACCGACAGTCAAGAGCTGAACATAGTAGAATCTAGAAAGATATCATGAGCAGATTTTGAAAAAAAAAAAAATTGTCAATTGATTATATGAGATACTGATAAATTCTGACCACCAAAACTATCCAAAAAAGAGAATACAAACTCTGCCTTTATAAACAAATCAGGTTGATATACAACATTGCTAACTTAAATTTGTCCTTTAAACTTGACGATTGTTACTTTACCTTCCTTAATCTCATTGATCAGTTCATCGCCTCCTACTACATCAGCTCCAGCAGCTCTAGCTTCATTTGCAGCTGCACCATCTGCAAATACTGCCACTCTAATAGGCTGCATAATGTGAAACGCATTACCTCTGCTCTAATATGTACATCATATAATTTGCAGTGCACTGAATACACATGTAAAATAAGATACCGTGTGTGAATGATACCTTGCCAATGCCATGCGGAAGGGCAGTTCCACCTCGAACCATCTACAATGTGAAAAGAAACTGATATCAGCACTGCTAACAGGAATAGAGAGGCTCACCCTCCAAGAAACAACAAAACTTAATACATTTATGATCCCTTAGACAAAGGGACAAATGTGGAAGCATGATGATAAGGTTTGCTGCCAAAGTGTGCTTCTAAGCATTCAATTAAGCTTCAGGAACTCAGGCTGGCCTACCATTATAAAGTTTAGATAAGTAGGTTTAGAAGAAAGACAAACATTCTACAAATAACAAAGAGTAAGGAAAATCCAACCCATAAATCAAGGACACTTGTTTGAGATAGAACGGAAAAGGTTCGAATAACAATTGAACCTTTGCATATAACTACTCCCAAATTCCAATACAGAGGGACATTATCAATCATTGGATGTCTTGGCATCAGATAGATAGGTGAAAATGGAAACTCATCTAATCTTCATGATAGTCAAAAGCGGTTCAATACTACTCAATAAATCAGTCTTGGCTGAATGTGAAGAGAGGATCACACATTCTACTCGACTCGTAGAACAAGAATAAGCTTAATAAAGTTAATCTAGATGCAATCCATCAACAGCATATCTGGATCACATGCAATATCTCTAAAGGCCCTCCCAGACCTGAGCAAACGAACATTGTGCACACATCTTATCCTGCTCCGAATTTTAATTATGCATTGTACCTATTTTTAATACCGATTTTACTTCACATTCTCCCATTTCTACATTAAATCACCATTTTAAATCTTTACACCAGGACATCTTAGGAATGAAGAAAGCAATCATAAATCCTAAACCTCCTTCAGCATTTTGTTCTCTATAAAAATGTCACTATGTTTTTGCAGATTCTCTTTGCTCAAAAGCTTCAGGGAGATATTTAATAGAGTCTTCAGTCGTGTAATAAATATATTCCAAAGTCTAATTCTGCAACTACTCTTCAGTGTATTAAAAATGCAGTTCAATGTGCTTAATGCTTCTATGAAGAACAGGAGTCTTGGTCAATTGAGTTGTGCTTTGATTGTTGTAATATGATAGTGTAATTGAGTATTACCTAAAATTAGAATCATCGGGAACTTCAGTCAATCACACTATTTCACATGCTACTCCAACTATTCCTTTGTACACCTTTGTTGATAAAAAGGATGTAGTTGACTGCTTCGTACTTGTCCAGAAAATAGTTTCTCATCCCGTGTTAAAAGTATGACCTGACAATGATTGGTTAATTATTCTCTACAATCTGCCCAATTTGAATATGGTAACAAACCAAGCTAAAATAGTCAATTTTTATAATCCAAAGTCAAACCATTATTGGTCATAACTTTGATTATCTCAAAATCCTCCGGTGTGTCATCTTTGGTGTTTCTATAAATGTGAAAAAAAAGCCAGACTGAATAGCTAATCTCTGGTTTCACAGTAATCAAGTAGAACAAACTCCCTACCACTGTAGATCAACTGATTTAAAATTATCAAATACTAATAACTTTGCTCCAACTTCAATTGGAGTAACTTTCACCTTACAAATTTACATCTTGAATTTATAAAGTATGATTCATGTATATTTTGCCAAACTTCAGTCTCCAAGAAGTATTTTAAGAAGCCAAGATATATCATATCAAATGTCTATGTCAAATTTATCTTCAAACTCGAGTTGATTCCAAGTACAATCGATATATAATATATATAATCACGACCTATAACTTTTGACCTGTCACTCTAACAAACAAATTTGGATCTCGCTCTTTTTGGACCTGTACACCTGAGTTGGCCTAATGGTGAAGAACTTGTGCTCTTGAAAGAGAGGTCACAAGTTCAAACCCTAACAGGGGTAGGATATGTACGCCTCATATTTGAAGCACAGTTAGGTGCCTCCTGAATGGTATGAGTACGAGGTATAGTTCATATGTTATAAGCTGCCCGCAGACCCAAAAACAGGCCGCCCGGTATCATGGACTATAAAAATAATTATTATTTACTTGAAGTGAATTAATCCACTGGTGTCCATCTTTGTAACTAGTTCAAAAGTATCACTAAAGAAAATCCCTTCCTCTGGACATAACATTTTGCAACTAATCTAGCTTCGTACTTGTCTAGTGTGTCATCTGCTTTGTACTTAGCCTTGTAGCCAAGTGTGCCTCCAATTGTGTGTTTTCCTATGGTAATTCTATAAGCTTTTGTGTTGGATTACTCATCAATGCCTCGTACTCGTACTCATTGTATGAAACATATTCTAACTGTATCTTACCAATGCATTCGCATATGTCATCTGATCATCTATTTAGTACACCTTGCATCATAGCATACCTTTATTCACTTATGCCCTCCAACTGTGATCTGATCGTTTTCCTCACAAAATTCATGTCAAACATTGCTGCTTCTGCATCTTGAATTGTCTTGATATACAACTCTGATGCTTTTTTCTGCCTGTTTATCTCCGTGGTCATCATTGGAACATCTGAACTTGTACCTTCTTTTCAATGTGTAATTTTCTTCAACAACTTTAACTGAGTCATGCAAGAGACATCATGCTCCCCATCACAAATGACACCCCTACTGATTAGTATCTTATTTTTCTTTGAATCATGTAACCCATAAGTTATTCAGCCTTCACAACAGCCATGAGAGATGCCTCTCTAAATTTTGTTATTATGAAACTTACAAGTAACACCTGCAACTGCTGACAAAATGCAAAGCCAGAAGCTAAGCTCGGTATCCCAAAACAAGATTGGTTTTGTATGTGTAGATACCATTGCCAAACGGTGTCCTTTCAACAAGCATCCCTTGACATTCATCACAATAAGTAATCACTGATTTTGAACTCCAACTGACTTGGTTGACTGCTAATTCTTTCACTAAACATGGGCATCATCAACTACCCTAAGTTTTGGATGGCTAATAATCAATTCACCAAACATGGGTATCATCAATCACCTAACAAGGATTGGTTGATTATTAATTATGAGTTATATACTGAATGTGGCTTAGTCATCAATCACCATAACCAGGATTGTTTGGCCCATACTCCATCCAGAAAACATGAGAATCATCAATAATCTAACCAAAATTGGTTGGCTTATGAGTTATAAACTGAATGTAGGCATTATCAACCACCCTAAGTAGTATTGGTTGGATTTGTGGCATAATCAACCATCCTAACCAAGATTGCTTCGCTCATGAGTCATCCACTAAACATGGTCGTGATCAACTACCTAACTAGGATTGGTTGGCTAAAGCATAACTCAACAATAAATATTTTTAGTTGATACCAACCAAGCAAGTGCAACAATCAAAAATTTCACATTAGAAATAAATACAAAGTCAAAATATGGTCACTACCATGTATCATTACAAAATCAGGTAAACGATCTAAATACCGTGGTACAAGTTGAAAAATGAATCTATCCCCTAGTCAACTTGCAAATATAGGAAGTTAATGTCGGTGCAGCAAGGTTAATGCTGCAAAATTTGTTCTTCTAAAGACTTCGGAAGGTAATCAGACCATCTCCTCTCCTAAATTTTCAATTATATTGTGGCATTTGGATGGACTCGTGTAGGAGCCCTCTCTTTTTCCTACAACTGGATTAAAATTTGTCATCGACGGACTCATGGAAGGCTCCTCCTATTTTAAATCTCCTGTGAGGCCTGGGCTCTTTTCTATACTTAAGCTCTCATTTGTGATCTCAAATGTTAAATGCATTAAATGAGAATCCATTGATATTTCTTATATTTCATTATGTAAAATCCTTCCTTGCACTGCATTTCTAAACCAGCAAAATGTAATAAATGTTTTCCCTTTTATGTGATTATAATCTACAGTCTTAAAAGCATGAATATGTCAACATCATTGATGTTAATAACATGAAAAGAATATGAAAGATCAAGATAGAGCACTAAACCTGATCGCTTCGCTTTGCATTTACAGACAAAAGAACGTGTGCTTCAACAGTCTCATCAAACTTACATTTGACATTACTCTGCAGTAAAAGGAATATAACATTTAGCAAAATCTTTCCCCAAATAGTAGGAACACAGTAAACAATTTTTCCATCACACTTTCTATGATTAAAGAGGCAATTAATTAATTAATACCATAGCTTATATATGATTGCCAGTCTTTTGCTTTACTAAATTAAATAAAAGCTCATTTTATATTCAAGTAGCCGTTTTCACAATTTGATTGAATCGGACACAAACTTCAGTTTCAAGATGACCCTATGCATCTTTATTGAATTTGAACTCAGTTTAATGGAAGTATAAATGTAAATATCATGAGTAGATGTGCTCGTAAATTCAATCATATACATTAGGGATAAAAAGATTGAATTTTTTTAATTTTGGAAATGTAATTTGACTTATTAGGACTGGAGGAAAAAGCTTTTGGAAAGGAAATACATGTTACAAAAAACCATAGTTACCAGGTTCGGAAATCCGATTAAATTCGGAAGGGCAAAAAAATCCGAAAATTCGGAGTTCTCAAAAAAATACAGAAAAATCCGGTTCGGAATATATATACTTATATTATTATAAATTTATATTATTGTATACTTATATAATTATATATAGACAAATCATACAAAAAAGCATCCATCTACCATAATCATCATCATCATAATGATTCTTTCAAAAGATTGCAAGAAGTTGCTTGGTCCAAAAAGGTGCAAAAATGGATTTTATGAAAATAAAAAAAAATATTCCTATCAATGCATAGAGCTCGAGAAAATATACACTTTTAGAGAAGACGACACCTGAAACGGAGCCACAGAATGAAAGTTATGGCACATGCAAGTTTTTGCGTCTACATCTTTCCGGACCCTTTCCAAAAATGGCAAATTTTTTCTTTCCTTGTGATTTTTTGACCGAAAATCCAAAAAAGGAAAGAAATGCCAAAAAAGGAAAAAAAAAAATTGTGCAAAAAATTGGCAGAACCGAACCGGATTTATTCGGTTACTTCAAAAAATACGATTCGAACCGGATTTCATACAAATCCGGCCGAACCTGGTAACTATGCAAAAAACTTGACAAAGTACCCCCGAGATAGAAAAATCGAGATGATTGAGGAATGTATTGTCCCTGCTCAATATCTCTCATGCCCTCTTGCAGATCCCATTTCAGATATACCTTTGATGAGATAATCTGTTGACATAGAGTGTCTCAATTTCCTCCCCTTTGGTCTTAACAAAATATTCATCTCATTTACAAGTTCAGACAAATCTGATCTCAATAACCATCCAATGATAATGATAAAGAATGCTTACGCTGAACTTATGCTATAACTGTTGACATGGACCTTTCTAACTTGTTGGAGAGTGGAAGTTTAAGGGCAGAGGTCAAGTGGAATTACAGATCGATTACAAAGCAATAGATTGCATCTTTACTAACCAGTGTTACGTGGGGACACATCCCCTAGATTTCAGTGACATCCCCGATGTCTCGAACGTTTTGGGGACTTGGGGAATTGAGAGGATGTCCCCAAATTTTTTTAGATTTTTAAAATTTTCTGATGCTTTTAATCTTTAAAAGTAGTTATTTTTACCAAAAACATTGAATTCTAATCTCAAAAGTACCCTAAATACAGTTTAAACTCCTAAAATGCATTAAATAAAGCTAATTTATATTAATAGCCATACCTAAAATATGGGAAATCTTTTGCCGTCTCGGAAACCCAAACCCTCTGTCCTGCTGTCCCATGTCCCCGATACTTAACTATGACCTTTACTCTGATGCTACCACTGAGAAGGCCAATATAAGTTATTAGAAGGTTTATTGTTCTATTGTTAATTTCAAAGTGATCTTTGATTCAATGCCCAATTGTTACAACTCTAGCTTTTGGCATTAATAAGTCCAATGGAAGCCCCCTAAACCTTCAATGGACATGTAACATTGTCAAGTTTATAGATTAAAACAAAAGTAAATAGAAAAGAGTGGGTCGAAATACATCCAAGGGTTAAGTCAAGTGGAATAACAAATCAAATACAAATCTCTTATGCTACCACTGAAGAGGCCAGAGTAAGTTATTTTAAGGTTTATAGTTCTATTGTTAATTTCAAGGTGATCTTCGATTCAATGCCTGATTATTACAACTCTAGCTTTTGGCATTAATATGTCCAAAATAAGTCTCCCTACACCTTCAATGGATATGTAATAATGTTAAGCTTATAGATTGAAACAAAAGTAAATAGAAAAGAGTGGGTCAATTTGCTTTTGAGGGTTAAGTCAAAATGGGATTCGAAAAAGGGAAAGGAACTATAATAAGAGAAATCTGATCAGACAAAGGATCGAAGAGATCGCTCTCAAGGCATGGAAAGAAAATGGTGCATTCTCCCATTTCAGCTGAATCTGGGCCATGTCTAGTTCAATTCCATTTTGTATTTTTCAAACCTTCCAGATTAGTCCAATCTAGTTTGGCACCTTTCTTAACATAAAAAGGGAAAAACCTGAAAGAAAAAGCACCAAAACTGAACATGCATTTAAAACTCCTATTTCACCAGCAGCAACTATTTTCATTGGTGACCCGGCATTTAAAATAACCATTGTCGTCATTTTAGTTTGAAAATCACTACCAATGTCATATCTACAAAGCAAGTGAATGCAAACTAGGCAACAAAGTGCTTGGCATCACAGTGACAGAGTGGGTGAATGAAATTTAGGCAACAGCATGTTTAGCATCGCAATGCCACCACTAGCAATGGGTGAAACCGGCATTGGCAGAGAATGGCAGAGCAAAGGAACTGAAGAGGTCTACCAAAAAAAGAAGCTAAGAAGTTGATTGGAGATGGATGTGTTGTCCACAACAAAGCCACCATTGTAAAGAAGAAGCAACTAGATAATCACTCGCAAGAAGAGAGTGGAGCTGAACACATCACGCATGCTTTCCAAAACACACATCATGCATGCTTTCCAAAACAACTACAATTACAGTATCCAATTGGTGGCAATGTTTGTTTAATGGGTCAAACTACAATCTAAAGTATATGATTTATATCATATCGATTACAGGCATTGCTCGTTGCCAATGTTAAATTTGAATAAAAAAATTATATACAATATATTATATGGTCCATTTAGTCTATATAGTATACAATATAATTATAACTTAATATGTTCTAATGTTTTTTAAAAACTAGTTTATAGTTTTTATTTTAATTTTAACTTCATCCTACATTGTACTGAAAAGCCCTCGCAAACAGTACGAAACAGTACAATGTAGGATGAAGTTAAAATTAAAATTAAAACTATACAATACAATGTACAAAACAGCCCTGAAATGCACCCAAAATGCATTGTTTTCCCGGGCGCGTGCCTGAAATGCCACAGAAATGACATTGTTATTCCCGCCACATTTCCATGTCGTTTCTGACGGCTTAGGTACTTTAAAACAGAAAAAACTAATGCATTTAGATAAAAACTTAAACTTTCAGTACATGCTACTTTAAAGCTATATAAACACCCCACGTGTCAATGAATACTATATTTGTTTAGAGTTTTATTTGTTATGGACTAAAAATAAACACCCTACATGTCAATGAATACTATATTTGTCAAGTGTTTTATTTGTTATGTGGACTAAAATGAGTATTATGCACGCACATATGTTTGCATGTCATTTCATATCCAAGGTTTTTTTTTAAATGTGTTTCCATGTTTCAGGCCCATTTCTATTTCTGTATCTGTTTCTTGGAAACTTAAACTTTATACTATGTATTTGTGGGAATTTACTTGTGTAAAATCCCACAAAAATTAATAACCAAGTTAAATTGTCCATGGAAGCCTGAATATAAAAATTATAATATATAGAGTGCACACTAATTACCTTGGGTATTATTATTTGTAATGTTTTAGAAATCTTGATTTTATGATATGTTACAAACAAAATAGTATTTCCCAAACGAAATTTTGCTGGTAATATACAATAAAATTTATGATTTGGTTTTCCTATATATATATAATGCATTAAAAATGTTTATAAAATATTTACATGGCTAAAAAGAGCAACATATCAACAAGGCGAGTCGTCTGCTTGAGATGAGATGCATTATCCAAACATGAAAAAATATCAGAGGAACTATAAGAAGGGTTGGGTAACATTACCTCCAAGGTCCAAATGTAAATATTTGCCCAACAATGACAAATGAACAATAATATGTGAAATCAAAAGTCAAATTCGAAGCAAATATGAAATGAAGACACTTGCATCAACATCTGAAGCTTCAAGAAAGGCTAATATCCAATGCAATATGACACAGACTAGATCCTTTACCAGCTCCACTTTAGCAATGTTGCCCAAGCAAGTGAAAGTTGGAAGCAGATGTCCCAACCTTCGTTGAAATTTATGGAAGCCCACAAAAAACATAAGACATGCATTGGTGGGCCGATTTTTTATGCAAATGATATTCCTTCAAAAATTAAAAATCCACATACGAGAGCTATGATATATGGGATCACCAATTTCAGGAAGGTTGCACAATGCCATCTTTTGAAATTCTAAGAACTCAATTGCTAAAAAACGAGGTGACATCCATATCTAGTGAATAGATTAAATGAAAAAGAATTAGAGAAAATCAATTGTACTATAGTAAGTGGTGGGTGTTCTGATATAATGTGAAGGTCCATCTTAAATATGTTGACACAATGCCCTAAAGATGCTATGTTAATCAAATCTATTTATTCCAACGATTAGGCGAAGACTGCAAAATTCATTTTCAAATGCATCAAATTGCCATTTTGGACATTGGAGAAAAATATGTTGTCCAAGTTATTACGGATTATGTAGCAAATTGTAAAGCAATAGACGAACTTCTTACAAACAGAATTCTTCATTTGTTTTAAACCCCATGCACAACTCATGATTTAGATCTTTCACTTCAAAATCTAGCAAAGTTGGAGTGGGTAAGTAATGTTGTATAAGATAGAAAACAAATTTCCAAGCTTATAGTTAATCACCACTTGATCTTAAACTTGTATAACTTATTTGCAAAGCATGGAATTTTCTGTGCTGATGAAATGAGATTTGCATCTAGTTTTATCACTTTGCAAGAGAGGCCAACGTTGAGAAAAGTTTGTTAGTAAAGAATGGGAAAGATCTAAGCTTTCCTAAGGAGAGCCTTGTGAAAAATATTGAAAGAATTATCTTAGGAAGCTCATTTTGGGAGGGCACTGGGAAAACCCTAAAGGTGTTTGAGACACTTGTCCAATTGTTGAGATTGATTGATGGCATTGAGCCTTGCATTATCTTTGTGTATAAGGGCATGGAGTAAGCAATGTAACAAATTAAAAAGGTACTCGCAGATGATGCTAAAGTAGTTTAGTGTATTTGGAAATTGTGCACATCCGCTTAGATATGTTGCATTGTTATATATATGCAGCAAGTTGATCATGGTCATTGTGTGTCCGACATTTTATCATGTGAAAGATGGTTACAAAATGGTTGAAATAGTTACAACCGTTTATTAGTTAAAACTTAACTAATACTAACTAAATGTCAATTATAAGACTTATATTCTAATCTCTTCCTCATTTCATTGACCTGTTCTAATAAGGCAATTTGGAATTGCCGGAAATGTCAATTTGATATGCCAAACATTCTAACCAAGCTTCAAACTCTCATAGTGCAACTTATTTTCTGCAATTGGTTATTGTAGCATCAATAGATTATTGAAAGCATATTCATTCATGCAAACTGAACAATCTCCAGCATTGTTTCTTGTTTTTTGTACACTATCAATCTGCAACAGATCATCTTTGGATCAAGGCAAAAGCCCCCCATATTAATTGGAGTGTCTCTGGATCTTCCTCCCCACAAGCTGTTGTTGCAAACTCGTGTCTCTCTAATACTGAGGTCTGCAATTCGTCTCTCAAGCTCTTGGCTTCAATTTTGCTCCCACAATCTAACTCTATTCTCTCACCTTTTCAGGGTTTTGCATCTCTATCTAACTTCTTACCAAAAGCTCCTGGTTTCAATTTTGCTCCCACAAATACGTGAAGAATCTATCTCTGTGTTTTCTCGCATTTTCAGGCTTCTGAATCTCTTTTGAACTTCTCCTTGCAGCTATCCACCAATGTCACTCTTGATCTCATCCTCCTGAGAATTTAGACCATAGTTGAGAGGTGAAAATCTAACCAAAACTATAGAGCTTGGCTGAGCAAAAGGGAAAAATATCCAAAACAAGCTATAATGGGCTCCATTTCTCTAACAAGAATGGCAATCTGTACACAAAGTAATGAAGGCTTCGCTACGAGATGGCAACCACATCTACCAACAGATTTACTTTCTCCTTCAATTTTGATCTCTGAAAACATATCATTTTGTCATATTTCCTTTTCATCAAAGAGAGAAGCCATGATACCATTTGATATGCCTGTCAAAGTCATGCTCTCTCTTCGATGATTGATGATATATCTGCATTTAATAATGCCTTCAACCATTCAATTTTATTACTTTTGCATCCATCTCCTTTTATGAAGAAATTTCCTTTCTTATGAACCAGAGCAAATATAATTTATTTTGACAATCAACTTAACTTATTGTACCAAAGGAAAATTATTCAATTACATGCTGTCTTCGTACTGCTAATGTTGCAAATAATCCTCCTGATCCAGATTTCTGCTTTTTTCTGTAAGTGTTTTGCGGGATTATAACGTATACTTATTCCTTCTTTGGGGTGTTGTTACCTTTTTCCCTAAAAGTCGGTTATGTCTAAGTATTTTCCTCGGAATACCCTAGTTTGAATACCAAATATTGATCCAACAATATGATCATTTGGATGACAAAAAATTCAAAGAAATAATCATAGACTAGAAAACGTAGTTACTAAGAGATGGGGCCAGTATGCCATTTTTGAGATAATAGGAGACAGGTACTTGGAGCTGGCAGAATAAGTATGTGTGTGTGAGTTTGTGTAGATTTTAAAGAACAATATTATACAGCCTAAGAAAAACATTTAACTTTTTAAGTAAAGATATTAGATGTTAACAAAAGGCAAGAACGATTGTCTTTGATCTCTCATCATATCTAGGGTCAAGAGTACAAAACATATTAACAAAGCACTGAAATGCAAGTCTCTGAGATGAGTACCAACGAGCACCACCCTCCGAGAGGAGTACCAGGCTCCGAGATGCGTCTCTGGTGGTAGAAGACAACTCTCTGTGCAATAGTGCCTGAAAAGAATCACTCCACACAAGTTTATAAGGCATATTCATTCTCCTCAAATGGGAATGCTCATAATTCAAAGTTATAATTACCAAAGCATATTTAGACTAAAATAGAGGTCCACGCACAAACAAGAAAACCTTTAGGCAAACATTGATAATAGTTGTAAGGAAACCTCTAATGAGAAAATCTTCAAAAAAGAGCAACGCATTGTAGTCTTAAAAAATCCCTCAATCTATGTTGCAAAAACAAATAGAAGGGGTATCTAGAAACTCCAAAAAGGAATCTCAAAAATGGGAGTGACTAGGGCAAATACTTGAAACTTGACTTATTTCTAAGCCATCGGCCTCACTAGATATGGCACAAACAGCACTACAGTAGTCATTTCCCCCCTCCCCCATAACCTTTTCAGTTAAGAAAGAAGCATTCCAGAGTTTCTGTCCGCTAAAGATGAAGTCGCTATCAAATTATGGTGACACGAAAAAGCTGTGAGGATGAGGAAATAAAGCAGGCTTTGATCCGAATCCGATGGACAACAAACTAATTTGCAGAAATTTAATGTGTTGCAAGAGTAACAAACCAAATCAAGGAAATGGAGGACAGCAATATACTACAATGTAACTGAAGCTTTATTGAAGCCAAGAGTAGTATACACTAAGGGTAGAAATCCCTGAGAAGAAATGTGAAGCTACGATGGGTAGCAGTCTCTGAGAAGGGATATTAGGCTACTATAATCTATAAAAAAATTATTTCTAATGCCAATTCATTAATATCTACTTTTGGAAGGAAACAAATAGTCTACAAAATAAAAAATGAAGCTATTTGACTTGGAATGTGAAGAGTAGTCATATGACAAAGCATTCCTCAAAGAAGTTGATAGGTTTTTTTGTGACCCGAAACTCACAAAAAATACAAATTTACTATTTCTTGGGCAATTTGATGTGGTTTTGTATTTTACTTATTTTAGGCCCTATGGAGTGTTTTTTTGAACCCTAGACTTAGCCATGTGCCCTACATAGTTGTCGAAGGTATGTATGTAGAGCTTTTTCAAATAGCTTGCTTGATGAGCTTTCTAACGCATATCACGGTTTGCAATTGTAATCAAAGGGCTAAGAGATATGACCCTGGTAAGGTGACGTACTAGTGATATACTAGTTTTCTTCTATACTATACCCAAAGGACTGTCCTAGAATACCATTTGGATCATTCTCCCTTCCTTGAGAAGCAATGGGCCCAATTGCTCCTCATCTCAATTTCTAACAAACATAGGAAACTCTCAATGCAGAAGCAATCACCTTCCACTTGAGTGGGGTGGCCCAGCCAGTACACACTTTATTGATTCTGCAGATTTCAGAGCAAGGGTGCCATGAACCCAACATTTTCCCGTGGAAAAGATTGAACTGCGTGCCCAAAACCAAAATCCTTGTGCCTAGTCCCAGCCTTAATGGGTATTTGAATCCCTTGACCATCTTTGACAAGGCCTTGACTGGCGTATCCCATTTTTTCAGCATCTTCAAAGCAAATCCCTATGGAGACTTTTTTGAAATTGCCAAATGAATATAATGGTTGATCACAACCTCGAAAATCAGGAGGGCTTACCATGTACTTCTTGGTTTCAGCCTGAAGCAATCCCTAAACAATTGGGTCTCCGAAGTGCACAAGTTTCTTCTGCACATCTACAATCTGCTCCGCGACAAAACTAAGGTAGTCCTAGAGTCGTTGGTTTTGGTCCCCCATTTGTTGAATTTCATCCGAAAGTAGTTTGTGCTCTCATGTCAAGGGACAAAAGGCACCTCTAAATCTTGGTGCTCACAGAGGAGTACAACTTTGCAGAAATCATATACATTTTAGCAGGAGCAACTACCTCTGGAATTGTGTGAGACTGCTTTCCCAAATTGGTGGTGACAGTACAAGCTCTTTTCCCATAAACACCATAACAATTCCACATGAAAGCTTTGTCAAACAGAACATCACACACTTCAAGGGCGCCAATTCACAAAGCGCTTCATCTCAAAACAGCTTGATCACTCAATCTGTATGTCTCTACTCTTATTCACTCAATCGATTGTGTATGGTTGTGGGTTGTGTCACAGGGTTCGGCAATTTTCGGACAGAAAGTTCAAAAATCGCCGAACTTTAATCACCCAAACAAAAATCACGAATATTCGCATACATTCGACATTAAAAAAGAACCAATGAAAACTTTTAAAAACCCTAAAAAATACCCTAAAAAAACCCTGAAACCTATTCTCGACTTTATAAAAAAACGCGGAAGTATGAGGTTTCTCGTTTCAGTTCTGAGCGGCGGGAGTAAAAGTGCTTTGAGAGTGGTTTCTCATTCCAGTCTGTGACCTGCGACTTGAGTTACAGCTACGGCTACGGCTACGACCTGAAGAGTTCGTGACCTATGCTATGACCTAAGCTACGACCATCCCAACTGCAAGCTATCCATGTGAGCTGCCAGAAGTATTTTCAAAATCTTTGCCGTGAAATGTATCTTGCAATGTCGATTAGGTTAGACTCTTAGACTTAATTACTGAAACTTATAATTTATATTTTATATTTTATAATTTATAATTTTGGTCGGTTAGGTTAACTTATAATTTATATTTAATATTTAATCTTTTATTTTATATTTTATAATTCTAAATTTATAATTGTTTTTACTCTATTAATGTTTCAATTTTAATACAATAATTAAGCATAGAATTGGTAATTTTAATTGTAACTTTTTGACAATTTCATAGGTTCCTTAAATGTAATAACTAATAAAGACATCTTTTTATATAGCTTTCAATTTTATATAGTTATGTTTTTAGATATTTTGAAAAAATTGTGCATTTAGATCTTATTTTTTAAAAAAATGAAAATTATAACAGCCGAATTTAATCACGATTTTTTTTTCTGAATTTTATCATTGTCGAACTTAATCCGAATTTAATCCTCGCCGAACACGAACCTGAACCTGGTGACTTATGTTGTGGGTGAGAAAGGTGGTAGATTCAATCATTTGACGAGATCTTCCAAAATCGGATTCCTCTGACTTCCATTGTCTGCAATAGAATGCAATAATATCCATTGGAAATCTCAAAGCTAGTTTAGCTGCCGTACATTCATGCCTTCAGCGAGACAACATAAAAGTGATATACTAATTTTTTCTGTATTCTCCCCAGAAGACTGTCCAAGATTGCCATCTAGATTATGGAGCACGAACACAACCTCCCACAACAGTTCTTGAGATTCAAAGTTTATAACCAAAATCTGGTTACATTTGTTCCATTTAACAATGAACAAAAACTGTTTGCTAGAAATACAAAGAGATGGTGCACATTCTTCCCAAAACCCCATGTTGGTAAAATTGCATTTGATGAAGATAAACCTGTCAAGTAGATATAACCAAGTAACCTTTGTGAAAAGCTATGAAAATTAATAGATGACCTAACAGTTTGGTAACTGCCATGAATTCTCTTCAATTGCAGCTACCAAAGTTATCAAAATAATAAAAGAAAAAAACAGGTTTTGCAGAACCTAAGAAAAATATGCCATGGTTTTCAATTTAATGCAAATACCATAAAAAAGTAACTTGTTTTGTCTTGTTGCAGAATTTCAAATTGAATATTATTTTTGAACCTGTGTTATGTTAAAGTTCTGAAGATTTGTAAATTCCAATTGAGGAGCTAAATACCAGATTCACATAGCAAAAAGGTTAAGCATTGATTAACCCCAATTCAAAGAGCAAGCAATATTACTCTGCCCCATTCGTAAACACATTTAACTTTTAACTTTCAAACTAAAGTGTAATTTGTTTTATCTTGTTGTACGATTTCAAATTGAACATTATTTTTGAGCCTGTGTTATGTTAAAGTTCTGAAGATTTGTAAATTCAAATTGAGGAGCTAAATACCAGATTCACATAGCAAAACGGTTAACCGTTGATTAACCCCAATTCAAAGAGCAAGTAATATTACTCTGCCCCATTTGTAAACATATTTTAGACAGTTTTAGGTACTGTACTGAAATTAAACACATCAGCTCTCTAAGGGAAAGTAAATGAGGTGAAAATTGTGTAACGAATTCACCGAATTTCATCCCAGAAATTTGAAATTTGCTATATCTCAAGCAACAGGAAAAAAATCGCTAGAATTTACAAATTAATTCGTACAGCTGGCAGACGATGAATTTTATTGAGATTCATTTTCGAAATTCGTTGAAATTTGTGTGGAAAAACATTGAAATTCATTTTTAGGATTTTTCCCACTTAGGGTTTTCACTTTAGGGTTAATCCTGTCACCGTATGGGTATTTATACTCCCAACTTCATTATTTTTACATATAATCTTCGTTTAGGGTTCAATCCTGCCGCCTATACTGTGCATGCATCCTTGTCTCCAAATTCTGTTCTACCAGCTGAAGCTCAATTGTAATGGTAGTGTGAATCTGCCGCCTAAAGCTCGACCATCATGCCCTGAATTCTGTCATGTCACCTAAAGCTCGACCTTCCCTGTCGATGTATAAATACTTGTGCCATTCCAGTCACTTCAATCCTGCATTGTTCCAGCCTATGTCATTCAAACCATAAGAGGAATCATGTGCCTGTGCCATATAAACTTGACAGTTGAAGGCTTAAAGCATGTGCATGATTCGCCGCCAAATAGTGAAGCCAAAGCAATAATCATTGGCGACCCAATAATCACAAGGTAAGGTCTCGATCATTATTTTTTTATTTATTTAATGTTTGTTTGAATATTTTATTAAGTTTTGAATTAATGTTTTTATATTAAATATGGTTCAGAAAAAGCTACAAATTTCTTCCTTTTTGGTAAGAGTCTATACTTATCATTTTTTATTTTTTATTGTTAACTTTTTACGAGTTACAAAGTTTATTTACAAATGTTATTATTTAAATATTTAAATTTTTTTCCAAATTGTACAAAGAATTTCAAATAATAAAATAAAAAATTTAAATTATAAAAAAATTATTATTATGCATTTCAATTGAATGTATGATAACAATTTTTTATAATAAAAATTTTATTTTATTATTTTAAATTATTTGTTTATTTTTACCAAAAATACAAATTATTATATTGGTATGGCACGTCCAAAATCAAGTGCAGAGGGTTGGAAATATATGAGCCGCGAGGGTTGAAAAAATAACATCACATGCACTTTATGCCAACATACTTTTATGAGCACGTTAACAAGGGCAATGGACCACCTTCTTGGCATATTGAGTGGTCAAGGAGGTGGTGTTGAAACATGTTTAAATGTCAGTCCTATGATAAAAGCAACATTGGAGAAAGACTACAAGAATTTATTAGTATTAACTTAGAATATGGCACAAAAAATAGTGAGTCAAACACATCTTTCTCCTCCACCATGTCCACAAGCTCTATAATGCCAGTTTTTAGTACTGGGGCAACAATACTTTATGGCTTTTGGAAGCCTTTAGAAAAAGAGCAAGTTAATGATACATGGGCTAATTTTTTTAAGAATCTTTCATTTCATTTTGCATCGCCAAGAGTCCTCATTTTATGAATGCGGTTAGACCATTAGTTTCATTTGGAAAAGGGTATACCACTCCTAGTTCAACGGCTTTGAGGACTCTACACTTTTGAAGAGATCAAAAGATAGGGTCACCAAAAAATTGGCAGATATTAAAGACTTTTGGAAGTCAACAGATTACACCATTCGGAGTGATGGTTGGTCAAATATGCACCAAAGACCATTGGTCATTGTGTTGGTCTATTGCCCTAAAGGTGTTGTATTTCTAAAAGTAATTAACATAATGGAATACAAGAAAACTTTTGAGCGTGTCTTCAACATTTTCGATAAAACGATTGTCAAAGTTGGTGTACAAATTGTAGTTCAAGTTGTTATTAATAATGCTAACGATTGTGTAGGAGCTTGAAAGTTGATAGAAAAGAACTACCCACATATTTATTGGAGTCTTTGTGCAACCTACTACATTGACTCACTACTCCATGACTTGGCCAAATTTCCTTGCATAAATGAAGAGGTTCAAAGAAGCAGAACAATTGTCAATTTTATAAATAACCATCACCTCACATTGAGCATATATAGAAGGCATCCACCCAAGAAATTGTTAAAACCATGTGACACAAGATTTGCCTCCTCCTATATCACTTTAAAAAAAGTTGTTGAGCACAAAAGAGCCCTCTAAACTATTGCTCTAGCAAAGAGTGTGAAACTCTTGTTCGTACAAAAGGTTCTTAAGGTAAGAATGTGAAGCAAATCATTCTAATTATAAGTTATAACTTTTGGGAAAATGCAGTCAAGGTTTTAAAAATGTGTGCACTCATTATTCATATGCCTCGCATGGTTGATAGCAATACCCTTTGTCTAGGCATGGTTTACAAGGGTATGGATCGTTGTAAAGAAAACATCCAGAAGGAATTTAATAATGTGGAAGCAAAATCTAATGAGCTATGGAATATTTGTGATGGAAGATGGAGGATGATGCATACTCACTTGCATGCAACAACATGCTATTTAGAGCAAACACTCTATCACATAGAGAGATAAAGTGACCGTGAAGTGGTGATTGGAATTTATGCAGCCATTGGAAAACTTGATTCAAATCGAGTTGTTTCAAAGAAAACCAGAAAGCAACTCAAAAATACAAAAGAGGAGATGGGTTGTTTGGAACCCAATCAGCAATAGATGGCAGAGAAGACATGGATGGAGATGAATGGAGATTCTATGGAGCAGATAATCCTAAACTACAACATTTTGCAGTTTGAGTCTTGAGTCAAGGAGTAAGTGCATCAGCATGTGAGCGGAACTAGAGCAGCTTTGACCATGTTCAATCAAAGAAAAGGAATAGGATATTATCACAAAAGTTGGGGACCTCGTTTATGTTCGCAGCATTTTGCGATTGACCATGAGAAAAGTGACAAAAGATTTATGCACTTCAAAGAAAAAATACTTCAGCATGTTTTAAAAGACTCTTCTGATGAAGATGATCTTGATTTTGTTTGTGATGAACATGAGGGTGAATCTAGTGATGTCGGTAAGGATGGTGCTATTACTAGTGATGATGAGATTGAGCCAAGTGTTTTAGATGGTTTTGAGTTTTTTTATTTAATAAGTAGACGTTAGCCCATACTACATAGAGAAGTTCAAGACTTTGATCCATCACTTTTTGAAAAAAAATTAAATATTGGTATGTAGCTGAGAGCAAATGTTTTTTGAAGTTTTTCATTTCAAACACATTATTAATATAGCTACTTAATGAAATGTGATATTATCTTTCTATTTTGAAATGTAAAATTATCTTTCTATTTTGAAATGTAAAATTATCTTTCTATTTTGAAATGCGAAAATATCTTTCATTTTTATACATTTAATCTAAATGTATATTTCTTATAGTGAAATTTAATCACAAATTTTTCTTGATTTTTTTAGCAATGAATTTTTCACAAACACAAATTTGAATGCGGCAACTTAAGGTCAAACCAAAAATTGGCCCATCTCAATTTAACTAGCATCCTTCCCTGCATGTTTGGAATGATTCAAATACCTCTAATGCACAACATATGACAAACAGACACATGGGTAGATCCAGCATAGCATGAATAATGCATTGTTAAGCCAAATAACTAACATAAGATAGGATGTGTGCATTGTTCTTGAGAAAGATTTAGGATGCCACAACAAACATGTAAAATAATCAAAAGATTTGAACAAAAAAGAGCCTTCAAATTATAAGTGCTTGTAAATCAAGAAATAAGGATTCCAAATAAATAATGGGAGTACTTGCACACGCAAATGGCTTACACCTACACTCTGAAATTTCACAACAAAGAAATGGGCTCAGATAATAAATATTAATCATTTGAATAATAAATGTAGAGAATGATTATAAGGATTCGTCCAATTTATAACAAGGGGGAGAGAGGAACCCTAGTCACACAATATGCCACAGTCTTAAATACAAATTCTAGTTACTTAACTACCGATAATTACACCATTCAATACAAAAGTGGTCGAACTTGATGCATGTTACAAATGAGTCTTAGGATATTATAAAAATGAGAATCTTAGGAACGAAATAGCTCATGATAATAATATTAATAATATGTTATGTCTAGTCACATTACAATGTGGGATAAATAGGCTGGATCTCTAGTCATAGATCAATTTTTGGGAGATCAAATGAGGAATCGTCATTCAAGCTTAAGTTGGCTTTCTATGTTGAGCGTTTGTAACAGATTGTAGATGGCATTGTCATTCCTCCTGACTATCTCCAACATCACTGGCCAAATGGTTTATGGATTTCCCTTGGCCGGGAGAGAGAGTGTTCCCAATAGTTATGCATTAAGACTATCCACTAAATCTTATAAGGTGACAAGATATGCCATCCCTACCCCTTTAAGAGGTTGAAACTAGGGAGCACTTTAATTTTAAGTGTCCTAAATACTATGAGATCCAAAGGAAATATCATTGATTATAGAGAAACTCAAGAAGTTATTTAAACACTATTTTTAATGACCCAGAGCAGAGTGTCTAGCTCGTTTTCTTCAAGAAATTGTTACTCTCAAACGTAGATCCTTAAAGGTGGCCCATAGAGTTGTCAGGCCCATCACTTCATTTTCCATCCCACCACAAGTAGTGGAGGCATTAAGCACCCCTTGGATGTAGCCGATACAAACACCAAAGGCTAAGATGGCATTTCATTTTGCGTGTTGTTACCTAAGCACCCCAACTCCCTCAATCTCATTAAAGGCAAAGCGGATCTACTAAGTTTCAATATCAAAGGCCTTCCCCTTGTCTATAACCTAGGTCCTGGAGACAGTCACACATTACTAGTTTGTCTCTGTTATCCAACATTCACATCATTGGATGATAGGAAAGGCTCTAGGAAGAGGACTCGACTTCCTACTAGGATGGTCGAACTTGGCCCCCTTCACCTATGAGCATTTTTAGGTCTTGTTTGGGCCCTTTCGCTAAATACAAGACTTATATGATTAGGCATACATTTTCCCAAGTTTATGCCATTGTGTTTGACATGAAACATTTTGAGTACCTGGAGAATGAAAATCATAAAACACACTTTAGAAGGGACTTCTAGACTATTGATCACATTTTCACGCCTTTAAATTATTATTGAGAGGCTCGTCAATGGTCTTCCAAAGACTTTTGTTGGTTTGCAAACTTCAAGAAGGTTGCCTCTACCCGGAAACATCTTCTTTGCAAGAAATTCTATGGCATTGGCATCTTTGATTATTTTGTTATTGAAGCCATGAGGCCCTACGAGATGGTTGATGACCAATTCCAAACATCCCATGGCTTCTCAAGTGTTTTGTTAAGAGTACCATCAGAGTTAAGCAGAGGCGCCCTCTCTCCCCCACTCTTTTGGTATTTATATACAGATGATCTTGACAACTTGCTTCGGCAACTACAAAGAAGACAGTTGTATGTTACATCATAATTCAATTTCTAAATTTTTTTTACGACAATCTCCTCACACGCTCAATTTATGGTTTACAAAGACTGTATAATGCCCTTGCTCATTTTTGCGAGCTTCACCAGCTTGTGATGAACCTCATTAAAACTAAGGCTGTTGTATTCAACACTTATAGATATGCTCTTTCTAGGTTTGAATTTTTCTACAAAAAATAACTTGTAGAGATTACAACCTTCACAAACAAGGGAGTCCAATTTTTGGGACCATCTTTTAGTCTAAAGCTTGCCTCACAATTGCATCTTGGCAAGGGATATGCCTTGCTTTTTGTCCCCTAAGTGAATGTTTTCAAATACATTTCCAGGATATCCCTTCGAAGATGAGGAGCCTCTTCAATGCAATCAGCAAGACTACATTTTAGTATGGTTTAGAGGTTTGGGGCCCAAGTATGGGGCCCAAGGATACACGTAGTGGGCTCGTATTGAGATGCTCCAAAGTCTCACACTTCAAGTATGATTCATTGCAAATGGAAGAATCCTCGTTGCATTTTTCAAGTTTGGTGTTCCACCCATCCCTTTCTCCTTGAGAGTGTCTTCAGCCTTCCTTTCTATTTTCACAAGGTCATATCCTTAGGCAACATAGCATCAATTCAAAAAAGGTACCCATATTTGGCCCATAATTCTTCTAAGATGATTACTTCTTTGGGTTCCACTAGGTATCAACATTGTTAGTAACTTGAAACCAATTTGCTTCTCCAAATTTATTTGCATCTCTCTAGATCGTCATCCTCCATTGAGATACTCCATAAATGTCCCTCCTGGTCTTATTTCCCTGAAAGATATCATCAACAAGGAGATGTGTGTCGCATGAATGTTCTGTAAGTATAAATCCTTTGTACTCACATGAATGTATTGTAAATATAAATTGTTTGTACAGAGGATTTATACTTGCAATACATTCATGCGACATGCATCTCCTTGTTAGGAAATTACTTAGATAGATCTGAATATACACAGTAATAGAAGACCAAAGAACACCAAGATATAGAGAAATGACCACAATATGCAAGTATAATAGCTTAGCCACTTTGAGGGGGCAGCCTCCCAACTATACAATAAGACTCAAGTGGGATGTGATGATCATCTACTAGTTACTAACTCCTATATATACCCTACTATCATATGCAAAACACCAAACCCAACTTACTAAGCATATGAAAGCATAAATAAATGTGATATGACATGATAAGAGATGATGTTATCCATAAGTCGGCCATACATATCCCGATATATGACCTGGGATTAAGGGCATAGCATGCCCCTCCCCTTCAAAGTAACATTGTCCCTAATGTCAGTAATATTTGGATGTTGTTGTCAAAATGTTTCATCTTCCCATGTTGCATCTTCAATGTCCAAATTCTTCCATTTGGTCAGATACTCAATAATGACCCTTGTCCTCAACTTCTTAGTGCATGTTTGTAGGATTCCTTCAGGCTCCAAAATGATGTGTACCTCCTCGTCAAGCTCGAGTAACGCTGACTGGGAAGAAGCCTTTTGTCCAATGACCTTCTTCAAGCAAGATTATTCCTCCAATTAACTATAGTGGTTGGAAAATGTGCCCTAGATATATTTTAGTTGATTGAGGAAGCTCCAGTTTATATGCCACACTACAATTTTTTGCAACACTTGTTAAGGGTCATAGTATTTAGGGGAAAGCTTGTTATACTTCTATTGTTTCAAAGATAGTTGCTTATATGGGTGCAATCACACAACAACAAAGTCGCCAACTTCAAAGCTTCACATGGTCTATATACTTTTACGGTTTGATTTCAGCCTTATTGCTGTAAAGTGCACCTTCTTCTTGTGTCATGTACCAAATTCTCTTTAAGGCTAAAGAGTACCTCATGTTAGTTTTGAATGTGCTCTTTAACTGCTCTCGCTTTAGGCTGGACCCCTTTAGAAAAAAAATCTAGAGGCGAGGGATGATGGGTGGTAACCATACAATGCCAACAATGGAGACATTTTGGATGAGGCATGAAATGAAGTGTTATACCACTATTCTGCCAGTCATAGCCACTAAACCCATCTCTCCTACTTATTTGAAGCAAAGCATCGAAGATATCCCTCCAAACATTTGTTTACTACCTCAATCTGTCCATCAAATTGGGGATGATATGATGAACTACGAGCTAGTTGAGTACCCAAACATGAGAATAAATTAGTCCAAAATTGCTAGGGGTCACAATCACTGACTATAACTTGGGCGTACCATGTAACTTCTAAACTGTACCATAAAAGATATGGCGATTGTACTCGCTACAAAGGTAGGTGACAAGGCACATAAATGAGCATATTTGGTGAGTCTATCCACAACCACCATAATTACACTTTTCCCCTCAGCTTTTGGCAATCTTGTGATGAAATCTATGGAGACATCTGCCCATCGCTCACTAGGAATAGATAGAGGTCGCAAAAGACCCGATGTCTTAATAGTTTATCCCTTGTTACATTGATACACCAAATATTCTACCACAAATTTCTGGACATCCTCTTTCAACCCTTCCCAGAAGAAATCCTTCTTAATTCTTGATAAGTTTTCAAAAAGCCAGAATAGCCACCCACTTGAGAAACATGGAGCTCCAAGAAACTTGACTTTTAAGGGTAGATTTTTTGCCTAAGTACAACCAATCATTGTACCACAATGCATCCCCCTTCCATACATTTTTTTTAAATGCTCGGATCCTGTGGGAGATTCTAAATGAGAGTGCAGGTCTTTGTGTCATTCTACCATTCTGATCTTGCCTGATCTACCCAATTTGCCTGTAATATGGACATTGCATATAATAGTGCTTGTGGACTCATCTCTCCTGGATAGTGCATCAACTACCACATTTCCATTTCCTTTCTTGTAAATGATATCAAAGTCATAACCCAACATCTTTGTGACCCATTTCTCTTGTTCTTCAAATGATAGTTCCAAGAAATATTTCAAATTGTCATGATCTATCTTCACCTTGAAGTGACAGCCCATAAGATACGGTCTCCACTGTTTGACTGCATAAAGAATAGTCATCATTTCCTTCTCATAAGTTGGTTTTGATAGGTTCTTACCTTTGAGTTGGCAATTCTCAAATGCAATGGGACAGCTAACTTACATGAGTATTGCACCTATGCCACACCCTGAAGCATCACATTCAACAATGAAGGTCTTAAAGAAATTTGGGGTAGCCAGAACTAGAGTGGTACACATGGCCCTCTTCAACATCTCAAATGCCTAGGTTGCTTTCCCCTCCCCTTCAAACAAACATTGTCCTTTACGTTCAATAAAGTTGTGAGTGGTGTTGTCAAAATGGTTCATCTCCCATGTATAATCTTAGTGGCCAAACCCTTCCACTTGATAATACCTAATGACCCTAAGAAGCCCCTGGGGTTTAATGCAGGGTTTTAGGTATTTCTTCAATCCAAAACGGCCTGGACCCTCTTGTCAAGATGATGATTTTTTTACACCTTGGTATTCTACTTCCAATGACTTTCCAAGCAAGCAAACTTGGAGAGCTTGGAATAAAGTTGGTTGGTGTTGTTTATATGACAATTCCAAACCTCTACAACCTTATTAAGGGACATAATACTTGAAAGTGTTATACTCCTTATGTTGTTTCTTGTTGTTTATATTAAGATATCAACGAAGCTACCAGGACTTTAAAAGCTTTCTACTTTGGTGGTAGAAATTGCTTCGAAAATTTGAATTCATGCCAAACTTCTGTATTAAGACTAAGCTACCTTTGTATTTTGGACACATGCGATAACCTTCATCCTTTAATCGTACCATCACCATTGGAGAAGAGTAAGCACTCTAACTATGGCGAATTTTACCTACTTCCAACATGTTCTCTTTTCTCTTCAATTTGTCGAGGACTCAATATAGTAGGATGAGGGAGTGATCATGCTAGGATTTTACCATCTATTTCAATGACACTCTTCTATAGATATAAGGTCGAATATTCCAATCATGGTTAACTTCCTGGTAATTTGCCCATCAAATTGGGCATGATCATGATAAGTATGATCTTTTTTGGGAGGTAGCCCAAATATGGCATAAATCAGTCCAAAAACAGCTGAGTTACAATCATTACTATAATTGTTTGTCCCATGTAATGGCATGGTACCTTTTGATGGTCATGGGCTTACTAGCTAAAAATAGTTGTGACAATGCACAAATGAGCATATTTTGACTTTATCCACCCTTCTTAATCATCTTCTACATTTGATGGGAATCCTAACAAACTGTGGAGAATTTTCCTTCATCCTCAGTTAAGACTCAATAATCCTTCCTTCAAAATGGAACCGCTATGAACAAATCCTGGAAGTTCATCCAACTTGTTTTGTAGTAACAAATTGTATTCTACCAAAATACCTATATGGGGGCTAATTAGTGGGGTCCCCTTTGCAGCCTTTCCCAAGAAATGTCATACATTATTTGATAATTCTTAGTAGATAATCGAGCCCCCAATATTGGAGAAGCATGGACACTTTATTAAACAGCTACCTTTACTTCCATCTACCACCATGACTTGTAACAAACTTTGGGCTTGGATAAACAAAGCTTTTTAAACGCAAGGATCCAGATTCTTATTGATGAAGTTATGAGTCTTCTAGAGTCAATCAATAATGTCACCCTTTGTTTCTTTACAATATGGACCATGATGACTTTATAGGGTTTGTGGACTCATTAATGCTTGATAGTGCATGGCAAAGACATGGTTTCTTCCCTTTCTTTAATATGATCTCAAAGAACCTCTTCATCTCTTCACCCTTCATTTTTATTAGGTCCTTCAATGTAGAATAGATTCTTCTCAACATTTATGTCCTATGCTCCATTTGCTATGTCACAACTGAAACATAGCCCTTCTGCTTGTTTGACTGCGTAGGTTGAATGGTAACCGATCACTACGATCTCATAATGGGTTAGTGAAGGTTCCTCTTTAGTTGAGGAATTTCAAATGCAGTTCAACAATCCTCTTACCATGAGTGTGCCACAATGTCATATTTTGAAGCATCAATTCAACATGAAGGTTTAGATCAAAATTCGTACCTCATATTGGATGTGATACCTTGAGACCACCCAAGATTCTCAAATCATTGACATTTATCCAATGTAGTTGTTCCACTTCAAGGACAAGTTCTGGAATGGTGTTGAATATAATCCTTTACTGATCCTATTTTTCGCAACTTCGCCAATTGGTTGAAGTAGTTCTCGGTCACACTTCTACTATGGTGCGTTTGCAGCGCCTCTGTAAAAACAAACCAGGTAACATTGAGAGCCTTCTTCTTTTGAACACAACCTTGGAATACCAAGTGGAATGTTCAGAGTGTCCATAACACCTTAGACTGATACCAAGTGAATTGTAGACTCCCAGGTTCCAGATATAAAGATATCCATATTAACCTTCTTCCCACATGGAATCTGATGTATATCAAAGAAATTATCCATTTGGTTGATCCAGTTGAGCATGTAACCTTGCCATCAAACTTGCGCATGTCCACCTTTGGGAGTAGATTTCACAGCCCAATATTTATGTTGGCCTTGGAGGCATGTGCTGTCATATTTGAATCACGAAGAGTGTCTCGTAGATCCCCCTTGAGTTAATTGAGAGGATAATAATTCAATGTTTGTGCAAAGGTTAGCCATATCTCCCTCAATGTTTTTGGGCATCTTATCCATATTTCCTTCAATTCTTTGGAAATAGTCTTCATATCATCATTCAACACCTCCACCTCTCCTTGTATGTTGTGACACAATGGATCAACTTCTCCTTTCATGGTTGATTCGAACTCTCTATCAGGAGTTGTTTTTTTCATCCACCATAACATCAAAAGTACCAAACCCATTCCAACTCTGATTCAGCCTCCTCCTTGTTAGGAAGTTTTCCCTAGAGTGGCAGAACCTTTTCTTTGGCCTCTAGTCCAATCTCCCTGCCATTAAAGATTTGGGTATAGGTTTCTTGGATGATGTCGGCCTCAAATCAAAAACAATAGAGATATATACCACCTATGAACTTTTTTGAGAGCTTTTCCAAAATGAAGACAACTCAAAAAATCCAAATATTTCGGCCTATGGAACAAATTTAAAAACCTTGAAATGCCAATAACTTCCATAAAAAGGATCAGAATAAGCTGAAATTTGGAGGGTAACCTCAACTAATTATTTCTAGACTCTGGTAAAAAAATTGTCGAAAAATTCACAATTTTGTGAATCCTAAAAATTAGTGTTTTGACCTGATTTTGGCCAAAATCCAAAGCTTTGATACCACTTGTAAGGAAATTATTTAGATAGACCTAAATATAAGCAACAATAGAACACCAAAGAACACTAAGATATAGAGAAATGACCACAATATGCAAGTATAATGACTTAGCCACTTCGAGGGGGCAGCCATACAATACGATACAAGTGCTCAATATGATGATCATCTACTAGTTACTAACTCCTCTATATACCCTACTATGATATGCGAAGCACCAAGGCTGACCTACTAAGCATATAAAAGCATAAATAAATGTGATATGACATGATAAGAGATTATGTTATCCACAAATCGGCCATATATATCCCCAATATATGCCCTAGGATTAAGGGCATAGCACTCATCCGCAATCACTCAACACCAAATTGGTTTTCTACTATGTTGCCAGGAAATGGGTGCCAGTATGGGTACAGTCTGAAATGCGGAAACGCCAATTTTCAAAAAAACTTTGAAACGTTACGGAAACATTTGTACAACATATTTTTAAAAATTATATATATATATATATGCATAGTACTCATTTTCAAAATTTTAGTCCATAAGAGAAGCTTAAACCAAATTGGTTTTGTACTATGTTGTCAGGAAATGGGTGCCAGTATGGGTACAGTCTGAAATGCGGAAACGCCGATTTTCAAAAAAACTTTAAAACATTACGGAAACATTTGTAGAACATATTTTTAAAAATTATATATATATGCATAGTACTCATTTTCAAAATTTTAGTCCATAAGAGAAGCTTAAACCACTCAAAATATTTTGTATTTCATCGAAGTTCAAAAGGTTCAACATGGTTACAATTTCAATGTTTCATATATACATAATTATAATCTAGATTCTAGAATATATCATCTAGATTTTCCTCATAATCATCTATATGAATAAATAAAACTTAAAAAATAATAAATAAAACAACAGCCTACACATCCTTTTTTGTTTTTGATCACCAAGTTCGCCATGAAGGTGTTGTTAGGAGATGATGCTCATATTTAGATCCTCAACATTGTAGTGTGGCATATGGCAATCCCATATTTGGTATTTTTTACCAACCATACAACTGTACAATTGTTGATCCCTCCTAAATCTGCCTCTAATCCTTGATGCTCTTGGCTCTTAGTAACAACTCATAATCTCTTCCTTCAAGTTGTTCCTTGATGTCACTTTGCTCTTAACAATGTTGAATTTTAATTTAATGAAAACTGAATTCAGCAAGAGAAAGAAATGAGTGTGATTTAGAATGGACCAAAGATGTCATTATATAGCTTTTAGGAACTATCTTTAGGAAGGTTGGGTGGGTAGATTAGGGTTAGAAACAATAAATGCTAAAAAGGTGTTTTTTTGGCTTTTTTACTTAGCCTATGCCGCAGGTATGGCCCGGAAACACCCCAAGTACAGCCAGGAAACGTCTCAAGTACAAAAGAGTCGTATCCGTGGCATTTCCAAGACATACCCAGTTTGTATGCCCGTTTTGGGGACGTTTCCCCCCCATTTTCATACCCGTACCAAAAACGTTTTTGGGAGGTACGGGTAGGGGGCGTCCATTACACTAGGTAACTTCAACATCATTGGTCATAAAGCTCGAGGATTCCCCTTGCCAGTTGAGGGTATGCTCTCACCAATTACAAGTCCAGACAGACCATCATATTTTGCGAAGCAGTAGAGTCTATCATATTTTGCCCCTTCTAGGAGATAGAGACTAGGGAGCATTTATTTTTAGTTGTCATATAGATCATGAGTGAGATACCATTATAATTACAATAGTCAAGTGGTTCTCTATCCACTTTCTTATAATACCTAAATCAAAGATGCTTGACCATTATTCTTTGGGAGGTTGTCACTCTCAAATGTAAATTCTTACATGGAACTCCTAGAATTGTCACACAGATTACTTCTTTCTTTTAGCCCACTTCAAACATTGTAGACAGTAATTGCCCATTGGATATGTTTAATTAGCACCCATATGGGATAGATTGGAGAGACAACATTCCTCTTTGCTTATTGCTACTAAAGCATCCCAGTCTTATTCTAGGTTGAGTGGATCTATTTCATATTGGTGTCAAGGGTCTGCTCCCGTGTTTGCTGACCAAATCATCGAAGTAAAGTGTGCATTACTATTGCTTTCTCTACCACTAGAGATTTATCTGCCATGGATGTTATGAGAGGTTCTAAAGGAAGTACTTGACTTCCTCCTATGATTGTCCAACCTAGCCCCATCAATCCTAGAGATTCCCCTATGTGCATTCTCAAATCCTGTATTGGCCCTTTTGCTATGATAGATGATGATGTTGGTTCTTTGGGCCCGAACGTTGTACACACATGAAATATGACATCATCCGCCCTTATCATGACTTCCTAATTTCGTCTTTGTTAGCTAAATGCTTTCGTGAGGGGTTTGACTCTCACAAGACAATTTCTACATAGCTTTTATGATACAGGGTGTAACCGTTTAGGTTTATCCCTTGTTTTGTTAATGTTTTTTAGTGCTTTTTATTTTATAATCTAGGGTACCTTTACCCAAGAATTTCTCTATTATAACTGAGTGTACTCTTCAAGTCCTGCTCATCTATTTGTAGTTATCTGTGGCCACTAATATAAATTCTTTCTTTCTTACTTAATGCAGACACGTGACAGCGTGAGCCTCCTTTCATTATCTCTTGCTTAATATTCATCAGCGTTGAATCTTGGATTGGATGCAAGTTAAAAATAAAAAGGTATAGGCAATTTCACAAAAAATTAAGTTACTGCCTAGGCCCTGGTTTAAGTCCTCCTAGCAAATAACTAGTAAACCCTGGATCGGTAAAAGTCTCTGCCGAATTTTGGCAGAGTTGAGGGACTTTTTAGAAAAAGGGTATCTTAAACCTAATAGTGCACTCGCCATTAATTTGTTCCATTGCAAAAATTTAAAAGAAATCACAAGCCAAGTCCAGTAGAGCATGTTTTGCTGGTACCATAGATAGATACATGATGGCCCAGGTTTGTGTGTTGCTGTCAAAAACCTGTACAGGCCTATGTGTAAGTCACAGATGGATTTGGTGAAATTGAGTGACTCCTTAGCCAAGGAGTGTTCTAAGCTTGATAGTGCACCCCCCCCATCCCCCACCCCCCACCCCAGTTGTGTTTAAGTGTTTACCAATTTGGGCGGCTCCCTCGCCAAATGGTGCCCTAATCTTGATAGAGCATTTCTCGACAGATGTAAGTGTTAGCCAAATTATCGAGGGACTTCTTAGTCAGAAGGCATCTTAAACTTGATAGTGCATTCCCCGTTAGTGTAAGCATTTACCAATGTATCGATGGGTTTTTTAGTTGGCCCAAGGGTATCCTAAGCTAGATAGTGCATTCTCCATTGGTTATACATGTTTACCATTTTATCAAAGGGCTTCTTGGCCAAAGGATATCTTCAGCTCGGCATTCCATTTCCCATTGGATGTAAGTGTTTACCAATTTATTGAGAGGCTTCTTAGCCAAGGAATCCTGAGCTTGATAGTGCACTATCCGTGGATAGTAAGTGTTTACTAATTTATCAAGGGGCTTCTTAGCACAAGGTATCCTAAGCTTGATGGTGCTTGAGAGTGCTTGATAGTATTTACTAATGTATTGAGGGACTTCTTATCCAAAGGGTGACTTTATTGAGGGACTTCTGAGCACAAGGTATCCTAAACTTTATAGCTCATTATCTGTGGACTATAACTGTTTACTAATTTATCAAGGAACTTCTTATCCAAAGGGTGACCTAATATTGATAATGTGATTTCCATTGAGTGTAAGTGTGTACCAATTTATCAAGGGGCTTCCGATCCAGAGGGTATCCTAAGCTCAATAATCCACTTCCCATCGGGTCTAAATTTTTACCAGATTAAAAGGGACTTCTTAACAAAAAGGGTATTCTAAGATTGACACAGCATTCCCCATAGGATATAAATATTGACCAATTTATACAACTTCTTAGCCAAAGGAAATCCTAAGCTTGATAGTGCACTCTCCATTGGGGGAGTGTTAATTAATTTATCAATGAATAGTAGACACCTACCCACTTTGGTGTGAGTGTTCACCAATTTCAGATTTAAAAAACACAATCACCTCATTGAATATGAGTATTTGCCAATTCATCTATCAAAAGAAAACATTGCATTGGATGTGGGCATTTATTTGTTATCCATGAGTGTTTACCAGTTTATTGATCAAAAGAAGAGCCATTGTTCACCGATATCTGATTAAAAGAAGCCTCCCACCTCATTGTGTATGTGTGTATTTAGAAATTAATCAATCAATGTTATTCATGAGTGTTTACCAATGTATTGATCAAAAAAGAAGAGTCATTGTTCACCAATATCTGATCAAAAGAAGCCTCCCACCTCATTGTGTGTGTATTTAGAAATCAATCAATCAATCAATGGAAAACAACAAATTGGGTGTAAGCCTTTACCCATTGGGTATGAGAGTTTACCAATTTAGGGATTAAAAGAAGTCATTGCAAACCCAATAGACAAGAGTAAATTCAACTTAAAAAAAAAATACATGCATTGAGTTTGAGTGTTTACCCATTGGGTGCAAATGTTTACAAAGTTAGAGATCAAAATTCATTGAAAACCAAATAGACCAGAATAAATTAAATTTAAAATTTTATGAAAGGCACCTGCATTGAATTTGACCATTTATTCATTGGATGTGAACATTTACTCATCGGGTGTGAGTGTTTGCCAGTCTATATATCAAAAGAAGGCATTGGAAACCCAATAGACTAGAATAAAATCAACTTAAAACATTTAAAACAACACATCCGCATTGAGTTTCAAGCAATTACCCATTCGGTGTGAGAGGTCACTCATTGGGTGAGAGTGCCTACTGACTGGGTATAGTGTTTACCAGTTTCAAGAAAAAGACAATACAAAACGAATATACCAGAACGATTTCAATTTAAATATACCTGCATTGAATTTGAGCAAGTATCCATAGGCTGGGCGTGAGCATTTACTCATTGGGAGGAGTTATTCAATTTAGAGATCAAAAGAAGACGTTGCAAACCCAGGAGAACAGAATAAATTCAATTTTAAAAACAATAAAAATATATAAATTGGGTGTGAGAATTTACTTGTTGGGTGTCAAAGTTTATTCATTGTTTGTAAAATTTTACTCCTTGCGTGTGAGGAGTTTACCAAGTTAGAGATCAAAAGAAAGCTTTACAAAATCAATAAACCAAAATAAATTCAAATTGATTTTTTTTTCTCTATAATACATGTATTGGGTGCAGCATTTAGTCATTGGGTATGAGCAATTCCTTATTAGCAGTGCGTATTTACCATTGTTGGGGTCAAAAAGAAGACATTGCAAACCCAATGGACCAAAATAAATTCAATTTTAATATTTTTTAAAAATACCCACATTGAGTATTAGAATTTACTGATCAAGCAACAGCCTTTAATCCTTGGGTGCCAGTGTTTACCGATTCGAAGATCAAAAAAAAACACATTCCAAAAGACCAATAGACCAGAATACAAAAACAATATAAAAACCCAGAATGAGGTTAGTAATATTTTTATTCTACAAAGTAATATTTTTAAAACAGCATGGACTGTGGAAGCATAAAGCCTGTAATATTAAAGAAACATACCTTCACATGTCGTATGGCTTCATGCAAATCATGTACAACTTTACGCTCCTTCTTCTCTAGGGACAAAAGCTTCGGGAAAGGAATCTTGACTTCCTCCTGTCTGGCAAATATGTGCTCCTGCAACCTTCTGGCCTCCCTCTCCAACCGCCCTTTAAGCCCTCCTTCCATAACCCTACTCTCCTCCTCCACCGCTTCTACCTTCTCCTTTACCCCTTCAACTTTTTCCTCCTCCTTTTGCTCAACAACCTTATCTTCAGGCAATGGAGCCACTTTAACTCCGTATGAAACAGTAGGAATAGAAGGGACATCCCTCAAGTACCTGCTCTCTTCACGACTCCGAGGTCGAGAGATCGAATCCCCTCCCTGCCCGTCTGGTCTGAAATCTCTCGTTGCTGCCGTTGTCGTTCTCGGCTGATTGGCAATGAAATGAAATGAAAGATTTTAATGACGTCCACGAGACTGAAGAGTCTATGGGACCACAAAATGAGATTTTTAATCTAATTTCAGACTCCTTTCAATATCCGCTCTCCGGCTGTGAATCTTGAGAATGAAACCCGCGGTTCGCCTGAAGCTTTGTTCCTTCGAAGAGTTCCTCAAGTCCGTCCACCTTCAGGTTGTTTTCGTACTGGATACGAATATCATCATATGCCGAACACTCCATGACGAAATGTCATTCTGTTTCAATGACCCCTTTGCTGCAGAAAAGACAAATTCTCCTTTCCCAATCTTCCTTTGGAATAGTCCATCTACCAGTTTCGCATCGAAGATGGTGTGATCCGGTCCTTAACTGCGCCACTAGAATCCTTGCTTTACCCTTGATAGCTGCCCCTAGATAAGCTTTTTCATCATGCTCCCCAGTGGGATTGAATTCTCTGATATAATGTGCTTTCTTTCGACCAATCTGTCCCGTCCACATGGCAGTCCTGAACTTTTCAATCACATAATTTTTTATTTCCCTGTTGTTGTTAGGACACTCTTGCAAGTTGATGCCCCATTTGTTCATCCATTTATTATTCTGTTTCATCCAAGTTTTCTTTCTACGCTCCAGAGTATCGTCCACAACTATTTTGGGCCAGCAAAGATTGTCCATGTTTTCAACTTTTTTCAAATAGCTTATCATCCGAGATATTGCCGAAGCTTCCAACGAGGAAGTACCCGCTTCAGCCAGCAGGATCTCATAAGGAACAGTTGATTTGACTTTGAGAGTGCTTGTGATTAGATGTTTCTGGATTCTTTCTATCTGTCTCCACCCGTGATTTGACATGCTACTTCCCCAAACCTCGCAGCCATAGAGAACAACCGGAATGACCAATAGACCAAAAAGGGTTTTCTTAGTTTTCCAGTCCCAAAGCTCAGCTTTCCTACACCTGTTTTGAAGTAGGTAAGATGCTTTCCAACCTCCCTGAATCCTTTTTGCTTTACAAGTCTCCCAGCTAAGCTTGTGGTGAAAGTCAATCCCAAGATATTTGTATTCAGTGACTATTTCCAAAGGGCTCCCTTCAAAAAGAAAGTTAATTTGTCTCTCTTTCCTTTTTAAGGAGAAAATCATGATTTTTGTTTTGCTAGTGTTCACTTGCATCCCGACTTCTTGGCAGAAGAGCTCTAGTGCTTTTAGTTGTTCCCTCAATCCTTGGGCTGTTTTTGAAATTAGGATAAGATCGTCAGCATATAGGAGTAACTTCACCACGTAACTTGCTAACTGTATACCTCCTCCCTCAGTTTTATTTAACCATTCCTCAAGCTTGTCAATGTATAGACCAAATAAGGTGGGGGAAAGAGGGCAACCTTGCTTGACACCAATGTCACTGCCGAAACATTCAGACATACCTTCTCTGGTTCTGATTTTAGCTCTGACCTGCTCATACAGCCTATGAACTGCTGCTCTAAACTCATCTGGAATCCCAAGCTCCTCCATCATGTTCCAAAGTTTGTTTTTGGGTACTGTGTCGAAAGCTTTCCTGAAATCAACAAAACAACAAAAAGCTTCTTCTCCTTGGGTGTCCCAAACCTTTTCAATCAAATGCCTAAGAGTGATGCAATGGTCAATTGTTGAGTGTTTAGGCCGGAATCCTGCTTGCCCTTTTGCTCTTTTACCCTCTCTTTCGGCCCAACTGTTGATTCTCCGCTCTATCATGCCTCCAAAAAGTTTACCAAGAAGAGGATTGATCATAATGGTGCGATAATTAGACGGATTATTTATGTCACCACTTTTAAATAAAGGAATAACAACGCTAGTCGTCCACTCTGTTGGAAAGCCATTCTGATTGACATTATTGAATATTTTTCTGATGTGTGGTGTGAGGACCTCAACCCCCCATTTTAGAAATTCAGCCTGTAGACCATCGATGTCTTGTGCTTTACCACTTGCTAGATTATTTATGCCCTGCTTGATGTCTTCTGTCGAAAAAAGCTCAATCGAAGTCTCGATTATGGGAGGAATATCTTTTTGTTGGGAACGCTCATAAAGGGTCCTTGCATATTCTAACCAATGAGCACCTGTGATATTATTTTCTATGTATTTTTTCTTTTGTTGTAACTCCCTCCAAAAACCTTTGGGGTTGTGTTTTCCCAGAGAAATTAATTTTGTCCTTCTCTTGCTCACATAGCTTTCTTTTTTGTGTTGTACCAGTCTCTCATAAGTCTTTTTATTTTCTTTGTTCATCTCACTTTTCTTCAAAGCTCTCTTGGCAGCTTTACACTCTTCATCATACCACGGGTTTGCCGGAAAAGTATTTGCCGCTCCCTTTCTAGGCTTAGATCTTTCACAAGCACTTAGAGCCTTTTGGATTAAAGATATCAACAGATTACTACGTACATAACCACTCATTCCCTTAGGTGACGTGTTCTCTATATCCTTCCTCATTATCTGAAATTGTTGATTAAGGGCTGCAACAAAGATTTCCTGATTTTCTTTATTTAGAATGATTTTTCCTTGTTTTTGAGATGCCTTTTGCATGTGATGAACCTGATTTCTTTGTTGCTGATTTAAGACTGTCCCGAGCTTTACCAAGAGAGGACTATGATCTGATTTTAGTTCTATAGGGCAATCTCCAATTTCAAATTCAAGCAGCCTGGAGATAGAACTTTGAGAACATATTACATAGTCTACTACACTTTGACCATTGTATGTTTTACAAGTGATATTGCCTGATCTGGGCCAAGCCCTCATGCCATTACAAATGACCATGTTGTATAAGCTACATAGGCCTAGAAGCTCAACCCCAAAGTGAGTCACCCCTCCATTACCGTCTTGAGATAATCTTTCCCAAAGCTTGTTCTCTTCTTCCTTAAGCCATAACGGATTGTCTTCACCTCCTTCTAAGCTGATCAACTGAAGAGATTGATTATTTGCAGTCCTCGCATTGAAATCACCCAATAAAATTATTTCTCCAGATGTACTGAAAACAGAAATGTCTTTTTTTATTGAAGCGTATGGATCTTCGCTATCTAGTTTTCTTCTCTTATATGTCTTTGAACCTTTCGGTGCAAAGTAGCAGGCAGCCAATCTGATTGTTGTCTTGCCATCTGTTATTTTTAGCCATATGTATTGCTTATTTGGATCTTCCTTTTCAACTTTGACAATTTCAAGCCATATTTCCTTGATTAGCACTGTGATTCCGCCGTGACCTTTCCCTGTTTCATTCCCTTCGTTCCAAATTGAGATTTTCTTGTAGCCTTCAAACTCTGGGACCTTGTAGCCTTCATGCTCATGAGTTTCCGTAAGAATAATAATATCTTTCCCCTCCACTATGGGCCCCAAACCCGGTCCTCTTCTCCATGGATATCCTCTGCAATTCCAACTTACTATGTGCATGAATTCCCGTGGGGCCCCTAATTCCTATTTCTTGTTTGATAAATGATCGCTGATTTGGGCTTTCCCATTTCTCATTTGTGCCCATTTTCCTGCTTCTCTTGCTTTTCTCACTTTCTCCCATTCTTTCCTTCGAACTTCTTGTTGAGCGAATGTCAAATCCTCGTCTAGATATATGTGTGTTCCTCTAAGAAGTCCCCTATTTTTTAGAATAGTATGTTTGTCTTCTATTTTTCTCATGACAACTCGCACGTGGCGGTCCTTTCCTCCCTCTGTTCTCCTGCCAATCCTGTTTGCTTGTTGTATGTAGCCTGTCCATTTCAATTTGTCTTTAAGAAAGTCTCTTGCCAATATGTCAGTTCTCTCTTTTTCACCAAAGTCTTTTAGACCCTTGATAATAAAATTTACTGCTCTATCTTGTTGATCTTTCTCTTCTTTTATCTGTGTTTTGATGTGTTTCTCAATGACTTGCCTTTGTTCATTTGATGATCCACTTACTAATTGTGACAAGTTTTGGCTTCTTCTATCCGATCCTTTAGTTGATTTTCTTTTATTTCCATGTCTTTAATTGCTGATTGGATCTCATTTATCTGTATTGTTTCCTTCCCTTTTACCATTTCAGGGCTTTTTTCTCCTCCTGTTTTCATATGTCCTAGATCTTGTTTTAGCATGGTTAACTCTTGTTGTCCTCTTTCCATGAGGTTTTGGAGATTTAGTACCTGTTCTTTGAGAATTTTATTTTCTCTTTCCAACCTGTATCTAACTTCTGTAAGTTCTTTCCTCTCACTGTTTTCTTGCAATCTCTGATTTTCTAAAATTCCAAGCCTTTCTTTCATGTTCATGAGCTCATTCACATACAGTTCTGAAGACCACAATAGAGGGGTTGAAGTAGGACTGTATAGGTATTTAGGATCCTGGACTGCGTCCTCTCGTTCTTCCTTGTATGTTGCTGTTTTGTCTATTTTGTTCGACTTTGACTCCTTTTTACTATCCTTCTGACTTGATTGTTTTCCTTCCATTTTATATTCTCTGAAAAAGAAGTTCTCTTTGTTGTTTGTTGTCTTCGGTAAAATCAAAGTGAGGTTTTTCTTCTGGGTTCTTCTTAGTTTTTTGGCCTGCCTACGTCGTAGGATCCCCTTGTACTGTTTTGCATTCACAAACACCAACTTTTTAGCTGTACCCGTTGTATGATTTTGAGAGATTTCTACATTTCCCAAAATTTTGTTTTCTATTGCTGTATGTGTTTCTGAAAAAGTAGATCTCTGCAGTGCCATATTTGGGTTATCTTTGAAACCCTCGTGTTTAAGCATGGTTTGCATGCCTTGTTGAAACCAGATTTGACAAATAAATATAAAGAATGGTGCAGAGAATGAGGGGGTTTGGTGGGTCTACCTGAGAAACTGTTGTATTGTTCTTTCCCCTGGTGTCAGATCTTGTCTGCCCTAGTGAACTAAGCGCTGAAAACCATCCTCTAAAAATATTAAAATAAATTTGGTGGGTCTACCAGGCTTGTCAGGCTGTGCCCTAGCTCCTAAGCAAAAATGTTGAAGCGGGGGCCCCCGTTTCTGTTGTTTATTTGATCCGCTGGGCTCCTGTCCTCTGCCTTAAACCCGTCACTGTTTGTTGTGTCGTTTGTTGTCCCGATGCTGTCCCGTTACAACTCCAACCCTCCGCTATAGTGCTAATCTCATTGCAATCCCGTTGCAGTCCTGCTCGTTGTCCCGCTCGCAATCAAAAGTCTATGAACCTACCTTTGAAGTCATTGTCATCCACAAGGACACACAACGAACTGATTTACCACATAATTATAATATTTACACATCAAATGCACATGATCTCATCAAATGAATTGCAATTGGCCTCAAATCATCGTGTCATCCTGACATTGTATTTTGCCTCAAATTATCTTTTACATCACGGGTGGCCTGGTGTGCATTGACGTTGCCACCAAGTTCTATTATAGCTCATTAGTGCTTGTTCTACTGTAGACGCGACATCAATTTCCACGCTGGTTAATAAATACATTCAGATTTGTGGATGCCCTCTCACATAACTTCAAACTTGTCTGCGGTGGCATAACGGTGTCCACATGTTACTTGCTTTCCATAAGTGACTGCATAGGTGCATGTTTTATAAATATTTAGTATTACAAATAGACGTTCAGGGAGTAATACTAAATGACATTACTCATTTACGTTTAATTTATTTGTTTAAAAGTCTTAGTTTCGAATGACATTACTCTTTAATTACCGTCACTTAATGAATATTTGAAATGTATTGATTCTAAATGTTAAAATACGGGCTATTTAAATCATGTGAGAGCTATTTTACTTCATTTACTGTTCCCAATGGGCTTTTTAAATGTATTGAATCTAAATGCTAAAATATGGGTTATTAGTATTGTCGAAGGCATTAGATTATAGGTTTCACATAAACTTAACCAGTTATTATTATTTGCACTTCTTAACCAATTAGAAATCATTATTATTTTTATAAACAAATATTTAATTCTCACATTAATAATAAATATTAGTAAACTGCACAATTATTAACAAAATAATTACAAAATTACATTTATCTTCAATTTGATTCGCTAATAATTTGAGATGTTATTACAGGGTTTAGCAATTTCAAAAAAAGAATGATGTCATAACATTTATTACATGTTATTTGCACTCATCGGTTAATCGGAAACCTTAAAGCCGATGTTAAAAATCAGATGCCAGAAAAATACCAAGGAAGGTTCACTAAATTACTTCAAACGGAATTCCTCGATAGCAATGCAGTTTCTAAAGGGCATGAATAATGTTCCTCTCTGACGAATCTATAGACATCTAACCAATAACAAAAACGAGCGGCAGCAGCCCTTCGATTTCCATATCCATTGGAAAATCTAGCAAGGCCTTCAAAGCATACATAATTATAAGATCATCATCTATAGACTTGAAATTTGACGTGGAGACACACATGCAAAAGTCACAAGTTAAATTAGGACAAACTAGAATCTCTTTTGTTGTCGATAAAAAATAAGTCTTTTGACAATAATGCTTTCTTCGAAGCGTCTAAGAAGTTTCAGCAGTCTCTGTCATATTCAAATCTATAGTATATGAATAGCGATGTACGAATGTGTAGAAATGGGAATAGTCTATCAAAAGATTTCATGAAGGGAAAAGTCAAGGTTGGGGGTGCTTCTACCTTTCTTCATCGGTTGTTTACTTGTGGAGGACTGGAGAACTCACATGGTTAAATCTTTAACGTTTAACCGTTCGTCAAGTCAAGAAAATAAATTGCAGGGGACCATCAATAATGCCTCGTCAAGGACGGTGTCTATAAAGTCTCGTTCAAAGCTTATAAGCCCTGACACATAGGTCATTACCCCAATTTTGGTAGCAAGATTGGACAAGTATGATTATCTGAATCAATAATTTTCATTTGAACCTAAGGCAATTTTCTAATGTCCATGGTTCGATTCCACTAACATTGTCGCTGAAAATTTTATTTTTTATTTTTTGGCTAGAGATGTACATGACAGTACAATCTTTTCTCCAGTGCATTCTTCTTCTTCATGTACTATAAGAGAATTTACAGTGAGGAAGATCGCCGACATTCCGTCAACCGACATAAATTCCTACCGGCAAAACAAAGAAGCGGATGGAGTCCACGCGATTGTCAATAATGCTAATAATTTTACCCCACGAGCAATAGGTGTCCATCTAAATCAGTTAATTTTTTCCAACATGCTGTCAACATAGGCATTACAATTTTTATTGCGGTAGTACTTTACAACATCGTTGTTTTTGTTTTGAGTAGGGGTGATGATGAGTCGTGCAAACTAGCGTCAGTGCACTCCATGCCCAATACAAATCATATTCATCAATATAGAAATATATGTTTTTGTCACCATGTTATGGACGATTGTTGGCATCATAACAACGAATATTTGTATTGTATGTCCATATGATATGGTTTTGTGTAAGGATTTCATTTTTCTCAAGACAATCAAGCCCAAGGGAACTACTATTTATAGTGTTCAATTTTTGAAAATGTGTTACACCCTTAGTCCTATAGTTTATACAAGATATGTAGGGTCGACTTGTGGCTTACATAATCCCTTTTCTTGTCATATGTCATTCATTTATGCTTTCATATGTTTAGTAGGTCGGCCTAAGTATTGGTCATAGTATAGGAAGGGTATATGTAGGAGGTAGTGAGAAGTAGTTAAGCATCGTATTGAGCACTAGAGTTCTATTGTATGGTTTGGAGGTTGCCTCCTCGAAGTGGTTAAGTCATTCTAGTTGCATATTGTGATTATTTATCTATATGTTGGTGTTCTTTGGTGTTCTATTATTGTTGATATTCACATCTATTTAAGTAATTTCATTGCAAGTGGTATCATAGCTTGATCTCAGCTAGAATTGGGTCAAAACCCTATTTGTGAATATTCGGCTATATCTCTAAGACGGTAGCAATTTTTTTTGTAGTTTTTTACTTGGTGTTGTGAACTAAGTAAGATCCTCTCCAAATTTCAATATTTTTTGACTTGTTTTGCACAAGTTATATCAGTTTTAGGATTTTTAATAATTTCTATACTCATACTGCAATTTTGAAATTTTTTCTAAGTTTCTCATATTTTCGAAAATATGATCAAAAATTAGCTATGGTTTGTTCTCTATGTTTATATTTATTCATCCAATAAATATATGAAACCATAAACCCTAAATTTATACCCTAATCCTTGTATCCTGAGACCCAAACCCTACATCATTATTGGAAGATCAACTCGAGGCCAAGGGAAGGGCTCCAAATAAGGATGATATGGATTTAGAATCTTCGGGCTCTTGAGTATCAGAGGTAGTCAACCAACTTTAGGAAAGGGTTAATAATATGGTGAGTAAGGTTGACCTCGACAGTGAGATTCTTCTATTGGAATGTAGCCTTAATGGTGAAATGAAGTCGGGGTTTGAATCAATTATGAATGAGATGATGTTTTCTCTTCCAAGTATGAATACTAACATGCATTCACATTCCAGTCACGTGGTATAGACACCTAAATCTAACTACACATTTTTTAATACTAAAATTGCATTATTTATCCTCTTTCCCATATTTTTGTTATAATTAGTAGTTTCCCACTAATTAGCTAACATTCCCCTTCATCTCAGTCAATCAACGACACTTCGTTAATTAACTAGTTTCATATCGCATCGTGGATGTTAATTAATGTCACTTCGTTAGTTATAATACTTTTTTAATTACTTAATTAAACATTATTAATTAATTAAGCCTTTCAATCTCGTATTTAACTAATAAACCTTCTTATTAGTTAAATCCCCCTTTCAAACCCTTCAAATTCTACTAATTTCCTTCTAAATCATCTCCAAATGGCTTCTTAAGTTATCTTGGTCTATTAATTAATCCTAGTTGATTAATTAAATCACCCCCAACTCCCATGAATTGCTAATCTTTTATTAATCTCTTCTAATCATATTTTTCTTTTTTTAATTCTACATTCCCTTTATCCCGCATTCACTAGAATGTAAGCTTCTCCCAAAATGGAAAGCTATATAAGAAACCTAGTACTTTCCTACAATTTTTACACCTTGTACATCTTCATTTGTACTTGATAAGAGCATTTTCATGTTATTGGAAAGCTTTGTTCAAACCCCCTCTCTACTTGGCCAAAAGTAGTAAAAGAAGAACCAAAAATGGCAATCAAGCCATATTGGTGAGATCTCTCCCTCTTCTTTGAAGAAATTCCTTGATTGTGCATGGTTGCATTTGATTCACAAAGGAAATATCTACAATCTAAAAGCACATCCAACAATCAAAGGAGGTTTGCATTTGATGTTTGATTTAATGTTTTATGCACGTTAGTTAAGCTTTCCTTTCATGCTTTGTCATTATGCTTTTGTTTATATTAGATTAAGCTAGAATCTACTTGGTGTTAGGTTCATTAAATAGCTTAGTTTCAATTTAATCATGTATACACATGAGTTCCTCAAGCAATGCACACATAGATCCAAATCACACCAAACAAGGAGGATCCTCTGCACAAACTGATGGATCTTTTATTCAATGGTGTAGCATTATTCCAAAAGTGTAAATGCATAAGTTCAATAAGAATGGTCCAATCACTTGGATTAACCAAATGGAGAATTTATTTGATTTGCATCAAGTCCCAAGTTGACATAATATGGTAATGGCATCCTTGTATATGGAACCAAAACAATTCATTTGGTATAGATAGATGTGTGAGCAAAAGAAAAAGAAGGGTCTCTCTGTTACCTGGTCTATGTTCACTGATGAGTTCCAAACACGCTATCATAATAGTGTTATAGATAACTATTTTAGCCATATAACCAAGCTATGATAGATAGATTCAGTCAATGATTATATCCAACAATTCCAAAATCTATCATTACGAGTGAATGGCATCTCAAAGGATCATCTAAATGATCTCTTCTTGGGTAGACTCAAGGATAACATCCAATTTGATGTTTGCCTTCTTAATCCAAGTTCCATATCATAATCCATCATCATTATTCGTCGTGTGGAGGAAATAGATGTGGTAAAATGAAGAGGTATCACTAATCACAAGGAACGTGTGAATCTAGCACCATTGTTTCCCTAACCAACATGATTGACTCCTCAACAAATTGAAGAGAAATGAGTAAAAGGTGTATAGTTCAATTGCGATAATAGATGGAAAAGAGGAAATAAATGTGCAAAGAAGAAATTATTTTACATTGAAGGGATTGGTGAGGAGGAAAAATATGAGGAAACATCAAGTGATGAAGTGGTAGAACCAAAGGATGAACGTGAAAATCTCCAACTGACTATCTCATGTCATTCTCTATCTAGTATTATCACTATGCAAACCCTTCGAGTGGTGGGTTGCCTTAAGAAGCATAAGGTGAAAATATTGATTGACTCTGGGAGTACACATAATTTCATCAATAATAAGTTGGCAACAAGGCTAAATTGTTTCATCTACCAAGCACTTGAATTTCAAGTAATGATTGTAGATGGTGGTATAGTCCAATGTTTAAGGAAATGTTATGTTTGTGGAGCCTATTTGCATGTTAGAATGTGGTACACCTTTTATGTGTTACACTCGGGTATTTTTACGGCGGTCCCGCTCGCCGGTGAGCGGGTCAGGGGGGTTCGGGGGCGAAGCCCCCGAAGCAAATTTTCATGGGTGGTTTATTAACCCATGGGTAATGGGTAACCGTTATGGGCTATTTTTGGGCCCATGGTTTTTTTGGTCTTTTGCCCATTGTTTTGATACCCATGGTTTTTGCCCTTGGTTTTGATACCCACGGTTTTGTATCAAACTGCTTAAGCAGTTGTCTATTTATATGGTCTTATGCATATGATAGATGTACAAGTAAATGTATTGCAGATGTGTTTTGAATTCGGGTGTGAATTCTGTAGAGTTTGTTGAGCATAGCTCCAAACGGATCTGGGTATTGTATTGAGAGAGTGGAGGCTTGTAATAAAATATGAGCAAGTGATTCTTGGTGGATGTAGCCCAAATTGGGTGAACCACGTTAAATCTTGTCTCTCTGTGTTGTGTTATTTATTCTGCACTTTTATTTGAGATCTGTAATATTTTCTGCATATTAGTTTCTACTGTTGCGATTCTGTAAGGGATTATTCCGCATATTTTATCTCTTATTTCCTAACAATTGGTATCAGAGCCTGGTTTGGTTTGCTGAAGTGTTGAATTACAGGGAAAGTTTTTAGCTTGAGTGGGAGCTATGGTAGATGAAGGAAGATCTAGGGTTGATAAATTCAACGGGAAGAATTTCAGTCTTTGGAAGATGCAGATGGAAGATTACCTTTATCAAAAGGATCTTTATACTCCGCTGTCTGAGAAGGTGAACAAACCCTCGAGTATGACAGATGCGGAATGGGATTTGCTGGATAGGAAGGCACTTGGAACAATCCGGCTGTGTCTTGCATCTTCGGTATTATTTAATGTTTCAAAGGAAAAGACTACAAAAGATCTAATGGATGCATTAGGGAAGTTGTATGAAAAACCCTCTGCCTCTAACAAGATATTTTTAATGAAAAAGTTGTCTAATATGAAGATGTCTGAGAATAGTTCAGTAGCAGATCATTTAAATGATTTCAATACGGTTGTGAATATGCTAGCTTCGGTTACAATAGAATTTGATGAAGAAGTTAGGGCTTTATTAATTCTGTGCTCTTTACCTGAGAGTTGGAATAGCCTGGTAATGGCGGTAAGTAACTCGGTTCCAGCTAACTCGAAGTTGAAGTTTGAGGATGTTGTAGGGGTGATTCTAAGTGAGGAAATGCGAAGAAAAAGCTCTGGGGAATCTTCTACTTCAGGGAATGCTTTGACAGTGGAAACTAGAGGGAGACAGAAGAATAGAGGAAACCGTGGAAAATCAAAAGATCGGGCAAGGTCAAAATCCAAGAACAAGATTGTATGCTGGAATTGTGGAAAGCCTGGGCATGCAAAGAAGGACTGTTGGGAGCTTCGGGATAAGAAGAAACAACAGGAAGAAAACAAGGAGACAAATGTGGCATCGGGTAATGTATGTCAGGATGCTTTGATTCTTTCTTTACACAATATTACTGAATCTTGGGTTTTAGATTCAGGGGCTTCTTTTCATGCTACTCCACATAGGCATTATTTTGTTGATTATGTTCAAGGGGATTTTGGGCATGTTTTTCTTGGTGATGATGAGCCTTGCAGTATAGTTGGAAAAGGTTCTGTTCAGGTTAAGATGCAGAATGGGAATACATGGCTATTGAAGGATGTCAGACATGTGCCTACATTAAGGAGAAATTTGATATCGGTGGGGCAATTGGGAAGTGATGGTTGTACTGTGATATTTACAGCTAACTCTTGGAAGGTTACTAAGGGTGCTCTTGTGGTGGCAAGAGGTAAGAAGGTTGGAACCTTGTATTTAACCACTGATAGTACTAATGATTGTAATCTTGTGGCTTCAGATGCAGATACAACATTATGGCACTATAGGCTCGGTCATATGAGCCATAAGGGCATGGACATCATAAAGAAGAATTTGCCTAGATATACAGAAATAGGTTTGGATTTCTGTGAGAACTGCATATATGGGAAACAAAAGCGAGTAAGGTTTCTCAAGGTTGGACCTACAAAGAAAGAGAGTAAGTTAGAGCTGGTGCATTCTGATGTGTGGGGGCCAGCTCAGGTATCATCTCTTGGGGGTTCAAGTTATTATGTTACTTTTATTGATGATGCAACAAGGAAAGTTTGGGTTTATTGTATTAGAAACAAATCTGATGTATTTGACACTTTTGTTAAATGGAAAGCCTTGGTAGAGAATGAAACAGGTCTTAAGCTAAAATGTCTCAGGTCAGATAATGGAGGGGAGTATTGCAGCAATGAATTTAATGATTACTGTTCTAAGAATGGAATCCGCAGGAAAAAGATGGTTCCAGGAACTCCGCAGCAGAATGGGGTATCAGAAAGGATGAACAGAACAATAATGGAAGGTGCTAGGAGCATGAGGTTACATGCAGGACTGCCTCTTTCTTTTTGGGCAGAAGCGGTGAGCACACTGTGTACTTGATAAACAGAGGACCCTCAAGTGCCTTGGATGGAGGCATACCTGAGGAGGCTTGGTATGGTAAGAAAGTTGATTATTCATTTCTTAGAGTCTTTGGATGTGAGGTGTTTGTTCATATAGACAAGGATGATAGGACCAAGCTAGAGGCTAAATCAGAAAAATGTACTTTCATTGGTTATGGTGGTGATGACTTTGGATATAAATGTTGGAGTATTAAGGACAAGAAAATCATTTGATCTAGGGATGTGGTCTTTAATGAGAAAGTCATGTATAAGCAGCAGTTGCAGGAAAATAGGGAAGAATCCAAGAAAGAATATGCAGTGGTAGAGGATCTTCCGGATGGGAAAGTGACACATGAATCAATTCAGGAACCCCCTCAACAGGAACCCCAAACTCCTATATTGAGGAGGTCTTCTAGGGTAAGAAGAGAACCTGAATGTTTTTCTCCTTCTCTTTATTATTTATTACTCACTGATAGTGGAGAGCCAGAGAGCTTTGATGAAGCAATGCAGGTAGATGCCAGGAAGAAGTGGGAGCAAGCCATGGATGAGGAGCATCAGGCTCTCATGGAGAACCAGACATGGGATTTGGTGAAGCTACCCGAAGGCAAAAGAGCATTACAGAACAAGTGGGTGTTCAGAGTCAAAGACGAAGAAGGAGGAAAGAAAAGATATAAGGCCCGGTTGGTGGTCAAGGGGTTTGCACAGAAACAAGGTATAGATTTTGATGAGATTTTTTCTCCTGTAGTAAAAATGACTTCTATTAGAACTATTCTAGGAATAGTTGCAGTAGAAGACTTGCACTTAGAACAACTTGATGTAAAGACTGCATTTCTCCATGGTGATTTGGAGGAGGAACTATATATGCAGCAACCAGAGGGCTATGAGGTCAAAGGTAAAGAGGAGATGGTTTGCAAACTGAAGAAAAGCTTGTATGGCCTGAAACAAGCTCCACGTCAATGGTATAAGAAGTTTGATAGCTTCATGATGGAGCAAGGTTATATTAGATGCCATTCTGACCATTGTGTGTATACAAAGAAATTTGAGGATGGAAGTTATATTATCCTGTGTTTGTATGTTGATGACATGCTGGTTGCAGGTAAAAACATGCAGGAAATAAAAGTACTCAAGAAGCAACTAAGTGAATCCTTTGCTATGAAGGATTTGGGTGTAGCCAAACAAATCCTTGGTATGAGGATATCTCGGGATAGGAAGGAACGGAAGCTGACTTTATCTCAGGAAGAGTACATTAAGAAGGTCTTGGAGAGGTTTAATATGCAGGATGCTAAATCGGGTGGGACTCCTTTGGCAGGCCACTTCAAGTTATCAAAGGAGCAGTGTCCCAAGACAGAGCAGGAAAGAAACCAGATGTCAAAGGTACCTTACTCATCAGCAGTTGGCAGTTTGATGTATGCTATGGTGTGCACTAGGCCTGATATTGCCCATGCAGTGGGAGCTGTGAGTAGATTTATGAGTGATCCAGGTAAAGAGCATTGGCAAGCAGTAAAGTGGATCCTTCGGTATTTGAGAGGGACCATGGGGACAATTTTGTGCTACAGTGGATCAGACACCACTTTACGTGGTTATGTAGATTCAGACATGGATGGAGATGTAGACATCAGGAGGAGCACAACAGGTTATATTTACACTGTAGGTGGGACAACAGTGAGCTGGATTTCACGACTACAGAAGTTGGTGGCTTTGTCAACCACAGAGGCTGAGTATGTTGCTGCCACAGAGGCAAGCAAAGAGATGATTTGGCTACAACAATTACTTGAGGAGTTGGGGCATAAGCAGGAGGAATGTAAGCTATATAGTGATAGTCAGAGTGCTATACACCTAGCTAAGAACTCTGCTTTCCACTCCAGGACGAAGCATATACAGTTGAGATATCACTTCATCAGGACAACTTTGGAGGAAGATAAGTTGAAGTTGGAGAAGATTCATACCAGTCAGAATCCTGCAGACATGATGACCAAGGTGGTCACAAGGGATAAACTAAAGCTATGTTCAGCTTTGGTTGGCCTTCGCAGATGACAGTGAAGGGTTGAGAAGCTTTCTCAGTGGAAATTAGTCTCCAAGTGGGAGATTGTTATGTTTGTGGAGCCTATTTGCATGTTAGAATGTGGTACACCTTCTATGTGTTACACTCGGGTATTTTTACGGCGGTCCCGCTCGCCGGTGAGCGGGTCAGGGGGGTTCGGGGGCGAAGCCCCCGAAGCAAATTTTCATGGGTGGTTTATTAACCCATGGGTAATGGGTAACCGTTATGGGCTATTTTTGGGCCCATGGTTTTTTGGTCTTTTGCCCATTGTTTTGATACCCATGGTTTTTGCCCTTGGTTTTGATACCCACGGTTTTGTATCAAACTGCTTAAGCAGTTGTCTATTTATATGGTCTTATGCATATGATAGATGTACAAGTAAATGTATTGCAGATGTGTTTTGAATTTGGGTGTGAATTCTGTAGAGTTTGTTGAGCATAGCTCCAAACGGATCTGGGTATTGTATTGAGAGAGTGGAGGCTTGTAATAAAATCTGAGCAAGTGATTCTTGGTGGATGTAGCCCAAATTGGGTGAACCACGTTAAATCTTGTCTTTTGTGTTGTGTTATTTATTCTGCACTTTTATTTGAGATCTGTAATATTTTCTGCATATTAGTTTCTACTATTGCGATTCTGTGTGGGATTATTCCGCAGATTCTATCCCTTATTTCCTAATGGATCTATTGAAATGAAGATTTCGTTCATACCAACTGGAGTTCTCCTATGATGGATGGACTGATATTGTCTTTGTTCACTTGTAACTTTGGTCAATAGAGCCTATTTCTAGGAATTGTTAGGGTGCATTTTCAATTCATGAAGGAAACAATTATGAATTTCCTTCATGTGAAGTCATAAATGGAAGAGAGCTTCCTAAATGCAGAAGATTTGAAAACAGGGTTGGCAAAGGATTCAAGTACAATTGTTATCATGGGTTTTGTTGTAACCACAAATATCACACATCCTTACTTTTATCATATTGATAACTTGGATCCACGTCAGTTGTTCTTTGAGGATATGGATCTCCGAAAAGAGATTAGGCCATAATGTCATTCAGCTAAGGAAGCCTATCCCCTACATCAGGCCTTTCGTACCCATATGTGTAAAAGAGTGAGATTGGGAAGATTGTAGAATATTTAATCTACTAAAACAGTTGTTCAGGTTGGTCTAGGGGTAAGCAATCTTTGGGAATCACCCATCGACTCAGTATGGTTTCAGGTGATGAGCAACCACTAGTGAGACTTGGCATTTGAGGCTCATCCCTATAAAAGATACTGAGAAACATACACCATCTAGTGATCCCATCTAGTGATATTGATACCACCAATTGCGTTAGAATATCCAAATAATACTCCTGGTGAAATTCGTTGTTCTCCACTTAGCCATATGGAGGCATCACATAGGTTCCCTTGTTCTAACATGTTCCAGTTCTTGAAGTATGGTAGAGGATAATGTTGCAAGACTACCTAATGGGTATTATCTGTCATGTTAGTTTCTCCATTCATTCCAACTAGGTAGTGCAAAGAAGGATTTCGGTGGCATAATGTGTAGACTCAAGAACTTAACAAGTACATTATCAAAGATAAGTCATTCCTATTGTTTATATTTATGATATGTTAAATGAGTTCATTGTACAATTTATGGGTACAAAACTATGTTTCTTCACTATCACCAAATAGGTAAATGAATAGCTTATTCATAAAACTTTAACCTCGAGAACTCATCAAGGCCATTATTAATTCTGTGGCATTTTGGCCTCACATCTGCATCCACATTTTAGATGATGAACTTTCTATTTGGGTGGCCATTCCTACATAAGTTTGTCTTGGTATTCATTGATGATTCCATCTACTAACCATATGAGAGGCATAGTATTACATCTAGTTATTGGTATTAACAAGCTCCAAGAGGAACATCAATTATGTACAAAGCCATTGGTGTTCTTTTGGGGCATCCTAGGCATCAAATTTGTCACATCTAAACTTTACATTGATTGGTTTGGATATGTGTCACGTGCATGTAAAAATGTCTCCTCATCTTGCTAAAGCACACCTTGATAGCTCTTTGGTTACTTTTCTATTTTTACACACCTCTATGTATCAATTTTCGAGATGTAACAATGATCAAAACACATCTCCCAACCTATCCTTATTGCCCAATAATCAAAAAATATCTTTTCTCCCTCCAATCCAAAAACATCAATTTCATTCGAGATGTAGATCTATATCTTGACCCTATTGTATGGTTTTGGACCAATGCATTGCACACTCAAACTTTCAATTCCACCGTCTTCTTATGGAATAATATTCCTATTGGTTAAAATTTCATTAACATTATGTAATGGGGAAGCCTATTGTATAAAAGTAAATCATACCTTAGATGGCTTGTGAACCTTGATAAGAAATGTACAATCAAGCAAAAAAGGCACTCCAAGCTCGCCAAAACTACCTAATAAGGTGCACAAATCACTATCTAAGACTGAAGTCTAAATTTATTTAGTGATTTCCATATTCTCTCTACAAGCAAGCATTTTAATTGACCCTTCCCAAGTATTTGAGGAACCATGTGAAACTCAAGTTGAAACATTATCCAAAAGGAGTGTTAACATTGTCATTTTATTATTGAAGCATATATGTTATGATTGATATTTATTTAACATGTCCCTCTCCATGTAATGGAGTTGGGAGTGCATATCGGGCCCATGTGATACTTTGTCCTGGCCATAATATGGAGAGCTCTCTTGCTCATGCTTGGCAAGCATGATTGAAGTGGTAGATCATTGCACCCAATAGTTTTTTGTTTGTGTCAGCTGACAATCTTTTGAATATCCAATTGAAAAGGTTATTTGTTTTGGTTGAATTTGCAAGAATGCATGATTTTTATGTATCGATTCATTAGTTATGAAGCAGTTGGTTTGTGATAAAAATAAGATTTCACAATTTGGGAGACATACCTTTGCTTCCAATTTGGGTAAATATTTAGTCCCATTGTTCTTAGTTTTTGGTGTATTGGTTTTCGTTATTCTAGAAAAGATTCCTTTTATTAAATTTGTAAGTTCTTTTGCCATTTTATGCCACTTTCTGTAGATTAGTAGGGATGATGCTTTTGACCAACATTTAGTCTAATTTCATGTCTTTCCTATACACTTATGGCAAGCGATTCACACTGGGGTTATGAAATAAAGACCATTGTGCACTGATTTGGGTGTTGGGTTTTCTAAGTGAATCGACCAAGTTGCGCCATATTGCATGTTGAATTAAAACTTAGTCAGGGCCCTTTCTCACGTTGGTCGTCCTTAATAAGACCCAAGTTGGCGCCAAATCTGTGGTATGTTTGATTTGGCTTGTGGCAAGATCAAAGGTTTTAATTACTGTGTGTACACTAGTCTAAAAATCTAGGTTCATTCCTTGAGTGGATCCATTCTCATTCTAATGCATATTTTTTTACATGTAGTTGTTAAATACCCAACGAATAGGCAATGAGTTACAGTATTAAGATACACCAACTCAATATGATGACTATAATGGTTTGATTGGTTACCTTCTGCAATTTAATCAAAGCATCTACATTTTCTACTGAAACCGAACGTCTTCACTCCATCTTTAGATGTGTTTATTTTTGTAGGCATATCAAATGCCTGTTTTGAGCTCCATAAAGCAGCGAAATTTGGTGAAATTTCTCAATAGTCCAAGTTATTATATTGCCTAACCATGGATTTAGTGACTTGATATCAATTCCACATATTTCGGGTCTCATGTTCACAAAATCATGCACTGACTTTGTCATGTTATACTGAGAATATGTTATTTGATCTAGTGCATATTTAGGTAATGAAAAGTGTTCACTAATGACCTATCCCCTAGTCTGATTCGTTAGTTAGTCAGTGATTCATCATTATTTATATGGTACTGTCATGCTGAGTTGTTATAAGTTTTGTGTCTCTCAGTCAAGTTTCAGTATGTTATTCGTATTTGTTCTCCATATCTATAACTAGGGGCGCCAAGGGTAGCCATTGGGGGCACCCTAGTGCCCCATGATTTTACACCTTGGTTGTTTGTAACTACTTGTTCTAATTTGAATTTCTTCCAGGTCGTCTTTGTTGTTTCCTCATTCATTCCTCTGGGTAGTAGTTGGTGTTTCAGGTCATTAGTGTCAAAATTTGAGCAAGAGATCCCTATATAAACATAATATACTCACTACATTAGGGTGAACTATCATCTATAAAGGCCCCTATCTTAAGGCAAGGGACTTTATTGGTCATCTTTACATCTGCATCACACAATCATAAATAGGTTGCTATTCATTCTATTCCATCCACCATTTGCATTTACATCTAGTTATTGCCCCTACTTCTTCATTGGCGCTAGGGCATCCTAGGCACAAAATTACACACAAAACTACATTGGGTATGGAATGTAGTGCAACACTTAGTTGTAAGTCCACCATTGTGGTGGCTAAGGTCAGTCTGACCCCTTCATTTGCATCTTTATTTTTTAGGAATTGATGCTTTGTATGGGGTTTTTCGAGTAGATCTTCATATCAGATTATTGGTGACATAAGCGAAGATATTGGAACATCTGTGTGACAGAGACAAAGACATTACAAAGATCTAACGACATTGTTGGAACCATACCCTGAGATTTTCTGCAAACCAGAGTTCCCAAACTACAGATGAGGGCACCCTTAGGTGCCCTAGTTCTCTCCCAAGCACCCTAGTTCAGTCGAATCTCCAACTTCTGCAGTTTCCAGGACAACATCTCCATATCTAGTCCAACCCGCATATCAGCCTGTCCAAGTCCAACACAAAACAAGGGAAGTTATACTTAGGTAAGTACCTTATCCCTTCTATCTCATTTATTTCACTTCATTTAATATTAAATAATAAGTATTTGACAATATTATTTCAATTCATACTAGCTATTCCATTACTGTTTCTATTTAGTTTAACTTAGAATAGTATAAAAATCCAAATTTTAGTTAATCGTTTTGGTGAACTTATCTTTTTGAATAGTTTTCCCTATGATCCAATCAAACCCTAATGGCTAAAATTCCCTCATCTTCTTTTCCTATCATGTCCCACTTTAGTGTTAATCATATTTATGATGAGGCTATTATAGCTGAACTCAAGGCTCTATATAGTGTTACACTTGCTACACCCGCTCACATCCAACAACTCTTAGATGACCAACAACATGTGCCTACTGGTTTTGTAGATTCTCCTATAGGCATTAGAATTGTTGATGATCCGATTGCATTTACTCATTGTACACCTTGTCATACGGTCACTTGTGATCCTCCTTTTGACCTTTCAGAAGAAACTTTATATGATTCCCTTATTGAATACTTGCTAAGTATTGACAATAATTTACACATCCACATCGATTCTTCTCCTGATTCTCCGAACCTTGACATTGTTTCCTCTCATGGCTCTACATAATCTGACATTGCTTCTAACAATGCATCCCTCCTAATTTGCATACTCCTTTATATTATGTTGATGATCCTATTGATAACATTCTCAGCAATACCCTTACCTCGAAATCTCTATTAGGTAATGGTGAACCATTTGGAGATCATGATTCTCATTCTTTCCATACTATAGAATGTGTCTCACGTACTCCATGGTTGTCTTCCCTTGAGGTCATATCTAATCCTACACATGAGTCACCGCCATCAGTTACTTCCTCTCCTACTAGTTCATCCCCTCTTGATAATTCACCTATGCCTCTTAGTATAACTTCTACATCGGTCTCCTCACCAGTTGCTTCACCTATTATAGAGGCTTGTGATGCCAGTCAGACTATTACCATGGATATTCCACCTATATCGCATGTTATACCTCCTTTGACACCTACCATTAGTGTGCCTTTAACATCAAATTCTTCTCCATCACCTTTGGATATCCCTATGATCACTCACAGTGGCAAAACACAACCTCTTAACACATTATTGACATCCTCCACCATCCCTTCACAAGATATCCTTTCTCTCATGCACATTATAGGACAATTACAATTACAAGTTCAATCTCTCACTTTAGAAATTAAGGCTTATTATGCTTCACTCGACAACAATTCCTTGTATGGAAATCCGATCCCTAAGAAGATTCATAATTCGACATTCCCTTGTGACTTCACCATGCATACTTTCACATGTTTCGATGGTATGGGTGCTCCTCATGCTCATCTACTACATTATCGTAGTGCTATGGATTCCTATTCCAATGATAGATTACTACTTAATGATTTTCCTTAGAGTCTTACCGATGATGTAGTACAATGGTATACTCATCTCCCCTTTATATCCATTAGTGCTTTTTATGAGATGAAGGACACCTTCCTTCATCGGTTTATAATCCACAATTGGCCCAAGGTTACATATGATCGGTTACCTACTTTACATCAGGGCTCCACAGAACCTATTAAGGATTATATTCTTAGATTTAATGTTTGTATCCATCAGCTTGTTTTCCAACCCATAGAGCTTGAGAAGTAATATATTTTCTGTCATGGCCTTATTCCTCCACTCAATCAATAAATACAATATGATATATATGAATCATTCATTCTCCTATGTTATAAGGTCATTGACTTAGAACAAGTTTTTCTCTCCACACACATCATAGATCCCCCACACACCTCTATGGCCATTGCCTCGTCTAGTTCTCCACCCAAGCCTATGGTTGAATATCCTACACCGTCTCCATCTTTTACTCCCAAGGAAAGTAAACAACCTCAACCCTCTTCACCACAAAAGCGTCTTCTTTTCCAGCTCCGTGACAAGCTTCTACTCCTGCCACTCCACCTAGGTCGCGCGGGCCTTTATATTTATCTCCTCATGCTCGACCACATGATGTGCTGCTTATTTTGCTTACTGAGTGGTTAATTCACCTACCTTCTAACCAACATCAACCACAACATTGATTACAACGTCATCCTGCTCAACCTTATTGCAACAATCATCGCATAAATGGCCATAGGGATAATAATCGTTTTTCCCTTAAAGATAGGTTACAACAATTAGAGGATAAGGGCATCATATCCTTTGGTTCTCACCTTCACGAGCGATCCATATCTCCTCTACCTTGACATAGAGTTTCTTCTACGATTGAATCTTCTCCCACATATGGTGCTCAGGCTATGGTACGTCCACCGCAGTTTGTTATTCATACATGTTCTCCACCACCTCCATACACTACTACATCATCGCATCCATTGCATTCACTTCATTCATCTCATCCATCATATTCACGTTATCCACCGCATCACACTACTCCTTCACATTGAATTCCACAATACTCCACTCTCACGCATCCCACCGCAACTCCATATGACATTCAGTTTGGTTCATTCACTCATGTTGCTTCCATCCCACATACTTCCACCACTTTGTGCCACCTGGGTCTTTGGTAGGTGATTGATATCACCTTACCCCCTGATGACGCACTTGTGTTCTTATGGTTCTTAAACTATTGTTGAGGGTTTTTCTATAAGAACCTTTCATCACGCGCTTCGTCATTCATCAAACGCACTTAATCATTTCCCGATGACACACTCTTGCTTACACGGCTCATTCTTGACTGCTAAGGGGTCTTAACTAAATGAACCCATTCATACACGCTGGGGGGAATTGTTAATCCCCCTCTTTTAGTCTCATCATAATAACATTCCACGATCACATCCTATTATCTTACCATAACACATTGCTTTCTTTGACGATTATACATCATCCATTTTTTACATTTTATTCTACTATCATCATTACATTAACTATGCGCTACAAATAAACATTTGCACCAATCACATTACATTTGTTATCTATTAACATTCACCATACACATTTTATCTACCATTATCAACATTATAATGTGAATCTACACTAATCAAACAATACACAATTCCTAGGAAGATAACCATAGAATCATACAACATCAATTGCATCGTGGTGGAAATACTATATCCAACATAGATCAACTCATCATATATCAAAAATATGTGTTCATACATATATCTACGAATAAAATCATCATCAATAAAACATATCTCATAACTGGGGGGCAATGGCCCCCCACATCATATACAAATATTCCAAATCATATCTCATCATCAATGTCGCTCTCGAGTACTACGAGAGCCCTAGAACTAGAAGCCTATCCACCAATGCGAAGTTGTTGTTCACAGCCCCAATACCACTCAACCTACCTCCGCAATAAGGTCATATCTTTGTAGCCTACTCCATAGACACTAATGTTGTAAATCTACATACCACACAAACACGTCCTAGTGCTAAGGGACCACCCACCTATCACCTCCCTGGCTCGTCAAGTCTCCTAGCAAGCCTTGTCCCTCTCGGTTAGTAGTACAAAGTACATGTCGCCTATTACTATGGATACTAGCTCAAATAGATGGTCATGGTCACCCGCTATATCATCCACAGTGCTCTAGTATACCTCTTCCTAGGACATCGGCGGACACATTTTGCATCAAATGTGTGAATGGATGTGTCAACATGATCAATGACCAATATGCATCACCTGTAAATACAACTTACACATCATGTTAGACAACCATTATGAAACACAATCTATTAAAACAACAAAGTGCACAATGATACTATGTAAATAAGTATGTTCAGCTATGAGCTGCTGTTACATGATCAAAGGATATGTGCTTCCCCCTCTCCTCCTCCTCCACGTGGTAACTCTTTTGGGCTTGAAAATAATGGGTACAATAATAGCCATCTGATGAGCTGCCCACCGTGCATGATACTCTTCAGTACAACCTGCGTTATCATCAGAGTCCACAAGCCACTATTATCGTAGATCTACCTCATCCGGTCCTGAACAACACTAGCTACTTTACTATGTGCATCCTAGCCTAGCTCTAGCCGGTCTGTCTAGGTGGTCTGATAGCTCTCAACCATATATATGGCTCTAGGAGGTACATCTTAATCCATACCAGACTGTTGTGACACCCTCTCTACCTAAAAAAACTCCACCACACTTGGAAATCGAGGTCCTTTAGCCACATCAGTCCTCTGACATACATTACAACTTCTACCGCATCCTTGGGCCATCCCCCGCAGTCACGATATGGCTTCTATATAACTGCCTCAGGTCTCATTCTATCTATAAGTTCATTATAGGTATTTATATCCATCTTCCTACCACGAATGTTGACCCACCTCCATCACAAATATCTCTGGCCTAAACTAGTCCCCTCGTGGACCTACAAATGGTCTCAACATGATCCATATCGCTCATATTCCCACACATACAACAATGTGGTGGCTCCTATCCCTCTAACATGTTCATCTTGTGTGTAAATTGGTATAGAGTATTTATATAGGTGGTTTAACACACATCATGCCCATGCATGTATCTAGTGCCATACTCATCTATCTGTTGGCATATATCATACATCTTATACAAGATGCCTATACATCCTCCCTCCAAAGCTATACAAATGATAGCAATCACCACCGCTATGAGACTTCCACAAGCGTGGAACTCCAAACTGTAGAGATAACATCTAGGATACTAATACGGGGCTTGACAGGTACTTGAATCCCCATAAAATATTGTCTCATGGCTCGTATATGCTCGCTCTATATCCCCCAATGTCATAACTTGTACTATCTCCCCCACAACTGGTAATCACAGTATGTGATATACATCCTCCAGACATCATAGCCATCTCCCTTTTAGGTAGCTAGATTGTACATGTATCAAGCACATCACATATCTCACATAGGGTAGTCAAAATGGGCATATTATGGGGCACATCCCCCATTTGTGCTATGTGTCCATAATCCGACACATGGTCTACCACATCCCAATCCTCATCCAACAGCCCCAATCCAAGCAACGTACTCATATGACAGCCCACCACAGAATTCCCCTCCAATGGATATCCCTCTACACACCTTGAAATGACAATAAACACAACATTGGAATAAATTACAAGATAAAATACATTCAGTTATCATGCTAGCAAAATGTTTCTAACAATATTATACAACAAATACACACATTCTATACTAGTGCACTCAGATGTAGGACTGGGGTACTTAGGAGTAGGACACTATCACCCAGTTTTGGGCACTCCTATGTCATAGGGATCACTAGCGCTCTCACCTACTCTTGTCTAGGTCTTAAACGATCGAGAAAATTAACAATCTCCAAATTTGCAAAAATTACAACTGAAATGACTACTACATCATAAATTATGTGAAATTAATGCTACTTACTAACTTCTTGGTCATACATGATGCTACGACGGTCACCACTCTCTTAAACCGACTAGGACGTGCTGCTCATCACTTGCAACATCTTCACTAACTTCATACACACACTCACAATCATACAACATAAACAAATGAAGTGACTAAACACTTTTTCAATTCACTACTTATAGTTACTTTTTCATCACCTACTTTACTATAGTCATTATTTTGCACTTATTACCACCACTAATACACACTACACCGTCTTTGTCATATCTTGAGCGTTTTACTCCGATTTACACCCCATTTGCAGAATTCTTTTTAGAATTTCACCTACCATTGTATTGAACACATTCCACATGCATTATCTATCTTCGACATTGTCTTCCATTCAACTTATACACATTTTAGTGATTTTTACTGCTTTCTATCTATCTCGTGTTTATTTTCATCTTAGCATTCATTCTTTTCATCACTTCTCCTTTCGTTGAAAGGGGGGCATATCATTGGGGTCATCCTATAACTCCCCTTACATCACCATGTGATTAATCAACACTAATAATTCATCATTTTCAAACATTTTCTAATTCATCGTGCGACATTTCACCATGAATTCCCCCTAATGACCTAATCTGGGGGCAACAAACATACCTTTTTTTTATGTGACATTTCATCACTCCTCCCTAATGACCTAACTTGGGGGAAACGAGTGATTACAAATCTTTCCATGTGATTATTCACTAATTTCTATCGATTTCCCCTAATGACCTAACTTGGGGGCAACTAGAGTAAAATCTCTTTTTGAGTAACCATTCATTCAATCAATTAATCAATCAACACATTAAAATTTCTAACAATCAAAATTGTTCAATCAATATAAGTATAACACAATTGGCCTCCAAGATGACCTAACTTAGGAGTTACATTCATCAATTGGCATCCATTGGAGTAGTTATAATTATGACCTCTCCCCTGTGTAAACCTCTTAGGTAGGCTTGGTTATGTGTGTCGTCTTTCCTTGTGAATCCAATCACTTCTCATATTTTGGTATGTATGGGTCCATGTTGGTATAAATGTGTTGTGTGATGTTGAATTATCCTAAGTGTTCCCATGTGGTATTGTGTATACAACAATGTAAGTCGAAAAAAATTATTCCAGTATTTTTTACTATTGTATTTGTGGGTGTTGCATTTGGTATCAGAGTGGAGGTTCACGCTCTCAAACCTATGAGATAGATTGGAGTTGTGATGATTATACATGGTGGTGGAGGAGATGGAAGAGTAATGTGATATTATGTTGTGATGTGACCAACATTATACTTATGATATTATGAATGCACATGTTATGCATACCACTTAGTGTGAATTTGTTGTGATGTAGATGTGTTTTGTGATGAGAGTATTCACTCTCTTTTTCATGAATTCAATGAGAATTTCACATGTGATGTACCTCCTTGTTGTGTGAAAGGAATGTTATTGTGGACTGCGAAGTGTTGGAATGTTTTATTATTCTATGATATATATGTGTGCTAATGTGTTGTATGAAAAAATTGCTTTGTAGTGAATTAGATCATATCATGATGTCGTCACTGTGTTGTGATGCATCGTGTTGTGTCACCATTAATTTTTTGTAATTGTTTGTATGTTGTGATATTAGTCGCTATGTTCATCATACATATATTTCATCTGTTATGTGATGGATTCATGATGTGAATTAGGGGCATATGGTGATCGTATGACCCTTGTTGTAATGTACTTGTACTTTGGGTGTGTTATGAAGAAACGTGATGTATTGTAAACTGTGAAAGTAATGTTGTGTTATACTTTGTAAATATATCATTTGTAAGACCATAAGGGAAGAAATCAATAAAATTGTATATGTGGAGTAAGGAAATGAGTACCGTTGACCAGTCACTTTAGCCGAGTATGAGATATGAAGTGGAGTCTTACACAAACTAAAAACATACTTTTGTTCATTTGGTATGTATGACACTTTCCCAACAGGTGCCATGTATATTGTGTTTTGAGAACACCTTAGGCTCAATAGATGGTGACTAGTACCTTTTTCTTTGTCCCTATATGGTTTTCGTATAAATGACCTATGTGTACCAGTGTATAGTTAACCGACCACTCGAGCTGAGTCTGAGATAGGAAGTGGAGTCTTACATAGATTGAAAATGTGCTTCTATTCGTTTAGTATGCACGACACTTTCCTAATGGGCACCAAGTATATTGTGTTTCGTGAACACCTTAGGCCTAGTAGATGGTGACTTGTACCCTTTTTTTTCTCTCCATATATGGTTGTCATATAGATGACCTATGTGCAGTTACGATTATGTTGAGCCCTGTGGGAGTATGGAGGGATGATTCAGACAAATATTATGATAGTTATTATTTATATTCCAAGTCACACTCGATGTCGGATGAGATTCGAGGTACTTGTGATTTTGATTTTGTTATATATTTTGTGAGCCAAGGCTCGACATCAGAGTGCCAACAACTCGATGAGTACCCCTTTGGTGGCCGTATAAGGCCACATAGTAATTGTGATGTGATATTTCTCTATATGTATTTTATTCGTAAATTTGACTTTTATTTTCTCTTCTTTTTTTAGAACTAACAAATTATTCTATTTAAATTTTGGTTGAGTTATTGTCTACAATTTTGAGAATTTTATTTGATTGTTACACTAACAAGAGGATTTTTACACTAAATGTGGCTAATTAGCCATTTATTTTTCTTCAGGGAAAGTTGAATTTGAGTTGAAATTATTCCTTAAGTCTCAATTTTTTTTCTCTCTTGGCCTAAAGTAATTGAATTTGATGCCACTTGGTAACTTTGCTTGTGTTTCAGCATGTTAGTTCTAATGTTGATATGTGTTGTAATAGGGACATTAGTTCATTAAGGGTTGGTGGTACTTATGGGCCCGCTTCGTTTTATGGGGGTACTCCCCAAGGAGTTACATATAACTAGTGGGTTGTTGAACCGTAGGTTATTATGTCACCTGGATTAGAGAAATCTGGACTCTATGTGGCTTGGACCATATGGTGACCGACCTCTTTGGTGGAGCTAAAAGGAAAAAATTTCTTCATTTTGTTCTTTGGGAGGTATATGGAGTTGTTTGGGAGGCTTATGGAGATTTTGAGGTATATGGAGTTGGTATTATGATTTATGAGTACTTATGTGAGTCTGGTTATGGTTTGTGATGTTGAGGATTGATGCTCCTCATTGATGGTCTGATGTTGTTTCCATCTTGACATTATGTTACTACCGTTATGGTTTTGAGTTGTGTGGAAACTTATGCATGTGTACTGGTTGGGTAACCTTTGTTGTTGTATTATGCTTACATTATGAGTACTATTGTGTCGGGGGCATATATGTGTGTCTATTACTATGTTGTGTGGACTGTATGTGTTCTTCCAATAGATGGGTTGCGGCCTTGTGATGTGATACAGACGTGAGAGTACGTAACAAGATGTATTATGGACCATGAGTGTTGTGTTTGGGCCTTGTGTGGCGTCCTGATGTCAGTTTTTGTTGGGCACCCATGAAAATAAATCAGTCGAAATCCTAAAAAATGAATATTAAGAGATTGAGATTAAGGAAAAGTGTAAGGTAAAAGACAATTGCCAATCTTTATAGAACATTAAGAACTTGTCAAAACTCGACGTCTACGTTGTGATCACGTTTTGAAAACATAGTTCTTCTCCCTAGGAAAGATTTGTTATTGTTGACTTCTTAGCATAAACACCTTTGTCATCTTGCCTTGGCACTGCATTAAAGATGATACTTTTATAAGGGGAGGGGAATGTGATTCCACACTTTGTTGCACCTGGTGGGTGAGGATTTGGGGCCCATTTCGTGGAACGAGGTGTCACTATTTGCTTCAAATGAGTAGTTTGTCTCATTACAAGAAACTTTTGTGAGTGGCGATCATAATTACTCAAGGTTTGTGTCAAATGCTCAATCATTTGTGGATGTCATTGAGGGATTCATCAAGCTTGGGGTTATTTGTTCATGAGGGTATCATAGCCAATCATATGGGATTCCAACCTCGAGTTTTGTTCGCTAGTATTGCTTTGGCGAGATGTGAGATAAATAGGGTAATTAGTTTTTCCCTCAATTATGTGTGTGTGTGTGTGTGTGTGTGTGTGTGTGTGTGTGTGTGTGTGTGTGTGTGATTTTTAAATTATATTTTGGTTTGTATCATAAAAATAGTATTTAATTTATCTGAATAAAATAAATAAACAAAAAATTTAATTAACAAAATTAACCAAGTAAAAACAAAATAAACAAAATTATAAATACAAATTAAATGAAATAAGATATATATATATATATATATATATATATATATATATATATATATATATATATATATAAGCAAAGGAATAAAATAAATTGAGATTTAACATTAATGTAATAAGACTAATAATAATTGGTTTTTGGTGAGCTAGGATGGATGGAAAACGACATGGAACCATTTCAAAATGGACCTATTTTTCAAATTTCAAACATCGTAACGGCTCCCAACCTGCATGTGCTCCTGCAGGCGTGAAGGGGTGCTTAACTAGACATGGCCTGTCGACTGCTCTTCTTAAATGCCTGGGACCCAGAGTGGTCGAGTTGGATCTGGTTTTTGATGGTTGTCAAGGGAGTGTTTCAGTCCAAAATGACTCTTCTACAACGAGGTTTGTGTCAGTATCTCTGGAGGATACTGATGGTCACACCTCTCAGTTCGATCTTCTCAGAAAAAGAGCGATCATATTCAAATTCATGGGTCACCGCTTGTCAGTAGATGGGATTCGTAGTTGGTGTGATATCCAATGGGGGAGTGGTCTCCGTATCTGTTTCTTGGATAAAGGCTTTTTCTTAGTGATCTTTCGAAGCTAAGATCAATGAGATGACACCATATCGAGGAAAAAAAATTATTCTTAGACTCAGGGGTTCATATTCGTAGGTGGATCACTCACTTTGATCTTGATCAAGATGAAATGGATGGCATTTAAGTGTGGATTCAAATTTATTCTTTTCCTAGAGAGTACTGGAATCCTAATATTCTTAATAAAATTTGCTCCAATCTGGGAAGAGTTATTCGCATTGATCCAGTAACTCTCGGAGGCTCTCTCTTCTCTTTCGCTTGTGTTTGTGTCTTTGTTAATTCGTACAAAAAGCTACAAGACTTCATAGTGATCTCCTCCTCCAATGGGAAATGGGTTTAGAAGGTTGAGTATGAGGCGATTTCCAATTGTTGTTTTTGTTGCAAACAACTGGGACATTTTCAAAATGTATGTAAAAACCCTCCCACCTTTAGATCCATCGTTTGGAAAAAGAAAATATCTTAGTCATCGACCCAAGAGGTCTATGTTCCTCTTCCTTCCTCTTTGGCTCCTAGCTCCAATCTAGCTTCACCCAGTAAGAGTCTAGCTCAAGAGCCCCTAGCTCTTGATCCAAGCACCATATCCTTGGTTAAAGAGACAATATTTGTGGTTCACGAATCTACCCGTATGCTTTATTTGTTTCAAGATAGCATTGCTTTAGGGATGGGTTTAGATGTAACATCTCTAGAGAAATGGGTTAGTGAAAAATAAGATCTGATTAGTTCAAAAGTTATTGGAGTGGGGGAAGAGCTCAGTGATTCTGAGGAAGATATTGATTTTTGTCTCAAAGAAACCGGATTACAGAGCTCCATCCTTCTGACCTCAGCACTCTTAAACAGTGATCTAGGTAGGAAGGTTCCCCCCGGGTGACCTTCCAAAGATCATCTTTCCCTTAAAGAGGTTGTTGTTGGCAAACAATTACAACTCCGGTCTTTCTTCTCGTCTTCAAGCAGGAGAGGTGTGTCCTCTCTGAATAAAAGATGAATATTTTATCTTGGGATGTTAGGGTGCCCCTAACAAACAACGTCTTCTCAGACATTATGTTGCAGAGTTAGATGTATCAATTTGTTTAATTAAAGAGACTAAAATGTCTAGTGTGGATTGCCTTGTTGGTTGGTTTTGTAGTTGGAAACGGTGGAATGGCCTTTTTGTTGATTCAGATGCTACCTCAGGTGGTTTGGGCATTTTATGGAAGGCTAGTAGTTACTTTATAGACCTGCTTTCAGATTGTCCTAGTCTTCAATGGTGTAAGGTTTGTCTAAAACATTATGATGAGTTCTTCTTTATTTGTAATGTATATGGACCGAATAATCCCATTAAAAAATGAGAAACTTGGTCTAAGGTTAAGGAGGTCCTTAGCTCCCTCACAGATTCCAAAACTATAGTTGTTGGGGACTTCAATTCTACCATTTTAGATAAAGATAAGTGTGGAGGTATTCGTTGGCAGCCGCCCTCTCAAGCTGATTTTATATCTTTTGTTGACAATGCCAACTTGATCTATGTTGAACCCCGTTCTGGTTGGTTCACTTGGAATAATCGTCATCCTGGGTTCGGCTCTATGGCAGTTAGGTTTGATAGGTATCTGGTTTCTGAAGAATGGCTTTAGCAAAATTTTCTCCTTGACTGCTCTGTTATTCCCTTGTCTGGCTCCAACCATTTGCGCGTCTCCCTCAACATCAAGTTTAATGTTCCCCTTTCAAGTTCGAATCCATGTGCATGTAGGATCTCTCTTTTCGGACTCTTGTCAAAATTTGGTGGGCTTCTTTCTTTGTTTCCAGTAGTAGGATGTTTATCCTTTCTTAAAAACTTTCTTTGCTTAAAATTCAGTTGATTGCTTGGAATGCCTCCTGCTTTAAAAACATTTTTTAGGAAAAGATAAGAGTGGAAAAAGAGATTCGTGCTCTCAATGAATTGGTTTTTATATTTGGAACGAGTCAAGAGGATCACATCAAAGAAAACTCTCCCCTCAGTGAACTTGGCGATCTTCTTTTAAAAAAAGAAATTGATTGGAGACAAAAATCTAGGGAAACTTGGTTGCTCGATGGGGACAAAAATACTAAATTCTTTCATGCTTTTGTTAAAGCCAGAAGAATTATTAATTATATCTCCTCCTTGAAGCTGGAGGATGATTCATTGTTATCCACCCAACCTCTCATTAAAGCTGAATCAATGTCATTCTTTCAAAAGCTTTTGAATGATGAATCATACTATTCTATGGATTTCTAGCTTCCTTTCCTAGTGCACTCTCAAAAGTTGATAATGTGAGGTTATTATCCTACTTTTCGAAAGAGGAAGTTTGCAGGATTGGTTTTTCTATGGAAAGAGATAAAGCTCCCGGTCCAGACGGCTTCCGGCCACCTTTTATCAAGATTTTTAGGATATCGTTGGAGACGATGTATGACAAGCAGTGGAAGAATCTAGAAGAATTGGTAAGATTTTAGGTGCTTTGAATCATACTTATATGTATGTTCCCAAAAAAAAACCTTGCTGAAAAAACTTGATGATTACCACCCAATCTCTCTCTGTAATACCTCTTATAAAATCATTTCCAAAGTTATCGCCTCTAGATTTAGTCCCCTCCTTCACAAGCTTATTGCACGAGAACAAAGTGGTTTTATTCCTGGCAGGTCCATTGCTGACAAGATCATCATTTTGCATGAGATTATTCACACTTTGTATACATCCTCTCGCCATGGTATGATGATTAAACTAGACTTTAACAAAGCCTATGACCGTATTAATTGGAGGTTCCTTCTCAAATCCCTTTAGATTATGGGATTCTGTAACCAATTATGTGATTGGGTTTTCAACTGCATTTATTCTCCTTGCTTATCCATCCTCGTTAATGGTTCTGCAGAAGAATTTTTCAGCAGCAGAAGGGGGTTAAAGCAAGGGGACCCTCTTTCCTCCTTTCTCTTCATTCTTGTCACTGAAGCTTTGAGCAGAGGTATCAAATTAGCGATTGGTCAAGGTACATTATCAGGCATATCCCTTACTGCTAATCTACCTCCCCTATCTCATCAACAGTTCGCAGATGACACTTTCCTCTTTGGTTCTGCAACCGTTCCAGAAGCTTGAGCTATGAATAATATTTTGATCTCCTATTCTAAAGCAGCTGGCCAGGTAATCAATTTTCATAAATATGTCATCTTCTTTTTTAACGTGTCTCTTTGTTTGCAGTGAAGAATCAATGAGGTTATGGGCTTTGCAGTTGGCTCCTTTCCCCATAAATATCTGGGAATCCCTCTTTTTTTCTGCAAGGGGAAATCTAATTTATGGGATGATCTTCTTCATTCTTTATCGCTGTGGTTGCAATCTTGGAAAGGGAAATGGTTCTCTTTAGCAGGAAGAGCTACTCTGATTAAAATGGTCCTCAGTGCTCTCCCGATCTATATACTTTTGGTTATGTCAATCCCTAAATCAAACTTGCTCAAATTAGATAAAATTGTCAGATCCTTTCTTTGGCAGGGGTGTATGCAATGGAAAGTTGCAAAAATCTATGGAATGAGGTTAAAGAACCTCAAAGCTTTGCTAACTCAACTATGCACCATGAGATAAGAGATAAACAAGGGAAACTAACATGAAAGCATTATAAATTTGACAAAAACATCAAAAAATAACATGATAAAGCTACTCTCTACTCTTTTGAAAGCTATAAAACATTGGGGTAAGTGCACCAAGTTGGGGGGCCAAAAGGGGGTTTTAAGTGGACACATTTTTGTGAAAAAAAAAAACTTCAACGTGTACGAGTTTTTTGAAATAGTTACACTCAAAATTGGAAGATGTTGTAGAAATATGAATCATAGAATTTTGAGTCTAGTTTCCAAGCTAATAAATTTTATTGAAAATGGATAAATTTAAGTGGGTCAAATAACTAAAATACCAACAAATGCTCATGTTTTTGTTAAAAAACATAATAGAGTGACTTTCGTGTCCCCACCATTTTTTGAGAACCATTTAGTATTTTTGAAAACCCTTTAGTAGAAAGATAACTAGGAGCATCTAGTTTGGGCTCCATTTTGTTTTAGATTTTTTTAGCAAATATTTTTTTATTTATGATTTTTCTAGTACAAAAATTTTATGTTTTGAAAAATAACGTGGCTCCGACGGTGCCCCCCCTAACTACCTCAAAAAATATCAAAAATTAGATTTATTTTTTGAATATATATAGAATTATGCCTAGTTTGGGCTAGTATAATTTTTTTTAAATTTCGATCACCCGAAAAAAAGATACACCATGAAAGATAGACATATTTACACTTCAAAAAATAGCTATAAAAAGGCATAGTTAGAAAATAAATAATATGGAAACCTTATATTAGTCAAAACATTTGAAAAATTATATTTTTGGAAAGAAGAGACTCTGCTCTACATCGTGATATAATTTTTTTGAAATGGATCAATTTTTTTATTTTGATTTATCATAGAGGAAGTGGCATTTTTACATTTTCTTGTAAGAACACGTTATTTGTTGTGCAGGTCCATGCCTCAGGCTTGGGGATCCAAACCGGATCCCAAGCCTTGAGGCATGGCTTGGGAAAAGAGAAAATGCAAAACACGTGTGCGTTATAATGCGTACGCATTCTATGTAGTATAAACATTATGCATGCTTTTGACATGCTTCTATTTACATAAATAAATGTTTAAGTATAAGATGAAAAACTTATACTTTAAATTTATTTATGTAAATGTAAGAAATTAGGGTCACTCTACACCTTATGGAATTAGTCTCATAGCTCCATGAGTCATGGTTTAGGAGATAATTTTTTAAAGTATAATATGCTTAGTACATAGGTAATTTTTCAGGATTTCAGCATTCAGCCTAAATCTTTTAGCGTTTAACTTCTGCAATCGAAACCCTAAACCATAGGCCATAAACCTAAACACTAAATTGTAAACCTTGAGCCCTAAACCCTAAATTGTAAACCTTTAACTATGATCCCTAGACCCTAAAAGCTAAACCCTAAACCCTAAACCTTAAACATTCAACCCTTACATGTGAGCCCTAAACCCTGAGCCTTAAGCCCTAAACCCTAAACCCTAACCCCTAAACCCTAAAACTTAAACACCAAATCCTAAACCCTAAACCCTAAGCCTTGAACCCTACACTCTTATCCCTAAGCCCTAAAATCTAAACCCTAAACCCTAGACCATATACCCTAAGCCCTAAACCCTAAACCCCGAGCCTTAAACCAAAAACCCTAAACCTTTATCCCTAAACATTAAATCCTAAACCCTAAACCCTGAACACTGAACCATAAACCCTAAAACCTGAACCGTAAACCATAAACCCTTATCCCTAAACACTAAATCCTTAACCCAAAACCCAAAACCCTAAACCCTAAACCCTAAATCCTTAACCTTGATTTGTAAACCCTAACCATTAACACTAAACCCTAAACCCTAAACCTAAAAACTAAATCCTAAACCATAACCTTGAACCTTGAACCCTAAACCCTAAACCCTAAACCTTAAACCCTGAACCGTGAGCCCTAAACCCTAAACCCTAAACCCTAAACCCCAAACCATATTTCAACAATATTTCCTAGTCTCGTGCTTAGAACAATCATTGAGTCTACTTATAGAACTACCTTGTTTATGAGAGGTGGGACAAGTAACTAAATGGATATGACATCTAACTTGTGCCTTGTAATGCATATATTACACATCTCTTCCAAACTTGTTTCTCCCCACATATACTTGCGTTGTTGAATGTAAATTTATTCACCCTCTAAATTTTTTTTCACATTTCTCATATTTCCATGTATGGTATTATGCAAGATAGGATGACCCATTGGAAGCTGGAAAAAACAACCATCACAACAAAAAAATTAATCTTAAAGGAAACAAAAGAAACATAGAGAATATATCAATGCAGAGGTGTAGGATCATAATTGAATTTCCTTTAGTATCCTCTCCTCCGGAGAAAGATAAAGTTCAAGTGTTCTACTGGAATGGATAGTAAATTTGACAGAACTTCCTAAAGTGTTCAAAATCAGCATAGAAACAGGGAAATGGTTAAGAACACTAAGGGGTTATCAATCGCCTAGTAAATCTCTCTTGTTTAGTTGTAATACCTGGCCTACGACTTAGTGACCTTCCATTCATTGATAATTCCTTATACGATAAACCCATGGATGTTTTCAAAATCCCGTGAACAAAAAGATAGGGGTAGTCATCAATCCTAGTGAAGGGTGTGATGTGATTTCCAAGTAACTTGAAATTCATATAGATTTAGTAGTCATAACATGAATTTACAAATATCTTTATCATTATAAATGGAAGCCAAGTAACAGTGTCTCCCTGTACATCCAAGGATTGAGGACTACTGGGGTCTTTGGAAGGATTGGATAGTCAGGAATATGAAATTTCCCTCCTTCAAAATATCAACAGATGAAAAACATCAAATTTTGATGACTCTCTTTGAATGTTCTACCTACAAATTTGATGAACCTTGAACTCTGTGACCTAAACCCTAAACTATAAACCCTAAACCCTAAAACCAAAATAATAAATCATAAACCATAAACACTAAATACTAAACCCTAAAATCTAAACCCTAAACCCATAACTTTAAAGCTTTGACCCTAGACCCTAAACCCTAAGCCCTAAGCCCTAAACCCTAAATATTATTCCAGATCCCCGAGTTCTAACCCCCAAACCTTAAACCAGTAACTCTGAACCCCGAACCTTAAGCCATAAACCATGAACCCTAAACCCTAATCCCTAAACCATAAACCCTAAACCTTAAGCCTTGAACCCTACACCCTAATCATTGAGCCCTAAACTCTAAGCCTTAAGCCCTGAGCCCTAAACCCTAAATCTAGAGCCCTGATCTCTATCATCTAAACCTTAAACCCATAACTAACCCCTAAACCTTAAACCTGTAACTCTGAACCCCAAACCCTGAGTCGTAAACCTTAAACCATATACCCTAAGGTCCCTAAACCCTTAACCTCGAGCCCTAAACCGTAAACCCTAAACCTTAAGGCCTAAATGTTAAATCCTAAAGGTCCCTAAACCCTAAATTTGAAACCCTAAAAACTAAATCATAAACCCTAAACCATGACCCCTAAACCCTAAACTCTAAACCCCAAACACTAAATCCTAAACCCTAAACCATAAGCCCTAAACCCTAAACCCAAAGCCCTAAGCCCTAAACACTAAACCCTAAACCCTGAACTCTGCGACGTAAATCGTTAACGCTAAAACCTAAACCCTAAACCTCAAGCCTTAAACCCTAAACCCTGAACCCTTTGCCCTAAACCATGAACCCTGACCTTTAAATATTAAACCCTAACTCCTAAACCCTAAACTGTAAACCTTAAATCCTCAACCCTAAACCTTAAACCCCAAGCCCTAAACCCTAAACTCTGTACCATAAACCCTAAGCCCTAAAACCTAAACTCTAAGCCCTAAATCCTAAACCCTAAACCCTAAACCCTTAGCCGTGAACCCTGGGCCCTAAGCCATAAGCCCTAAGCCAAAACCCTAAACCTTAAACCCTTAAACATAAACCCTAAACCCTAAACCCTAAAAACTAAACCTTGAGCCCTAAACGCTGAACCCTCAACTCTCAACCCTAAACCCTAAACCCTGATCCCTAAACCCTAAACCCTGAACCCTTTTACCTAAACCCTAAACCCTAAACCCTAAACCTTAAACCCTAACTCCTAAACCCTAAACCCTAAACCCTTTACCCTAAACCCTAAACCTTAAACCCTAACTCCTAAACCCTAAACCCTAAACCCTAAACCCTAAACCCTAAACCCTAAACCCTAACCCTAAACCCTAAACCCTAACCCTAAACCCTAAACCCTAAACCCTAAACCCTAAACCCTAAACCATGAACCCTAAGCCCTGAGTCCTAAACCCTAAACCCTAAACCTTGACCCCTAAACCCTAAACCTTAAACCCAAAACCTAAACCCTAAACCCTAAACCCTAAACCCTAACCCTAAACCCTAAACCCTAAACCCTAAACCCTAAACCCTAAACCCTAAACCCTAACCCTAAACCCTAAACCATGAACCCTAAGCCCTGAGTCCTAAACCCTAAACCTAAACCCTAAACCATGAACCCTAAGCCCTGAGTCCTAAACCCTAAACCTTAAACCCTAAACTCTAAACCTTGAGTCCTAAACCCTAAACCCTAAACCCTAAACCCTAACCCTAAACCCTAAACTCTAAACCTTGAGTCCTAAACCCTAAACCCTAACCCTAAACCCTAAACCCTAAACCCTGATCCCTAAAAACCCTAAACCCTAAACCCTAACCCTAAACCCTGAACCCCAACCTTTAAACCTTAAACCCTAACTCCTAAACCCTAAACCCTAAACCCTAACCCTAAACCCTAAACCCTAAACCCTAACCCTAAACCCTAAACCTTAAACCCTAAACCCTAAACCCTAAACCCTAAACCCTAAACCCTAAACCCTGAACCCTCAACTCTTAACCCTAAACCCTAAACCCTCAACCCTGATCCCTAAACCCTAAACCTTGAACCCTGAGCCATAAACCCTAAACCCTAAACCTTGACCCCTAAACCCTAAACCTTAAACCCTTAACCTTGAACCATAAACCCAAAACTCTAAACCCTAAACCCTAAACCCTAAACCCTAAACCATGAACCCTAAGCCCTGAGTCCTAAACCCTAAACCCTAAAATATGAACTATGAGCCTTAAACACTAAACCTTAAACCCTAAACTCTAAACCTTGAGTCCTAAACCCTTAGCCCTAAACCCTAAACCCTGGGCCCTAAACCCTAAACCCTAAATCATAAACCCTCACCCAAAGGAAATTCCTAAAAAGATCATTCAACGTGTTTTAGTGTGTAGGGAATTGTTTAAGGTGATCGATTGACTCATTTAGTTTTAATGAGAGACTACTTCCTTTGAAGGCCTAAAAAGGCATTTTTGGCCATTTTGTAGCTAATTGAACACCCTTCAGAACAAGCTAAAATGAGCTAGTCATGTCACCGAGTTATCAAGGACCATTATTTGTGAAGTATTAAGGCATCATTTATCTCCATAAGAGACATATGAGCAAAAGCATGTATGAGAATCATGAATTTGATTCCATGAAAGGATGCTTTTAAAGCTAGGAAAGGTGAGGGGATGATCTTTATATGGAGTACCATGTTTCTAAGAATGAGCAATCATCTGAGTTCACTTGATGCAATTCACTTGGTACTATTCGTAACAACTCATTCAACACCTAGTAGTGTTATCACACCTTAAGGAGGAGGTGTATTACAATCACCTCATTTTGGCCATAGGACATGAATCCCATTCAAGGAACAATCCTCTATCTACAAAGTGAGGATCTCTTTTTAGTAAGAAGTAGACAAACATCATAGAGTTAAAGTGAATTATGGACCACATTTAAAAATTAGTACGAATTCAAGCAGTGGTAGGGCCAAAATCCATCTTAGAAGGTCAAAAAACCAAAAAAATAACTATATGCTTTCCCAAACAAAGACTGACTACAATATATATGCCCTGAAAGTTTTAGGTCTTTTGCTGAAATCCTGAAAATAAGTAAGTACTAACTAGATTAGATTTTGAAAAACTATCTTCTAGATTATAATTTTTGGAGCTATGAGTTCTTTTATTATTTCTTATACTTAAAAATTTATTTTTGTAAGTATAACCCACCAAAACACATATGCATGGTCCATACTACACAAAACACGTACGCATTATAGGTTCAGTGATTCTCGAGCCAAACAAATTAAAGCGCGAGTGTGTTTTAGCACAACACGTATGTGTTTTGTTTTTTCAGATTCTTGTCCACTTTTTGGCACCCCAACTTTGTGCACTTACCCATTGAACCTATGAAGATCCTAGCAATCAAATTGTGTGTTGTTTACTCCCAAGCATAGTGAAGAGATCTCTCCAAGTTGGCTACATGGCCAAGCTTTAGATCTTCCCTTACTAACTATATTTGAAATGGATGGATACAAAATGGAGGAGCTCTCAACAATGGAGTACGACCAAGATCCAAATGTTCTATAGCTTAAAGCTATCACAAATGGTTTCTAATGCCTTTCCAAAGTGCTTGAGAGAGAAGGACCATTTAAAAGGAAATTCTTATGCTTGTATTTATAGTTTATGGTTTGGAAGAGTTTTGAATTTGGGTGCATGTGGGACTAAAGCTCAATTTTTTTTTTTAGATTAGATTAGGATAAACATGCTTTAGGCTTAGATAAACTTGGTTTAGGCTAGTTAACTAGGGTTTAGGCTAGTTAAACTTGATTAACAAGTGATTAGAGACTCATTGAGAGTTGGGAGGGGTCTGGTTAATCAATTGTGATTGATAGATAGCCTAGGAAACCAATAGAAGTGGTCTAGAGAGAACTAGGGAGGTTCTGAATGGTCTAAAGGAGGAGTGCTTAGATAATAAGAGAGATATTAGCCAAATAAGCTGATTATAGGAGGAATACGACTGAAAGAGGGTCGTGAATGGGCATCCAAAAATGGAGCGAAGAAGGGGGAATTAACGAATTGTTGTTTATTAGTTGAATTGGATGAAATGCTAAGTGTAAGCATGTTTTACGTGTCTACATTTGCCCCTCTTTGAGGTGGCATAAGTAACGTCACTTAAAATAAAGTAGACAAGCATAAACAAGTAGAAATTTTTGAAAGGATAGAAGAAAAATGAGTTGAACAAAGGATGCCCCCTCGATTGTTGATGGGGTGATATAAGAACTCGATCAATGATTGAAAAGATGATAGAAAGAGAACAAAAGAAAGAATAATGTGAAGAAGAAGAAAGGGGATATAGAAGAAAAATGAGAATGAGGAAGGGGGATTGAGCCAACATCCATCCAATGCATTTTAAACAACTTTATTTTTCATCATATTGCCAGTGATCTTCATCATCGGTACTTATTAAACAGAATGAACAAAAGTGTAGTATGACATGAAAAGCGATATACGAATAAATGCCCATTGCCGAAAATGCCAACTCCATGCAACATACAAAATGCAATGAAATATGAGAAAGTAAAATATGCCTAACTCTATGCAATACGAGAAAGTAGACAAGCTAAACTAACAGAGAAACAAGTTGTAATGTTTTTGCTATCGAGCTTCAGTTCCAACTTGTGTGAATTAACAACAAGGGTTGACAATGGCTCCCTAAGCAAGGATACATGCAAGAGGAATAACAGAGGACACTTGGGTCTGATGATAAAGTAATGTGCACTACGAAATAGTACCAGGCACCTTGTTGTGCCCCAGAGTATAGACGAAGTCAGCAGCCTAGCTTTTGTTGACGGAGGTAGGTCAAGATGATCCGCGAGTCGCACACATGAACAAGTGAGAACCAAAGAGCGACGTTTTGTAGGATGATTTTTAAATTTTATAAGTTTCCTGAAACATATTTGAATGTTTTTGTGATTTTGAAAGTTTTCTTAAACTATGTGCAGGAAGATGAGGAAACGTGGATGCCCCTAGAGATAGATGGGCTGCACAAGGGCAGAATGCCATGTGTACAAGAAAGGTGAAGATGTAAAAATGCCCCAAAGATTAGGTGGGAGTATTCAAAGGCAAACTCTTCACAGGTAGAAGTAGGACCTAAGGCTATTATGGATAGGTTTAACTTGATGATGAATGTAAACCAATGAAGTGCTGGGAAGGAGCAAGGATGCCCTTAACGTAAGTTGGCCTAAAATCACATGATAGAAAGGAAGGAGAAGATTGTTTTTGTGAAAGGGGACAAAGGTGTCCGAAAACATGGAAAAAAAGTAATCTTATACACATGGATGTTCTAAACGAAGTAGAAGAACGATGTGAATGATATGAATGTAGCTTAGAAGCCTCGCGATGAAGAAGTGATTAGCCAAAGGCACAAATCGTGAGACAAGATACATACTAGAGTAAGAGTTTGAACAAGGTCCAAAAAAGACACTTGGTAACATACTAATCATGTTTACTCATAGAGATCCAATGTGTGCACATGGAATTTAATTACCTCTTGAAGGGAATATTTAATAGACAACAAGTGAGGAAAAACTAGCCAATGTGTAGGAATGATTGATTGTGAAAGGTGATAGGTGATTTGTGAATGAAGGGTGGAAGGATAGTCGTACATTGCTCTACTGCCAGCCAGGCATCCATAGCCCTGACAGAGATGAATGTGATTCTAATCACAACATTGCTCTACTTTCAGTCAGGCGTCCATAGCCCCAATAGAGATTATTGGAAATACCCAAAGAGAGAGTTATTTATCAATTTGATTTTGCTCTTAGCTTTTAGCTTTTGATTTTTTGATTGATTTTGATTCTTTTGCTTTCTAAAAACTTATTTCAGCTCTCTTGTTTGAGAAGGGGTTAAGAACCACTGATGGATTGATGGAAGGAGGTGGAAGTGATGATGATGACAACAATGGCTAGTGTCAACAAATATGTCCAAAATTTCTTCGCAATAAGTTTACTAGATGTTGATTGTGATAGGATCTCTAAGAGGTCAGTCGTTCTTTAATTTACCAAGGTGATAAAAGAGCAGGGTCAAATGGATACAATAGAGATAAATGTCATAAAATGTGTGTGAAAAGGCTAACCAAAATATCATCAAAGGGATGGAAATGGAAGATTCCTTGCAAAGGAATGATAAGAAAGGGAAGAAAGAAACATCCATGTGTACACAATACCTGATTGCAATGCTTGATCTTTGTACCTATGATTTTTTTCTTATGTTTTCTCAATGTTTTTGTATTTTTGCATTGTTTTTTATTTTTAGATTTTTGATAGTTTTTGGAAAGTTGGGACCAAAAAAGTCACTTTGCGTGATAAGATCCAACAATAATGTCTGTGACTTCCTTGATAAGGGAGACTAGGCATGTTTCTTTATCAAGTGCAATATTTTCTCTGATCTCGATGATCGCGGTGAGCTTGTACTCAACAAATGACTGCGATTTATCTTGAAATGAGGATTTCTTATATGGTAGCTTGAGTTCATGATTCATAGGTTTATGCACTTTACGCCATACTTGATGGTTGCGTTGATGTACGTTCTTGAATCACGTTTGATTTACAATCTTGAGATTGTTTGAGTTGTTGGGGGCTTTCAAGCTCTTGGAAGTTTTGACCAGAGCTTGATTAAGAAACTGTTTAGGTTTTTTATAAGATGATGCATGACTTTTTTGATCTTGAGAAGGAGAAGAAAATGAACATGGAACTTTAGAAGTGATGTGAGAAATGACTGCGGGCTTGCCACAACCATTGATAAAAGAAAGATGTGATGGATGAAAATGATATGGTCCAAGAATTGAAGAGGATGGACTACTAGGAGGTGAGCCACTGATAGAAGATGATGAAGGGCTGCTAGAATATGGCCCTAAGATGGAAGAAATTGGGCTACGAGGACATGGCCCAAGAATAAAAGAATATGATGAAGGGATGCTAGGTCGTGGCCCAAGTATAGATGAGGAGGGGATACCGGGAGATATCCCATAGATAGAAGAGGATGAAGGGCTACTAGGATGTGGCCCAAGAATAGAAGGGAATGGGATACCAGGAGGTAACCCACAAGTAGAAAATGGAGGGCTACTAGGATGTGGCCCCAGAATAGAAGAATTCGATGGGCTACTTAGCGGTGACCCAAGGTGAGATTTTGATTGAGGAATGATGATATATAAGGAATGATTGGGCCATGAGAAGATAGGCCATAGATCAATGCTAGACCCTAACATCTCATTATGTTCAAAAGAAGCTGAAGATGGAATAAAAACAGAAGAATCAAGTTCCATGACTTTAGGATCTTCCCCTATGCTCTGATAAAAGGAATCAAATTCTTCCTCCCCATACATGAGCGCATCGAGTTCCAAAAAGAATCCTTTTTTGCAATCCTCTAGAGGGATATCATTGTGTTGTTTAATTGTTCCATCATCTTGAGATAAATCAATCGGTAGAGTTTGTTGTTCTTCGACCATAGAAAGTTGAATAGGAGAAATAGGTTCGATAAGCGGGGAAGATTGATTGACAAAAGAAGATGACTTAAGAGAGGAAGTAGGATTGGAGGCAAGCATGTCATGTATGGACAATTTGGATCTAGACCTAGATTTATTTTCTAGAAGACGATGTAATGTAGGAGAAAAAATAGGATCACATAGCCATCCATTAAGTTGCGACGTAGGATTCAAATTATATGATTGACTAGAGGGAATCCAAGTTGTGGAACTCTTAGACGGAGGAAGGGGTCATCGAGACGACTGATGAAGGGTGCGCTACAAAGAAAGGGAGGACCGTGACTCAAAAACTGAATTAGATGTTCGATCAACGAAACTTGGAGTCACATAAGTCTTCAAAGGAGGAATACATCGTTGAGGTGATTTGGAATAAAGGTCCTATGAAGAAAGGGAGGACTGTGATTCAGGATTTGATCTAGGGGTACCTAAAAATAGTTGGGATCTGAATCTTCAGAAGAAGCATGGGAATCTAAATGGTAGTTTGGATCTAAATCAGAAGAAGAGTGGGGGGAACCCAAATAATAATTTAGATCAGAAGCATCCAAACCATACCACCGACTATGAGCTGAAGGTGGGGAACAAGGTACTCGTATGGGCCCTCTAGCATGAAGAACCAAATGAGGCTTAGTCATAATGGGAATATTTTGATGTGAAGACCTAAACCTATGTTTCGTATTGTTGTAAATGTGAGAAACCGCATGATAATCAGTCATTGTTGGTGTTGTTTAGGTGTGAATTCCTAGACCTAGATAGTGTGATGGAACTCCTTTAAAGGGAATGAAGTGACATGTCGATTCAGGGAAGCATAATGACATCTAACTAGAAATTTTGTAAGTATGGGGATGCGTGTATAATTTTTTGAAGGTATAAGGAAAATAAACATTGTGATGACGCAATCTCGACGAGATAAAAAAGGATTTTCCTAGAACAATAAGTTTTCAAATGAATAATCACAAGGAACAATCATACAAGTGTGAAACACAAAGACAATTAACAAGGAAATACACCATATACAAATGCATGTGCAAAGTGGTAGTTTGATGCAAAGATGATCAACAAAATGTTAATGCTTAAGTCAAGTTCAAAATGAACAAGGCATAAGTATTAACAAAGCGTAAGTATGACTCCCAATCAAAGGATACCACAAAAAGTTCAACAACCAAGAAGGCCTAAATGTTAAAGGGTGAGGTTTACACATGTAAGCTACGTAACCACACCAATTGGACACGTTAATCAAGCTTTACGAAGAAGCGAGATATTAGTGTCAAAGTGGTATCGAAATGATGCAAACAAAGTAAGCGACACTCTTCAAGATTTTGGACAATGTTTGAAGTCAAACTAAGTCAAAGTATACTAAGGATGTGCTAAAATATGTGCAACTTAGATCACGTTTATGAAAAACATGACATAAATATGTTAATTATGTTGAGACAATGCAAACAAGGTAATACGTCAAAGGGAGATCAAATGATGAATCAATCTGAACTATGATGATGATCTTGAAATCAAGATCAAGTGGCCATCAAAGATATGAGGACACATCCATGCACTTTAGATGTTTAACAACTCAGCCGCAAACATGGATGAGCGTAAACGAAAAAAAAGTGGTGAACACTATCTATGAAAACACTCCTGAAAGATGCCTTCTCTTGTCCCAAATGGGCAACAAGAACACAAAGGTGTAGATTAAAAGATGGGAATAAACTAAACGTTACTTAGGAAAAGTTTCACCTCGTCCAAAGGTAAGAAAAAAACCAAGATAAGTAACACGTTGTAAACTCTGTGATGAGATACACTTATATCTAACTTAAATGGATATGTTATCGTGTTTGAAAAATAAGGCTTTGAATCCAAACAAGTTATAAGACATGATAATGGAATAGTAAAGTGGGCTCCTTGATGGAATGGCTTCCCTAACAAGATCTCTCAACTAGGTGTCACAAGCTATCTTAAGTGAGCTCGATTTACCCAAAGAGTCACAATGACTGATTTGGGAGTATCTCAGCTTTACTTTACCCCCTTTTGATATAATGAGCAACTAGTGTGTTTAGTTTTACTGTCACTGGGGTCGCCATACAGATAACTTGTGACTCTAACTCATAGTGTAAAACCGTTGGTCTGAAAATCTATCAGGTGGGTGGATCTATGGATAGACAGGCCAATAGTGTGCAGGGCATAGCCCCTCTTTGAGACAACAAAGTAAAACTAGTTTATTGCTATTCTACCAGCAGAAATTTGTGCAAGTCTTACAGTATTCTACCTTCAGGGGGGTTTGGGATCTCATCCCAGTAGAGTTAGTTCAGACGAAGAACAGAAAGGAATAAAGGAAGGAATAGAAGAAAGATGGATCTGAAGGGAGAAAAGAAATGAATTCCAAAGTAGAAAGGTAAGAGGGTTTATGTTTTGGGCCGGTAGTAAATAGAGCCAAAATTACTCACATAAACAAACAAAGCAATATTGTTAAACAAATGACAAAAGCATAGGTGAATCCAACAGAATAAGCATGCAGATCTAACTTAAGAAATATCTAACACATAACACAGGAATTCAGCACAAAGTCTCAATTTTGTATTAATAAGTTGTTCTGTTACAAGAAAGCTTAAAGTATTTCTCTCCTCACTTCTATTTTTCATACAAATTTGCTCACCCTTAAATACTACAAGTATCCAAGTATTTATAGAAGGAGAAGGAGAAAGAAGACAAAAAGGAGCTAACAACTATTTATAAAATATCTAAAAGTCAAATGTCGACTTTAGGGCAATTTTGTGGATGACAACATCTCATGGTGCAACATGGATGATGTCATCATTTATGCTAACATACTTTTAAATACATTAACAAAAAAGGGATTTATCCCAGGAGGAAGGAGCCTATTCGTCGTCATCCATTGGCTTGAAAGGGGTGTCCTGCTTCTGCTTAGGAGAGGTAATGTGAAATTGTGTTCGATACTCCATGAACTTGCTGACCATCACCTGAAGTTGATCCTGAGTGGGACCCTTGGTGTGATCTCCGATGACTTTGCAAGTTTCCCGTTCATCTCTGAGTCTTTCTGGGAGTTTGAAGTATTCATTGCCTGCCTCCATCAGGTATCCAAAAAAGTCGCGAAAGGCTAGAAGGTTGTTGATAGATTCTATATCAAAAGTGGCCTCTGATGCTAAGCTCTATGACACGATTTCCTTGAAAAGCCAAATAATATAATTTTCCTTCCTCAAGGCGTGTGCTGCACCGAGCAACCCTGGAGACATTCTTAAGATGATCTGCTTCATTTGATGCATTGCATCCAGGGCTTCCTCCTTGATTTTGTCTATCTTTTCCAAGACAAACTCCATTTGGTCAACTCGATAGTCTAAAGTAACAAGGACTTTGTTGGGTGCTCACAGGTGATCAAAGACACTGAATTTCACTAAGTCATCGACTGGGTAGTTGAGCATCTTTTGGAATGTCTCGTGTTACAACCTAGCATGGTCCAACTCTTCAGAGATAGACCTTGCTATTGCATGGAGTTCCTTGTTAGCTTGATTTATATTTTGATAGAGCTCTGTGAACTTTGTAATCACTTCTTCACTATCTTTGAGGATCTTCTCTCTCCAGGTGGACACTGCTATACCTTGCTTGCCGATCTTGGCGTACTCATTTATCTTCTCCTGACTAAGAACTTCGGGAGGATCGGCGATAGTCATAGGAGGGGCATTGCCCATATTTTGTAGGGCTTGGTGAAGATGCTTGTTTTGTTCTTTTAATATTCTCTTCTCTTCCTTTGCTTCTTAAAGCTTCTTACAAAGGGCATCCACTACGGATAAGGCCTCTCCTTGCAAGCTCTCTGATGATGTTCCCATCGTGACCCGAGTCACTGTAAAATCTGTAGGAGACAGATCTTCTTTCTTCTTTATGAGATCAGGGTACACGATCTCCATAACCCTTTCACCTGAAGCACTTTGAGAGAAGCAGGTTATAGCCTTTTGATTCTTAGGCCCTTTAGCCAGAATAACAGAGAAGTTCATAGGTGCAATATGGACTTTCCTCTTGTGCTGGCTTAGGTTTTCGGAGATCCATTCTGGACTTAGGGGAGTGGGACCAGAGGAAGAGGAGGAAATGAGGGTGGAAGAAGGAGAAACTGCAGTGGACACGGGGAAATGTGTCGAGACACTTGGTGGCGGCATTGAGAAAGAAGCCAACACTCCAATGCTCACGGGGTTAGGAGTGACTGCAGGAGAGGAAACTATGGGGGCCGAAGGGATCTGTGAGATGAGGGAAGAAATGCTGGGGGACAGATCCGTGAGGGAAGAGAAGATGGAGGAAGAGGGAGGGGGAATGGTAGAAGATGGGGGAGAAGACACAACCAAAGGAGAGGTTGGTTGAGCGACATGAGGAGGGGAAGGAGGAGTAAGAGAGGGAATGGTTGATACTTCACCAATTGTAGCAGTGACGACATCCTGAGTGGATGTGTCCATTGGAGCACTAGCCGCTTCTTCTCTTCTTTGGGACACTAAGTCCACAACTTTCTCTTCAGTGGTGGAAGGAGGGCTCTCAGGAACTTCTTTCTGAGCAGTGCTTGCCTCTCCTTCTATATCTTTTCCTTTGCCTTTAGGAAAGTGTTTCAGCCTGGTGGGTGCATCGCCCAAGGGAGACGTGGTAAAGTCTATCCTAAGGTAGATGATACCATTTTTCTTGCACCGATGCTCGGTGCACTGCAAAGTGCCTTTGACCCTTTCCTTAATAGTTTGAAGGGCCTTGTTTCTATCAATTTCGGTAAACAGCCAATTGTCCCCATCCATGTCTAGATAAACCTGATCAACTTCTTGATCAGTTGCTTGGAAACCCTTTGGGACAATAGCCACATCATATTGAATGATCTCTGCCAGGGCCAGGTGGGAGTGATCCTTTCGTCTGAGCTCAACTTTGTGATATAGATCGATGTAGATATATTTGATCTGAGGGACATAAATTGGATCGATCTTTGCCCTTGGAAGGTAATCACGAGGATCAAAAGTTGGCCTTGCCAGGAAATTATGCTTCAAATTGAGCAATTCAATCTCTGCAGACATCTCCTGGGCTTTACTATGTGAAGTGCAGGTGTACCTACCCATTTTGAGGGGGAATGGAGTTCCACCCTTCTTCCATTTCAAACACTTCTCATGGTATGTGATAAGCTATCTAGACAGATCCAATAGGATCAGCTTGGGTCCCGCATACCTCGGTAATTTGGTGGGCTCTCCCAAGAAGTTAGCAGCTCTGAGATAGGTGAAAGTGGGGAATTGTGTGAATAATGCTCCCCACTTCTCTGTGGTGGTGACCATGCTTTTGGTCGTCCGATCATAAGTCATGTTGGGCCTCAAGAGGCAGATGATGCCATAGAAGAAGACGTCATTGACTTTACTGAATTGGGCTATGTTGTTTTCTAGTCTTAACTCTGGATAGTACTCGTATATTTTGACCTGGGGCCATACCCTTTACCGATTCAACGCTGGATAGTCCCTCTCTGAGGCAGCAACATATACCACATAGGAGTTCATATAAAACCTCCGAGTTTTTGAAAGTTGTTGAAGATGCTCTGATATTGTGTTGCTGATAATCTCTCCCCATTCAAAATGTTGATTAGGAACATTTTTATTCATTGTTTCTAAATACCTGAGCATCCACTTGTGAAAGTAATGGGCATCGGAGAGCCCAAATACCCTACTCAGGAAGGTGATTGTGTCACTCAGCTCCTCTGAAAAGTCACTGTGATGAATGACTTGTGGCCACCTGCTTGTCACCTTCTTGTTTTTGAGGTACACCTCATTCATCAACTACATACATTTGTCTTCATTTTCAGTCCATGTCTTCATGCAGTCCTCCTGGCTTACTGCTACAAAATGTCGGTGGTGAGGGATACCCAACATGATCTCAAAATGTCAGGCCGTGAGGTTGATGATCACCTTGCCCTTCTCATTTTCGACACATCTTGTGTCCTTATTGTAACAACGGCCCACCAACATCATGAACTCGTTGTTGATTGTGCTCACTAGGATCCTTATAGCAAAGTGCAGACCATTGCCAACCAATTTATCCATCTATGGGCTTCCTATGACCTTCTTGGTCTTGGCCCAGAAGTCCTCCCTGTCAATGTGCTCGAGTTCTGAATATTTGATATCAAGATCACACTCTGCAAGGGATTTAGGCATCCTGACCCTTTGGTATTTATATTTCATTTCTTCTTCTGTTAGCTTGGATTTACCCTTGGACTTGGTTGGCTTCTTACTCGATGAAGACATGTGTGAATCTGAGTTTAGCTGTTGATCTGCAAGAAGAATCAGGGAAGTCCATTGCAGAAGAGCCATGTTAGCTGTTAAGTCATCCATAAAATTTTACAGAATGAAAAGTTAGCAATTTACGAGCCTCTGGGCGCAAGGCGTAGCTTTACTGCAGGTTGCATGGACTTAGAAAATCAAGGCACACTTTGGGAAAGTGTTGCATGGGAGAAACAATGCCAAAAGGGGCACGGGGTGCGGAAAGGCTACACACAACATTCAGATGTTGGTGTCAAGGGATGTGCGCTCACGCCATTGGAAGTCTTTTTAAGTAGGGCACAAATATGATTAGTGTAGCAAGGTCCCAGGATGCGCCATTGGCGCAGATGTGGTAGATGCTACATGAGAGTGAGGTGCGCCAAGTGGTATAGTTTACACGGTGCGGGAAAGGTTTACACAACATTCAGATGTTGTTTTAGTTGCTTTGGCGCCAACTCTTACACCTAGGGAATTTTGCAATGTTTATAAGGCGCAGAGAAGGCTTATGCCGCATGTAGGGACAGTGCACCTGTGGCACAACTATGTTTGATGTAACAAGAATGAAGCTTGCGGCAAAGGAAAAATAATGGGTTGTTTGCAAAATTTTTATGATTTTCACACTTTTGGCTCAAATTTTGATGTCTAGGAGGTAAAACTTAGCAAAGCAGGGAATAAGGGACAAATGAGTTAGAGTTGTTTTGTGGCAGAGTCTTCCAGATTTACAGATCTGGAAGGAGAGCAAAAAATGGTTTGAAGGTGGGTTTTGCAATATGTGTTGGGATTGTGTTACTTCTTAGGTTCATTGTTTATTATTTTAACAATCCTAATCACCTAAACCAACAGAGAAACCACAACAAATCCACAAGAAAGGCAAGGGCCACTTACAAGGAATATATAATGATAAAGGAGATGATGTGGGGTCCACGAACGTGAAAAATGGCAACACGCGAGGCTGACAGGAACGCTGACAAATACAAAGGAATAACTTTTCACGTTTTTCAATTGTGAAAATGACAGGTCAGACGTGCCTATATATAGCAAAAGGTGCAATAAATATGCCACCAAATTTTTCTATGGTGCACTTAAGTGGATGTCGATAGGAAGATATAGCTTTGGGAGTGTCGACACTGTGTTTTCAGCGCCCACTTCGCACTTTAGAGAATGATAACAAGGTGGCGTTTGCGCCTAAGCGCAACTTTGAGAGGTGCAACATTTGGAGTGTTGACACTCCCAAGAATGCACCAAAGGAATAGAGGGGCGGAGTTTTGGTTGATGTAACGTGAATGAAAACTGCGCCCAACACAAAAAGGTTGAAAATGACCAAGTTCTAAAAACTAGATTTTCTGGAAAGGGATTTTATGCCATTTCGAACGTTAAGAGACCTCAACGAGGGACCAAAATGGAAAATTTGGTATGGTTACCTACAAAATTTCCCTTGTTAATTTTATGGGATAACAAAAACTAGTCAAGTGGGTAAGCAGAGTGCTTCTTGTTTCATCCACGAGGTTACTCAGTGGTGGATTACTTTAGGGTTCCTGGAACCACCCCCATTGTTGTAGCTTAAGGCGTTATGCCAAAGGGGTTATGTTCCAGTTGAGCGGATAGGGACATACCCTTTTCCAAAACATGCAATACAGTGTGATGTGGAGTGGTGTGTTTTTTATCTTGATTAGCTTAAATGTGGTTTTAAGTAGCACACCATTTGGCAACCTGTATGAAAACACGTGTTAGTGAGTTCTTGTTTTGTCTTAGCTCCTTTCTTTGACATGTGATTTTGGTCCTACATACCAAGATTAGTAATTTTCAACAAAAGATCATGATATCAAAAGAGAGTTGGCGTGTTGCTTTTGATTCCTAAGATCACCAAAAAGGTACGAAGGAAGAGCATACGCAACTCGAAAACTCAACTAAAACAAGTTTATGGAAAATGTATTAAGTGTTTTTACAAAATTTTGAGTTCATTTTAACCATTTTTGAAATGTTCATCCATTAGGAAGCGTAAAGTAAGTGTTTTTTGAAATCAATAAGAGGGTTTTGAAAGTGTTTTTGGTTCCCAAGATCACCTAGAAGGTGCGAGGGAAGAGCATACGCACTTTGAAAAACCTCTATCAACTAAGAAATTAAACACTTAACTAAATTAGTAACAAGACCATAATGACCCTACAAATAAGTGATTAGTTTCACAAAACCTTTCAAAGTGTTAGAATGGCCAAGAAAATAATTTTTTAGACTTTACGATATGTTAGAAAATGAATATTTACCTAATAATGTAAACCATAAATTTTCTGTAAGTAAAAATCCTAATTTTATGATTCCATTGTGTATTTTGCTTCAATACCTTTCCAACGCAACAAAAACGGAGTCGTTTCGAGTTCGAGAGAAAACGTTATGGCCTTTGGAAGATTGGTGGTGAATACAGTTCGATGCAGATGTGCCCTAGTACTGACATGTGTGTGCTTGTTTCAACACAGATGCACCCAGAATGACACGTACACGCACCCCCTATAAAACCTAAAAAAATCACATAATTTGAATTTTTTTAAAATCAAATAGGTTAAAGGTTAGTCAAAGAAGCCTGTTTTTTAGCTCAAACCCACAAAATATACATGATCAAGGATGATTTAGCCTACTTAAAAAATGAAATCATGTAAATAAAAAGATATTTATCCTAGAAAACATGAAATTGGTTAGAAAAATGAAAATAAATAACCTGAAAAGACTCCATTAATGGAGGATGGACTTCATGTCCCACTGGGCGTGCCAAATGTATGCAATGGAAAGTTGCAAAAGCTATGGAATGAGGTTAAAGAACCTCAAAGCTTTTCTAACTCAACTATGCACCATGAGATAAGGGATAAACAAGGGAAACTAACATGAAAGCATTATAAATTTGATAAAAGCATTAAAAACTAAAATGATAAAGCTACTCTCTACTCTATTGAAAGCTATAAAACATTGAACCTATGAAGATCCTAGCAATCAAATTGTGTGTTGTTTACTCCCAAACATAGTGAAGAGATCTCTCCATGTTGGATACATGGCCAAGCTTTAGATCTTTCCTTACTAACTATATTTGGAATGGATGGATGTAAGATGGAGTATCTCTCAACAATGGAGTACGACCAAGATCCAAATGTTCTATAGCTTAAAGCTATCACAAATGGTTTTTAATTCCTTTCCAAAGTGCTTAAGAGAGAAAGACCATTTGAAAGGAAAGCCTTAGGCTTGTATTTATAGTTTTTGGTTTGAAAGAGTTTGGAATTTGGGTGTATGTGGGACTAAAGCTCAAAAATCACTTTTAGATTAGATTAGGATAAACATGCTTTAGGCTTAGATAAGCTTGGTTTAGGCTAGTTAACTAGGGTTTAGGCTAGTTAAACTTGATTAACAAGTGATTAGAGACTCATTGAGAGTTGGGAGGGGTTTGGTTAATCAATTGTGACTAATAGATAGCCTACAAAACCAATAGAAGTGGTCTAGAGAGAACTAGGGAGGTTCTGAATGGTCGAAAGGAGGAATGTTTAGATAATAAGAGATATATTAGCCAAGTAAGTTGATTATAGGAGGAATATGACCGAAAGAGGGTTGTGAATGGGCATTTGAAAATGGAGCAAAGGAGAGGGAATTAACGAGTTGTCGTCAATTGGTTGAATTGGATGAAATGCTAAGTGTAAGCATGTTTTACGTGTCTACAAGGGGAATAATGAAGAAAGAAAATTCCATCTGGTCAATTGAGATGTTGTCAAACTTCCTGAATCATTAGGCGGCTTGGGGATTGTGGATTTTGCTCTCTAGAACATCGCTCTCGGAGCTAAATTGGTCTAGAAATTTAGTTCTGATTCCAAGAGGTCAACTTTTTAGGTTCTTTCCCATAAATGTATGGAGGCTGGACATCCTGAGCTCATTCTTTCCAATGAAGAACTCCCAAAAGGTTCACATATTTAAAACTTCATCTGCAATTGTAGATTTCTGATCGCCAAATCAGTTTCTTGGCTTGTTAATAATGGTTGTTTGGTTAATTTTTGGGAGGACAATTAGAACGGTCATGTTCCCCTTAATCTTAACACCATTCTCAATAGAGTCATGAATGTCTCCAAGGCCATTTGGGGTAGTAAAGTTTACAATTATGGCTTGCCTCATCCTAACGGCTCCCCCTCCTAGCATTGGAAGGATGTTTCCACCCTCGACACTTCCCCCTCAGAAGTCACCTCCTTCTCAAAGGCCATCTCTCCTCGTCACTTAGCCTTCAAGTATTGTGAGGATCATCTTCTCTGGTTAGGTTCATCTTTGGGTAAATACTCTGTCAAAGAGGGATATTCCAAGCTCATCTTCATGTCTGGTAAAGGGGATCCCTGTTTGTTTGGCTGCTGGAATCCTACTATCCTCCCTAAAGTGGCTTTCTTTGGTTGGTTAGTTCTTAATTTTTTTTAACTCAATTATGGAGAAGATCTTGGGGCTACGCCGGGCCTTCTAAGTGTATTCTTTACGGCGAAGCTGAAGAAGATATTGACCACCTTCTCCTCTTTTGCTCCTTCACTGTAAATGTTGGAATTGGCTCCTCGATAAGCTCAATCTCACTTAGGCTCCTTGTAATAACATTAAAGATTCCCTCCTGGCTTGGCCTAAGATGAATTCTAAGAGTACCTTAAGCTTCATATGGTCTTTAGCTCCTTTTTTTCTAATATGGCATATCTAGTGGGAGCGCAACCTTCGAATATTTAGAGAGCAGTCCTCTGAATTGCCTGTTTTTTTGACTAAATTAGAAGTGGCCATTTTTGAAAATGTTAGCAAAAACAATATCAATAAACCTCTTTTCTCCTCTCAAGATGCTTTTATCAGACAAGCTTGGCCACTCATAAAAATTCCTAATCCTGGGTCCATCATTAGGCACGGTTTAACTCAAGCGGAGAAACTTTTGAGAAGGAAAAAGGTCAGATGGAGGCCACCACCATAGGGCTCCTTGAAATTGAACTTTGATGGTGCTTCCAGAGGTTATCTAGGTAAGTCAGGCATCAGTTGTGTTCTTAGAAGTGCTAAAGGTCATCTCATCTTTGTTGGTTCCTTTCCGCTCCGTGATTTCTCGTGTAATCTAGCCCAAGCTCAAGCCCTCTTGGAAGGGGTTAAATTGGCAGTTCATCATCTAAAACATTGTTAAAGGGTCTGCCCTTTCTTGGAATCTTAACCCTTTCATTTCCAACATTCTTTTCTGGCTCGGGAAATTAAGCAAATGGTACATCTGTCATACTTTTCGTAAAGCCAATTCTACTGTGGATCTTCTTGCCAATTATGCAATTAATTTGCCTTCCGCCGTAAAAATATCAAGTAATGTGAAGGATTGGGTTGGATTCTCTTCCATTATCTCAAATGAAAGGAAGGACATTTAGATGCAGTGCCATGATGCTCCTTTGTGTTGTTTCTTTAGTTATTTGTAGTCGGTTTTGGATTTTTCTTGCACTGTGGCTCTCTGGGTTTTCCCTCCATGGATTTCTTGGGTTTTTGTAAAGTTTCAGGTTTTTTTTTTCACGGCGCTCTACCGAAAGTGGTCCCATCTGTGGATATTTATCGTATTTGGTCTATGTCCAACTCTGAGATTTTTCGGTATTCGTCTCCTCATGAGGCCGAGGCTATCGAAAACATCCTTAGAGACTCCTATCGGTTCCGCTCATGTCACGCTAGAACTGATTCAGATATTACAACGACCTTTGTCTCCTTTTGTTTACTACTTCATCCTGATCTATTTTTTTGTGGAGTTCGTCACCAAAGACTTGATCAAAAATAAAAGAATGCATCTAGTGCATCACGTCAACTTGCATGACGAGATGTTGGTCTTCACCCTTCCCGATCCTTTGTTGTGGGTGGAAGCAAACCTACAAGCAATTAGTGACTGAGATGACTTTGAAGGCAGACACCCGAGGCTTACACTGGTCAAATCATCCTATTCTAGGGGATAAAACAATGTACTGCTATATAAGCGACCAATATTGTGACTTGCTGCATCAATTGTGCCTTCAAAATGATCAATAGGTTCTCTCTCCTTCCAACCCCTGTTTTTCAAATGGTTGCACATGCTTGATCATAGAAGCTTATCGAAGGCTTTCCTCAGGTCTGCCAACAAAGGATTTGATTCTTCACATGATAACTTGGCTGCTCATTTTGAACCCCAAGTCCATTCGGAAACTAGACTTCACAGAATATTGACACTTTGAACGTGGGAACTCAGCACTCCCGAAGGATATCATGTTGCTCAATATTAAATAGGTAGTGCTCAATACAAATTCAAGGAGGAAGTACTCGACGCCCCTACCCTCATTCTATATATAAGACTAAAAGGTCCTAATGGTCACCAGTTTACACCACCTAATATCAAATCCTATGCTGATACTCATCCACATAAAGTCAGGATACTTGGATTGATGCATTATCCCCACATTAAAACAGGTAGGAGTCCCCTCTCTTGTTAGATTTCATTGATTGCGTATTGTGGGCTAGTGTGTCTGCTGCCAAATTCTGAATTTCTGGAGTTCTTACTTGAAGCTGAAAACACATGAACACTTCCTCTCTTTTCCTTACTGACTTTTCTACAAATCCAATCAACTTTTTCTTCTACAGCCATTTAATTTAGCCTCTTCGCAATCTGCAGGATGGTGGCGACTTTTCAGCAATCTAGTTCATGTTCCATTCCTCCCTTCTCTTATTCTCAATTTTGGTGCATACAGTGGTTGGGACCCTCCAAGTATTACAGAAGGGAGGAGTACCCCCTGGTTCACTAAGTGGCTCCGATATTGTCAAAAGCGAGTGTACTGAGATAATGTATCGTTTATTCGTCATACATGCAGTGCCGATAATACACGTAATAATAGTGGAAGCTACATTTAGGCATACTGACTTATAACCAACGACCTACAGTGAGTTGTTGACTAATCTAGATGCGTTTGGTGGGGAAAGTGGAAGAATTAACTAGCCAGTACAGTGGCATGTGTAGGTGGTGGATCCTTTTCTGTGGGTGTAGGTCTGCCATGGGATATAAAATTGACTTTTGAATTTAAAAGGACAGGTCAGCTTGATCATAGACTCCTTCCTCAGGTCGACATTGATGTTGCTCTTTTTCTAGTCCATTCGGTGATTGACACTTTGCAAGCTAAATTTGTGATAAATTCAAATTTCTCAGGGAAGCCAATTCCTGTGCTATAATCACTTTGGAAATCGCTCTTAGAGTTCCAATTAGATTTCATGCATGTGGGCATTTTCTGCTGCCCTTCTTTAGTTCTTCTTTGTTATCAGGACATTGACTCTAAATCTACTTCCTTCGTCTGGATGGTACTTTTCAACTCTTCTTTTCCTCCCTTGAATGCTTTGTTTGGTTGGGACCCTCAACCCCCTATTTCACAGATCCTGTCAAAAGCGTTTTAATCATAATATAATACAATAATAATCTACTAAAATAAGAGAAGATTACTAAAATTGATTTGTTGGCCCAACTATCTTGATGATACTCTATACTTTATCACAAACATGTCAATAAGCCTATGGTGGTGTTGGCTAGATTTTCTACACAACTGAAAACCTAGGCAGTCATGAGATAAATCTCCCTCGTTTACCGATGAGGCTCCTGCGTAAGATTTTGTCAATTATATTTTCTAATATCTATTTGTTGGTTTTACTTTAACCGCGTACCTCATGCACCATAACTAGGCAATTTTGCAACAAGTAAACAACTATACAAAATGTATATATGAAGAAGAGGGAAATGATTGAAGGTGAGAAGAAAAGAAAGAAGATGTGTAACCTAACCAATAGTTGACAGAGTTGGTCACATGCACATAGACAAAACAAATAGATCTTGAAATGTAGAATTCAAAGAAAAGGAAAGTTTCAGATCCACATCTAAGATAACACAAAGTTTATGCAAAGATCTAAAAATAAATAAGAAAAAAATGCACAGTTGACAAAAATTTCTCCAAAAATCTACCTCCTTTTAATTCCTTAGCTTTTAGAAAGATATCAAGGGTTTCAGCTCAAAGTTTGGAACACAAGAATACTAATTACAAATTCTGATCCATTAACCCATAGGTTCTTCCTTCATTTATAGCGTATGAGGGGAAATTACAAATAGGAAACTACAACTGAACTAGAACATGAGGAAGCTGAAAAGGAAGCAACTGGCCATCTTTATCCTATAATTTCTCTCTAAGTGACATGCATTTAGAGACTAAGTCAAGATTGTGCACATCTTCCACTTATCCTAAAGAACCTTTTCGAAGAACTTAAAGTAACAACCTTTCCAACCAATAACTTTAATCTTACAATTTCATCTGGGAACATAAGAAATAAGAGAAGGAAGAGGAGAAGAAATAAAATTTGCTAGTTGTAACACTTTATGCTTTCTTTTTGTTCTGATATTGAATATACTTATTGAACATGTAATTCAACATTTTCCCATGTGGTTTAATAATATCCTCTTTCTCGGTTCTGAACTGTAGCAACCCTCTGGACAAAGCAATAGTGTTAGCCTTTACCTTCTCTAAACCAGGCCCGTACCCCTCAATATGTATGAAGCTTTATGAGTCTACTAATTGAATCTATCGTGAAAGGCTTGATGACTTCATCAATATTCTTCTGCATAGCTAGAATAAATTCTTCATGGGAAGCAAGCAACTCATTTGGAATGTTCTCTGGTACTTCTCCCATTTCATTTTCCAACAATTGCATCCTTTTTAACATAATCTTGAGGATCTCTATGCGGAAGAAAACTGAAATCTCTAACTGCTTCCCCCTTTCTATCAATCCATTAGGTACAATTTACTCTGCAACTAACACATCCTTTGGTAATGAATATATCTTAGCTAAGGTATCCAAATAACTTTCAACAAATATGTTCTCATCTTCTATCCTTGTCATTAGTTCCTTTAGCTGAGATACTGCCCTGTGCATATTCTCCAATTCAATCAATATTATTTCGAACTCTTCTGAAGCTTAGTGAATAATTTTCTCTTTCCATTGAGCAATAACTTTGACCCAGTTCCCTGCATCTTCCACCTCTTTAATCAGATTATTACTTACTTTCTCATGTGTTATAATTGGCTGAGAGGAAGGTTTGGCAACCTTAGTAATGATGTCACATAGCTAGGAAATCTGCTCTTAAAATTTGGATTTCTCTATTTTCCCTTTGTCAAGCTTGAGGAATAAAGTGTTTATTAATGCCTGCTATTTTGCTTCAATCCTTCCACTATGGTCTGACCTAATGACATTTTGGTTACTGATATATCTTCCACCATGAGTTCTCCCTTCTACTTTCCCTCTACTGGAAGTTTTAACTTGGTGAACTTATGCCTTGATTCTTCAATAATCAACCTTGAAGTTACCTTGACAACTTTAGGTCTTCTATCTTTTTTGCCTAAACTCTAGAGTAGCTGCAAGTCATGCTCTTCTAGGTTGATCTCCTCTCTAGCTTTTGGAACTGTCTGCAAAGCCAACCATGATGAAAAATTACTTCTTAGGGAATGGGAAGTCACTGAGTGCACCACCCTCTCATGCTTAGACTCTACTATATCCGAATTTGCCACAATGTTATGGCTATCATCCTCTGAATTGTCTAAAGACAATTCTTTTTCAACTACTATGCCATCTGTGCTTTCAGCTTCTCTGTAGGAGGAAGTGAATATTTGAGTGGTTGAGGAGTAAATACAAATGATGCTAAGATTCAACAGAGGAACAACAATATCTGCACGGGGTTCCGAGGCTGCTAAAGTGCTATGAGTTGACGCTGGAGAAGCTTCATTTGAAAGTAGTACTGTCACGATAGCTGTAGACTTGACCTTTTTCCAGTACTTGAGACTTCTTGTATACTTTAAGATTCTTCGGTCTCTTGCTACTTTCACCTTCATGTTTTCTTTTACCAGAGTCTCCTACAATAAAATTACCTATGATTTGATTCATCAAAGCTTCATCCAAGCAACACCCTTTTGTTAACAACCAGTTTGAGGTGTTAACCAGAACCATGGAAGACATTTCCTCAACCATTTGACAACTGCCTATGCTTTCCTATAGAGTAGATCTATCTCCTCCCATTTGATGGTCTGTGTCAAGTACCACATGCCCATCATCTGTGAGATATGCAGGTATCCATGCTAAACCATAATCAAACACTTGTGTGGATAACATTTTGAAATATCTCTTCCTGACTTCATACTTGCTTCTACACTTCATCTGAAAGTCTTCCAATGAAGGGTACATGCAAATATTCCTGGGAGACTGTCTTCCTCGCTATCCCATACGGATCATAGTTCAATCGTGTTAAGAATAACTCATGCTCATATCCAAAAAACATTTCCATTTTGATTCCACTCACCTTATGAATGCTCTGACAACTGTAGTAGACCCACCGTGGGTCAGAAAACAACATGTAGGCTTTCTTCTACCTTGATTGTAAGTCATGCATTTCCACGAGCTATCTGCACAACTCCATGATGACCCATTTGTTGCTTGGATACCTTGGCAACTTGATTGGCTTTCCTGAAAATCCACTGACCCTTAGATACGTGAAGTCTTGGATGAATATGCAACCATGCTGGGATACAACTTCCCAAGCTTTTTTGCTCACTCTACTGGTCTTTAGGTGGATATTCAATTTACAGATAAATTCATAGAAGAACCCATCATTGAAAACCCTATAATATTTGTTGCACTCATGAACCATCAACTTTGGGAAGCACTCAAAAATATGTTCTTTTGACAAAACTCCTCGTCTATCCGATTTAGAAAATATAGCTTGCAAGGACTACTGCATATACTAGGTATGAATTCATTTTGAAGTTGAATGTCCACCTCACACTTTGGAGCTGCTCGTCGATGTTGTCATTGATGATCTCCGCCTAATTGATAATCGAATCAGCTCTGTTGATCTCAATGGTTCTTATGAAAGCATACATCCATGAGTGGAAGTGTAGGAGTATTGGTTTCTCCATTTAACCTACAAAGTAATTTAGTAATATCATCAACTGCTTGCACCAAATTGGATCGTGGAATAGTCCTCGGGAAATTTGATGGAGCTCTGGGATTCTTCATGTATCTGCTATTCATTATGCCTACGCAATCTACCTTGTGCTTTTCCCATCTATTGTCAGCGTCCAATATGCTAATTACAATCACCACTGGTCGTGTCAGAATCTCTAAACAATAATTAATAAATTATGTATCTAGCCTGATTATTGTCTTTCCCGCAACATCCCAAATTGTTCTAGACAGAGGATGATATGACCTTGCACACTCCATAACAAATTTAGGCAACTGAGTTGTGGCTGGAAACATTAAAGCTTGAATAATTTTGTTGCTTTTAATTGCCCGCATGAGAGATGTCCTTCCGGCTCTAGATCTGTCAACTATTTCAGAGATGGGTTCATGGCCTATGTTTGTGTCATTGATATCAACAAATTTGGAAGCTATGCATGATTCTATTGATCCTTCTCTTTCATCACACTTCATCATGGCTAGAACCAATCTTTTGTCTAAGCTCTTTATATTTTAATTCTGCCGTAATCCCTTGTAATTGGGTCAATTTGTGTAGATTTGGAAATTTCTTCAGATTCAGAAGATATATTCAATGTATCTGACATTGATTTGAGCCCCTGTGATGAATACCTATCATTTATTTAGACAAAGATGGAGTCCATGGCATGGTTACTTGATTTTTTTAATATACCAAAATCTGCATTATATATCCTGTTGCCCTAAAATTTGAGGTTTTGCTTGCATGCAAAGCAACAAGGTAAAAATATTATTTAATTCACCTAGGTGCATATACCAACCTACAGACACTCAAAATGATAAAAATTAGGCTATTCCAACCATAGGTGCCAAAACTGGAAGCTTCCCGGCAGTGGAAAATATTTATTAAAGCAACATCCTCCTTCCTTTGGTGCCAAAACTTGTCTGGGCTGCAATCTTCATCAAAAATAAATAAGTACTTATCATTTATGGCATCCTATGCTTATATAGCTTTGTGCTTGCTTATTCTTAATAATTACCTTCTCTATTTTTGGCAATTTAATTAATTAAAAGCCAAGTCTATTCATCCAATTTGGGCGTCCAAGTATGCATGCTTTTGGTGGATTTTTTATGAATTTATTTTATTTATTTTTAGCATGCATCCTTGACTTATCTTTAGCTCATCCTTTTGCATTGACCTTCTTTCCATTCATGGTGCCAAAATTGGGTAAAAAATCCATTAATAAATATTATTAAATGCATTGTTTAATGCCAAGATGGGTCACACTTTTTGGCAAGGGTGAGTGCTAAAAATAAGAAGTCAACCTGATGGGAATTTCCACCCTACACTGCAGCTCTAAAAATCCCCTCTTCCACTTAAGTGACTTGTCCTTCATCATGGGAATTTTCACTCTGCGTTGTAGGTAAGAAATTCCCATCTTTGTGCCATTGCGGGAAAGGAATTCCCATATAGCAACTTAAGTCATCTCCCAAAAAGTGTGACTTGTATGGAAAACAACCGCTTTTGAAAAATTGTGACTTGCATGGGTGAATAAAAACTCTTTGATAGGAAAATTTAGCCTTCTAGGCAAGCAAGAAATTCCCATCGGTGCTTTAAGTGATTTTTCTTTATCATGGAAATTTTCACCCTGCATTGTAGGTAAGAAATTCCCCATCTTCCCAGCCTCCTCTGAAATTCCCATTGCAACTTAAGTGACTTTAACTTGATAGGAAAAAGTAAACCTGCTATGCATGTAAGAAATTCCCATCTTCCTGCCACTGTGGAAATTCCCATTGCAACTTAGATCTATTTATTCCAAAAAGTGTGAATTTCCTAGGAGAGGCTTTTCTGCTTAAATTCATCTTTTTTTTTGTTCTGAAGTCTACACTCCGAGATTGATTCCTTCCTTTGCTGAGGCTGCGGATGACTTCCAGATGTTCCAGGAAATAAAATAGGCTATACAGAGTACAAGATGGATCAAGGGGAATTATACAAACAGACCATGGAGAAAACTAAAAACAAAAGCAAAAGAAATAAATTAAAAATGAAAAATGTTGCCAGAAGTTGTAGACATTCACTTTTAATTCATTCATGGTAAAAATCCTACTGAGATGTGGGAATACTGGCATGGAAAACTTCAATAAGATTCAACCGGAGCACAATTTACTTCAAACGGGGCCTTACTTATTAAATAAATAATTAAATAAAATTTCTGTAGGCAAAACCTGGCGGAGGGATAACATGAGTTTGAGCATTTGGGTATTTGTCGAAATTGGTTCATATGGTTCACTGGGAATATCTTAATGTAATAGACATAACTTTAGGCAATAAAAAACACAAAAAGACCCGTTATTTTAAAAAGAACGAAGAATTTTATTAAAGGGGTAGTCCTAGATTTCAGGGTGAAATCTGGGGACACCAGGTGGTTGTGTGGGTTATTTTCTTGGTGATTTGATGAATGGCCTTGGTCTAAGCTATGAATATGCCTAACCAAGATCTTGAAAACAAGGTTGGGGAAAGTACTGTTATCTAGTGTTGTAGTGGGAAGTGTTATGGTAGATGTGTATGCAAATGTGGAATATCAAAAAAATCTCATGATCTTTTTATAAAAATTCCTTTGGTGGTGCACTTATACTTGGGTAACAATGGTTGCAGGAAATGCATCAACTGGGTTAGATGAAAAGCCTTTATAATCCTGTCAACAAATGCAACTGGTTCCCAATGACAAATCCACCACTCTTGTTCACTGATCATTTATAGGCATGGTCTCCTACCTTTTTCTTTCATAACTTTCATACTTTTAGTTCTTCATCTGCAATGTAATAGAAATATAAAACTTTGAAATAGACTTTATTCTTGGTTATTTTAAAATGAAGTTGTACTGCAAAAGTGTTAAAATTTTACCTCGCAACTTATGAAACCCAAATGACTTTTGGATGCCAATCATACTCTTAAACCTCTCTTGGGATGTTTGGGAAATTTAAGTAACTAGACTCAATAGCCATAACCACTCAATTTGACAATTTGTGTTTTAATACCCTTTTAAACCTCTCAATCGTTCCTTTGCAAAAGTTAGTAAATCACAATTTTCATCGACATGTGAAATACCTCTCTAAAACCCCAATCCTGATGGTCAAGGTTTGATCTTGTTCCTTGCCATTGTGAGATGCCTAAAAAACTATTACAACACCCCAAATTTATCATTTGATCATTTTACATAGCGTGTTAGGAGCCCTGCTGACCCTATTTCTAGCGTCGGGTAGCTGGTTAAAGTTAAAAGTTGGATTTCGTTTCAGCGTGCTATTTTGACCCTGAGAAAGGAAATGGATATCCATCTTTGCAAACCTCTAGTATTTTTACATGAAAATTTCCTGCAACCCTTAGTTCAAAGAAATACACCTATCCAACTAGTTTTACGAAGGGGTTTTGTAGGTCTATGGTCATTGTTTGACCAGGCTAGATTAGTACAATTACGACCGAAGGCTCTTAAAAACTAGTCGCCAATTGTAAACTGTTCTCCAATTCTAAGTTCCGTTAAATTTTGTGAATTCTTGGTATATAGGAGAGTGTGTAGGATTTTTCCCGTTGTGCATTCATCTATTAGAAGTTGTATTTTTGGATGCGGTTTCTTAGCCCTCGAGCTAAAATTGGGTGTTTTCACAACTAGTCACCAATTTAAACTGTTCTCCAGTTCTAAGCTACGTCATATTTTGTGAATTATCGGTATATATGAGAGTGTGTAAGAATTTTCCCGTTGTGTGTTTGTCTATCTAAATTCATTTTTTGGACACAGTTTCTTATCTCTCGAGCTAAAATTGGGTGTTTTCGGAACTAATCTAATTATGATTAATGGCTATAGAAAACTAGACACAATTTATAATATGTTCACTAGTTGTTGGTTAGACAAAATATGGCACTTAGCGAAAAACATACAGAAGGTTCGGTGTAGAAGAGTAAAGCACATTCAAAAGTGCAGGATAATCGAGAAGGAATCATGTGCTGAGAACAGAGACATCTTCGTGACTTAGCTATTTTCACGATGAGGATCTATTTTTGGAAGATGGCGTGTGGAGCACACAAACTGGTTAAAAACTTATGTGACACGCATTGACTATTTTTGGAGGATCGGCTACAAAGCGCTTTACATGGGTACAGGCTGAGAATATATTTACCACTGACAATTAACTAGAAGAAGTCTGTTGTTAGCGCACTTGCATGTGTGGCTATTATTACAACGGCACGGGGCTAAATAATAGCATGTGACCTATTTTGGGATTGGATAAGTGGTGAAGGGCAAGTCCCCACCCTTATAAATATGTAATGAACTGCGTAGTAAGGTGTGTGAGGATATATATGTAAGGACTGGATTATTGTGAGATGACACTATCAGATCTGTACACGCATGAGCATATGATGCCATTATTGTAAGAAGCTTCTGTGTATTGTTGAATTTAATATAATGAAGGTTATTGATTGAATCAAGGTGTTAATCATGGTTATAGTTTATTACTGCATGAATGTTCTCCCTATGATTATTGTTTGATTCATGATAATTTAAGATCTATATCTAAATATGTACTATAGAATGATATATTAGTCATAGAAATGAATGCTTTAAGTCTTCATCATGCTAACATCCTGTAATAACAACCCTAAAGGGGGGTCTGGTACCTTTGTGCGCTTCGGGTGAGCGCTTGGTCTAGGCCGAATGATGTGTCAGTGTGCCTGGGCTTTTATTGGTGAATTCTAGGCTGCATCACCAGTTCCAAGTTTCGTCAACTCTCATGAATTGTCGATATATAAGAGAGAGTATAGGAATTTCCCTATTGTGTGTTCTCCCATTAGAAGTTAGTTTATGAATGTGATTTCTTAGCCTTCGAGCTAAAACTGGACGTTTTCGCAACTAGTAGAAAATGTAAAAGAAGGTTGTATGACCCTCGTCAAGTTAATAAACTGAAGATGAAACTTATTGACACTTATAAATAATTGTATGAAACTCTATTTTGTGGCTTGTTTTGAGAAATTTGAATTTTGAAAAAATAATGCTTTCTCTCATCTCTCTTCTCTATCTCTTTCTCTCTTAATTAAGAAATAAAGTGCAATGAAATTATTTTATATATTTCTAACCCTCTCTGATTGTGTGTGAAGTATTATGAGTATGTGAATGGAAAACTAAAATATGCTAATTATGCTAGATTTAGGTGGATGTCATGCTAAAATTTATGTGGACCATGCGGTGGTTGCATGTATCGAGACAGAGAGTGAAGTGTACTAGTGATTTCACAATAGACAATTATTTGGAAAAATGTAATTGTATAGGTTATATCAACAATATTGTTGTATATCGAGATGTTTATTATTGAATTTTGTAATGAGTATGAGTTGTCATTATTTTAAGGTGTTTGGGAAATGTATATTTAATCTTGGGTGTTATTTTGATTTAGAACTATGAACTGTAAAAAGGTTGGATATTTATGTTAACTAAAATTAAATTTGACATCTTATAGTGCTCTTTCAGTGTGAAATTAATGATTAAGTCTTTGGTGTGTTGTGTTATTTACCTTGACATTGTAGAAAGGAAATCTAAATAAAACAATCAACCTTAGCATACCATTGTATGAATACCCTTCTCGCGGGATCCTTCATAACATAGAAAACTAAAACCTTAAAGTGAAACTAAATCATTATACTTGAGGACACCTTCTAGCTCAAGGAAATAAGAGCCCAAGTTTGAGATTATCATCATAGCCTGTATGCTCAATGACATTGTCACAAACCCATCTAGTAGGAATGACTATAGTTAAATGTCATCTTAAGTTTTTGGGCCTCCTCCTAGGATCATACTCGTGTGTATAACGAGGTGAATAGGTTATCCTAAGTTAGTACCTCAAGTGTATCCGATTTAATATCTAGTATAAACCCCCTTGCGCTGGAACATGAGTAAAATGAAGGGTTCTAAGAGACAAAGTTCAAAGCCACTCTTGAAATACATTTTGAGGATTTGTGTCATAAAGGAATTACATTCCTTATTGCAGTTATGAGTGTGCTTCACTATAACACGATATTAAGAGTTAAATATGGAATTTAGCAAAATTGTAACTAATGCTTAGACCTTAGAAATGTAATTGTGAGATGTTGTTCTAAGAGATAAGTGAATTTTAGATCCTACTTGTAACTTGTTTTAATCCTTCTTATGTTGTGGGAAAATAAAATCATGTTGAGTAAAAGTTAATATGATCCTAACCAATGATTTAAATATAAATGAAGGAGAGAATAGGGAACCTTAACCCTTTTAAACTATATGATTTTCCCCTCATGATCTCACAATAGTTCCTATTGTGTAATGAATGTATGATGCTAAAATAAATAAACATGTCCTTTAGAAATGAATCATGGAGACAATAACTAGTACTCTCATGTGTATACAAATGACCCTTCTAACTAATGTGTCATAGAAATAAATTTTAATAAGGCATATGAACATAATTAAGCAAAACCTTTTTAAATTTAAATGTAAAGCAATACTCAAGAAATTTAGTCTAGAAATGAAAAGGAGAAAGTATGTTGCCACGTTAAGTGCCTTTGAATCCTTAAACTAATTATTGGAACATAACTATAATAAAATTGTAATTAACGCTTGGCCTTCAGAAGTGTAATCATGAGATGTTCTCCCATGGGAAAAAAGAAAACTTGACCTTCCTTGTAATGTGATTAAACCTTCTTATGTCGTGAATAAAGAAACCCATGTCATATAATAGTTAATGTGGACCAAACTAATTATTAAAGTATAAATGAAAGAAAGAATTGTGACCCTTAATCCTTAAAACCACAAACTTCTCCTCTTTTGGTCTTACACTTGTTTCTATTGTGTAACAAAGTCATTATGTAAAGCCAAGTAAGCATGCCCTTTAGAAACAAATCCTAGGAATGAGAATTAATAGCCTCGTGTGTGTGCAAATGTCCATATTAACTAATGAGTCATACAAGTAAAATATAATAGGACAAATGATTCAAATCAAATGAAAACCACTTTAAGTTGAATGATAAATGATGCAAAGGATTTTAGTCTAGAAAAGAAAAGAAATGTATGATTCACATATTATGTGCCTTTCTAAACCTTAAGTTATTTTTTGAAACATGATGGTAATAAACATGTAACCATAAAAATGGTGTGTCGTTCCAAAAATGGAAAAAAACAATCAAGAATTTCGATTGAAGATGAAAATAATAATAATAAAGGTGGTAATATATATATTTTTAAATTACTTATAAGACAATTAAGATTACCCGTAGCAAAAGTAACACAACTAATTCGCACATACGATGAAGCGATATCAAACCACAATCGCGAACGATAAGGAGAACTTATAACAATTTTCGTAAGTTATACGAATTATGATTATTTTTATAAGTGTCGACGATAAATATATCATGATGGCGGTAAAGTTTCAAAAGAACCATTAGTGATTCACAATCACACTCAGAAAAAATAAAGCAAGGATTATTTGAATTTTACACCAATTAAATAAATTTCAACCCGTTTTAAATTTATTCCAAATGGAATTAAATAAGTTGTTTACTAAAGTCCATGGATAAAATCTTGGTTGTGATTCAGGTTAATTAATCCATTTAATTACAAAAATACTATTACACCACCTAAGTCACTTCCCATAAATCACATTTAAATATAAAGTTCCCTAATAAAGATCAACTATAGGGTATAGTCATGTTCCCATTAAAACACAAAGTAATACATTTATTTTAAAAATAACCTTATTCACCCAAGTGAAAATCCAATTAAATCAGGGCCCTATATTTGTTTTAATCTCCACCATTAGATATGCTAAACCTAAAACCAATGTGAGGATAAAATATCAAACATAACCTCTTATTATTCATTTTTATTCATCTCCTTCACCCGGATGCCCTAGTTTCTTTTTGTTTTGTATTTTTTTTGTGCAGGGAAGGAGAGCTCAAGGAAGAGGAGCTTTTAGGAGGATTATCCACTCCATTAAAATTTGTATATGGAGATCTGGTTTGCTCACAGGGTGATTCGTTTGTCAGGGTTTCAACTATATGGTTTTCATTCAATCTTCTGGGTCTGAACCCAAGGGATCTACAAATTTATTTACTTTCTTTTGCAAATATATAATATCCCAAATAATAGTGTTGGTCGCACTTTAGGAAGGCCCAAAGTGAGGGCGATTGCAAGTTTTAAAGGCCACATGACCTGTGTGTTAAAGGAGATGGCCTTGGCCATTTTAAGAAAAATAGTGTGCGGGATAGGTGGGACAGTTGTTCCACCCCCTCCTCAATTTTTTTTTTAATTTTTTGAGTAAACAAACAAACCCTCCACTTTCACAGCCATGGTTTTTTTTAAACTAGAAAATCTCTTTCCTTCGATTCTTTTACACTCACTTTTTTTTAAAATTTATACACAAAAGCCTACTTAGCAAAAATTAGCTAAAATAATTTCAGTCTTTTTAAAAATATACATATAAGAAAGTCTTTTTGGTAAAAACCAGATTCACAATAAGTTCTTTAACTTATTTAGTTTAAAACCTTTTATGGTAAAAACCATATTTATAATAAGTTTTTTTTTACTTGTTTAATATATAGCCATTTATAACATCATTCCGGTAATACCCAAATTTATAATAAGTTTACTAACTTATTTAGGATAATGTCATTTTATAAATGTGATATGTGTGTATGTGTGTGTGTGTGTGTGTGTGTGTGTGTGTGTGTGTGTGTGTGTGTGTGTGTGTGTGTGTGTGTGTGTGTGTAAAAATGTGTGTATGTGTGTTTACTACACTCCTTTATCATAAAAATATACAAGCAGAAAGGGGATAGATGATATACATTTATATTTTTTTTATAGATAAATATTTAATCACAACTATTCTAATATGAACTTTCTGTGATATTTTACTAAGTGTAGAAATGGTAAACTTTACAAGAGTTTGCTACAAGATGAGAATAACTAGAACTATAACTTGTAAATAGTACATCAACCACATATTCTAGTAGTCAGAATAGTAAGATAAAACTTGGAATGTAATAGTTCCAGTTTACAAGTTTAAGTAACAACAACAATGAGATTTTTATCCATAAACACAACCATTCCATGTTTGTTTGTAGGAGAAATTTGAACCCAAATATATGATTTCTTTCACTTTTCCATAAGTATTCCAAGAAGAAGATGCTCAATTCCATTAAAAGCATGCAATAAGGTGTAACATTTGAACAACTAATACTTCTTAAGTAAGGCTTTCAACAACAATAGATTTGGATTAACAATCCATCCCATGAGAGTAATTCCTTTTTGTTTGAAATAGACTAATAAGAAGAAAAATCTATCCTAAAATACAAGTACAAAATCCCTCCACTTAATGTGGAGACAACATGTCAAAATTGTCCCAAAAATTACATCTCCTTTAAAGGTAGATTTTGCAAACTGTAACTCCAAATGCACAAACAAAATTCTACAACTTTTAAAACTTTAAAAACCATTCTTTCAAACTTCATGCCATCTAAAAGTAGCTCCAAAACCCATGAGAAACCAAATTTTTTACCTCCTAATATATATGCATCATTACATGCCTTAAGGTGGATCAAAATGACATGGTAGCCTCCCTCCAAACCCATAGGAAATAGGGATGGGCATGCCTCAAACCAACATTAGAAAAAGGTCACCAAAACACAAGCAAGGATATAATACCTAGGACTAACACCCCAAAAACAATGCAACATAACCAATCAAAGACTTGAGAAGCACCAAATATCTCAATGAGGGACTAGGGGATAAGATATCCCATAAATTTTTTAATTTAGAACTAAATTAACCAAAGTAAGCCACCATCTTCTTATCTCTCCATGAGATATCGTAATACTCTCCTTATCTCTCCATAAGATATCATAATACCCTCCTTATCTCTCTATAAATTATCATCTTATCCCTCCATACCCTTCAAAAAAAATGAAGGGGTAAACCATAGTTCCCTAAAGCTTATCCATAAAGCACAGGGGTGAGTAAAAAAAGGGATTCTTCCCTCTTCCCACACATGCCCAAAATACAATCCATGCAAGATTGGATGGGAAAACAAAAGACAAGAAAATTGAACAACCAATTTTAATCTGCACAGCACAATTTTAACCATTTCTAACAAGAAAATATTTGAGGTAAGATCCTACCTCAAGATTAAGCAAGTGTTCCAACCCAAGCTTCCACAATCCACTTCCTTCTCCTTGCAAGCTCCTAAAAGCAAACCCAACGCAAAAAAATATGAAGCAAATAACCCTAATCCCTTCCACAAGAGGGGATGATGTAGATAAAAACCAACCCGAAGGAAAAAATGGTAGGGTGACAAGTGTCACCCCCCACCTATGCTTCAACTAATCTAAAATCTCCAAAAATTGCACCCCAAAAACCCCAAATTAAAAGATAAAAAAAGAAATATCCAAGCAATCATGGAGGATGCCCACATCTTGACACCATTCACATAATCAATTTTTTTTCATAAAATATGAGGGAGAAAAAGGGGAAAAATGGCCATATGGGCTCAATTTGCCTTGGAAGGAGTCCACCTACCCTTAGAAAAATTTAGTCTGTAACTTGCCTTATACACCTCCTAAATGTCACATTTACCCCAAATCCGAGTTTGGGGAAAAGATGACATTTAGGAGAAGTTATTGGGCTCACCTAATCCAAGATTAGGTGTCCCAAATTCTCCATTGGGAAGACTAAAGCAAGACAATCGAATTTGCATAAAAACCAAGGGATTAGAGTTAAACTAAAGGTCAAAGCTAATAAAAAAGAGGATTATAATTATTAATAACAATGCCATAAAAGAGGGGTTAGCAATACCAACAAGATAAGAAGGTAGTAATAATATAACATCACAAGAGGGTTAAAATAATCCACAATAAGACCAAGGTCAAGAAAGGTGACCCATAACAAAATAAATTAGGAAGGAACTTTGGCATTTTAGGGCCCATTGTGCTGGTTCAAGACATCCCCTGCCTGAGTCCCATGTTTCTCATGTGGTGAAACCTGTCATCTGCACACTTAAGTTAAACATTATATCTGCCCAATAATAACTAACAAAATGACAACAATGTAAGAAATATCTCAATGATAATATGCATATGATCAACAACCAGATAGTGAATAATCAAACTATGATCCACCAATAGTGTAACAAGAGGTGAACACAATATTGCATCCACGAAAATATATATACCATCTTGCGAGATATCATAATCTAGTCCTAATCATCACATTGATACCATAAGAAAATCAAGCATATTGGCATCATATGCCATGTACATCCTTATCATAACATGAGTTAACATCTAAAATTGACACATAATTATCCATGTAAGTAACAACATCATTATCAAAATGAAAGATATTTGATATTCAATACCTCAATCAAAATAATATGATGATAGAATGAGTCAACATAGTCCAAAATGGGAATTAAAATAGGTGGACACTATATTTTAAGAGTGTGTTATAATGGAGGGATAAGGGGGCCTGTCGAAGTTGATGTGGTGTGCATAATTTGGAGGAACCAAAGCCTAGTCAGTCCCTTCTTGGAGGGATAAGGGGTAGTTACAATAATGACCTCTTCCCTATGTAACCCTCTTAGGTAAGCTTAGTTATGTGTGTCATCATTCCTTGTGAAGCCAATCATTTCTCATATTTTGGTACATGTGGGTCCATGTTGGTATAAATGTCTCGTGTGATGTTGAATTATCCTAAGCATTCTCATGTGGTGTCATGTATACAACAATGTAAGTCAAAATAATTTATTTTGGTGTTTTTTATTGATGTATTTGTGTGCCTGTTTTTGTGGGTGTTACAATATCCTAATCTACAAAAAATCATGGGAGGAACACTTACGTCATGTAAATATTGTCTCAAAAGCTATCAAGAAACATCAACTATATACAAAGCCTTTGAAGTGTTCTTTTGGGGTGTATACACTCAGATTTGGCAATCTATCCTTTGACATTGTTGATCTTGACATTACACGCTTACATGTACAAATACATTCTCCTCACTCTTGTTTAGCACACCATGATAGCTCTTTTGTTACTTGTATATTTTTACACACCTCTATGTTGTAAATTTTTAAGGTTTAACATCATAAAACACATCTAGAAATGTTAGGAATTATTTAATAGTGCTCCATTATAATGTTTTATATATTTGTGATGGTTGTTATAACCTCGCATGTAAATAGTTGTGGACGTATATTGGTTGGTTGTGAAACACCCGTAGAATAGGTGTGAAAGATTCTAGGGTGGGTAAGTAGTTGAGAGTTTGTAGGAAGCTTGACCTTGAGAATAGGATGTCCTAATCCTATATATTTGTAAACACTCTCGAATGAAAAGAAGCTGTATTATTTCTGTGTATTCATTGTATAAACTGGTGTTATGCTTTTCATTTGGTTTCAGAGCGGTTTCGATTAATCTGTGAAGAGATTTTTTCTTCGATGTTGTTAATTGTGATGGAAGGATATTAAGAATTTAAGGGGCAATGTATGTCTGCATATTGCCCTCTTTTATGCACGAGAAGTCTGCATTTCTTTGTGAATTACAAAGTGCAATTTTAGATTGAAATGACCTGATTCGGAGCTTGTGTGAAAGGCGGTTTTGATGCCCTCATAAAATAATATTTGTTGAAGTTTTGATCAAATCGCTGGCAGAATTTGTGTTGATCTAGCATCAATTGACGGATCTTCTACAATGATTATTATTAGATCTATGCCCAACTACATACGTCTTCATCATCTCTGATTTGATAGACCATTATGCATCGCCGTCTATTCTGTTCTGCAATTTTGAGCCTCCATTGACGTGCTTGGGTCCATACAGTTGTAACAACATCGTGGAAATCTCTAGCCATTGCAAGTCTGCGACCTGCTTCTTTTCATTGTGTTTTGCATTAATCAAAGTGCAAGATTCCAAGGCAATCTAAACGGATTGTCACGACCCGATCCCATTTGAAGCAACTGATCTTGAACTACCAATGACATCTACAAAATTAATACAGACAAGTGACATCCATGCAAAGAGATAAAGCGGCAGAGGAGAGCCTCAATCAATATCAATTCACAACTCAAGAACCTGGCGAACAAGAGATATCACCAGCTGACAAGGAAACGGTTAGAGAAAATTTCATTCAATTCGTAGTTGGCGTTCCTCCTTTGCTAACTGTGCAGTTTGTTGAATGCCTCAAACATAACCTGCAAGATCAACAAGTGTATGCGGCTTTATATGTACTGAAGATTCTTTCAAAAAAAAGGATGAGGATGAGCAAATTATGGTTTATCTAATCATTGAATATTCTGTAGCGGTTCACCCCCGTCTCATCGTATTTCTCCACATCTCTCCTCCTTGATATGTTGTGTTTATTCCATCATACAAGCATTACCACATCAACTGTCCATAGACCAGGTCAATATTTCAATTCCATTTTCTTTAGCACCGTTCATGAGTCTAGCATGACTTTATTTCCCATAGGTTGTTTAGCTTGTGTCTAAATGTATTTAGTTTCTTTATTGTAAATGGTATGTGTTTGGCATTTAGTAAAAATTGTCCAATAATAAATCGTCTATCTCTTATTGTTATTATCAAAATGCATTGTGTCTAGTGTCAAAATATTGTAAATATAGTCATTTTCAAGTCAAATTAGATTGTTGAGTCTTTGTTGCATTTTCTATGTTAATAGGCAAGTTCTTATCATGAGTCCAAGTCAAAAGTTCATTATGGGTCAATACTATTGTAAAAAGTGTCATCTTCCAAAGTTCAAAAAATAAAAAAAATTTGCCCACATTTCAATTTTGGACGCATTTTCACTTGTACGCGACGTCCAAATTATTGAAGGTATTTTTTGAGCTTCATGATCACATCCGGCTGAGTTAAGCACCCATATACCGGAGGCAGGAGGCATCAGAGGTTGGAGGTCATTCAACGACCTCTCGTCAGTCGCCAATGACGGGGCCGCACAGATGGTTTGGTGACATTTTTGTGGTGTATTTACTTTCTGCTTGTGTCGTGTGCTTCTTGTCGTGTTTTTTTTCAGAGTTCCAGTATCAGTGTTCCTATTTGCAGTGTTCGTGTTTCAATAAGTGGAAATTTCACATTGAGGGGGGGAACATGATCTAATGTTCCATTTCCAGTATGTCAGCTTTCGCTATGTATGTATGAGCAACAGATTTCAGTAGGATTTCCTATGTTATTCCCTACAGTGAGATAGTGATGAGAGTTGTTGATACTACTACATCATCATGATATCGTGGTTGTTAGTTATCCATAAAAACTATCCAGAGGTTGTTGGTACTGTCCTCAAAAACCATATGTTGTGTGGTTGTTGGTTAACCACTTGGAAAACCATCTAGAGGTTGTTGGTATTGTCCTTGAAACCATCCAGATCATGAGCATGCTACGTAGCGGCACGTCGCAGTACAAAGGCAGGTTTTCCCCATGTTCGCACTAAGGGGGGGAATGTTAGGAATTATTTAATAGTGCTCCATTATAATGTTTTATATATTTGTGATGGTTGTTATAACCTCGCATGTAAATAGTTGTGGACGTATATTGGTTGGTTGTGAAACACCCGTAGAATAGGTGTGAAAGATTCTAGGGTGGGTAAGTAGTTGAGAGTTTGTAGGAAGCTTGACCTTGAGAATAGGATGTCCTAATCCTATATATTTGTAAACACTCTCGAATGAAAAGAAGCTGTATTATTTCTGTGTATTCATTGTATAAACTGGTGTTATGCTTTTCAAGAAACACCTATCCTCTAACCGAAAAAGTTAAAATTATCTTTTCTCCCTCCAATCCAAAAACATCAGTTTCATTCGAGTTGTAGATCTATATCTTGACCCTACTGTATGGTTTTGTACCAACACATTGCACACTCAAAATTTCAATTCCACCATCTTCTTATGGACTAATATTCCCCCTTGGTTGGCCTTTTATGACATTATTACCTTTGGAAGCCTATATAAGCAAGTAAATCATACCTCATTTATGAACCTGACACTTTAAGAACTCCTCATGTACAATCAAGCACAAAAGGCACTCCAAGCTCCCAAAAATTAAAATAACTATTGCACATCCATTAGGGCACCACTCTCTACAGGTTTAAAGTCTCCTTCTAGGTTTAGGAGTCTCCATATTCTCTCTATAAGCAAGCAAAATGACCCTTCCCAAGTATTTGAGGAAGTGTGAAACTCAAGTTGAAGCATGCCAACCCTTAATTAATATGGGTCCATCACTATTATATAGGTTAAATATTTAATAATATGAAATACTTTTCTATTATTAAATATTTATACCTAGGTAATATACATTAGGTAAGTATTTAATAATGTGAATCATTTATGTTTATATTTATTAAATACACTCACCTAGGTATATGTGTCAACCATTTTAGGTTGAAAAGGTGGGTCAGGAGACATACCCGATCACCTTATATAAAAAGGACTTTAGGTCCTCATTTGATATATTCGGGAAATATATCAAAGGTGTGCAAATCAAGTGATTTGGTTTTACCCTTGGTAAATAGGGTTTCAAAGGAGGAGGTGATCTTACTGGATGTAAAATAAGTTCTTTGAAGTAAAAGGTTATTTTCAAAGTGGTTTTTACCCTATTGGGGTTTTCCACTATAAATACTGTGTCACCTGTGTTATTTATTTCATGTAAGTATTTCTTTATTTACTTATGTTATGATGTAATGTTTATTTAAATATTTATTGTAACATTATATAATATGTAATTTGATTAAATCCGTATTTATTAGAATCCTCAAATTCTAACATGGTATAGAGTAAGGTAAATTAAATAAATTAAGATCAAATGTTTTGTATTTTATTTATTTAATTTATGGGTACGGAAGGGTAAATTATAAACCAACCCAGAAGGTATTTTAATCGGCCCCTTCTTTCCAAACCTAAAAGTTTTTCTTTGTGAAGAATCAAGGTGAATTCACAGGTTTTGGAAATTTCTTACCTTTCTTGAAAACTTGTGTACAGGTAAGGGTAAAATATTTGAAATATTTTTTTCTATAGTTTTAATATGTCAGGTTGAATTTTTTCAATGGTAAATGAAGGAGGAGATAAAGCTTTATCGAAATAGTATTTGAATTTTTTCCATTGGATGAGTGAAAAATGTTGTCTCCTCTGTAAATTCTAAGGTTTATGTAGAATTTAAAATTACATGGCCTGGTAAATGTTTTAAAACAAATTCATGAGGGGCCCCCGTAATAAGGGTTATATGTGTGTTTTTTTTAAAATACTATAGTTTATAAATTTTTATAGACTATATGTTGTTTTTATTTACATTATATAAACTATATACCTCTTTTTTAAAGTGAATATATTTTTACATTATAAATTATAATAGGTTAATATAATGTATTAAAATATAACCTCCCTAATATTATATATAATTTATTTAAAATATACATTCTACCAAGTTTTGACTCCATATTATCAAATACTATCCTGGAAAGACCAAACATAAGACAGTATGAAAAATTTATACAAATTTAAGTTTTGACTCCATTAAATGTGACGATCAAATGAACGTCACAACAGACCAAACATAAGGTCGTATGATAGTCATTTAGACATCAAATTTAAGCTGACAGGATCTTTGTCTACATTATTTTTGCCTAGAAATTTGAAGTTGTTTTGCATTCTTAGGGGTTTCTTCTTCACTTCTATATGGTTAGAATTTTTTTTATATATAAGTCTGGGGTATAATGCAAAGCCCTTTATATTGTGGGTTATTATTTTGATCATGGGAGGTTAATTAATATGCATTGTAATGACAAAATTAGTTATGATTAAATATTTTATGTAGATCTATAAAATTTAGATCTGTTTCTATTAAAAGTGTTTTTTTTTGATAAATATGTATCTAACTCTGTGGTACATTGTATATTATAATGGGGTGTGTTTTATAGGTTCAGGAAAATAATGACATCCACTATTTCTGTCTTGACAAAACCCAGATCCTGAATGGAACCAACTACAACATTTGGAAGATCAGGGTCAAATCAGAACTTATGGCGAGGAAACTCTGGACAATTGTTTCTAGATCTGAGGTTTCTCCCACCGGTCATCAAGCAACTATAGATAACATGAATGCATTCTGCAATGAATGCAAGAGGCTCTTTCCATGATTTTGTGCAATGTGAATGATGAGTACCTTCTACACATTGGTAATATTGAACATCCTAAAGAGGTATGGACACAACTAGAATCCATGCATGAAGGTATACGTTTATCTAAAATTATTAAATTAGTTTTAGAATTGCTTACAACTCCTATGAAAGGAGATGAAAAAGTAGTTAATTTCTTAGCCAAAATTAAAAATATTAAAGCACAATTAGATGGATGCAATTGTGATTTAATTGGTGAAAAATTAATCTACTTTATTGTTCAGTTAAATATACATGAAAGATTTAAGAATTTTATTTCTATCTTGAACTCTAAATATCAAAATGAAAATGATCTACTTGATTTAAATACCTTGAGTTCACTTCTGATACAGGAAGAGCAAGTGATGATGAACTTTGACTCTAAGGAGAATGCCTCTCAGGAACTTCTTGCTCAGAATTCAAAGTTCAAACCTCGCAAGCCCTTCTCAGATCAAAAATTTAGATCTAAATCTTCTTTTGTTGATAAGAAATTTTTTTCTTCTGATCAATTGTGTGTTAGATTTAGTGGTAAATGTCACAAATGTGGTAAATTTGGACATAAAAAGGAAGATTACAAAACTAAGAAACCTATCCATAAAAATAAAAAACAAATTGTTTCTTCTAAATACAATTTAAGGAAAAAGGATAGCTCTAATGATATTCCTAAAACTGTTGCATTATATGCTATGTTGTATTCTTCCTCTAATTTTGAATGGATTTTAGATTCAGGTGCATCAAATCATATGACTGGTGTTTCAAATTCTTTATTTGATGTTGTGAAAATCAATGAATGTGTGTATCTTGGTGATAACTCATCTTTAGAAGCAATAGAGAAAGGAAAAGTAAAATTTGCTAATGGTGTGTTGAATAATGTTTTATTTGTTCCTAAGCTCAAAAAGAACCTTTTATCATGTTCTCAATTAACTCATGATGGTTTGGCTATTCAAATTTTGAAAGATACTTGGTATATCAAGGATAGTAATGATAATATAATAGCTGAAGGAATTCAAAGAAATGGTCTGTATATTTTTGATGATTTCTATTCTGCATCCTGTTTTGTTTCTCAAAGTTTGAATAATTCAAAACTATGGCATGAAAGATTAGGACATGTTAATTATCAAATTTTATATGAAATGGCTAGATATAATCTTGTGAAAGGTTTTCCTATGTTGTCTTCTTCTCATGATGCGTGTGAAGGGTGTTTACGCTCAAAACAAAGTGTTAAACCCTTTCACTCACATCTTGAAGAGAGTTCCTCTTCCCCACTAGAACTTATTCATAGTGATGTTAGAGGACCTCTTGAAGTAGCTTCATTAAATGGTTCTTTATATGTTGTGACTTTCATTGATGATTTCACCAGGATGATTTGGTCATATTTTCTTAAAAATAAATCTGATGTACTTGGGAAATTTAAGGAATTTAAAGCATCTGTTGAAAACTCTTCAAATTATAAAATTAAGAGACTTAGAACAGATAATGGGGGTGAATATGTTAGCAAAGCATTTGAAATTTTTTGTATTGATTGTGGTATTAAAAGGGAATTAACTTCTCCTCATTCTCCCCAATCTAATGGTGTTGCAGAACATAAGAATAAGACTATTTTAGATATGGCTCACACTATGCTTCATTCTGCTAGTCTTCCCAAATTTCTGTGGGTAGAAGCAATGAACACAACAGTCTACATTCTAAATAGGGTTCCCACCAAAGCTATTCATCTTTCAACTCCTTTAGAAAAATGGTCAAATCAAAAACCTGATATTTCTCATCTAAAATTTTTTTGGTAGTCCTGCTTCTTTATACATTCCTAAAAAGAAAAGAAAGAAACTTGATATGACTTCTTTCTCTTGTGTTTTCATTGGATATGGTATTAACACTACAGGTCTAAGGATTTACGACCCTGTAAAAAGGGAAGTAACTGAAAACCGCAATGTGGTGGTTTTGGAAAAATATTTTTGTTCATCTAATAATGGTAAAGATGTTCCTAACTCTGTCAATATTTCTAATGATGGTTATGATTCTGATAATGAGAATATAGTAAATGGTCATGATGATGTTTCTTATGTTGATACTATAGATGCTTCTGAATCTCCTAACTCCCTAGTTAAGAAACCAAAATGGGCTCAATCTGTGTTAGAAAGTTCTAATCCTATTGATCTTAGGAAAATGACCAGAAGCCATCATACGTACCATGCATTAATGACCTTGTATGAACCTGAGCCAAAGTTTTGAAGAAGCTTCTCAGGATGAGAAGTGGATCAATGCAATGCAAGCTGAATATAATGCCCTAATTCAAAATCAAACCTGGGAGTTGGTTCCACCTCTAGAGAAAAGAAGTATTATAGGGTCTAGGTGGTTATACAAAGTAAAATATAATGCAGATGGTAGTATTGAAAAACATAAAGCTAGACTTGTTGCTAGAGGTTTCACTCAGAAACCTGGTATTGATTATGTTGAGACATTTTCTCTGTAACTAAAATGAGTACTGTTAGGACCTTATTTGCAATTGCCGCTCAATTTGAGTGGGAAATCCACCAAATGGATGTGAAAAATGCCTTTTTGAATGGTGATTTAAAAGAAGAAACTTTACATGTCTCAACCTAAAGGATTTGAAGAAACTGGTAAAGAAAACTATGTTTGTAAATTGAAAAAATCCTTGTATGGTTTAAAGCAAGCTCCTAGAGCTTGGTATGCGAAAATTAATTCTTTCTTTAAACAGTTAGGATTTGTTAATTGTTCTTCTGACAATGATCTATTCATTAAGCAAGAAGGATCACATATTATCATTGTTTGTATATATGTTGATGATTTGCTTATGACTAGTGATAATCCTACTTTAATTTGTATAATTAAAGAAAAATTGAAACAATACTTTGAAATGACTGATTTAGGTCTCTTACATCATTTTCTTGGCATGGTTGTATTTCAAGATAAACATTCTATTGTTGTTTCTCAAGCACAATATGCAACCAATGTACTGAATTTTTTTAACATGATTGATTGTAAACCAATTTCTACTCCTATGGAAGTTGGACTGAAAATTGATCCTAAACCTGCATGTGAAAAATTTGATCCTACTTTATATAGAAAGTTAGTTGGTAGTTTGATATATCTAACTATCACCAGACCAGATATTTCCTATGTAGTAGGAATTACTTCTAGGTTTATGCAGGAACCTTATAGAGATCATTGGAATCTTGCAAAAAGGATTCTTAGATATATTAAAGGTATAATCAATTATGGGTTGCATTATACTAAGAATGAAAATGCTAACTTATATGGATTTTGTGATTCTGATCATGTTGGTGATGTATTGGATAGAAAATCTACTTCTGGTTATGTGTTTAAATTTGGTGCAGGTGCCATTACTTGGTGCAACAAAAAGTAGCCAATTGTTTCTATCTCTTCAACAGAAGCTGAGTATAGAAGTGCAATGGAAGCTGCAAAAGAGGCTCTATGGCTAAAGAGGTTATTCGATGAGATAAAGATGAAGGATCCATGCAGTGTTCCTTTGTTCTGTGACAACCAAAGCACCATAGCTCTTGCACATAATCCAGTACAACATCAGAGGAGAAAGCACATTGAGATACATATACACTTCATCCGTGAGAAGGTGCTAAGTGGTGAGATAGATCTCAAGTTCATGCCGACTAAAGAGCAGGTTGTTGATATCTTCACAAAGCCCCTGAGTGCTGCAAAGTTTTGTCACTTTTGTGAAAAGCTTGGATTGTCAGAGTTTCCATTGAGGGGGAGTGTGCATGACAATGTCACCTCCTAATGGAACTTGTTTTTGTAAAAAGACCTTTAAAAAGACCTTCGGGCAAGTGTAAAAAATACCTTGTAAAAAGAGGCATGTATACCTCCTCAACTTATTTTTTAGAAAGAAGTGTAGAAAGATCTTAAAGGTGGTCTTCAGTAAACTCTTTAGTGCTATTGAGTTTACTGGTAAACATCCAGTACAAGCATATTATTAAGGAGGTCCTTGGTTATAAAAGAATCCTATATGCTTGGGTTCAATAACCTTTTATGAGAACCTGTGAGAATATGTAAAACTCACAAATCATACTTAGCCACTGATCATGGGATGATCTTTGGGATTCCAAATCCTTTTGTACCAAAAGGTAACTTGAGTATGATGAAGGTGTTATAATTCCTTCACCCGATATGCTAGCCTAAAACCTTTATGGTTTAAGGATTGTAAATCTTGTAGTGTACCATGGGCAGGTAATCTATTGGCATATGTTATCCCACTTAACATTAAGGGGGAGTGTTGGAACATAATGATTAAGTGGTCTGGCCAACCCTTAATTAATATGGGTCCATCACTATTATATAGGTTAAATATTTAATAATATGAAATACTTTTCTATTATTAAATATTTATACCTAGGTAATATACATTAGGTAAGTATTTAATAATGTGAATCATTTATGTTTATATTTATTAAATACACTCACCTAGGTATATGTGTCAACCATTTTAGGTTGAAAAGGTGGGTCGGGAGACATACCTGATCACCTTATATAAAAAGGACTCTAGGTCCTCATTTGATATATTCGGGAAATATATCAAAGGTGTGCAAATCAAGTGATTTGGTTTTACCCTTGGTAAATAGGGTTTTAAGGAGGAGGTGATCTTACTGGATGTAAAATAAGTTCTCTGAAGTAAAAGGTTATTTTCAAAGTGGTTTTTACCCTATTGGGGTTTTCCACTATAAATATTGTGTCACATGTGTTATTTATTTCCTGTAAGTATTTCTTTATTTACTTATGTTATGATGTAATGTTTATTTAAATATTTATTGTAACATTATATAATATGTAAGTTGATTAAATCCATATTTATTAGACAGGTAAGTGAAATCTCTCCTTTGTGTTTTGATAGTTACTAGGCCAATGATCACTTTAAAAAGTGTTATTATGACTTGGGAAATTAATGTTAGAAGTTAATTAAAATAAAAATATTCACATGTTGCATTATTTCATCCTTTTAATGTATGATTAATTTAAATCATCTAAATCTTAAAAGGGAATGAAATAGAAATTCATATAAAGTGAAATAATGGGGTAAATGAAGTGGAATAATTATGCCATATCATCTCTCATGAAGGTGTCAAGGTATACCCTTACAAGATCAAGACCATGGTGGAATGTGAATTTCCCAGAAACCTCAAGAGTTTATGAGGTTTCTTAGGGCTCGCAGGGTATTATCACAAATTTGTAAAGATAACAACACTGCTCACAATATTATTGAAGAAAAACTCCTTTCGTTATAATGAAGAAGCTTCCAGGGAATTTGAAAAATTGAAGGAGGTGATGTGCACCACCACGATGTTATCAACCCCAAATTTCTCCAAGAACTTCATAGTTGAATGTGATGCTTCAGGAAAGGGATAGGTGTATTATTCATGTAAGGACACCCCATAGCATTTTATAGTCATCAACTAAAAGGAAATAATTTGTTGAATCCCACCTATGAGAAGGAAATGATGTCAATCTTGCATGCAGTCAAACAATGGAGACCATACTTCATGGGTAGAAACTTCAAGGTAGAGATAGATCATGATAGTTTCAAATACTTCTTGGAGCAATAAATATCTTCTCAAGAGCAACAAAAATGGGTCACAAAGATGTTGGGTTTTGACTTTGAGATTAGTTATAAGAAAGGGAAGGAAAATGTGGTCGATGATGCACTATATAATAGGGATGAGTCCACATAAGCATTATTATGTGTCATCTCTATACTAAAGGTAGATTGGGTAGATAAGGAAAGGGAAAAATGACAGTAAGATGCAAAGAAACTCTCTCATTCAGAATCTCCAACAAATTTTATATGGAAGGTTGATATACTGTGGTATAAGGACAAGTTATATATCTATAAGAACTCTACATGTATACATCATGTTATTTCAAAGCTTCCTTCTTCTCCACTAGGTGGCCATTATGGGTTCTTCAAAATTTATCATAGAGTTAAACAAGATTTCTTTTGGGAGGGGTTGAAATGTGATATTCAAAAATTTATGGAAGAATGTTTGGTGTGCCAGAGTAATAATGGTGAGATCATCAAGACATTAGGTTTCCTACAATATTTATCTATTCCTAGTCAGAGATGGGAAGAGGTATTTATGGATTTCATCACAGGATTACCAAAATCAGAAGGGAAAAATGTAATCATGGTCATGGTGGATCGAATTACCAAGTATGATCATTTTTGTGCCCTAACTCATCCTTTTACATCTAAAATCTCTTTTATGGATATAATTCAAAAGCTCTATGGCATGCCCAAAATTATAGTAAGTGATTGAGACCCTATATTTACTATAAATTTTTGGAATAAATTGTTCTCTTGTTTGGGTACCCAATTGGCTCAGAGTTCATCTTATTATCCCTAATCAGATGGGTAAATTGAAGTGGTAAACAAATGTTTGGAGGCGTATCTTTGATGTTTTACTTTGGATAAACAAGAATGATGGGTGAAATGGTTACCACTTGCAAAATGGAGGTATAATACCTCATTTGATATTGCTATCACCAAAAGTTAGCACCCTTTGCATGTTTTATTGCTTAATAACAAAACTTTGGTGTAACATGGATTTGTTTCCAAGTGTGGGACCTTGCTAGTGAGATAAATCTCTAGAGAAGGTTGGTTCCTCTGTGTTTTAGCCCGCCAAAACTAACCTACAACCTAAGAATGCAACTAATCTAATCCTAAACTAAGTTCTTATAGGATCAAGAGTTAGTAGAAAAGGGAAAGGAGAATGCAAACTTAAAAGAAGGTGATCCATAAGAATAAAATAGGGTTAGAACTTGGCTCATAGATAGTTCAAAATATCACATGACAAGCCAAAATGAACACAAATCTCTGTAAAATATGAATGCATATATTTAAAGAGAGACAAGAGGGTTAAGATTCACATTCAATATGTGATGCATGAAGGAAAATCACAATTGCATCTCATTAAACAATATCATTAACATTTGCAGAGCAGAGGTTCAATAATTTCCCACAATTTAGTTATAAAGGCTCGAAGCATGGAATAAAAGCAAAGCTTACGCCTTTGTAGGAGGGAACCCTTTTTTTGTGCCAAGGAAATTACATTTATATATATATTTGGAATGAAATAAGGGAAGAAAGAGAGGGAAAAGGATGGTTGAGTTGGGACTTGTCATTTCTGAAATTTGAACTGAATGAGTATGGGCGCTTATGATCAACCCTTTGAATTTTCTTGTGGTACATATATGGACACCTCCAACTTCAACCACTATTTCTATCATGACCCTTGTAGACACCTATAATTTAGCCTGAACAATTTAAATACTTAAATTGTGCTAATTATCCTTTTCCCGACTAATTGATGACATATCGTCAATAATGCTCATCTTCTCTTCTATCATCATTAGTTAATTAAAATAAGTAATTAATTAAGTCTTCTATTCAAAAAATACCCTAATTAATGACCTTTCGTTAATTAATCCTTCCTTCTATCTAAACTAATTAATTATTATTAATTAATTAGCTTCACGTTTCATTAAGCCAATAAATCATTATTTAATTGATTTAACCCCCTTCTATAGTCTAAATCATGCTAAGATTCCTCTAAAAATCTTTTATGAGATTGCACATCTATTAATTAATCATCTTGATCAATTAATAAACCCCCTTTATCCACATGAGTCACTAAAGGTCAAGCTAAACTCTCCTAAAGTTAACTCAACCCTATCTAAACCCCCTTTCCACAATTAACTTAGTATCTATATTATCCTACATGTAAAGGGATGTAGAGATCCATTCATCCATTGGGCTATATAAAGAACCCTCCTCCTACCTTTACACTTATCCCTATTCCGTGAGAAACTAAAGTGAAGTATATAGTAAATACACTATAGCCATTTTGTCATCTTGGAGCATTCTTCATTTAAGAGGCTACATACTTTCGTTTCTTGTATTCATTCATCCATGTTTTGAATTCATATGGAGATATGTCAAATGTTCTTGTAGCTATGGATTGACAAGACTCCACTCTTAAAAACCTTGGGATTTAAACATACAATCAAACCTTTGATTGTTAAGGATCTAAGTAGGTTCATTCCATTTTTAGCAGGTTGAAGGAGATAGAAATTAATGGATTAACCTGTTAGTTTGAATATTTGTTCATGTTATAATGCAAGGATGTTAGTAGATTAGTTTTTCTTAAGCTTTAAGCATGATGGTACATTGAATTTGATTTAATTTGGTTATAGGACTACTAGGTGTTAGTTCTAACTTTTTGAACTTTGCTAAAAAATACATATACACATCTTGGCACAGACACCTCTCGTGTGGCACAACTGCACTGTGATTCTGAAAAACACAGAGGGGCGCATATGCCCTTACCCATGTGTACATGTCTAAACTAGGGCACATGTGTCTTTCATTTTTCTCAAATTTAAAGTGTTAAATTGCTAACTTCTTTACATGTTTTATCTAATTAATGCCTTTTTTACAGGTTATGTTTACATGATTTTTCTAGACTAGATAGACTTTACATGTTTTCTTATAATAATAAGGTCATATATGCTATACCCTCATGTCCTTTGGTGCGATCTTGGGAATCATAAATGATTCTTATGTGTTTTTGATGCTTTGAAATTATTAAGAATATCTCAATTGGAATGAGATAACTTGGTGTGTTTAAATTAAGTATTTTTCCATTTGGCCTCTTCTTGGATTTTAGAAATGTCATGTATGCTCTTCTCTTATGTTCTTGGATGATCTTGAGAATCAGAAATGATGGTTATTCTTTTTATGGAAAATTACTAACTCGTTGTGTAGGACCAAAACACACGCTTGTCAAAGAAAGGTGGAATCGAAACAAAATCAAAATACTAATAAATTTGTCGTACAGGTTGCCAAAAGGTGTTCAAGGAAACCACATCAAAATTAAACAAGATAAAAAGAACACCATATTCAAAACATTGTATTGTAGGTTTTGAAAAAGGGTATGTCCTTATCCGCTCAACTGGAACATAACCCCTTTGGCATAATGCCTTAAGCTACAACAATGGGGGGTGGTAGTATGAACCCCAAAGTATTCCACACAAGAGGGAACCTTATGGATGAAACGGGAAGTGCTCTGCACAACCTACTTGACTAGTTGTTCCTTGTGAGTTAGCGTTACTGGTTGTCCATATGGTGACCCCAGTGATGGTACACGTAGACACACTAGTTTGCTACTGTGCGTAAAGGGGGTAAAGTAAATCTGAGATACTCCCAAATTAGTCATTGTAACTTTTTGGGTAAATCAAGCTCGCTTAACATAGATTTCTAACACCTAGGAAGAGATAACCACCTGGGAAGATATTCTTTGGCCAGGAGCCCACTTTGACCATTTCAAAATAGTGTTGAGTTGTGAGCCATCATTCATCACAAAAAGTGGGAAGCATTACTTTGGTTAGTTTTTTACTTTCCTTAAGGTGAGGCGAAACTCTTCCAAAGTAAAGACAACATTTTTCATCCCCATTTTGATCTACTTCTATCACGTTCTTTTGACACTTTTTTGATCAAAAGAAGAGTGACTACCTTTGTGTTATCAATTAATTGTTTCTGCCACTTTTTTGTCCATTTATGCCCATCCATGTTTACGGATGGGTAAGTTAAACGTCTAAAGTGTGTGGAGATGTATTCATATCATTGGTTTCCTTTGTGATCTTGATACCTAGGTCAGGATCATCATCATAGTTAGGTGTGCTTCATCATCTTGAACTTCCTCAAAAAATTTACCTTGTTTATATCGTATCACTACAATTTTTGGTATTTAAGTCTTGTTTCTTGTAAACTTGACCTAAATATCTATATTGTAAGGTTACGCTATACACATTTTAACAATTATTAGTTATACTATAAGCTTTTAGTTTGATTTCATTACTACCTCAATTTTGAAAAGTGCTACGTGTTACCACTTGTGTGTGTTATATCAATATCATCTTGATATCAATACCTTACTTTCTCACAAAGTTTGGTTACCATATCTTGGTGACATTGTTGTGTCGCTCACAAATTGTAACTGGAGCTTTTTGTGCTATAAGTATTATTTGAATTTGAGCTTGCTTCTAGTATACCTTGTTAGGAGGTCACATTAACTTCTTATATTTACTTACGTCTTATTCATTCCCTTGAAATTGACATAAGTGAGGACATCTTATTAATTATCTTGCGACACTATCTACGTTTTTGAAACAAACCTAGGAAGTAAATCATTCGATTGATAGGCTTAGGTACCAAACATTGTGTCACTGTTGATTTATCACTCTATCACATTGGTACTTTAACATTTATACTCATTCATATTCTTGACATTCTTTTTGCATTTACACTTAGGCGTGATCACAAATTTTTGATCACATTTACAACATACCTTGGTGAAATTTTTACACATCATGGATCCTAAAACATGATTAGGGATCAAAAATCAAAGATACGAAGCACAACAAGTGTAAGCTTAGGAAGCCTCAAACAAACAACGGTCAAACCCTTTTATTGGTGATGATCTTGGGCCTTTATTTTCTGCAAAAAAAGAGATAGAAGACATGATAGATCATAGTGGTGATGAATTGGAATCCCCACATGTGGATTTTGACTTCGAACCCACCTTATTAGACATATTCCTTTTTAGAATCAAGGATAGGGTGTTGGCATGAGTTGTAGAATTGGGAGCCAAAATGCCTACTGAAAATGAAACAATCCCACCTACAAATAATGCTAATGACAAGGAGTGACCTCTTATCAACATGGAGGATATTTTAACAAATGAAAATTATTCTACATCCAATGTGGGAAATGATAATGTAGTGGGCCAAAGAATACCCTATATTAAAGTGCAACGTAAAATCAGGTTTGGATATAAGAATGTTGAAGAACCTCCACAATATGAAGAAGAAGAGGAACCTTTGAAAGAAGAAGTCACTATTCAACAACAAATTAGAAACCTTAGTAAAAAATTAGCCTTTCTAACCTCTCATGTACAAAATGAAACAACCAAGAATGTCCAAAAGCCAAGGCCTAAGGTCAAAATCAGTGAAATTCATAGGGAAAATCAAGGAGAAGAAAATATGGAGCATCATCATGTATATATCCCTTCTTCTCCCACAAAATAAAAATTACTCACACAAGAAGTAAAATCTATGAAAACAACACTCACAATCCTTCAATATAGCCATGTGGGGAGCATTAGAAAATATTAATATGAAGAACTCTGACCCCATCCTTTTGACAAATCTTCAACACTTAAACATATCCCTAAAAAGTTTGACATACCAAAATTCAAAAAATATAGAGGAAAGCGGGACCCATGAGATCATGTAAAGGATTTCTATATGGAATGTCAAGAGGTGTCCTATAGTGATAATTATCTCATATGACTCTTTCCCAAGAGTCTAGGAGGTCAAGCCTTGGAGTGGTTTACTTGTTTACCTCAGAGGTCTATTTTTACCTGCCCAGAACTAGAAGAGAGGTTTGTGCGTCACTTCTCATAAAATATAGAAAGTGATATAACCATGATAGACTTATGCAGCACCAAAAAATTCTCTAACAAGACATTTTCCAACTTCCTACAATGGGGAGAGGGATAGGAAATCACTTCCCTTGTGCATTCCTTGAAAAATAGTTGGTAAGTATCTTTGTGCCCAACCTAAATCCAAACATCGTTTTCCACCTTCAAATGCATTGTGTTCACACTTTTGAGGAGGTCATTGAAAAATATGTTCAAATAGAGAAAGCCCTTATTTACAAAGGAAATATTAAGTCACAATCTAAGGATAGCCAAAGTGTTAAACCTATGGATAAGCCGAAAATATTTGACAAAAACAAAAACCTGGTGGGAGACAGGATCACAAATTCCAAACGCGTGCAAATGGTTCAAACTAGTCAACCTTTTAAACTGACCAAAGAACATATTCAACCACCACCTAAATGAATAATGTTCACTCCTCTCAATGAGCCTTTGTCAGTTATATGAAAAAAATTGGATACAGCTTACATGGTGACTTATCCCACGACACAACCATTTGATGAAAATTCTCCAAAACCATCATGGTACAAAGAGCATGACTATTGTGAATTACATCATGTCAAGGGACACAAAACAGAAAAAAATTTACGACTTCATCACTACATCCAAGACCTCATCGACAATGGGGAGATAGAAGTAGACAACTTGGAAAAAACTCAGACGCCCAATTAAAATATGGGGATATACAAAGAATCATTCCCCAAACATGGTAAGTAAGAAGAGTCAAAGCCGGATCGAGGAGATTCACCCAAAAGTTATAAAGCAGCAAACTATCTATATAATAAGAAATACAATAACCATTATGATTTGCTCATTGGATGTATTCATGTTGGACCACGATTTCCATTAGACCAAAAGCCATAGGTATCAGTCTTCACTATAATTTACATAGTTAGGATCTACGAGAGGTGGTTAGTCCATGTCACAAAACTCACGTGGAGCGCTAGACACACATGCCAACAATCTCCCCCTCATAATTTCCCAAGTGAGTTTTGAACTTGAGACCTGTCACTCTGATACCATTTTTTTGACCACGATTGCCATTAGGCCAAAAGCCATAGGTATTAGTCTTCGCTACAATCACAAGAGTTAGGACCCATGAGAGGCAGTTAGTCCATGTCGCAAAAATCACAGGGAGTGTTGGACACACATTCCAACAATTCACTCGGCTAGTGACCATGTGAACACCATTTGAATAAAGGGAAAGGATTGTGTTGTGGTAACAAGGCATGCCCACCTCATGCTTCATGAACCCTCTCTGTCAACCCCGTAAAATGGTAGGTACAATCTCTTAGAACAACTTGAGAAGACATCTACCAAGATTTTGATCTTGGATATTCTTAAGATATCGAATGTACATAAAAAAAAAATTGTATCGAACTCTTCAGGGGTCAGGAGTGACACTAGAAGTAGATCCTACACATCTTCAGGCCGTGGTAGCAAACATTGTACCAACTAAGCACATTGACTTTAATCATAGGGAAATCCCTACTAAAAATCCAACGCATAATCTCCCTTTGTATATTGAGGTATTTGTTACCTTCCGAAAGATCAAATGGGTGCTTATGGACAACGGATTAGGATTGAATATATGCACATTGAAATTAGTTAAGCAAATGAGACATACTGAAGAAGATCTCAAGTCAAGCATCATTACCATAACCGCTTATGAAAATGCAAAAAGAGAGTCAGCTGGCACAATCACATTACCCATGGAAGTCGGACCCACTTGTCATCACACAAAGTTTCATGTCTTGGACTTGGAACTCCCATACAATATGCTTCTTGGCCAACTATGGATTCATGCCATGTAAGCCATGTTATCAACGTTCCATCAATGCATCAAACTAAAACATGAGGGACACAGTGTCACGATACAAGGAGATTAAGAGCCCTTCGCTCACTGTAAAGCTCTCAATAGTTTTGCGTGTAAGGGTACCTATATGTGTCCCTCTGCTGATATAGTCGTTCCTCTTCAATCTGAAGCCATGGAGTCCCAAGTAGATTCAGATTCCCTCAACTCTAGCACCCTTAGTGCCTCTACATCAACTTATCCTTTTAATTCATAGGAGATGAAGGTTTTGGAATATGGTTGTGGATAATATAATGTGCAACAAGCCATTTTAGTTTCAGAACTCTCATTGTCACCTACAACTAGAGGTCGACCTAACTATTGTTTCAGATGGCCTAGAGATGAGAAAACTATTACATTATTTTTACATGGAGGATTGTTGGCTGAAGAGAAATTGTTGGATGCACCTACAACTTGGGTCCTAAAAGACACTCAACCAACTTGCTACCAAACCCCTGAGTATGAGAAATCTAATCGAATGATGTACTCCATGGGATACAAAGGTCTAGGATGCAGAAGGAATGAGAAAGGAAAACGAGAACTAGTGCCTCTCCCACATTTTAAAATAGAAAGGTATGACATTGGAATTTTCCCTTATGGGGCACATCCCAATGATCAATATGCTACCTACTCTGAATGTGAAGATAGATCTCTGACTATTTAGATAGTGATACAGATTCCCACTGTAGCCAATATGAGGATCTTTCCTCCACGAACCTGTTCATGAATACCGTTGTCCTCACCATAACCCCTACAGAACCTACACTTGACCTCGTTTACCCTTGCCTTATTGAATGGGACCAACAACATCATATGTCACTAGATCTATTTGAAAATGATGAAGCTATTGCACTTAATTCATGGGCATTCGGGATACAATCCCCATTGGAGATCACAAAAAGGGCTTCTATATTGACTTAGATACATGCACCTACTTTGGAGAGGAAGTTGAGCTTCGTGGTTAGAAAAATTTAAGAAAAAGCGAGGGAAAAAGTTCCAATGAAAAGCCTCGGAAAAAGTCAAAGTCCAAATCACACAGTGAAAACCTCTTTGAGGCGTTGGCAGACAAATAGGTACAAAAATCAAAGGACAATAAAAGTGACCACCCCAAGGATGAAAATCTCGTTGAGACATCCTTGGATGAAGAGCTCAACCTTCCTCTTGATCCTAAGCATATGGAGGATTTGTCAAAGTTACTGGTAGAAGATACTATTGATGTAAACATTGGCATAAAAGATGACCTGAAAATAGTCAATTTGGGAGCTTCACTATCAGTACAGGAATAGAAAACATTCACCACACTGTTACGGGAATTTATAGATGTGTTTGCATGGTCCTATAAGGATATGCTAGGCTTGGATCCAACTTTGGTAGTGCACAACTTAGTTGTACATGTAGATGCTAAGCCTATTAAGAAAAATCTCAGAAAGATGCACCTGAGGGTGGCTCTCCTGGTTAAGGAAGAATTAGAAAGATTGCTTGTGGTATGATTCATTCGACCCATTGATTACTCCAATGGATATCCAATATTTCCTATCTAGAAAAATCTTATTGGGATCAAAATCTACATAGATTTCAGAGACATAAATAAGGCATGCCCTAAGGATGATTTTCCATTACCAAATATTGATATGATTGTGGATTCAACAACAAGATATGAAATTGTATCTCTTATGGATGGATTTTCAGGTTACAATCAAATCAAGATAGTCGATGAAGATTAACACAAGATGGCTTTTACAACTCCTTGGGGTACCTTCTGTTATTAGGTAATGTCATTTGGTCTTAAAATGCAGGAGCTACCTATCAAAGGGCAATGACAGTAATTTTCCATGATATGATCCATGATATCATGGAAGACTATGTGGATGATATCCTCAGGAAATATAAGATGAGGGAGGACCACCCTACTATTTTGTGGCATATCTTTGAACGCCTATGAGATTACAAGGTCCATCTAAACCCAAAGAAATGTGTGTTTAGTGTGCTATTAGGAAAATTGTCTTGGTTTCATCATATCAAGAAGGGGAATTGAGGTAGACCCTACTAAAGTATCTGCTATTATGAGATTCCTCCTCCTAAAAACATTAAGCAACTACTGTAGCTTGTAGGGAAAAATATAGGCTATTCACCACTTCATCTCCCAACTTGCCGATAAGTGTCATTCGTTCACTCACCTACTTAAAAAGGATGTTACCTTTATTTGGGGACCAGAGAAACAACAAGCCTTTTCCTTGCTTAAGCAATACTTGGCTAATCCATTAGTCCTCATGCCTCTAACTCCTGGTGAGCCACTCCTACTTTATATCTCTGCTACTCAATTTTCTATTGGTGCACTGCTCGCCCAATACGACCTTGGTCATAAAGAAAAAGTGGTATACTACCTCAGTCACACTCTCATCTCTTATGAGCTCAAATATCCCCAAATCAAAAAATATTTTTTGGCTGTAGTTTTTACCTTTCAAAAACTTTGTCATTATCTGTTGAATACCAAAACCAAGCTTATATCAAAAGTTGACCCACTCAAATACTTGTTGTCTAAACCCACCCTCAATAGGTAGAATGGCTAATTGGATCATTCTACTGAGTGAATTTGACATCAAATTTATGCACCAAAAGTTGGTCAAGGTACATGTACTTACTGACCAATTAGCAGAAGCACCTTTACAAGGAACTAAACCTGTGAATCTAGATCTACCAGATGCCTCATTACTGTACATTGAAGAATTTGTCATGTGGCAAGTGCACTTTGATGGATCTTTTACTTTTCATGGTTCAGGGGCAGGTGCAGTCCTCATTACTCCTTTTGGCGACCCTATACCTTAGGATTTTTACCTTGGTTTTCCTTACATGAACAATATCGCAGAGTATGAGGAACTCATTGCTGGGATGAAGCTCACCATCAAAAGGGACATTCATCATGTTAATATTGTTGGTGAATCACAATTAATCATCAAACAAGTCAATGATGAGTAAAAAGTTAAGGATGAGAAAGCTGATCCCTTACAAGAAGCTGGTAGAAACTCTGAAAGAGTATTTTGTGCACATCACATTTGAATAGATTCTAAGAGCACAAAATAGATCTATAGATGCTATGGCAACCATGGGTTCTATGCTCCGCATTCCACCAGAAAGTAATGATATGCCATTCTTTGTGGAAAATCTATGCCATCCTACGTATGACATGCCAGAATCCTGTCTGGCTTGTGATGTTGTTGGTCCCAATTCCCCATGGTATGAGCCCATCTTCACCTACCTTAAAGACAACACATTCCCTCCCGACATCTCCCATTCTGAGAAACAAATCCTAATTCACCAGATAGCCCGCTATACCCTTTTAGGAGGTATGCTCTATCGTCATGGCTACGATGGGAATCTGTTACGTTGTCTCGATATGACAGAGTCAGCCTAAGTGATTAAAGAGGTGCATGAAGGGGTGTGTGGGGCCCATACTAATGAAATATTTCTAAGCCAAAAAAAATTGAGAGTGGACTACTATTGGCCTACCATGGAAATCAACTACTGTAACTATGTAAGGAAGTGTGTAATTTTTTAAGAAGTATGGAAATTTCATCCATGCTCCATCACAGCCATTGTAACCCATCACCACCCCATGGCCATTTTCTAAATGGGGACTTGATTTAATAGGGAAGCTTACCCCTACTTCATCTGATGGCCACACCCACATCATTACAGCTACTGAATACTTTACCAAGTGGGTGGAAGTTTCCCCTTTGACCTATGTAATGGGTGCTCATATTTCCAAGTTCATCATGAATCATCTTATTTTCCGGTATGGCATTCCTACAGCCATTTTTACTGATAACGGAAAATCATTCAAGAATAAAAATGTAAAGGATATTTGTCATCAGTTTCAAATAAGGTTAAAATGGTCTACACCATATTATCCCCAAGGAAATGGATAGGTCGAGGCCACTAATAAGACTTTGGTTCGAATCATGGAGAAGATGGTAAGTAAGACAGGTCATAATTGGCATTTGTAAATCCACCCAGCTCTTTGGGCTTACAGGACCTCTATTCGCACTCCTACTGGTGTGACACCATATTCCCTAGTATTTGGAATGGAATCTATCATCCCATTAGAAATTGAGCTTCCTTCCCTAAGAATCTCTCTTAGGGATTATCTAGACAAGGATGAAGATTACCGAGTGGCTAGACTGGTAGAGTTAGAACTCCTAGACAAGAAGTGCATCCACACCCTAAATCACCTTAAAGTGTATCAGAACAGATTTTCTCACAACTACAACAAAAGAATCATACCTCATCAGTTTGAGGTTGGTGATTTGGTCATGAAGGAAAATTAGTTTAACACAAGGGCAGAATGAGAGAAGAAAGGAAAGTTTGAACCGCATTGGTTAGGACCTTATGTTATCATGGCCAAGTATGGCACAAGAGCATACAAACTTGCCCACCCCAATGGTGATGAGCTCCATGAGCCCATGAATGCCATGCACCTTAAGTGGTTCTATGCTTAAACATGGTACGCAAAAATCAGAAAAGAAAACCAAAAATAGGGTAAAAATAATCAAAATACAAAAAAATTAAAATAAGAGAAAAAGAAAAAGAGAAAACAGGTCATCCATAAGTGAAAACCACACAATTGTGGCACTTTGGATAGGTCCTTGGGTGAAAACTGGTTTCTAACGCCTTGGGAGGATTTGTTGTTCACAAGCATCTTGCATCTGGAGGGTACTTTTACTTAGCCTAGGGCTAGTTCTGCATCTGCCACATCCAATATTCCCTATGAGCCTAATCTTGTCAAGCCTTGATCTGGATTTTTCTCCTATTGTTAGTCTGTGAAGGCATGGTCTTTGTCTATTCCCCATCTCACGTTGGGGGCACTTCTGCGACTTCACCTTCCTATTTATAAGTGTGTGGCATTTTCCCTTGTATATTCCCCATCTAACACTGGGGGCATCCACGCTTTCTTGGTTACCTATGCATAGCTCTGGAAAACTGTTAGGAAAACACAAAAAAATCCAAATATGTTTTACAAAAATCTAAACAATACAAAATTGTTTCACAAAAATCAAAACAATAGAAAAGTTACAAAAATCAAAACAATAGAAAATTGTTTTTCTAAACAAAAATCATTTCACAAAAATCAAAACAATAGAAAATTGTTTCAAAATTGTTTCAGAAAAATCAAAACAATAGAAAATTGTTTCACAAAAATCTAAACAATAGAAAATTGTTTCACAAAACAATCTTACAAAAACATTCACTTTAGTTTACTTGCGTTATCTTGTTTCTTGCTTTGCTTGATTACTTGTATAGTTGCTTCATGTTTGTACATTTGTATAGTTTGTTGCTTAGACATACTTTGTTAGGATTCATCTTTTCTTGTTTAGATCAGATTTATTCTTGCTTGTGCATATTGAAGTGTGTTTTTGCATGCTAGTGAATCATGGTACATTGTTGTATTGGTTCATTATGTTCTTTATTAACATTTGATTGTGTTTTCCTGTTGCATGTGCATCGTTTTGTTATCACATCATCATATTTCCATCAATATCATCACATCTAACATCATCTATACATCATATATCAAGAAATATATAAGTATACATCATACATGAATGCTAAACTAATAATCACATATTGTATCATCAAATGAGGGCAAGAGGGATTGTAAATATCAAAATATATCCCCCCCACACCCATATCATCATGTCATCCCATCCACTAAATCTAGCACATCACATGATCAAATACATTTGATATACTCTACAGATCTATCATCTAAAAATCAAAGTACATGCGATACATAAAAAATCAGGATACATATACATGTGAAATCAAATCAGCTAGCATCATAACACATCCATATATCCATGTACTCAATCAAAAAATATCCATCATATCATAACACATGTGTCATGTCAAAAATGTCCATAATACATATACATGTGTGTGGTATATATGTGTCAAAAATAGATATACATCACTACTATACATCAAAAATGCCTTCATCTGAGGCATACAAAAAGGATGATACATACATCTGAGGTGATCAAAGAATACAACTTCCTTCATCAGAGGCATATGTCAAAACTACTATACATAAAGAATGTTGTACATTGAGCACAAGATGCTCATAGCCTTCATCAAGAGGCACATGTATCAATACAATATGGATCAGGGATGACTTGAGCCCTCAGATGGGATGGCTTGTCTATCTCATGGTGGAGGCATAGTCTTGAGCACTACTCGATCCTACATGATACCCCCTATGGCTGCTCCACTGAGGCTTGAGGCCTCTCTGACCTCATCGATCTACTCAACTGAATTACTGGCTATAAGAAGGTTTTCTCCACTTAGCTGGAACTACCTCATAATATAATGATCTATAATAGGATGCTCTACCCTCTATTGTAGCTAGATCTTTGTGAGTCCAGGTTATCACCACTATGTCATCTTTGCGTCAGAAGGACGTTATCTCTACTAATACTTGGGCAAGCTCAGCCTGACCTACGAACTCTCTCTTAACTCTCAGTCCTATCTCTCTCTAGTATCACAGGTTGTAGTTGAGCCTGTGTCTGCTTATATAGGCTCATCACCTGAGCCATCTATGTTGTTCCATCTCTGTATCTAATGGAAAGTGAATGGCACCATCACCTCCCTGGCTAGCTGGGCCCGAGCTTGATCCCACTCTACTGTCACTATGCCAAAGTCTAAGCTTAGGCACTGGTCTCTCTCTGCTATGGCCTACTGCAGCTATGTTGCTGTAAGGTGGCTATCTGTGCCACTAGCTACACAACAGGGGCCTGTCCCTGTGCCTTCCCTTGTATCAGTCTAGAGGCATGTCCCTACTCTCGTAATCTAAGACTGGGAACTTGTGCAGGTACCTGTACCGGTCCCTGCTACCTCGGTCCCTACACCGGTGCTGCACCCTACCCGTCATGTGGAAGCCCATCAAATGGATCATCTGGGTCATGGGATGTTGCATCCTCCCTCTCATCACCACTGTAAGGAAGCTCTGGTGGTGGCCGAGTGCCTACTTGCCCATGCCTCGTCTAGGAATAGTCAAAGACTGAGGTAAAACAGTGGCATACCAATCCATGTAATTAGCAGTGGTACCCAGATTTCTGATCTGTTAGGCTGGGTCCCATGCCTGTGGTACCACCTATAGAAAGCTAGCCCTAGCTTGGGCCACCTATATGTGTGGCCCCATGGTCTACCTCTTAGAGTCTCGGTGAGCATACCACAAATCTAGTTGTGGAACCCCCTGCACCCTACCCAACTGTCGCTGACATCAGTCTACTCTGTATAACTCTATGATGTCATTACGACTACCTAGAAGGAAGTGCTCCACCACATTGACACTGAGATCTGCTCTATCCTCTGGCCATTGTATGTGCCTGTAAGGCCTTCATATAATGTCTCTATCTATCATCTCATCAAACTCTCGTTGATAATGATACAAGCTACCTAGGTGCCCTCGTATGTCATCACCTATAGAAACCCAAGCCATGTATTATCGGCTCCTCTGGGAATTGGACATGTAACGTACCGACAGGATGCTCGATAGCTATGTGGTCCCAAGAGCAAATTTGTATTAAAGAGGTAGGCCCCACCATCTTCTGATAGTGGTATGTAATCAGGTGTAAGTCCCAGTATAGATGTGTCAGTATGCACTGGCCCCAACAATAGTGCACTTACCACTAAAAATCTCATGAACCAATGTCATCAAGACCCATAGGGAAGGATGTCCCAGTTTTATCAGTGAGTAAAAACCCACTGATAAGTGATATCACATATAATGGCCCCCGATGCAATGTCAAATCAGGTATGCACTCGTGCAATGAAACTGTCATGTCATTATGCGGTATATCATCACAGTCAAACAATTCATTGACCACCACCCTGATCTGACCCAAGGTCACTCATGTACTCGATCATCGAGCCTATGATAGGTATGCACGAAGAATCCACCATACATCCTCCAAAGTAACTGTCATCTCTCCTAGTCGGGAGTCTAAAGCACTGGCTCTCTGTTGTGCCACTGACTCAGTCAATGCAGTCAGTAGACCATGATCCAATGTGATGGAAGGCATCCAGGATACGGGGCCTAGGCCCACCACCTCTAAGAATATCGCTACCACGTGCCGATCTCGTTGGCGCATGCTCCCCTCTAGCTCCGCTATGCGTGTATGTCACTTTCATATCTATAGCATGAGAAACCATCTCTGTAAAATCATTCCATTTTTTAGCTACTAACATTTCTTCTAAGTTCTACTTATCATTTTTTAGGGTTAACCCAAAACTCCTAATTTTCTTTTAAGTGTCATCATTTTTGGCATTTTTCTATCTCTCCTCCGTCTACTCCATGTGCCTACGTGCCCTTTAGGGAATATGTGCACCCCATGGCATGTGCGCCCTCCTTTTGGATGCATGCGCATGCACATGCGCATCCACCTATGGACACTTACACCATTCTTTCGTGTGCCTCCGCGTGTGCGCATATGTGTGCACTATGTGTGTGTGCTACCATTATGTTGTGTGTGAGTGTGTGTGCATGTACAGGTGTTGTGTGTGTGCTATCATGTGGACGTATACATGTGCGCATATACGTCTCTTAGTGCCTGCGTGTGTGCGCATACACTCTAAGGGTGCCTGCACCACCATTGGGGCACCTGCATCCCTACGTATGTGCACATGCACAACCTTGCCCTAGTTTCCTACTTCTAGCATTAATTATGGGCATTAATTACAACATTAACAAAGAGGGTTAGGTTACTCACAAATACAACATCGTCTACATGTCGGTCATACCCCCAAACTATGTCCACTTGTCTCAAGGTCTCGTTCACTCACCATCGTCCTCGTCGCTGTTAGAGTCTCATGGTAAAAACTCGGCAGCGGCCGGTAACAAATGAATTGGTCGTGGTGGTTTATCCCCCCTGGGTAGGGTATATCAAGCTATTTTTCACCAGCCGTGATGCCTGGAGGCTTGTTTTGACTGCCATTTTCTCTTCTATTCACTGTCAAATAATTATTTTAATTAAATAATTATTTTTCTTTCATTTTTTATCGTGCTGGGGAATTTTTTGCCGTCTAGTACCCCTTTCTTCTCACTAGGAAAATTTTTATTACTCCTAGGTCAAATTTTTCTTCTTATCCACACTTTATCGAATAATTTTCAATAATTATTTTATTAATTTTTCCACTATACGGGGACATTATTTGTCACTTGTTTCTTCTTTCTTCCCCCTAGGGCATTTTCTTTTACATCTAGGCACTTCATTCTGAGTTTCTTCTATTTTCTTCTACACATCCATTGTCCACCACATTTTAGACAACAATACATATATATATATATATATATATATATATATATATATATATATATATATATCACTTCAAAATCCAAAAACAAGGCAAAATTCTCCACAAAATCCTAAAAATTAGAAAACCTATGCAAAAATAGGTAACCCACTTATTGCAGCTGAAACTTGTGTCTTGCACATGGTATTCTTTCCATATCCTACTAGTTTGTTTCACATCTTCACCGATCAACACAACTTATGGATCACCGGATTCACAACCATTCACAAAGCTAGTTCCTTGCTTCGTCTATACTCTGGGGCACATCTCATTTCCTGGTGTTGTTTCATTGTGCACAAATCTTTCTCCTTGGACCCAATGTCCATTATCATTTCCCCATACATGTATTCTTGGTTGGGGCATCATTTTTAACCCTTGTCATCAATCAGGAACATGTGGAACTCTTCAGTTTGATAACAAAACATTTGTACAATTGTCTTGACCGTTGTTGGGTTGGATATGTGCATTCGTACTTGTTTTCCTTGTTAAATGAGCTTGTTTCCTTCTCATATTGCATTGCATTTTGTATGTTGCATGGAGTTGGTGTTTTCAGCAATGGACAATTGTTCATAGTATGGCTTTTCATGCCATTCTAATTTTTTCGTATGCTTATATTTTTAATAAGGACCGATGACGTAGATCTTTTGGCAATATGATAGCCAGGATAAATTTGTCAGAATCCAATACAATGACGCTCAAATGAAATAGCTAACAAAACGAGCAGAACCTTTACTCTTCAATCTCGTAGATATTTCTTCTACATCACCCTCCTATCAACACTATTCTTTTGCTTCACCTAGGGCATCCTGCTCCTCTCCTTTCTTCTATCCATTTCTCACCTTTTTTGATCATCGATCATCTTCCTTCATCACCCCATCGACACTCAAGGGGGCATCTCTCACTTCTACTAATTTTTCTTCTACCCCTTCAAAATTTTATCCGTCTACTATCTTTGAAGTGGCATCACTTATGCCACCCCAAAGAGGGGAAAATATAGACACCTATAATTTAGCCTGAACAATTTAAATACTTAAATTGTGCTAATTATCCCCTTTCCCACAAATTGGTGACATATCGTCAATAATGCTCATCTTCTCTTCTATCATCGTTAATTAATTACAATAAGTAATTAATTAAGTCTTCTATTCAAAAAGTTCCCTAATTAATGACCTTCATTAATTAATCCTTCCTTCTATCTAAACTAATTAATTATTATTAATTAATTAGCTTCCCCTTTCATTAAACCAATAAATCATTATTTAGTTGATTTAATCCCCTTCTATAGTCTAAATCATGCTAATATTCCTCAAAAAAACTTTTATAGGCTCGTGCACATCTATTAATTAATCATCTTGATTAATTAATAAACCCCCTTTATCCACATGAGTCACTAAAGGACAAGCTAAACTCTCCTAAAGTTAACTCAACCCTTTCTAAACCCCCCTTATCCACAACTAACTCAACATCTCTATTATCCCACATGCAAAGGGATGTAGAGATTCCTTTATCCATTGGGCTATATAAAGAGCCCTCCTCCTACCTTTACACTTACACCTAATTCTTGAGAAACAAAAGAAAGCATATAGTACATACACTATAAGCCTTTTGTCATCCTTAAGCATTTCACCATTGGAAGAGCTAAGCCTCATTCTTGCATTTCATCCATTTAAGCTTTTGGGTCATATGGAAATAATCAAAGTGGTCTTGTAGCCATGCTTTGATGAGCTTCCATTCCTAATCCCTTAAAAATCAAACAATCAACTTTGATTGCCATGAATCTACCTAGGTTCAATTTAGTTGTTTTGGTAATCTAAAGAGTAGAGGTTTTGATAATTAACATGTTAGTTTGATTTCCATTTCAAATTTATGATGCAATAATGTTGTTATTAATCTTGCTTAACTCTTAACGTGATGGTGTTTAGATTTTGATTTAACTTTGTTATTAAGAATACTAGGTGTTAGTTTTAATTTTCTTAACTTAGTTAAACAAAACCATGCACACAACCCTGATCTATCATATGCCACCAAACTATACAGAGCAACACCATTAAATTCCATTGGTTGAGCCACCTGGAACTACATTTCCAATGCCAGGACTTTTTTAACCTTTTGCACCCACCTATCTCAACCAAAATTCTAGATCCCTTAATGCCAATGTGAATTTATTGATGAGACTTCTCCAATGAGACCAAATTTGTGTAATTTGGATCTCTAGAGAGAAAGTTTTCGCCAAGTTAATTTCATGTGTGTGGGAGGAACATAACCCAATTATTTAAATAGTTTGTGACACGTGTCAGCCCTTGACTGGTAGATTTAAATATTTTGGCACTGTGAAATATTGACACGTGTTTCTTTTTGGTTGGTTGCGGGGTTTAGGCTTTTACCTACGTGTTTTCTTTACACAGAAACTTTTCCCACCGCGTGGACCCAAAAATTTACTGAATTCTAGCTTTTTTACAGACTTGAGATCTGTAGAATACTTCTCCTTGAGGTGGTGACAAACTTACGCCACGTGTCCACCATTTGATTCAATGATCTTATGCCACGTGTCCTTTTGACTTGTGCTGACATGTCTTGTCACTTTCCCCTTTTCCAAATGGACCTGAACTTCTATTAAGTTTAACTTATTCCACAGATTTGGAGTCTGCAAAATACAAATGCTTGGAGGAGCATCAAAATCCTCCCATGTGTCGTATTCTGATTGGTTTTGGGGTTCATACCTTTGACTGTAGTTGCTGGGTGATTCATAAATTGCCTAAATTTAACAATTAACAGATCACTATGCTTATGAACATGAATGAAAAATGTGAGTTCCTTATTAAACCAATTATTGTGTAATATCAACCACAATCAAACTACAAATTGAAAGGAGAAGAGACAAGAACGAGACAAGACTTATCCTATAGAAACTTGATGTGGGAAAACTCCGGTGGGTGAGAAAATTAGCTCCCCTTCACTATATAATCTAAAATTGATACAATTTACTGCCAATTTGGCATTCAAGAAATATGAGACTCCTTCTAATTGTATCTACTTGCTCTCAATTCTCCCAAACAACAAGAACTCTTCAATGTGAACAAACAAGACAAGAATCCAACTCTTCAAATTTAGTCACACTTTGAATTCACCCAAAACACTTACTTGAATCCTTGGAAATGCTTGTATTTATAGATGCTCAGCTCAGGGAGGCATGGAAAGGTGAAATGAACCAATTGGGAATCTCAAACATTTGCAACTATTGAGATCCCACGTTTTAGAATCGTATCGTGCAGAACTGCCATTTTCTGTAAACCGGCGGTTGCGCAACTGCCAGAGTGGTCGCGTAACTATCGACTAAATCTCTTGAAACATAACATCAAATGGCCTATAAACATCATTATGAGGTGTCCAGATCACCCCTAACCTGATTAGACCATGTTATGAAGACATAGTGAGTTGAGATCCAAATAGAGCAAGTATCACATATAGAGAATACATATAATTCGGCTATTCCTGATCCATTTTTGGATCATATCTCCATAGTTTTAGGATTTTAAGTCCTTAAAAGCTTCAAAGACTGATGAGATGAGGAAATTTATTCCCCACATATTCTCTAGAATACCACTTGGCTTTGGTAGGCAGCTATCCTTTTAACCCAAACAACCACCTATCATAAAATCCTCTTTGTGTCGTTCTTTCTTTCGGCTATAAAACCACATCTTCCTCCAATTATAGGTAACTGTATGGAGAAAGATCCTCAATAGATGGAAGCAATACTCTTTCTTCATCATCAACCATGGAGGGATAAAAAAGAAGTAAGTTTTTAACATTTACAACTGAATAAATCTTCAAACAAGGATGCAAATCCAAGAGAAATTCATTCTTACTCAATTGTTCTAGAATTTCAGATGGGCCATAATGAAGAGGTTTGCATTTCTTATCTTTTCCCTGTAACCTATGCTGACCCAAATACAACCATACCTTATCTCCAACAAGGAAGGAATGCTCAGTCCTATGCTGATCATGTCGTGCTTTGTACTTGGCCTGTGACTCTGTCAACCTCTTTTGTACCTGAAGGTGTATTTACTGAATCTTCCCAATGAACTTCTCAGCTTTGTGGACCTCCACTTCCAATTTCTTGTTGTCTTTTCATGGTAATCTTAAAACAAAATCAAAAGCACTCTTAGGTAAAGAACCAAAACATGTTTCAAAAGGATTTCTACTAGTTGAAGCATGAACTACCATATTATAAAAATGTTGGATATACACCAAGTTATCATCCCAAGTCCTCAGATGTTTCCTATTATATCCTCACAAAAGATGGACCAAGGTATGATTCACCACCTCTGTTTTCCCATCTGTTTGTGGATGAGAGGTGGTAGACCTCTTTAACTTCATATCCATATTTTCCCATAGAGAAGAACAAAACTTCCCTAAAAACCATGAGTCCCTGTCTGATACAATAGAACTAGGAAAACCAAAGTGAACCCACGCATTAGCAAGAAAGAACTCAATTTCACCATAGGCCTTAATGGTATTTTTGCAAGCAATAAGAATACACATTTTGATAAATTGATCTACAATCACAAATATACAATATTGACCCTTTTTGGTGGTAGGAAAACTGCCCATGAAATCCATGGAGATACTTTCCCATGGTCGGGAAAGAACTAGAAACGATATATATAAACCCAACTTCCCATTATTAGGCTTGCTTGTACTGCATAAAACATAACCCTTGATGAATTTAACAACTTCAGCTTACATGTTTGACCAATACACATATCTCTATAAGTGTGCTATAATATTTGTCACACTAAAGTGACTAGTTACCATGGAAGTTTATGCTTCTCTCATCGACTGCACTCTTTCCCTCCTAAGCACACAAAATTTCTTGTTCTTGTAGAGAAAACCTTCCTGGAAATAATATTCCCCTCTAGGTGCAAATCCCTCACTTGGAGGTTTCTGCTAAAATATCTCTGCAAAATCTAGATCCTACTCATAGCCTTCCTAATATGCTTCACACATAAAAGGCTCAAGAAGAGTTAACATGCCCATAGATGAAATAAAAGAAGGTCTAGATAAAATGTCAGCTAACTTGTTAGTCACACCTTTCTTATATTTAATAATCAAATGAAACTATTGTAAGAAACCCATCCATTTATAGTGCCTAGCTTGCTGAAGTTTACTTTGAGCCTACATATATTGAAGAGGTTGATGATCCGTATAAATGATAGTTTCCTTACCCATCAAATAATGTATCCATTTCTTGACTGCTTGGACAAGAGCATACAATTCCTTGTCATAAGTAAAATAATTTAGAATTGCACCATGAAACATGATAAAATACTTGCCTACCTCCCTGAAGTAGGAAATCCCCCATAGTATATTCACTGGCATCAGTTTCCACTTCAAAGGGAAACAATAAGTTAGGTAAATACAAAACTGGAGCATGACCAATTTTATATTTGAATGAATAAAAAATAATCTGCTGTTTTTACCCCAATCAGAACTTTTACCCCATGCTGTCACTGAATGTAGTGGCACTACTATGGAAGAGAAATTCTTAATGAACTTCCATAAATACTGAACTACTCCAACAAAACTCCTGGTTTCTATCAAACTTGATAGTGTAAGCCCGTTCAAAATTGCCTCTATCTTAGCCAGATCAATCCTTAACTTCCCATCTCTAATCACATGTGCCAAAAAGATGAGCAACTGTTGTGTAAATTCACACTTATTTTCATTCAACACAATCCGATTCTCCTTAAGAACTTTCAAAACTTGACGCAAATGACCAATATGCTCCTCAAAAGTTTTCCTAAAAACCAAAATGTCATCCAAGTACACAATAAAAAAGGAATCAATAAATGGCCTCATTACCTCATTCATCAACCTCATGAAGGTAGCTGGTGCATTACATAGCCCGAACAATAATACCAACCATTCATATAACCCTTTCCTGGTCTTGAACGATGTCTTCCAAATGTATTCTTCCTTAATCCACACTTGATGATATCTAGACTCCAAATCAAGCTTAGTAAAATATTTAGCATGCTGTAACTGATCTAATAAATCATCAATGCAAGGAAGATGGTATCAATTTTTAATGGTTATTTTATTTAAATCCCTATAATCAACACACATTCTCCATGAACCATCTTTCTTAGGTACTAAAACAATAGGATAACCACATGGATAAGTGCTAGGATGGATTATACCTTGTTAAATCAAAGACTATAACTTTTGTTTACCTCATTGGAATATTTCAAAGATTACATGTACAATCCCAAGTTTAGAAGCATACTATCGGGTAATAAGTGGATCTCGTGCTCAATTTCCCTGATTGGGGGCAGCCCTGTAGGTTCCTGAAAGACCTCTTTGAACTGCTAAACTAGCTCTGCTATTTGTGCCTGCTTTTTGTTATAAAAATTCTACCTATGGTTTTAGATGTAACAACCTCATTATCTGACATACCCCTTAACATAAGTAATGCAAATTTACCACTAGCATTAATGAGATTTTGGGATTCGTTAGTACTTACCAAATATATATTTGAATCTCCTAAATAGGATGAAATGATGTAGCTCTTACCATCTTTTACCAACCAGTACTGATTGGATTTCATTACAAAGATAACATCCATGACATACATATATGGGCTACCAAAAACTACACCATACAAATCAAGGGGAACAACATCCACAATAACCTCATCAATAATTTTTTTGTCAATATCAAAAGTGATCTTACACTACTTCGTTACCTTGATGTCCAAACCTTTCTTTACCAATCCCAAAGAGTACATTCTTAGGTGACTATAAGTTTCCAACTTCAACATGTCCACTAACTCTTTACTGATTAAATTAGCTTGAGAAAATGTATCAAAAATATCATCCACCTTAGTTTTCTTCACTTGAATCTTTAAATGAAAAAGCTTTGTTAGTTCATTATCTTAAACAACATTGTTACTACCCAAACATACCTCCCTACGGACAGAGGCACAACACATAGTCTCATCCACCTCTTCGCTGTAAAAGACTTCCTCTCCTTGGAGGGAAATCATGGCCTTCTTCTTATTCTTCTTGTGTTTGAAGGGATATAGTTCTGGGTGGAGCTTCCAACATTTCTCCTCGGAATGAGTGTCAACATCAAAATGTCCACAATGAATTTTAGTATCCTTTTTAGAAATAAAAGTATCATTTTTCTTACCCTTTCCTTTTCCTTTATCCTTCTACTTGGTAGCACCTTGTTTATTCAAATCATGCTGAGAGGTAGATGAACTCTTTTTATTTTCCATATCCAAATAGTGAGCTTGAATACAAGCTTCATCTACATCTGCAAGATTGGCCAAGAGGACTGGTTTCCTCAAATGGCTATGGAGTCCACCGATATACTCCATCAATAGGTCCCGGTTTGCTACATCCTTTCCCATCTGAATATATTTCTTTTGGAACTCACTGGTATACTCCTGCATAGTTTGGCATTGTTTATGCCTGAGATATTGCCAATACATGGACCTCTCTTCCTCATAATAAATAGGATAAAGCTAATTTTGGATTAACTTCTTAAAAACACCCCATTTAGTAGTTGGAGGAAGCTTCTTAACAACCAATGTATGAACATAACTTTTAAACCAAGTTAAAGCATGTTTGGTTATTTTAACCAAGCAAAGGATATCTTCTGACTTTCATTAATCTGATACAAACTAAAATATACATCTAAGTTGAGCTAGCCATTGGTATAGCTTCTCATCATTCACGTATCCATCATAAGGCTCAATTTTTATCTTAGCCTCCACTTTAAATGGAGGAGGTATGAGAATGGCATGGGATGGTTTTTCTTTGCAAACCTCTTCTTCACATTCTTTCGGTGTCTCATGTGGAACACCAAGTTTCTCTATGAGTAGTCCAATGATGGAATCCAATTTTCTCGATGGACGAGGAGATACTGCCCACATCTTTGGAAAAACTTTCCACATTAGCCTCCAACTTGTAGAAACACTCTTCATCGCTATCTTCTACATCATCTCTTCGAGCCATCTCTTGAATTACTTATTTCCACTAATTATCACCAAATCACAACCCATGAATTGCTATATTTTTTTACTGAGGCATTCAGTGTAACTGGGTAACATGTATTTATTCCTAAGTGTGGGACTTGTAGTTGGGATAAATTTACGGAGAAGGCTGACTTCCTATTCCTAAACCTAACACTACACTACTCCTAAATGTAGAAAGGCATCTAATCTAATCCTACCCTAACACTTCCAAGGAGACATGGATAGAAAGAGATTGCATACAAAAATAAAACCTACACTAAGGGGGGTGATAACACCAAGAGAAGGGGTGTTGCACAACTCACACTGCATGAAAATGATGGAAAATGGATGTGGGGAGGATGATCTAGCACCACAGGCCACAATGGCATTCACACAACATTCCCAATAAAACACAACACCATTTAAACCCTGCAATAAAACAAGATAATGCACAAAAACCTTTAAATGTAATGAAGAGACCAAAATTTACAATAATATACAAACAAGGGTTGCAAAACATCCACAAATTTAATTTTATTGCTCCAAGATGTTGATACAGGTCATTACAATGGAGTCAAGAGGCATGATTTTTTCATTATAGTTCTTAAAAAGGGAGGTTTGAAACTCCACAATTATCCCATAGTTTAGAAATAAGGGATGGACAAATACAAGAATGTCCAACCTCTGTAAAAATGCCCCTCCTTACAATTTATAGGAAGAAAAGGTCAAGAAAGGAGAGAGAGGAGAAGTTTGAAATCTACTTCAATCACCCTCAAAAAATAATTATTTTTCTTGCAAATGGGTATGGGAAGATCTGTAAATCCCATGCTTGATTGTACCTTGTCATGCGAAGAAAGAATGACCCCCATGTCTTCATTTGCATCATTTATAGTACCTGGGCATAACCTATATGTCCTACAACTTCACCTTCATTTTCCCCCACATAACTCCCCAATATATAAAATTTAATCCCTCCATTAGATGGGCCTCTGAATTATCTTTTCAACAAGTATAAGTTTGTTAAATTTGGTTTAATACAGAGAAAGTTATGTAATTTTTTTTTGTTTATGTGGCTCCCTGAGCTCCCCTACCAACCAATGTATGCCTCCTAACTTGCCACCTACCCCCCCTCTAGCTCGACACCCAATGTAGCTTAGTATCCTAAATAACTCGGTGGGTTCAAATTTTAGAATTCAAGCTTGGAGGACTTCATATTTCATACCCCTTGTGCATTGTAAACACCGACTCAAACCCCGAACTCCGGTCCCAAAACATGAACCTGACACGCTGCACACCGACCTCACTTCAGATTTTGGACCTCCTTGACATCAGACATCTTGCCTCGATTTCCCCAAACACATCCCCACATTGACCCTGAGTTGAATTTCGCTTCATATCACGCCACCTCATCAAGTTTCAAACCCCAAGCTCATCAGAGATCACACACCCCATGCGTCAGACTTTTCCCCCACCATTCTCTGATGTAATACAACTCCGAAACCCCAACACGCATTGCCCCCTTTGAATTTAAATGTGATCATTGACACCGCTTGAGCTAGTTGGACTTCAGGATTCGGGGAACTCATTACACGCTGCATCTAATCACCCCACCGAGCCCCAAAAATATACTTCTCAAAATCCCCAAAAATCCTCGGTGCCTGAGTTCCTGATTGACTCCACCTCCAAAATTCCTACCTCAGCCGAAACGATTCAACCTTAATCTCATCCCCATGGGATTCACTAGTGACATGTCCCCCATCCACCTCAGTTGACCCAATGAGCCACTTCTACATGGCGATCCGTGCATCCACAAGCTCCTCATTGAGCTGTGGAGTTGGCCTTTATGCTTTGGCGATCAAATCACCTTCTGTTGTATGCAGACCTTGTTGATTTTGCTTCCACTATAGCTCCAAACCCTAGGTGGAAGATCATCCTCCATCTAACTATGGGCTTGACTTGTTCATATCATTGAGAAACTCAGCAAGTTTCTTTGCCTTATTCTATACTGCGTTCGTGCCATCTGAGCCATCGTTCTTCTCCAACCCTAGCTCAACTCGTGCCCTAATCTCTAGCCCGATCCTGTCGACATGCCTCACCATCCCTGACATGACTCGCCATGATGGCCTCCTTTGACTCAACTCACTGAATAGCTTGGTGAGCTACTCACCGTCCCTTTTGCATAGCCCAAACCCTAAAAATAGCTTGGTGAGCTACTCACCGTCCCTTTTGCATAGCCCAAACCCTAAAAATAGCTTGGCCGAGCTACTCTCCACCTCAGCCCCCATGCATTCACACTAGCTCATCAAGCTGTTTTTAGCTCGATGCCCCCTTCAGGCTATTTTTGTAATTTTTTCCCTGAACTGTTAGATTTTTTGAATTTTTTGGATTTCCAAGGGGCCAAGGGATGCATTAGGGCACTCTAAGGTTGGTTTTTTTGTATTTCCATTTTTTACCTATTTTTGCTCATTTTTTACTTACTTTTACAGAGTGTGGGCCTGCCGGAGCCCATCTTCTTTTCTTAGGCAAATTCTGAGCCTTTCAAAACCCAAAAGAGGAAAAAATTATTTTGAATGATTCTGCACCTTTCCAGAACAATGCAAATGCTCCTGAAACGTGAAATTTTTCCTGTGAACCTCATATTCTCCTGTGAAGGCGTTGTTCAGTGCTTGGGTCCAATCCCTCTTTGTTTTCCATTTCACCCGGGGTAAAAAATGGATAAAATTTTTGGTGACTCGTGGGGACATCTGCCTGCTAGATGTGGTTGATTGGTAGCCTGAATGTATCCATTGGGCATGGAGTCACCTTTGGTAGCCTGAACTAATTCGAACCTTTAAAACTTTCCCCTAGGCTCCGCTTGAAACACCGCTAAACCTAGAGTTTATCCGCTGCTTGCGATTTCTAATCTTTATAAGAAAATATTAACATTTACATGAGTGGAAAATTATTTTGATCTTAAATTTCTTTCCTTCTTCATCTCTAAAAATAATCCTGTAGGGTGAAAATGAGGACCTGAACTTGTCCCCAAAACCTAATTTTTACCAAGTCTGAAGCATGATTGATTGATGATTCCTTAGCCAACACTGAACATTACAGAGCCTGGGACCACCTGTTGATTTGGGAAACACTTGTGACTACCTATTAAACTAGTTTTGCTCATTTTTCTCACCACTTGGAATATAACTAAAAGATGGAGCTTCCTACAACCTTGTAATATTTTTAACTAAATAAGATCCAAAGAATGAGCAAGGGAAATTTGAGGTTGATCTTCTGTTCAAAACTTAACAGGATCTTGAATGAATTTGGGAAGGTTTTTCCTTGAGACCAATTTTCTGACTTCACAGAGGTACGAGAAGCTCAAACCATGACTGATCCGAAGGGACAAGAGAATGAAAACCCTTAAAATGGTCCCTAAATATGATTTTAGTTACTCTGCATTTAAAACCTATTGAGTATTGCAACTTTGAGCTTATATAATATTATTTTTGGGAGGTATACTGAATTGTGCAATAAGACCACTAGGAATAATAAAACATGTGCCTGAGGCACTTAGGGAAACTGAAATCTATACTAATAACAAGACACTGAGCACAAACACTTAGAGGAATTGAAAACCTAAACTAATATGTACAAAGGTGAGAATTTGCTTTAGTAACAGTTCTTGAGATAGATTCTGTTAACTACAATATGTAATTATTCACCATCCAACTTAGACAATTGGAAAACGTTGCTACTTTTACGCCCCATGATTATGTAGGGACCACTCTAGATAGCATCAAATTTGGAATGTTTGCCTGATTTTTCCCTGTCAACATCCCACTTAAGCACCAAATCTCCCTCTTGGAAAGTCCTTGCTTTATCTTTCTTGTCAAATGACCTCTTGATCAAGGTTTGATCTTTCTCCATTATTTACATTGAATTATCTCTTATCTCTTCCAACTCCATGAGTTCTGCATACTTGGCTTCCATAGGCTAAAATTCAAACAACTCTAGCTACTTTAGGAGCTCTAACGCTGACAACTCAAGTGATATGGGTAACCTAGCCTCTTTTCCATAGAATAATTTGTAGGGAGAGCTGCTAGTAGACCTCTTAGGTATTATTCTATCAACCCACAAGGCTGATTTGAGATTGGTATCCTATATCCTTTGATTTTCATCTAGAGTTCTTCTGACGATTCTTAACAAATTCTTGTTTGTGGAATCAACTTGTTTATTACCCCGGGGGTAATAGCTAGGTGAAGTGTTGAGATATATCCCATTCCTAACAGCCCACTTAGTGATCTTGGTGCCAAGGAATACCAAAGCATTATCTGATATGATAGTGGCCGGTACACCGAATCTTGTTAATATCCCCTCCTAGAAGTCAATTATGCTAGACTCATTTACCTCCTTGAGTGCCACTGCCTCAGTCCACTTGGTGAAATAATTTATTGCTATTACGATCCATTTGTGGCCTTGGCTCAAATTTGGATTGATGACCCCACTGAAATCCAATCTCTAACACATGAATGGTTGATCAAATGAGATTGGGTGGAGTGGAAACAATGCTAGCTTTTCTTTCCCTATAAGGAATGGACATTTATTACATTTCTTGATCCATGCATAACAATCACTGATCATTGTGGGCTAATAATATCCATCCTTCATGATCTTAAGGGATGTTACTTGTGGGAAAAAATGACCTCTAGTTTCTCTGTCATGGAACTCATGTATAAATTTCTTAATTTGAGTTATTAGGACACACTTAAGGAGTATCCCATTCACATCTTTCTTGAACAAGATGTCGTCAACGAGAACATACATAATGGATTGGAATCTACAATATATCCTTTTTGCTTTTCTTAATTCTAGAGGGCATAGACCCATTTATAGGAAATGTATCATTTCCTGAGTCCAACAAGGAGTGATCACATTATCATTGGATTGTTCTTGATCATCTTGTAATACTAGAACAATTTCTCCTTTATTCCTTAACTCAACCTGTTGGTTGGAAGCTATCTATTCACATAAGCCTTAGCCAAGAACCAATTTTTTCACCTTGATTTCTATGTCATATTCCATGACACGAGTAATCCAACCTTCCCTTTTCTTGTTCAAGTCCTTGTTTAGGAGGAAATCCTTAACCCCAACATGAGAGACTAACAACTAAATCTTGTTGTTTGAAACCAAGTTCCTGAAATTCTTCAAACTTATGATAATGGTGAGGACATGTTTCTCAATAAAAGAATACCTCACCTCATAATCTTCCAAGCTCTGACTAAAGAAGGAAATGCCAATGGGCTGCTCGGACCCTTCCTTGTTCAGCTGTAGCAAGATGGAAAAGATTGTGTCTGAGCCACTAAAGGCATTTAGGGTGAAGTACTTGGAGAAATATGGTTTGATGAGAGTTGGAGCTTAAGATATTGCTTGCTTGATAGCTTCAAAAATCTCCTTTCCCTCCACTGTCCATTTAAATGCCACACTCTTTTTCAACATCATCATCAATTGGCTTAACAAGAGTGGTAAAGTCAGGCACAAACCTTTAGACAATTGATCCTCCCTAAGAAACTTTGGAGATATTTTTTGTGACTTGAAAATGGTAGAACATGTATATCTTCAACCCTTTCCAGATCAATTGTCAACCCCTCTTTGGACATAATGTGTCCTAAGATCTTACCTTCATGATCGAGGAATATACACTTATTCAAATTTAGAGACACTTTGAATCTTCTCCATCTTTGGAACACCTATTTGAGGTGATGGAGGTGGCTTGCCACATTCTTGGAGAATACAGTAATGTCATCTGAGTACACAAGAACTATCTTATTTATCAGCCCCTTGAACTCTATGTCCATAGCCCTATGGAATGTAGCTCTGACATTTGATAATCTGAATGACATCTTCATATAAGCATATGTGCCCCATTTAGTGGTGAAGGATATTTTGAATACGTCTTCCTCTTTCACCATAATTTGATTGTATCCTAAGTAGCCATCTAGGAGTGAGAACCTTTCCAAACCGGCTACCACTTGCAAGATTTTATCTATGGAAGGAAGTGGGTAGTGGTCTTTGAGAGAAGCTCGGTTCAGGTCTCGGAAGTCCATGCAAAATCTGATTTCTCCACTTCTTTTCTTGACTGACACCAGATTAGAAATCCATGAAGAGTGTTTGATTGGAAAAATAATGCTTTCCTCAATGAGCTTGTTCAATTCCTTCTTCATTAGAGGCTCGATATGAGGGTTGACTAGTCTTTGTTTATGTCAAATAGACTTGACTTCCAGATCTAGTTCAATAGTGTGTTGTGCTAACCCTAGATTAAATCCCCTTAATTCCTCATAGCTCCAAGCAAAGATTTCCAGAAACTCTTGAAAATTTTGTATGAAATCAATTTTTTCTTGATTAGTACTTACTCTGCCAATTTGGAGTACTTTACCCTCTCCAACTGAGATGAGATTCGAATCTTCCCCTTTTACCTGAATATTTTCTTTTTCCTTCCACTGTTGACCTCAAGGGAATCGGAATCTGGTCCCATGTCCGCTGAAATCAGAAATTAAAATCAACCATCTGTTTCATTTGGAGGCCTCTTGATTGTACTCACCTGCTCCAAAAGTGATAGGTTGTCTACCCTTTCTCCTAAATGGATGTATATTCTTGAACACAAATTGTTCAAATTTTTTATTGGCCTAGTTGTTAGTCCCCTAAACCACTGCAAGGATTTTCCTTTGAGAGAGGAGGAAAGTAGAGTAATTGCAACATCCATTTCATTGACATCGTGAATAGTACAGACATTTGCAATGTCTTGAATATGGTCACTGGGAGTTATGTGGTTTTCTCTAGTGAAATAGGGGATGTTTTTCAATGCTGTAATCGAGATTGGATTTTGGGCATTGAGGGCCAGTGGGCTATTTCCTGTGAAATCAACAAAGGGATTTGGTGGTGCTTGTTGAGCCATTCTGATTGGCCTAAGGACCCTAGTGGATTAGAGAAAAGTTCTACCAGGTGGAGGTGTTGATAATGTTCTATTAGGTGGAGATGGGGATATTTGTACTCTTCTTCCTCTCCTTCATCTACCTAGAGATAGCTGCAAATACTCAAAGATGCCTTCTTCTTTTATCCTTGACTGATTTTGGATTCTTCTCATGAACTTGAGGGACTTGGGCTGCTACACCATTGAGTTCTACTCCTAGGAGTAACCAGATGTGTTGAGAATAAGCCTTCAAAGGATAAGGTTTTACCAAGACAAACATCCAATCTTGATAAAATGGAAAAAAATAACTTTGAAGGGCCTAAATGTTGATTTTCAGAGGTTAGACCTTGTTTTCTAGGTGTCAGTCTCTAAAATTTGAAATTCAGAACTTAGCGCATTCAAAACAACCTCTAAAATATGAAATGCAAAGGGACCTCTAAAATCTGAAATGTAAAGGTACCTCTGAAATCTGAAATGCAAAGGGACCTCAAAAATCTGAAATGCAATTTTTGGAACTCAGACCACCCTTGCAATCTATAACCTTAGATCTATCTTTTTCGAAACTCGGGACTTGTTTTGCACACATGGAATATTGAAAATACCTTTTCAGAAGTAGGGGCATGCAATGTAACCTTCAAAATCCAAAATTTGAGGATTAGGTCCCATTTGGTGTTTTGAAATCTTGAACTTTTGATTTAGCTTGTAAGTGCCTCCAAAGCTGTGAAAGATATGACTTCTAGTCCCACTGAGCATGCCAGAAATGTTATCATCAAATCACAACCCTCGAATTGCTATTTTTTTTAACTGAGGCATTCGATGTGGCTGGGTAACATGGAGTTATCCCTAAGTGTGGGACTTACAGTTGGGATAAATCTCCAGAGAAGGCTAACTTCCTCTTCCTAAACCTAGCACTACACTACTCCTAAATGCAGAAAGACATCTAATATAATCCTACCCTAACACTTCCAAGAAGACATGGATAGAAGGAGATTACATGCAAAAATAAAACCTACACTAAGGGGTGTGATAACACCAAGATAAGGGGTGTTGGACAACTCACATCGTATGAAAATGATGGAAAATGGATGTGGGGAGGCTGATCTAGCACCATAGGCAACAATGGCATTCACACAACATTCCTAATAAAACATAACACCATTTAAACCCTGCAATAAAACAAGATAATGCACAAAAACCTTTAAATGTAATGAAGAGACTAGAAGTTGCAATAATACACAAACAATGACTGCAAAACATCTAGAAATTTAATTTTATTGCTCTAAGATGTTGATATAGGTCATTACAATGGGGTCAAGAGGCATGGTTTTTTCATTATAGTTCTTAAAAAGGGAGGTTTGAAACTCCACAATTATCCCATAGTTTAGAAATAAGGGATGGACAAATACAAGAATGTCCAACCTCTGTAAAAATGCCCCTCCTTACAATTTATAGGAAGAAAAAGTCAAGAAAGGAGAGAGAGAAGAAGTCAAAAATATGCTTCAATCACCCACAAAAAATAATTATTTTTCTTACAAATGGGTATGGGAAGATCTGCAAATCCCATGCTTGATTGTACCTTGGCCTGTGAAGAAAGAATGCCCCCCATGTCTTCATTTGCATCATTTTTGGTACCTGGGCATGGCCTTAATGTCCTTAAAATTCACCTTCAATTTCCCCCCACCTAACTCCTTGATCTCTAAAATTTAATACCTCCATTATAAGGGCCTCTGAATTCTCTTTCCAACAAGTATAAGTTTGTTAAATTTGGCTTAGTACAAAGAAAGTTAAGCAATTTTTTTTGTTTAGGTGGTTCCCTGAGATCCCCTACCAACCAACCTATGCCTCTTAGCTCAATAGCTACCTTACCTCTAGCTCAACACCCAATGCAGCTTGGTCTCCTAGACAACTTAGCGGGTTCAAATTTTATAATTCAGGTTTGGCAGACTTCACATTTCATACCCCTCGTGCATTGCAAACACCGACTCACACCCCAAAATTCGGTCCCGAAACGTGAACCCAAAACACCGCACACCACCTCACTTCATATTTTGGACCTCCTTGACATCGGGCATCTTGCCATGATATCCATGAATGCATCCTGATGGTGTCCCCAAGTTGAATTTCACTTCCTAGCATGCTACCTTGTTGAATTTTAGGTTTCGGACCCCGAGCTCATCCGAGATCGCACACCCCACTCGTCAGACTTTGCCCCAACCATTCTTTGATGCAATACAATTATGAAACCTTGAAACACATTTCCCCCTTTGACTTCTAATGTGAGCGTTGATCCCACCCGAGTCCATCGGATTTCGAGCTTCGGGGAACTAGTTATACGCCGCATCTAATCACCCCACTGAGCCTCGAAACTCCGCTTCTTGAAATCTCGGAAACACCTTGATACCTGAGTTTCTGATTGACTCCACCTCCAAAATCCCTACCTTGGATGACATGAATTGGCCCTGAGCTCATCCCCGCACTCTTCACCAGCGACACATCTCCCATGCACCTCAGTCATCTTGATGAGCCACTTCTCCATGGCAAGTCATGCATCCTCCATGAGCTCCTCGCCGAGTTACGAAGTCGGCCTATGTGCTTTGGTGATCAAATCACCTTCCCTTGTATGCATACCTTGCCAATATTTCTTCCCCAAGCTCATCCTCTATCTATTTGCGGGCTTGACCTATTCACATTGTTAAGAAACTTGGTGAGTTTCTCGCCCTTCTTCTATGCCACGTTCATGCCAGCCGAGCCGCCGTCCTGCTCTAACCCTAGCTCACCTCATGCCTCAATCTCCAACCCAACCCTATTGACACACCTCATCATCCCTGACATGACTCGCCATGATGGCCTCCTTTGACTCAGCTCTCCAAGTAGCTCAACGAGCTACTCAGTGCCCCTTTTGCGTATCCCAACCCCAATAAACAACTCGACTAAGCTACTCTCCACCTTGGCCCCCATGCATTCACACCAGCTCGCCGAGTTGCTCAGAGAGTTGTTTTTTAGGTCGACGCCCCTTTCAAACTATTTTTACAAATTTTCCCCTGAAGTGTTAGATTTTTTGGAAATTTTTGAATTTCCAAGGGGCCAAGGGATGCATTAGGGCACTTTGAGGTTGGTTTTTTCGTCTTTCCACTTTTACCCGTTTTTGCTCATTTTTTGCTTGCTTTTGCAAAGTTTGGGCCCTCTGGATCCCGTCTTCTTTCCTTAGGAAAAATTTAAGCGTTTTAAAACCCAAAATAGGAAAAAATTATTTTTAATGATTCTACACCTTCTCGGAACACTACAAATGCTCCCAAAATGTGAAATTTTACCTTTCAACCTCAGATTCTCCTGCGAAGGCCCTATCCAATGCTTGGGTCTGATCCCTCCCTATTGTCCATTTCACTCGGGAGGAAAAAATGGATAACACAATTTCCTTATAGAAATATCTACTTAGAAAGGAATAAGGCTACCTTCACCACTTTCTTTTCCCTTTCGGGTAAGGGGCATCTAACTGCAATCTCAACACAAGTTAACCACACAAAATACTGAAATATTAACTACTCTGATACCAATATGATCCGTAAATTACCTAACTTTAACAATTAACAGATCACTATGCTTGTGAATATGAATGAAATATGTGAGTTCTTTATTAAACTAGTTATTATGCAATATCAACCACAATCAAATTGCAAATTGAAAGGAGAAGAGATAAGAATGAGACAAGATTTATCTTGGAGAAACTTGATGTGGGAAAAACTCCAGTGGGTTATAAAATTAGCTCCCCTTCACTATGTAATCTCCAAATGATATAACTTACTACCAATTTGGCCTTCAAGAAAGATGAGACTCCTAATTGTATCTACTTGCTCTCAATTCTCCCAAACAACAAGAACTCTTTAACGTTAATAAACAAGACAAGAATCCAACTCTCCAACTTTTCTCACACTTTGAATTCACCCAAAAAACTTTCTTGAATCCTTGGAAATGCTTGTACTTATAGACTCTCAGCTCATGGGTGCGCGGAAAGGTGAAATGAACCAATTGGGAAGCTCAAACATTTGTAACTATTGATATCCCACGTTCTAGAATCATACAATACAAAACTACCATTTTCTGCAGACCAGTAGTTGTACAACCACCACTTTGCACAGAGCGGTGGTTACGTAGCCACCAGGGCGGTCACATAACCATCGACTGAATCCCTTGAAACAAAACATCAAATGGCCTAAAAAAATCATTTAGAGGTGTCCAGATCACCCCCCAACCTGACTAGACCATCTTGGAAAGTGATAATGAGTTGAGATCCTATAGAGCAAGTATCACACATAGAGAATACATAAAATTGGGCTATTCTTGATCCATTTTTGATCACCAGGAGTCAGGAAATGGTTTGCACATAGCATGTTGACCTACATCGATGTCGTTGACCCTTGAAAACCCAACACAAAGGGCAAAACCGACTTGGTATTTTACATGTTGAGAAACCCAAAACAAGCCAAGTCAAGGTTCGGGGGTGAAAAGCATGAAACACACAACATTTTTTAAACCTGACATGTCTTGATGATGAAGAATTCTAAAACTTGACATAAGGAAAGTCTACTTAAAAAGTGGGGAACATGTGACACATGATATGTTGGAATGCATGGAGAGCTTGAAAACCTAACAACCTTTAAAAATTGAATTTTCATTTCTGAACCAACTGCAAATTCTCCTAAGTCCAAAATTAAAGATGCAAGTTATCAAAATAGCTCGAGTGGTTGTTTTTTATAACATTTTGGTGACTCTTGGGGTAATATTCTTGCTATATTAAAATATTAGTATCTTTGAAGCATCCATTAGGCATGGAGTCAAACCGAAAAACATAAAAAATTAATGTGAACTTGAAAATCTTACTCCTGAGCCTGTAGGAAGCACTTTATGGAATTAGAACTGGTCTGTGGAGTTGCTTGAATTGATCTATGGAGCTCTGAATGAGACTTAGAAATTCCTCCAACTATTTGATTCTACCATGAACTAAACTGTGCAATAATAAAAAAGGCCCACAAAAACTATGTACAATCATGAAAATCATAAATGTTCTAAGTGGAACATGCAGAGTGTGCACAATGCACTTCTTTTTCAATAAAAAAACCTACCTACCCTACTCTAAACAAAGGCAAAGGAATCTAAAGGAAACCTAATACAAGTAGGAATAAATAACTCTCCTTCCTCACAAAATTATACCATGTAATTGATTTGACACTAAATGTGGTCTTTAATGAGAGTGGAAAATTGTCTTGCAACATTTTTTTCTCTCCCTTGCTCAAAGTATTAGCTAAGAACAACATATATACCTCCTTAAGTTATTTTGCATTTGGTTTGAGGTGTTATATCTGACCTTTAGTGCTTTGATGATCATCCTCATGCTCTAAACAGAGCATGATTAGTCACAACTCTATTATTGTTTCCAAGCTAGCCGGATATGTGATTAGACATTTGGCCTAGGGAACCATGGGATGATATTTTGAATTTTCCCAATCTCTTTGCAGTTGGCTCCATCAATGGAGCTATTTGAGACACATTCCCCTTCATGGAAATTATTTCCAAGTTAATTAAGACTCTATTTTGGTTCTTCTGCAAATAACTCCATTTCCTCCTTCTGATCCACATTCTCCTCCAATCAATAAGTTTTATAATTCAAACCTCTCTTCCTCCAATTGATCAATTGTAACATATGGAGATGTTCTTGGTAGATCTCTACAATATCCCAAAATTGTAGCAAGTTCTAAACATGCAAAAAATGGAGGGTCAATGCCTTCAGTCCAAACATGTTGCTCACTTGTAACTTCTTCTTCCTCCACATAAAGATTAAGTTGATATTCATTTCTAATTTCTTCCTCTATTTTCTCCTTGGGAATTTCTTCCCTAGCAGATTGCTCCATGAAAACAAGAGGAAGTTATTCAACTATGCTATTAGAATCAATCCATTCCTCAACATATATGTCATGATTGTCTATAATGGAATGCACCTCTATTGATTTTGTGAAGTGAGAGAGAGGTTGGGTTTTTGAGGGGTTAATTGGTGGAGGAGGTATAACATTTTCTTGTGGAGGGGATGGGAGTTTGGAAGGAAAGAGGGCATAGAAATGAAGGTGAGATGGAAGGGAAGAAGATGGAGAAGTGGAATCCTTGAGGAGAGCAGGTAGAAAGCTAGGAACATGAAAAGAAAATTGAGATGGTGAAGCTTTGGGAGGAGGAATGCGAAGGTTGTAAGGTGAAAGCGTAAGATTACCCCATTGACAAGGTTCCCTATAACTAGATTGATAACCCTCCATTAACCTAACTCACTCTGAAATTTGGGGTGACATCTTAGCCATAAATTCTAGCTTTTGTTGAGGGTTGAACCAATTTGGCATAGGACCAACCCATGGATAGGGGACCCTAAAACCAATTTTACATGCCTTTATTTGAAATGCAGCCCTAATTTGCACCATGTTTTCCTCCATTGCTTGAATCTGCCTCTAAAAATCAACATATGTCATGAAATTTCCGCCATACTTTGCATATCCATGTTCTTTCCAAATAATTTGGCTGGAAGAATAACCATATGGGTTCCGTTGGGGTTGGATCATATGCATATTCCTCATGATAGGGCTCATAAATTGATTTGGAGGAGGATTTTGACAATATGGGGATGGAGGGAACTGGTGTTGCTCTTGAAAATGGGGGTTCCAATGAGGTAATGAATTCATGATTGCACAATTTCATGAGAGAGTGAAATGAAATGAAAATGATGAATGGAAAGAAGAAAATGGAAGAAGAAATAGATGAAATAATGAAGGGGAAGGTCTGCAACTTAGAAAATGGCTTGTTAGATTAGTGGAGTCATCAGATGTGTTGAAAACTGTCTCTAAATGATTGCTATCACAAAAACACACCAGACTTGGTGAAATGAAGTTGTAAAGCAATTCAAATTGGTCCTCCCAGGTGCGCCAAAACTGTTATCACCCTCTGCATGTTTCATTGCTTAACAACATAATTCTATTGTAACATGGATTTTCCTCCAAGTGTGGGACCTTGCTACTGAGACAAATATCCAGAGAAGGTTGGTTTCTTTATGTTTTATCCCACCATGACTAAAATACAACCTAAAAAAAATAATTCTAAAGTATGTTCTTACAGGATCCCTAATAAGGAGAAAAGGGAAAGGAGAATGTAAACTTAAAAGAAGGTGTAGCACCAAACTAAAATAGGGTTTGAACTTGACTTATTGACACAATTGAAACTATCACGTGAGATACCAAAATGAGCACAAATCTCTATAAAATATGAATGCATATATTTAAAGAGAGACAAGAGGGTTGAGATTCACATTCAATATGTGACACATGAAGTAAAACCACAGTTACATCTCATTAAAAAACATCATTTACATTTGCTGAAAAGAGGTTCAACAATTTCCCACAATTTAGTTACAAAGGACCAAAGCATGGAATAAAAGAAAAGCTTACAACTCTACAGGAGTGAACCCTTTTTTTTCATGCCAAGGCACTTATATTTTTACATTTATTTGGAATGAAAGAAGGGAAGAAAGAGAGGGAAAAAGATGGTCGAGCTGGGACTATTCACTTCTGAAATTTTAATTGAATGAGTATGGGTGCCTATGATCAATCCTTTAATTTTTCTTGTGGTACATGTATGGACACCTCCAACTTCAGCCACCAATTCTAACATGGCCCTGATCTATCATATGTTACCGTAATTTACATAGTGACGCCATTAAATTCCAGTGGTTGAGTCACCTAGAACTGCATTTCCAATGTTAGGACTAGTTTTTTACCTTTTTCACCCACCTACCTTAACCAAAATTCTTAATATCTTAATGCCAATGTGAATTGCTTGATGAGACTTCTCCAACATGACCAAATTTGTGCAATTTAGAGCTTTGGAGAGAAAGTTATGGCCAAGTGAATTTCAGGTGTGTGGGATGAACAAAACCCAGTTATTTAAATATTTTGTGACACTTGTCGGCCCTTGATTGGTAGATTCAAATTTTTTGGCGATGTGAAATATTGAAATGTGTTTCCCTTTGGTTAGTTGTGGGTTTCAGTCCTTTACCTACGTGTTTTATTTCCACCGCAACTTGTCCTGCCACGCAGACCTGAAAATTTATTGAATTTTGGCTTATTCCGTAGACTTGAGATCTATGAAATACTTCTCCTTGAGGCGGCGATGGAATGAAAAAATGTTTCCACCATTTAATTCCATGATCTTGTGCCATCTGTCCTTATGACTTTGGCTTACGTATTTTGTCACTTTCCCCTTTTGTCATGCAAACCCAAACTTCTATTAAGTTTAACTTATTCTGTGGACTTGGAGTCCATAGAATAAAAATGCTTCGAGGAACATCAAAATCCTACCATGTGTCACATTTTGATTAGTTTTGGGGTTTATACCTTTGAATTCAGTTGTAGGGAGTCGAGAAGTGGTTTACACATAACACGTTGACATGCCTTGATGTCGTTGACCCCTGAAAACCCAACACAAAGGGCATTACTGGTTTAATGTTTTGCATGTTGAGAAACCTAACACATGGAAAGTTGGGGTTTGGGGTTGGAAAGCATGCAACATAGAACATTTTTAAACCTGACTTGTCTCGATGATGAAGAATTCTGAAACCTGACACAAGGAAAGTCTGTGAGGTTTGGAAGTGGGGAACATGTGATGCATGACATGTTGGAATGCATGGAGATCCCAAAAATATGACAATGTTAAAAAAATAAATTCTCATATCCAAACCAACTAAAAATTTGCCTAAGTCTATAATTGAAGATGCAGGTTATCAAAATATCCCCGGGGGTTATTTTGGATAAGACATACCTCATCCAAAATGTCCCCATTTCTAGCATTATATGGGTATCATCCTCCATCACTCATCTCTAGCTTCAAGGTCAAACCTTAATTGAGAGTAGTCAAAGATCACCTTTAACACCAACACGAGGTACTCTCTAGCCTTAGAGAGATTTTGACAATGACACAAAACCATATGAAGTAATATGTTGATCAACACCGTAGTGAGAGAAACTTTGTGGCGAGAGACTTTATTTTTGTACGAACGGACCCATATAAGAAATTATCCTTAAAAAAATGAAGAAGGATACTAATCTCACAAATAAATACTATTGTCCTTACCAAGTTTTACAGAAAATTGGTAGTGTGGCATACAAGCTGGAGCTCCCTCAGGGAACCAAAATACATCCAGTCTTCTATGTTTATTTTCTAAAGAAGGTCATTAAGAAGAAGGCGTAAACCCAATCAGTGCTTCCTAAGTTGGACAAGGAGGGAAGGATCATATTGGAACCTGAAGGGATACTTCAAACACACACCAAAAGGTCGAGGACAAGAGTCATTACTGAGTATCTTATCGAGTGGAAGAATATGGACAATGAAGAGACAACATGGGAAGATGAAGCATTTCTGTAGCAACATCTAAGGCTCGTCAACATTGGGAACAATGTTGCTTCGAAGGATAGGGACATGCTATGCCCTTATTCCTATAGATTATATTAAATATATGGTGCTAAATTTTGGCTTCCATAACCCCTTTTCTTGTCACATGTCATTCATTTATGCTTTCATATGTTTAGTAGATTGGCCAAGGTATTGGCCAATAGTATAGGACACACACACACACAAGAGGTAGTAAGGAGTAGTTAAACATCATATTAAGCACTTGAGTCTTATTGTATAGTTTGGAGGTTTTCTCCTCTAAGTGGATAAGTCATTCTACTTGCATATTATGATCATTTCTCTATAGTTTGGTGTTCTTTGGTGTTTTATTGCTGCTGATATTTGTTTGTGTGAGGGTTTATTTTAACAATTTATTAGTTTATATGGTTATTTACACCTCACACATGGTGAGTCATCTCACTTAGGTGAGTCATAGGTATTTTAGGGATTTATATGACATATGACAAATTTCATCATAGAATCTGTCATACTTGTCATATGCATCATAAGTGTCATATGTCATATGGGAATCACATTCCATTTTTGAATTATAACTCCTCTCTCCCCTATAGAGGTATGATGGGTACATGAATGGGAGTCACATAATAATCCCCATATGTATTTCTCCTTTTTGATCGATGAGTATGAGTAGCCTATTTTTTTTGCATTCACAACTTCCTTGAGTTTATTTTTGCTTGTTAATTACTTGGAGAAAGTTTGTGTTATCCTTCGAGTGCAACTCCGTCGATGTGTACGCACTTACAAGAGATATTTATTCCCTCTTTCATGGTATCAATAAATCATCTTGGTAATCATGTCACTCATATTACTTGTTGTTGATTACTCTCAATTTCATGCTTGTTATTCTCTCGTAGTTCAAGTTTTGATCCATATTGGAATGTGTGCAAGATTTACATTATTTTGGTTAGTCTAGTGTTTTGGATGTTGTTGTGCTTATTTTTGTGTGTCTTGGTATGTGTGCATGACTTCAAGATTAGTGGAAAAATTAGAAAAAGGTTGTATATTGAGGTTTTATGTGTTCTGAGGCCAACTCACCCTTAGCTTTCTGAGTTATTCCAGCTCACCCTACTGAGTCACGTTCTTCACTTGCCCTGTCTACGAAGTTGGTTCCTTGGCCCAATTTACCCACTTTGTGCATATTTTCACCCTACCAATATCTTCACAACTACCTAGGTTCTAATTTAGATCGGTCCCAAGAACCGCCATCTTAGTCACTCGCTCCTTAACTTTGTCTGTCAAGTCATTTGTCGGTCTCCCTTGCATATGTCAGCCTCCTTGAAAACCTCAACTCAAACAAACCATTTCTTGGCCCACTTGACTATGCCTTGGTGTGTTGTGTTCCTCACATCCATCTTCGTGATCATCCTGAGTTTTCCCAAGATATTCCTTGCATTGTTACTTTGCTGGCTCAACCCCTACTTGTAGCTCATTTGCATTGTGCTTTATGTACTCATCCCAACTCCCCGATGAACATTGGCTGGATATCTATGTCATATCTCATCAAGCACTACTCACTCTACCTCACCTTGCATCACTTTTCAAGTTATCTACCTTGGTCTGAGTATCTCACTGCACAACCATATCGATCCTTGCCAGCTCAGAATTGATTGTTTTACTGTCAACCAACTCATCAGGCACATCAAATTGCTAGGTGTCAATTCACCACCTTAGTTTGGTTACAACTTAGACCTATTTTCACTGATATAGCCCAAGATAACTCTGAGCTAGCTCGTTGAGTTGCACTGACCCCTTCTAAGGTAAGTTTTTTTCTCTTTCTTATTCTTTATTTTTTTGCTTAACTTTTTAAATCTAATTAATTTTAGGTTAATTAAATAAGCTTAAAATTAATTAAGTGTAATCAATCTAAGAGGGAAAAGAATATTTTTTTGGCCTAAATTTAGGGTTATTGTTCATTTTCGGACCCTTTTTCGGGCCTCCCCATTGTACTCACTCTTGTTATTTCTTACAGGTTTGTGTGTGCATCTGCCACATCCTTGTGGCAAGGGAGCCAAATCATGACGTGAAACACTTGTTCTCATAGGGAACCTTATTTTTCCCCTGTTTTCAACCTTTCTTTTGTGATTATTACAGTGTTGTCTCATTACGTATGACTATAACTTATTGTGGTCTCCAAACTTTCACAGATTCTACCAATTGCAAGGTGAGTGGAAAACTATTTCACATCACACGAATACATCAAATTGCAATCAATGTACTAATTATAAATTTTCATAAACTTGGGGGGTAAAAAATATTGTTATGGGGTGTGTGTTCATTTCCTTTCTTTTCCACATTTATGATTTCTCCTTCCTCACGATGGATGTTATTGTTTCTTTTCTCATGCCATTCAACTTTCATGAATGGAAATCCAAAATGATAATCACACTTTGGGGTAAAGGGTTATATCACATCAATATGGGAATGGAGAAAGAACCAACAATCAAACTAGAGAATCCAAATGGTTACAATGATGTGATGAAGCCTTAGGTATCCTTTGTATGTCTATTTATCCCGACCTTCTCTTTCAAATTGAGTCTTCCACAACACTTGATGGATCCTGGAAAACTCTAGATGGTATGTTTGGAAAATAAGATGATGACATGAGAGCTCATGAGTTAGAGAATGAATTGATAGGTTTGAATCTTAGTAACTTTGATAACCTACATGCCTTCTTATCTAAATTTGTCCACATAAGACTGCTATTGAAATAATGCGGAGTTGATAAGAAGGATTCCCAAATGATCTTATCCATTGTCTAAGCTTGGCCCTGAATAATCTATCTTAATTTCTACCTTTCACACCACAAAATAAGATTTGGGGAATGCTTGGAAGATGCCCTCATTTGAATTTTATTTGTCCCAACTCATTTGAGAACAAGACAAGTTGATTTAAATGGGTGTAATAAAGACCAAGTCACATGCCCTAATATCAAGTAATGGTAAAAGAAAGGAAAAGAAACATGAGAAGAAATTAAAGAAAAAGGATCAACCTAAGAAAGAAGATAATTCCACCTAATCCAAATCCAACATAAATAATTATTCCTCTACTTTTGAGCCTAAACCAATGAAGGAGAAGTGCAAGTGTTCCTATTGCAAGAAGTCAGGACATGAAGAGAATCAATGCATGAGAATTTTTTTTCCATCTTACTCATTTAATTGAGAAGGATAATATAGGTGTTCCTGATTCTATCAAGAAAAATGCTTTAAAACCCGAGTCTTCTAAGGTAAAATAGAACAAATATGAGAAGGATAAAGGCAAATCCCTTGTAGCAAGAGTTTCTTTGTTATCAACATGGGTTATATATTTTGGTGCCTCACACCACATGGGTTATTCATATGTTATGTTTTTCAACATAGAAACATGTGGTATGTCCCAAATTACTCTGGCTGATGACACATTTGTGTCAGTTGCTAGTAGTGGATTGGTGGAAGTATATGGTGGAACCTTTAACAATGTTCTTAGTGTTCTCAATCTCTCCACCAATCTACTACCGGTTTACTAAATCACCCATATTGGTGAAGGTATGTGAGTGGAATTTAACCCAAACTTAATGATCATTAGAGAGCTTCACAGGGAGACTACCATGGTTGAGGGAAAGGTGGATCACTAGGATCGATTACACCTTTTCCCACTTTGCTTATGACTCTTCTCCCACTTTCTTACTTACTCATACCAATGAGGTTAATATGTTGTGGTAAAAACAGTTTTCCCATTCAAACTATCATTACCTTGAATAATCGAGCCAACATGAAATGGTCAATGGGTTACTTTGATTCAATTTAAAAGGGTCTTTGTGAGGGTTGATCCCTTGGGAAACACCCTAAAAAGTAATTTGGCAAGGGAAAATCCTAGAGAGCCTCTCATCCCTTGGTTCTAGTTCATAGTGACATTTATGGCCCCTTCCCATCTCTTTCATTCACTAGGGATCTATACACACTTACCTTTATTGATGAATTTTCATGTTATAGGTGGGTTTAATTTCTTAAACATAAATATGAGGTCTTCGATCACTTTCGATACTTTAAGGCTCTCATTAAGAAACAAGCCGAAAGGTATATCAAGGTTCTTAGAACTGACAATGGAGGAAAGTATGTGAGCAATAGGTTCGATGATTTTTATACCTCTGAAGGGATTGCTTTACCACATATAATTTTTTTATATTACTTTGCAAAATTGAGTTTTAGAATTAAAGAACAAAATTCTTAAGGAGATGGTCACTTGCCCAATTCTTTCCAAATCCATTCCTTTGCAGTATTTGGATGAAGCCATGAACTGTGCTTATTACATTTAAAACCCTATTATGCACAAAGCAGTAAAAGGGATGAAACCATTTGAGGTTTAGTATGGACATAAACCTGATGTTGAGGACTTTCGTGTGTTCGGTTCAACTATCATAGTTTCAATACCCAAGAAGAAACACAAGGCCTTTAAATTTCAATCCAAACCTTGTATCTTCATCGGGTATCCTGAAGGTGTGAAGGGTTATAGGATTTTGAACCCCACCACTCATCATCTATATATCAAGAGAAGTGTGAAATTCCAGGAAACATCTCCTACTTCCACTTCTCTACCCGTAAAGATCACTCTGCCCATCTTTGACCATGAGTCAAAATATTTTGGTGATATTTTTTAGCCTCCCACTCTTGATCCACCTTCTCTACCATATACTAATTCTAATAGTAATGATGAAGAGGAATATGTCCCCTCTAACTCAAATGATGATTCAATAGATTCTAAGCCTCAATCTCCTCTTAGTCCTCACTAGGATAGGAAGACCTTGCAGAGTGCTGGAGATTGGATAGGGGATCCTTTATATGAGAGATGAAATCATTCAGAGTTCATTGGGCCCCATGCCTTCTTCACCTTCACTTCCAACCCGCAGTATTTTTGGGAGGCTCATGAGATTCCTAAGTGAGATTCTACTATGGAAGAGGAATATTCATCTCTTATGAAGAATCATACTTGGGATCTCATCCCTCTTCTTTAAGGGAAGAAAAATGGTTTGGTGTAGGTGGATATATCAAATAAAATATGGTATCAATGAGAACATCAAAAATTAAAAGGAATGAATTATAGCTAAAGGTTTCTCCCAAGTCATGGGGGTTGACTATTCAGAGACCTTTTCTCCCATCACCAAACTGACTTCTATTGGACTGACCCTATCCATAACTGTTGCTAACAGATCCATGGGATGTCCACCAAATAGATGTTAAGAGTGCCTTCCTTCATGATGACCTAGAGGAATAATTCTATATGGAATAATGATTAGGTTATGTCCAAGATTCCTTCCTCATTTATAGCCTTAGGAATCCTATTTATAGCCTCAAATAAGCCCCTTAGGCTTGGTATCCCATGCTAGACTCCTTTCTTCTCACTTCAGGGTTCACTATGTGTCACTCTAACCCAAATGTTTACATTTTGTGGTAAGATGAGTACATGATTATCTTAGTTTTTTATGTTGGTGACTTGTTGATTATAGGTAGTTATTCCTTGATAATTGATTCTATCAATACTACCTTAGCTAACAAGTTCTCTATGACTGACATGGGTCTACTTCATTACTTCCTTGGGATTTAGATCACTCAGTATGACTTAGGAATCGTCATTTCTTAACCGAAGTATGCCCTTGATTTACTTTCTAGGTCTAACATGGCTGATAATAATCCATCTCTCACTCCCTTAGTCGATGGTACCCTTTATCAAAAATTTGTGGGGAGCTCAATCTACCTAATTCATACCAAACTAAATATTTCATTTATTGTTGGTAATGTGTCTAGATTCATACAAGAGCCTTGTGAGCTACATTGGCAAGTAGTGAAGAGGATCTTTCACTATGTTAGAGGTACTTACACCAATGACATTCATTACTTGGGAGGGATAAAGATTGATTTAGTTGGATTCACAAATTTCGATTGGACCAATGATCTAGATCATGTCATAAGTCTACCTCTTGATACAAATTTTCTCTTGGTTTGGGTCTTGTCAGTTGATCAAGCAAGAATCAAAACACGATTTCTATATCTTCTACAAATGAAAAATACAGGGGAGCAGTCAATGCTACTACAAAATCTATTTAGCTATAGGGGATTCTGACAGAGTTCAATATTATGTTCAAATAGATTACCATCATCTATTTCGACAACCTTAACACTATCTCCATCTAAAAAAATATGATTAAGCATTAGCAGATGAAGCACATTGAGATACAAATGTACTTCATTCAAGATTTAATTCTTAGAGATATCATTGATGTGCAATTTTGTAAGACTTCAAATCAAATTGCACACATCTTTACCAAACCCTTCAGTGAAGCCACATTTCTTCATTTGTGCTCTCTTCTTGTGGTGAGCTATACTGTAGCCCCACATCTACTTTGGGATTTCTAGTCCTCTCCTCCTCCTCTTCTTCTTCTAGAAAGATTGCAATTTCTAAATGGGTATCTCATCACGCCTTATTTTTTGGGACACATATGATGCATCTCTGTTGATTTGTTTAAGGGAGTCTTCTTTATCTTTATGACTTTTCATACCTCATCCTAAGCTTTGATGAAGTGGGGGTATTGGTGTGAGGGTTTATTTTATCCATTTATTAGTTTACTTGGTTATTTAAAACTCACAGATGGCAAGTCATAGGTCTTTTAGGGATTTATATGACATATGGCAGATTCTGTAATAGAATCTATCATACTTGTCATATTCATAATAAGTCATACATGAGTTACATTCTATATCTGAATTATAACTCATTTATACCTTGTGGAGTTATGATGAGTCTAGGTATGGGAGTTACACAACACTCCCCATATGTAATTCTCTTATTTTTGATCTATGAGTATGAGTAAGCCATTTTTCTTTTCTATGCACAAGTTCCTTGAGTTCATTTTTGATTGCTAATTACTTCGAGAAATTTTGTGTCATAGTTCGAGTGTAACTCCATTGATGTATAAAAACTTACAAGATATCTTTGTGCCATCTTTCAATATTTAGATCTATCTAAGTAATTTCATTACAAAATGTGAGTTATGTGTTGTTTTTGGAGATTTGTGTTTATTTGTATAGGGTTTGTCAATTATTGTGTTGGATTGGGCCACTATGAAACACATAAAGATGTGGGAGTTGTAGTAGAATCCTAATAATTTGTTGTAGAAATATAATAGATAAATGATGTATAGTACATGCTTAATGTGGAAGGATGGTATTCAGTTTTGATGGTGAAATAATTTATTGCACAATAGAGTAATGGTTTCCACCAACGGTTACAAGACTAGGCCCCTCCTTCTTGGGTATGGGGAGGCTCCCATTTATTGAATGCAAAATAATTAGAACTATGGGGTGGCCGTTAGGTCAGGGATAACACATGAATACTCCAATAAACCAGTGGTAAAGAGCTTGTATAGTGTACAAGGGAGGAATTTTCTTTGAAGATAGGCAAAGAGGAGATGGGGAAATGAAGAGAGGGGTTAATGTTGTGAGTATACTTAGAGATTTCTCACACATTATCCTGAGTAGGTCCACATTAAATAGGAATAAATCATTTGTGTAAGCAATAAAAAGAATAATAAATTAAAAACAAAAATTTCTATAGATCCATTAATTAAAGACACAAAGTTCCTTCTTGGTTGTATAAGATTACTATGTTTGCGAAGTTAGAAAGTAGAGAGTAGAAGAACATAAACAAGGAGATAGAAAAAATGTAGATTTATTTCTTGCAATAGTAGTGATACAAAGGACAAAAACTAATAACAATCAACAAATGCTAACCCCTTTGGAATGAAGAGGCCATTCCAATTTATAGCTGACAAAATGTATCTTCCCCTCCCCCCATGTGACTTTTCATCTTACCACCAATTGTGACCATTGACATTCATTAGGAATAAAATTAAGTCCTTTTCTTATATGTGAAAAAGGAACTTTTGCAATGCACAATCATAAGGTCACTTAATTTAATACCATGAAAGAGTGAAAAAATACATTCCTAGTGAAGGAATAAGATGAGAGAGAGAGAGAGAGAGGGAGGATAAATAAGAAGAGATTATCTAGAGACCGGGAAGATTTCATTGATGAAGAGCCTACTTCGATAAATCTTGGGAGAATTCTTCAAGAATGAATCTCTTTGCCTTTGACCTTATGTTTACCTTAAAACATTGTGAGTGCAACTTCCTCTTCCTATGAGATGCAGACACTCTCCAAAGCATTGAAAAAGTTTTTAAAAACACTAACATTATATATGCACAATTTTAAACCTGAGATCACTACCCGAACATCTCAGTTATGAAGATCTTGGATACCTTAGTATCCTATGGTTCAAGTGAAAATATTTTACACACACTACTTTATTCTGACATGTTCCTTGCCATGGTGTGATTCACATGATGTCCCTCCTCTTGAAAAGATATTTACACACAAGGTCGGAGTTGGAATGTGGATATCATCACCTTCCTTCTCGTGACTTCCTTGAACTTCATAATTCACCTTGGTGACAAAGTTATATCCTTCTTGGATGGAATGAAACTATGGATACAAAAACACTTTCTTGCCCACCCATTCCTTATTGAAAAGGTATTCTTCTACAAATGGGGAAAGAAGAAACTTTGCATTCACCATCATACTCATCAAACCCATTCCCATGCTAGATCCTAAGAAGATGATTGAGAATTAGGGCTCAACTTTACAGAACCTATTTGATATCACTTTCCTTTCATGGTTTGTATCACTTAAACATGATGACCCCTTTTTTGACTGTTAGGATGAACTAAAACACATAATATTGGAATTCACCTCGAGACTAAGTTTTTTGAGGGTGTGTGAGGGATTTCTTTCCTATTTGAACCATGAGACAATTTCATAACCTTGCAATTGTGATTCAGTCCTTTTCCAAAGTGTTGTAATATTAGTTTCCAAAGCTTTATTAATGTTTTTGCTAAATTTATACTTATTTGCATGCTTATCTTTCTTTGGAATGCGACATACCTTACCATAACATATTAATCCAATAATGAAATATAGGAGAAATATGTGTCAAAAATGAAATAGAAATAATTTAATTTCATTAAAATATCAAATTTGCATTATAATATCATATTCCACTTTGAGGGGAAACCTTCTTTTAGATTTAGCTCAATACAATAAAATTTGTGGACATTTTAAACTTACTTATGCATCCCATTTTATACTAGTTCTACTCAAGCTAACTAGTGCTACCCATACACGTGGGACTATTACCAACAACTCAAGGGATGAATTATGAAGCACATGCATATGTAAAATTTATTACAAAAAATATTATAAAAAAGGAGTTAGGATGAGGGGGTCCTAACATCTCATCCCCTTTGAAAATATTTGTCCTCAAAGTTTAAGGTTATGACATTGTTGTTGAATCTAGTGAAGGGGCCCCCAAGTTGCATCTTTATGTTGCATTATGTGCCACTAGATTAGGACCTTTATGATGGATTAGTTATGGAGTTTGTGTGAGAAATTATCTAGGACTACTTATGTATAGAGAATGAAGAATCCATTAGTTTCAATATTAGGAAGCAATATTTGAGCAATGACCCATTTCACACGAACTTTATTTAGATAAGAGACATGAAAAATAGGATGAACATAAGAAGAATGTGAGAGTTACGACTTATATGCTATAGGGTTGATATTTTAAAGAACCTTGTTGTGCCGTAGATGGTCAATATTTTTGTGACCTTTTTATCTTCAAGGAGGACTACTTATAAGGCTATAATTGAAGAAAATCATATCTCCTAGTTAGAAATATAATTAGGAATGATGATGATATACATGTCATTTCATGCGGTTCTCATCCATGTGGAGATTTTCTCGAAGTATGCAAAGAACATTTTTTTTATATTGAGGGTGGAGTTGATTTATAATACATGAGATCTACATGGAATGTAAGATAAGAAATGGCGTCTTTTGACGATAAACTACTTTGTATGGGGTTATTTTTGTGGTTTAGTGATACGTGGTGTTGTACTACCATTATAAAAGAGGTAACCACTTGAGAAAATGTTTATATTACTTGAAGGAAAAACATCATAGGAAAGTTTCTAAAAATTTGTTGACTATTTATATTTGACCATCTGTTTCTGGGTGACACATAAAGCTCATCTTTAGTTGTGTTCCCATTTTTAAAAATAATTTTGTCTAGAAATCACTTGTAAAATTTGAGTCTCGATCCAAAACAATGGAATTAGAAATAGCATGGAGGTAGAAAATGTTATATTTGGTTCAGATTTGCACTTATGAAATCCAAACACATTTTACATAGAATAATGTAAACACAAAATAAAATTCTATATATTATTCAATTGAGGACTTATTACAATATAAAGGCTATTAAGCTCCTAAAATGGCAGAGTCAATATCAATCTACAAAATTTTTATAACAACCTAAGCCCTATTATTTCTTCAACAAATACTCAGATATCCATGAGTTTATACACACAATAGCCAATAATAGTAAAGTTGTTAAAATAACTTTATTAAATACATTACTAATTCAATGTTCATACTAGTTATTTCCTAAAGTTATGTCCCTTAGTATGAACATGATTCAAGGAGCACCTAAAAATATTAGTGTATACCATTATGTATTGGTTTGCAATTTGTTACTCTTGATCTCTCCTTTAGTGGTTACCTACACACAAATTCTCCCTTAGTATGCTTTCACTTCTAGTGATCTTCTCACCGGAAAAATACATAATTTTAGTGATCATCTACATACATGAATTATCCCCTATTCACACTTTTCACTTCCAGTTACTTCAAGACTGACATATAACTGAAAATATAAATTACAGTATCTTGTTTCTCTCATGTAAGCATATATAGTTTTTATAGTGTTGCACCTTCCATGTCATATAAAAGCACTTTGAAGAGATTACATTTGGAATTAGAAACATATGAACATAAAAGATTTTTTTTTTTATTCATACACACACCACACAAAGAAATACATATTTTTGGTGCTACTATTTCAAATGTGTGGCCTCGTCATTAGTAGATGATGAGAGGTTGATAATTGACTATAATATAAAATGTAAATATAATATGTAATTGTAAATGCTATACAATTTATTAATTGTATTTGTCTCTACTAAAATTAATTTTAAAAATTTACAATAAATTTATATGTATACAATTGAACTATTGATTAGATGGTTGAATAAAGCAAATGCAATAATATTAATCCTATGGATTCCAATTGTTTTATGGATTTATTTATTCATTTGTGTCACTTGGAATTAATTTATTTTCATTTTGGGGTCAGGATCGATTCAAAACATGGTAGGTCAAGTGGTTTTGCACCATCTTTGTAGACCATTATCTTAGGCCATTCTCTACACCTGTGCAAGCATTAATAGATATCAGTCACACGAGTAAGTTCCTTTGTGGATGTATATTGATACCACCTCCTCAAAATTCCAGGTTCTTAATACTATATGTATATGTATATGTATATGTATATGCATATGCGTAGACACTAAATCATGCACTTGGGTACATTTCTAGGTCCTAATCACATACTACTATTCATATGATTCCTAAGCGAGAAAACTAGTAATTGACCCCACTAGCCCTCATACTTCGGGCTAGACCCCCTAAGGGGGTGGAACAACAAAGAACCCCTTTGTTCTCCTTTTCTGAAGGAAAAATTACCTCCTGCTCAAAGGACAAGAATGAAAACTGGACAAGTCCAGTCTTCCCTTCGATTAGAAACATGGTTCCGTATACTCGAACCACATTGCCATACTGAAAACTGATATCCAACACGAAGACCGACATGACCTATCCTCTCTTGTCCAAATATGGGAAAGGGTGAAGGATGACTGTCCCTCATGTACTATATGGAAAACCATCCCTCACTAGTTACCTCCCATTTTACCGTATCCCCCTACCCCTCATACTTCGGGGTAGACCCCCCGCGGGGGGTGTAATAAAAAATAACCACAAATATAGATGGAAAGAAATCATATCTATATCTACGAGTGGGATTTAGATCAGCTGTAGCCTAGGGAAATACATCGTAGCTAGTGGTGGGAGAGATCATAACACCAAGAGATTCATCCCTGAGATGGGCAACACAAACATCGATGATTGATGTTACGATCAATGTACGCCCGATCTATCTTTGGCATCTTTTCTATCTTTCTGGTTTCCTCTTTAGTATTACACACCCCACAACCCAGTTGATTCTTTATTACTTTATTTTTCTTGACTCTGGAAACTAGTGCCCAACTAGGATGCCAGTGCACAGCTAGGACACCAATTCCCAAGCGCCCTCATCTCCTCTAGGCTCCCCCAAACTCTTTGTATCTTGTTCACCCCCTTCGGTCCTCTTTTATATTTTGGGAATAATATTTTCTTATGGTTCAGAATTTTAGTTGTCAATTACAAAATTCAAATAGTGGAATCATATAAATACAAAGTTAAGTGACCATATTAAGGGAACAAGCTCTAAGTATCTACTATCACTACCTAAGGTTACATCCAAAGGCATTCTACGAGCATCAAAGGTATCCATCTATCTTTCATTCAAGGGACAAAGGACTACATTTTATGCATACACGCACAAGAAGGAAAGTCAATTTTTCCATTCACACATCTATCTACATTGCTACATCTAGTTATCACTCACTATCAAGTGCATCTTGCACAAGAGTCTCATAGGGCATGATTCTACACACACACAGAACTACATGGAGTCTAAGATGTAGTGTAGTGCTCAGCTGTAAGTTCACTCTGTTGGGTGACTGTCAGGGTCAATACGAATCCCCATTTGCATATTTTTTTTAAGGATTTGATGTGTTTTAGGGTTTTATAGGAGATCATTTGTTTCACAAGTTACGAGTGAATTCTATGGATATAGTATGACACACATGCAATCAATAATGAAGGTTAGTGACATTGGTGTGACATAAGAAGAATCAGTTTCTGACCATTTTCACAGTCACAGGTGCCTAACAGAGGTCTTCAGTGCATAGACACCCCTGACCCAGTCTAAGTTCCCTAGTTCAGACATATCCGACAATTACAGAATTTATTAGGCACAGTTGTGACAATTTTTTCCTCCTGTTCATCAGTTCTACAATCCAACATACTTCAGGACTAATTATGAAATCAACTAAGTCTTCTACTCTCTCTTGCACCTAGGATTTCATATTTATTTAGCTTATTTCTTAGGTTACATCTATACTTTATCATTTTATTTATCACATGTGACTCTACAATTAGGGATTTAAAAATTCTATACTTGTTAAATGATTTTGTGAACACGTGTCATTTGAATACTATTGGATCCTCATTTTTCTTCTTTCATGGCTTCTCAGGCTCCTCAAGTCCCCTTATATCAATTACTTCAAATGCACCCATCTTACAAAGATGCTCTCCAATAATCCATACACTCTATCTGCCTACCTCTTGAAACACCACCTACTCGAGTCAAGGCTATCTTCGATAATATTTATGATGACTCTCTAAGTCCTAATTATAATCAATATATTTACAAATCAATTCAAGATTTAAATTATTTATTTCAAGACATGGAATCCAAAATCACATCTCTTAAATTTAAAATTCAATATCTTAAGGATACTTCTTAGCCTCATGTTGTTTCTTCTTCTCATCCTCATCCTATGTCTTCTACATGTGTTCATATCAGCGAACCTCAAATCTTGACACTCCCCGCTCCTCTCAAGTTTGATATTAATACTAAGCAACAAGATATTCTTCCTCAACTACTCACTCATCAATTTATCATCTTGTCATACACTCATTGCTATCCTCCTTATCGGCCTACAAAATATCAAGGTCATCCATCTTGTAATTATCATCAAATCAATGGACATAATGACAATGATTGCTATGCTTTACAACAAAGAATAAAGCATATTAAGTGTTAAGGTTTTATCTCATTCCATGTACACCATGTTTTTACATGTTCATCGCCAATGACTACATCCCAATGGGTTCCTAAATCTAATTCAACTATATCTAATGAGCATCATGCTATTACTTCTAATGTTCCTTCTTTGGTCAATCAAGCACCGCTTATTCAACCCATTCCACCTAAGAAAATGCCTCTCAAAATCATTCTAACACCTCCTCCTCTCAAGTCATCTATGGTACTACCAAGTCAAAATAAGAAACTAACTCCCAAAATTAGTCCACCCTCTTATCCTATCAAGTCTTCTGCAGTGTCATCACTCTCACATAAGCTCCAACCAATCTATTTTTTCAAATAAACTACTCCTTATATTGATGGTCAAGACACATTTCAAACTCCGCCACTATGGCATGGCCCACCTATTGCTTCTACCTACCATCGTGTTGGCTCTCTCTCTTATCATGACATAGATAACACTCTCCCATAATGGCATGGTATCTCTCATGTCACCACATAGATCTCCATCATTGGAAAACTTGGGGGGCATCATACTTACTTCCCCCTCCCCCATATTATCATTATTAGGTGTCTCACATTTACACTATTATGCTTCATGCTTCACATTTAGTCTTTCTTATTCGTCATACACACAACTTGTATTGTCATTATCCTATGATGCACTCTCGTGATGTGGTTCAAACTTGACTATTGATGGCATAATACATACATAAACCTCACACACTACACATTTCTACACTCAACACATTCATGACACATATTTCTAGCATCAAATTCTCACACAACACACTAACATATGACATACTCTAGTTGCACAGTTCATACTCAACTGCTAAGGGTATAAATCTGAAATGAACCTCACCTCATCGCCTAATCTTCATTCTCTATACATCATTCATCTTCATTCAATAAAATATAGTATATTTTATTAAAATATGATTTTAGAAATTGCTACAATGATGTACAATAAGATACAAATGCTAAGAAATTTTAGAGATGCAACTATGAGAGTAGATGAGAGAGATAGGGAAATTATCTTGATTTCACTTATCCTGAAGTGTATCCAAACTAGAAGAATTGATGAAAATTCTAGGAAAAATAATGGAACTTATCAATATAAATTTTGGAACCTGCAGACTGGTCGGGACACAGACGAGGGTGCCTGGGCGTTAGAGACCTCTCCTGGGTGCTGAAGTCTGCAAAGAAGGATCAAAACCTAATTTCTTCAGTATCACTAGGGTTTTACACTTGTTTGTTAATGATCACATGTATCTCACACTTGGATCACCGATTCACCTACCTTTGCAAATTTGCAACACAAATAATCTCTCCTGCAAAACCCCCAAACTACATCAAATCCTAAAAAAGAAAGATGCAAAATGGGGATTCAGACTGTCCTTGGCTATTAACAAAGTGAACTTATGATTGAGAGCTACACTACATCTCAAAATCCATGTAGTTCTATCTGCTTATGTATTCCATAGTGCTCCTAGGTTTCCCTTAAGATAACGGGATGTAGCTAGATAAAATGAAAATGTGTGGATGAAAAAATGAACTTCCCCTTCCTATGGTCTATGTATGTAGAATAATAAGCCCAAGATGTAGTCCCTTTGAGTATGTAGATAGATATCCCTTGATAAAAATTTCTCGCCATTATAATGGTATATATGTTGTGTTTATATAGGGATCTCTTTGCTTGATTTTTGACACTAGTGACACGATATGATGACTAAAACCTCATGATAGGAGTAAGAAAAATGAAAATGCTGACCACAAATATAAAAAATGTGAACAAAAGCAAAGAGGATAGGAGTGCCCAGGTTGGAGAGTTCCTGGGTGCCTCCAGTACATGGCGCTAGTGTTCCTAAGACAACTGATGATAAATGTGAGAATACTGATGGACATGAATCCCTGTGACCTGACTAGAACTAGGTATAGAAGTAAAAAGTGTGAGAGATAAAGATGATAAAATAATTAAAGAAAGTAGATGGAATAGGAAGTGTGTCACCAGTGAGTACTTTTCTTACTCAAGATCCATACATAAAACAACATACTTGGTGATATAGTAGAATAGTAGTATGTGTATGATTTTTTGTCTACGTTTTCCCCCCCTTTATGTTATTTGAATGAAATTCAAGTAGTCGAAAGGAAGTAAGGAACCTACCTGTGAGAAGCCCCGTTGCATAAGTACGTGTAGAATATGAGAACATATAGCGCGACCGACCATGGATCAACATGTTGATCCATGTGGCATAAATAGAGACAATGAACCATTGTAAGGAGCACTTGGAGAAATTGATGATTTGATTTTGAGTGATTTGGAGATTTTGAATTGTCACTGATGGAGATTTGATGGGGTAGGGAGTGATTAGTTCCCAACCTGATTTTGTATGTGTGAAAAATTGAAGGATTTGGGCATCCTGCCACTAGAGGAAGAGTGTTAGGGAGAGATATCTAGTTTTACCCTCCAACTATGACTACATCCTCAAAAGGTCTAGCCACTGCAGAATGGACAAAGACCAAATTTTGTTCATTTCAATCCAAGAATAACCCATACAGGATCAGTATAGGAAAGGCCATGACGTTTCATTGCCACCACTCTAAGGGTGTTGCGATGTATATACTACTATATGGATTCCATGTTAGGTCATCTGAAGTGATAGAGTATAAATAGCTTCCCATGTTAGGTCATCTGGGAAAGTAGTGATGTAACTCCCAAGTTAGGTCATCTAGGAGGAGTAGTAAAATGTGTTGTGTTGTGTCAATTGATTGATTTGATTCGAGTAGTAGAAAATTTCATTGAGATTGAGTGTATATGATAGATTACTCATGGAGATATTTTTCACTTGTTGCCCCCATATTAGGTCATTAGGGGGAATCACTAGAAAGTGGTATGAAATGTCGCATGTTGTATGAGAATTTTTTTTGATAATGATGAATTAGAAATGTGAAATGATCATGTAGTAGTGTGAGGGGGATCATAGGGTGATCCCGATTATATGCCCCCCTTTTAGCAAAAGGGGGAGTGATAGTAAGAACGAATGCTAAGCTGAAAGTAGATGTGAAATGATGTAAGAGTGAGAAGAATGAAGTATAGTAGATGTCACAAGATTATGTGTATATCAAGGGGAAAATGTGTTAGATTGGAATATAATGTTGTGGAATGTGTACTATATGATAGTAAGAGAAATTATGAACCAAATGGCGTAGAAGGGGAGAAAATGGAGTAGCAGAGCTCAAGATATGAGTGAAAAATGAGTGGCATGTATTAGTTGGAAGAATATGCACAAATAATAACTATAGCCAAGTGAGAAATTGAAACTTGCTATAAATAGTAATATGAAAAGTGAATAGTGACTTCATTTGAACCTTGATTTCCTGTGATTTTGAGCTACGAGCTTATGAGGATGCCAAAAATTAGAGCAGCGAGATTGAGTAGATTCGAGATGTTGGTGGTGGTCATGGCATCGCATACGATAGATGAGTTAGTAAGTATGATTATTTTTGAAAAATGTGTTGAAATGAGATCATTTTTGTGAATTTTTGCAAAATTTAAGTTTTTGAATTTTTAGACATTTCTAACCTGGGAAAGGGTGGCCAGGGTGGTAACATCCTTCAGGACGCCAATACCTAGATCTAGGTGATGGTGACCTGCTCCTGGGCACCCACATCCTGCTCCTGGGTTGGTGACCCAGGAGGCTGTTTTGACCCCAAAACATGATGAATGTGAAATTTGATGCTTTTTGATGTTATTAGTAGTCACTTTTGTGTGCATATGAGGTGCTAATGTCACCTTTTTACTTATATTTTGTGTTGTGCAGAGGGATATCCATTCGAGGGAGTTCTATGGAGGTCAACACTTGAGTACATTATTGGGATTAGGCTTATCTGATGTAGAGTGGGATATATTAGACCATGCCATGCTTGGCACATAGCTAGATTGGGGGAGATACCCCATAATATGCCAATGATTACTGTTTTGTGTGAGAGGTGGTGCGCATAGACACTTGTACTTTTTGGTTTCTTACTGGGGAGATGAATGTGACCTTAGAGGATGTATATCACATATTGCGGATTGGCTACCAGTTGTGGGTGAGAGAGTCTAGGTGATGGCAGTAGAGGATGCTCAGAGGTAGATGAGAGCAGCTAGGTGGTATTTTACAGGGACACAGGTACAGACAGAGACCCATATTATCTTGGATGCCATATTGAGATCAGGTGTTCCATGATTGCTGAAGTTCATTGCAGTTGTGATTGCTTCGTTAGTGGCAGTGGAGGGTGGAGGTGTGGGCATATTGTATAAGATACATGATATATGTTGATGTATAAAGGAGGATGGTACGAGGTATGCATGGGTGCGATGTGTATTGGCACATTTGTACAATGACTTATACAGGTTCACATAGGAGGACCATGGGGGTGGACTTGGAGCCACCACATTATTACATGTATGGGCCTATGAGCACATTGTGATAATGAGGCCACTCAGTGGGCCGTGAGCCGATTGGGTGAGGCCTGAGATTTTTGTAGTGAGGTGGACAGTACATGTAGAGTAGGAGACTCGATACTACTATGTATAGATCTATGTTGGATCATATGGGGCCAAGGGCCATTATATGGAGGCCATATTGAGCCTATGGAGGGTGGCCAGAGGATGGGGTAGAGTTACGATGTATTTGACATACTATGTGGTTGGAGGATCATTTCCTAGAGTGACTGAATTATTTCAAGAAGAGCATGTATCACCTCAAGTTTGGTATTTCTCAGGATGTGCCCCCACATCCATATGTATGGGTGTGAGCCACTAGAGCACCAAGGAGACCAGGGGAGAGACCAGGACCCTACAGGAGCACAACTAGTTACCCCCTGGTGTTGGATGAGGTAGATGCGGCCATAGAGCTGATACAAGTGGATGATGCAGGATGTACTGAGGCCTATAGTGCATGGTGGGTAGCGCACTGATGGGTGCTATTATTTCCAGTTTTTGTAGATGCAGTGGGTGCACCACCCATTGGAGGAGTAGAGGGGTAGGCACCTACCCCTGATGGTGATGGTATAACAACAATGGTAGTAGAGCATGAGTATTTGTTTATTGGTAGTTGTTTGATTTTCACTTAGTTGATTGATTGTGGTCATCATGTGTAGTAACTAATGTGTCGATATATGGTTGTAGGTGATGCTTATTGGTCATTGATCATTGACACATCTATCCACACATTGATGTGGAATGTACCTATGGATGTTCTCGTGGGAGGTGGGATGTTGGAGTGAGTAGATGCCATTGCGGGTGAGCATGCCCACCTGTTCGAGCCAGTGGTAATAATAGAAAAAATGGCTACATGTATTGTATTGTTGAGTGAGCGTGACGAGGCACAGGTGGAGACTCAGTGAGCTAGGGAGGTTGCAGGTGGAGGATCCCTAGCATAGGATGTGTTCATGAAGTATGTAGAGCTACAGGGACGGTTCGCGGAGTAGTCAGTCGAGTTGGCATTATTACGTAGACAGATGGAGAGATCTAGGGGCCGTGACCAACGCATAGATTGAGTGGTGAAGCATCTAGTTCTAGAGCTCCCGCAGTTGTATATAGTGACAGTGATGATGATGTATGAAATATATGGATATGCGATGTATGGGGGCTTACCCCCCAGTGATTTTATTTTTGTAACTATATAGTTTGATGATATTATGATATGTGTATATATTATATTATATATATATATGATATATGATTGTACATTATATATTGTGTTATTGTGTTAATGTGTGTTATTGATATGTGATGATAAATGATTGTTGTTGATGATGTTGATTAAGATTACATAGATGATCGGTATTGCAAATTGGATGATGATGTATGAATAATGATGTGATAAATGGAAATAAATGTATGTATGAAATGAAAATTTTGAGATAACAATGTGATTAAAATGATGGTAAAAATATATGTAATCATGTGTAAGTATGATGGAGAGGGGGGAAGAAGAGTGATGCCCCCAACTTATGTGTAATGAGGTTCATTTATATAAGACCCCTCCGAAATCAAGAATGAACCATAGAACAAGAGTGCATCATCAGAAAAAGGTGTGATAGTGTACGCTAGATAGATAGATCAATGAAGCATGTAGCGTAAAGATGGAGTGGGGTTCTTATTGTAATAGATCCCTCAACAGTCATGTAAGAACCATAAGAACATGAGTGCATCATTGGGTAGTGAGGTGAGAAAAATCACCTACCAAAGATGCAGAGGGTGACGCGGAGTGGTGGAAGCATGTGAAGTGGTAGCAACATGAGTGTATGAGCCAAATTGAATGTCAGATGAGATGGTGCCAATGATGGGAGATGCAGTGGTACGAAGCACAGATGCTGATGGCTTAGGAAGCCAATGTGAAGTAGGAGCACTGTGCAATAGATGAAATGTTGCAGTGGTATATGAGTGAGGTGGAGGTCGTGCATGAATGATGACCTTAGGTGGTGGACTAATAACAACCTTAAAATTAGGAGGAGATAAATGAACTGGCATAGTAACACACTTGTGTGGAATTGGAGAAACAAACTGCTCATGAGAGTGAGAGCCAAAGGAAATGACACCCTTATCTTCTAATTGTTGCAATTTGTCATGAAGGGCACAACAGTCATTGTCATGATGGCCATTGATGCGGTGATAATTATAATAAGGATGATCACACTGGTGATGCAAGTGATGTGGAGGATGATGTTGATTAGAAGGAAAGAAAATTAAGTGCTTATCAAGAAAATCACACAAAACATCATGAGGCCTAACAAAATGTGAGAAATGCAATGGGTCGCGAGTAGGAGATGATAAAGACTTAGGTGGAGAGTGATGTGGTGGCGGGGATGGAGGATGCTTATGCAATGGAGGAGTATGGAACATGCTTGTGAGGTGGAGGAGATGGAGACCTTGGAGGATGCTTGAAAGATGGAAGTGGAGAAGAACTAGAAGACAATGTAGAAGTAGAAGGAGGATCTATAACATGTGTAACAATTAAATCTTGTTCTAGATCAATAACCTTATAGCATAAGAGTGTAAATGATTCACATGTATCATATTTAAATTGTTGTTTTAGAGTAGGAATCAAGCCATGAAAAAAGATGAATTTATTTTCTAGATCAATAGGCTGAAATACTAGTTGATGCATGTAAGCATTGAAGTGTAAGATGTAGTCTTGAATAGATTCTGTTTTAGCCTGATGCAAGCTAGGTAAACGATCATGTGTGATGTGAGGACCATTGTTTAGCATAAAACATTGAAGAAAAGCATCTTCCATTTCACAAAATGTACTAATAGATCTAAAAGGTAAATGAGTGTACCATTGAAGAGCTTCATCAACAAGACTATGACGGAAGGATTTTAGCAATAATCGATCATTTGAGTAAGAATCCATAGCTAAACGATAATGCTTGAGATGTAGATATGGATTTCCAGTGCCATCAAAACATGAAAATGTAGGCATGATGAAATCCTTAGGAAATGTTGAATTGTGAATTTTCTTTGGAATAGGATTTCCATGAAGAGAATTATTATCAATAGAAGCATAGTAGGATTTGATTTCAAGAGTGAGAGATTGTACTTGAGATTTCAACTGACCAACATGCACGAGTGATAAAATGTCATGTGGAGGAACCATAGAAGATGTAAGAGGCACATTGAGAGGTTGAAGCTTTCCATTATGAGTGATCATAGGAATGTGAGAAGAAGAAGTAGAAGATGAAGATGTTATGGGCACACTAGATGTAGATGTAGAAGAAATAAGAGGAGGTACACTAGGAGGAATATAAGAATCAACATGAGTGTCATCAGGAGAGGAAGAAGAAGAAAGAGGTGGAGATGAACATAAAATATTAGAAGAAATCATAATAGGTTAGGAATGGAAGAATCATCATGCATCCATAAGAAGCAACCTCAGAAGTAGATGAAAGTGGAGTGGAAAATTCACATTCAACAGTCTTAAGAGAAGTAGAATCATTACTAACATGTTCATGCTTAGAAATATCATCAGTATCAGAAAAAGTTTCACATGCAAGTATTTCATCAAGCATATCATCAACATATAATGAAGTAGGAGAAGAACTATCATGAGATGTATCTTTACAATCATTAGAAGCATTTTCAGAAATGGAAGAAGTATGAGATACAACTTTACAATCATCCTGACTAGTATGAGAAATAACATCATGCACATGTACATTTCCATCATGATTTTTTTCTATAGTATCACAATCAAGACCAAGCATATAATCAATAATAGCATCATCAAGAGTTTCAACATAAATAGAAGAAGGTGGAGTAGTCCTAGTGCCTATGGAATAACAAGGATTACAACCAGAAATGTTTTGTTCTTTAGAAACAATGCTGTAAGAAGAATGGGTGAAACTAGTAGGAATTTTTCCTTCATTGGCCAAAAGTATTCTTTGAATATTATCATCAATACGAGGATTGCAATAGAGAGCACTAAGTTCAGCTTCAGTAGCCTCATCATAAATAGGGTTAACACTCTCATGATGCATAGCTTTCCTAGGAGAAGAAGATCTACTTTTCACCATTAGGGTTTAGTGGATCCTAGGGAAAGGAGTTCTAATATATGGGTTCACCAAAATGATTTAATAAAATCTGAATATATTTTATTAAAATCTGATTTTAGAAACTGCTACAATGATGTACAATAAGATACAGATGCTAAGTTCACAATTTTAGAGATGTAACTATGTAAGAAAGATGAGAGAGATAGGGAACTTATCTGATTTCACTTATCCTGAAGTGTATCCAAACTGAAGAACTAATGAAAATGTTGGGCAAGAGTACTGGAATGCTCGATAAAAATTTTTAACTTGCAGAATGGTCAAGACATGGGCACCTGGGTAGGGGCGAGGGCACTTGGGGCACTAAAGACCTCTCCTATGGGCGTGCTAGAGTCTAAGAAAAGCTCAGAACTTAATTTATTTAGTGTGCTAGGGTTTCACACTTGTTTGCCAATGATGATCACCTGTATGTTGCACTTGGATCACCAAGGTACCTGTAAATCTGCAACACAAATAATCTCATGTTAAACCCTCATACTACATCAAATCCTAAAAAAGAAAGATGCAAAATGGGAGGACAGGCTATCCTCGATTGTCAACAAAGTGAACTTACGACTGAGTGCTGCACTACATCTCATACCCAATGTAGTTCTATGTGCTTGTGTGTGCAATAGTGCTCCTAGGTTTCCCTTGCACCGATGATGCCAAGATAACGGCTGTAGCTAGATAGAATGCAAATGTGTGGATGGAAAAATGAACTTCCCCTTCCTATGCAGTGTATATGCAAAGTAATAATACCAAGATGCAGTCCCTTTGAGTATGTAGATAGATAGCCCTTGATAGAAATTTCCTTCCATTATAATGGTATGTATGTTGTGTTTATATAGGGATCTCTTGCTTGATTTTCGACACTAGTGACATGACATGCCGAATAGGACATCGGGATAGGAGTAAGAAAACCAAAAAGGCTGACCACAAATGTGAACAAAAATAAAGAGGATAGGAGTGCCCAGGTTGGATAGGAGTGCCTGGGCGCTAGTGTCCAGTCCTGGGTGCTAGTGTCCTGAGACAACTGATGAAAAATGTGAGAATACTGACAGACAGGGATCCCTGTGACTTGACCAGAACTGGGTGTATGAGTGACAGATGTGAGAGATAAAAATAATTAAAACAAGTAGATGTACTAGGAAGTGTGTCACCAATGAATACTTTTCTTACTCAATATCCATACATAAAACAATTTCTAGCGCACAGTTCAAACCATTTCCCGATGACATGATCTTGTTATATGGTTCATTCTTGATTGTCGAAGGGTATTTTATAAATGAATCTCATTCTAATCATTCTCATTCACATCCACTCGGGGGGCATGCTACTCATATCACATTCACATTGCATATCATTCCATATCACTCATTCACTTGATATTGTATATATTGGTTGCAATTACTCTTGCTTACTTATGTTCACATGTACACTTTATTTCACATGCTAGATACATACTTTGTATGTCATTATATTTTCTATATACACATGCGCGTTCACTTGTTCTCTAGTTGTGAATGCAGAATTTACACAGATATTTACATGCAACATGGATGTTTGGCACTGTACCTCTTACTAGACCCACTGAGGTTACTGGGGGAATCCACTTTTGAACACACTACAAGTGTTATTGTTTCATTTTATACTACTTCTTATTCTTACTAGCACACTGTTTTATTGCTATTTACATGACTTGACTTACTTTTTATCTTTTCAACATGCTAACGGGTGCTTCATGTGTAGCATTTTCTTTATAGAAACTATTTTCTACCATGGTTGACTGATACTTTTCATGCCACTGTTTTCCATTGTATGCCACTATTTGAGGGCTTTTCCCTATGTCTTGCTTGTTCATTTCTTGTATGATTTTGGCCACTTCAGCCCTAATTGTCTTGTGACATTGTGAGCAATGTCCCATATTTGCAACCTAATTTTTTTGTCTACATTTTATTTTTACTTGTTAGATTACATATTGTCTTCTATTTGCATATTTGTCTTGTTTGCACTAACACATGTTTCCAACCACTTTGTTTGCATGTGCCTTGGTTTCTACCATGCACATTCCCTCCCCTATAGGGTATCAACTACAAATAAGATTTTGGTCCTCTCATTTGGGCCGCATACTCCTAGAGATGCCGCATGCACCCCAAATAAGGGGGGACATACTTTGGGTGAATCAGTCACCCCATTCAATAGTACATAATCATAGTTCAGACCTGCACAACACGGGAACAAAGCAAAGACATAGTCACAGTACGACCCATATTTTGAATCGGGTTAATAGCTCAACATAGATGCAAGTGCTCAGATACAGACATGAGCACCTGGGCACTCTTGACCTTTCCTGGGTGCCTATGACCAGGGGTAGTTACACAATTTTTCTCAAATCAACACAGTTTTCAGCACTGTACAAAGTAGTTTGCACAGTACAAACACAATCCTCCAACAATCAGAATGTATTCTACCTCCTTTTTCTTCTTTTTCTACTTAAATCGAACTGGATCAAACTGGAACAAACTGGGATCACACAATCTACAGTAGTGTATACATTTCAGAAAGTAATCAGGGATGGAGAATAACGCTAGGCCTTTCTCCCCAACACTTCTTTTGCTGCGATGTGAGATAGCCTAAAAAATCACTCTTGGCGTGAGACAGCCCAAAAAAATTACCCTTCTACAACAGTTTATGACACTTTCTATCCTTTTTCCCTTATCATGGATCAGGTGCACATGTTCCTTTTACTACTTTTTCATGTTCTACACACTTTTAACATATTTGGATCAAATTTTTCATATACACATATTTGATTACTCTTTTGCTCTTCTTTTTGTAGGTCTGTCCTTATGAGAAGCAACAGTCACATTAGCAAAGACATCAAGCACACACGACAACAAAAATAGGCACAATGTGACATAACACATAGACTTCAATCCTAGGGTCACTTACTCTTCTTTATCTTCCACACTTTATTTTATAATTCCATGCTTTTTCCTATCTCTTCGGCATGATTTCGCTATCGATCTACATGGTTATCAGGTATGCATATCTTATCTACTTTATGTTATCGAGTATTCAATCAACAAAATAAAGTGAGGGAAAATGCAGACACTAAATCATGCACTTGGGTACATTTCTAAGTCCTAATCACATACTACTATTCATATGATTCCTAAGCAAGAAACTAGTAATTAACAACTATCTTTGGCCTCTTTTCTACCTTTCCGGTTTCCTCTTTTGTCTTACACACCCCACAACCTAGTCGATTCTTTATTTCTTATCTTTCTTAACTTTGGATACTAGCATCCAGCCAGGACGCCAGTGCCTAGGTGCCCTTGTCCCCTCTGGGTGCCCCTGACCTCTTTGTATCTTTCTTGCCCCTTTTAGGCCTCTTTTATCTTTTGAGGATCTTGTTTTCTTATGGGTCGACCTTTTAGTTGTCAATTAAAAAATTCAAACAAGGGAATCATATAAATACAAAGTTATGTGATCATAATAATTGACCAAACTCTAAGCATCTACCATCACCACCTAAGGTTGCATCCAAAGGCATTCATATAGATTTCATTCAAGGGACAAGGGAATTCATTTTCTGCATACATGCATAGGAAGGGAAGTTTATTTTTCCATTCACACATCTATCTACATTGGTACATCTAGTTATCACTTTCTATCAAGTGCATCTTGCAAAAGATCCTCCTAGGGCACGATTATACACGCACAAAAAACTACATGAAGTCTGAGACGTAGTGCAATGCTTAGTCATAAGTTCACTCTGTCGTGTGACCGTAGGGGTCATTCCAACTCCCCATATTTCATCTTTCCTTTTTGGATTTGATGTGGTTTTGTGGATTTTTAGGTGAACTTATCTTTTGTAGGTTATAGGTATGTCCTTCGGTGATCAAGGATCAACATGCAGGTGACCAAAAATGAATATTTGCGACACTTGTGAGATGCTATAAAAATCAAGATCCAACCATTTTTTCAGCCACGGGCACCCACTAGAAGTCTCTGGCACTTAGGCGCCTTCGCCCCAGTCCAGGTGCCCATATCTAGATATGTCTGTCAGTTAAATAATTTATCCTACACGTTGACGACACAATTCACTTCTTGTTCAACAATTTTTCCAGTTCATAGCACTTCAAGATCAAGCGCAAATCAGCTAAGTCATTCTTTCTACATCTATTGCTTAGGGTTTCTATTTGTATTATTTATTTCTTATGTCATATTATATTTTAACAGTTGTATAACATTGTTCACATTCAATTACTCTGCAATTATGATTTAATAAAAAACCTCAATTTTTGTTAAATCAGAATGATCCAATTATACCCATTATATTTAATTTATGTTCACTTCAGAGGCTTTCATTCATCTAAATGTAATTTAATGTTTAATATAATGAACATTTCAAACATACAAATATAGCTGTCATACAATATGCTTCTCTCAAGACATAAGTTCTGTTGGAATATAACGGTTAAGTGGGTTGGCGACCACTTAATTATTATGGATCCAACATTATACTATAGGTTAAATATTTAATAATATTTATATTTATATTTATATTATTAAATATTCAAACCTTAGAATATGTGTCAACTAACTTGGTTGAAAGGGTGAGTCGGGAGACATATCTGATCACCTCATATAAAAAGGACTTTGGGTCCTCATTTTATATATCGGAGGAATATATCAAAAGTGTGCAAATCAATTTTAATTGATTTGGTTTTTACCCTTGTGATTAGGATTAATAAGGAGGAGGTTTCTACTGGATGTAATTGGGTTCTTTATAATAAAGGTTACTTTTCACAGTGGCTTTTTACCTTCGGGTTTTCCACTATAAATTATGTGTTCTGTGTTATTTACATTATGTAAGTATTTATTTAATTACTATGCAATATAGTTTATTACTGTGATGTTTATTTATTTATTCATTTTAATGTTGCATAATATATTAATGTTTAATATTTAATTTGATTAAACCCATTGTCATTCGAATCCTCAAATTCCAACATGGTAACAGAGCTTGGGATAATTAAATAAATTAGATCAAATATTTTTGCATTTACTTTATTTAATTTGTACTAGTTTTTCAACCAACTCAGAAGGGTATTTAAAAGTATTGGGTCCCCTTCTTTTTCTCCCCCAATTTATTTTTCCACTACATTTGTGCAATCTAATTTTTTGTGTGTTTTGTGGAGAAGTATAATTTGTAAGAAAAGAAGAGATTGTTGTGGACCCTCCCTCTTTGAAACTCTTGGTAAAATTTTTAGGGTTTTGCAATTTTAAATCCCTAATTTTTTTTTCGGGGGAGATGTAATATGATATGATTCTTACTTTCATTTACATTTGGAAATTATATGGAATATTTCGTTTGTTCTAACCTTTGAAATTTTAATGTAAATTATTTGAAAGGATATTTCTTTTGAAAAATTTATTTCATTTTAGCAATAAAATTTCATTTAATTAATGTTATGTTTTTGGAGATTGGTGTGTCCATAGGTGAAAGGGGTTTACATGCGTGTGAAAATCATATTATTTCTATTTCTCTATAGTTTCAAATGTGTACAGGGTAAATGATTTCAAAGGTGAATACAAGTAAAAAGAGAGTTACAAAGGCAAGAGACAAATCCCACAAGAATAGGAAATAAATTTTTTCTATTGGTTTATCATTTATCAATGTTCCCCCGGTAAAATTGATAAAACTTGGTAAAGTTGTTCTCACATTTGAAAATAAAAATCAATTTTGTATGTCTCCTCATATACCCTTTGTTAGTGCTCAAAATAATCTTGCCCCAATTTACCTTTGAAAATCTATCGATTTGTGGCCTCTGTCACTTTCTTTTTCCTGTGTTGTGCCTGGTTAATCTTTGTTGCCATTTTTAATTTGTTCCTGGGTCGTAGATCACTTATGGGTCCATGGTTTTCTCCTTGTTTCTTTGTTCCTCTAGAAAAGGTCTGCAATTTGGGTCTCCCGTTCTCTGTTCATCCAAAAACTTGGGTTCTCCCATATTTTTCGGTCTCCACAGTTGGGATTTGTCTTCCTTGTCATTTCTGCCCTAAATACTTGAAGAAAAATGAATGGATGTATCTCTGAGAAACATATTTGAGCCTTGTAACATTTCTAAATTCTCTGTCCTTGGAGAAATTTTCATTTTCGGGCTCGAATGATCATTTTTCTGTATTTTACGGTTTGACGGGTGTTTCTCTCAGTCAAATTTGCATCCTTGCATCGACAGGGGATGTGGCTTCTTTTGGTTGGTCAGGGGATGGTGGGAAAATGCTTTAACTTATCACTTTTTACTTTTTTGGCAAAAAGGAAAATTTGGTCCCGTGGCTCCACTCAATTCTCGATTGGTTCTTTTAGTGCTTACGTGGCTTCTTCTGATTGGATGGGGCACGACGGGTTTGTTTTTGAACTTGTTCTTTTTGGCTACTTTGGCAAAAATTTTGAACCCACCCTGTGGCCCCGCCAGGCTCTAATTGGAGAAAATTTAAGAGGCAGAGAAAAAGTCTCACTTTGACCCTGCATGAGGACATGTGGCAAATCTAATGGACTTAGAGATGCGGGCCTTCGGAGGTAAGTTGGATATTTTGCCCCTTTGGAAAAATGGAATAAAATTCTAAATTGTGAAGTGTGCCCTTGGAGGCCAAATCATTTTTAAAGAAGGCCTTAAGGTTTTTGAAGGAGCTGCCGCAATGACACGTGGAGAGCCTTCACTCACTTTCTCAACTTTTGGGGACTTTTTATCTCAAAGATGACTGCCATCGGAGCATGACATGTGGCACCTTTGAAAAGCTTTCAAAGCAGGAAGACAAACTTTGACCAGAACAGGACAATTGGATTTTTGAGCCTCTTGTGCTCATTCAAGGTATCAAATCTTTTGGGACCATCTCAAGCTGCACCATGGTGACACGTCAAAGTTTGAAAAGTCAAAGATGGTGGGGAGGCAGACCATCAGGGGAAATTTGGATTTTTTTCCTTTGACATCAAAAGGATTAAAAATCAAAAAGGGAAGCCTGATGAAGGGACCCAGTCAATTGGGCTTCAGGTCAATGGCGGAAGGGTGGAGCTGCGGGGAAAACTTGGAAAATTTTCCCTTTTCCAAAGAGGGATTGAAATGGTAGAATTTGGCCACGGTTCCACTGGGGCCCACCTTAGGACACGTGTCAGGCTCATTTCCTAAGGGCGGAGATGCAGAGGAAAATGTGAATTTTTTTCTATTTTTCCAAAAGTTTTAATAAGTCATAGGAAGCCTCCTGGGTCTATTTTTAAGTTTGAATATTCCACGTGGATGGCCCAAATTCAAAGTAGAGATCAACAACAGCTGAGAGTCTGAAATCTAATTTTCCCCCCCATTTTTTTGAAACACGCCTGGAAGTGTGAGTCTTCATGATTTCTTGGTTTTTTCTACATGCCAGGTAGAGAAGGGAGTTAATGTTGATATCTGAGTTTGGTGGGGAGATCTGGAAGATGTCTTTTGCCATTAAAATGGTCTGACTATCGAGCTCGATCAGATTTTCTGTTTTTCTTCTCCCAAGCACGCAAGGAGCCAGATTTGACAGATTTGGGGTGGAAGTGGTTGGAAAATTGAAGAAAGAGTGATCTATCAGAGGAAGGAGTTGAATGCGGGAGATATTCGAAGAGATCTACCCCCTCGAGCACCTAAATCACGATTGTGATCATGGCGAGCATTGGTGCACTCAATGTTTGGATTTTTGGGGGGAAAGGGGGTCTATTGTAAATGTTATAAATGGCATGATTTTTTCATTCAAAGGGTTGTTGGAGGTTGGAGTGTTAGAGGTCGAAGAAAATTCCCAAGAGGAAAATTTGACAAAGCCTATCTTTTGAGAATCCATCTGAGAAACTAGGTTATCTCTTTTTGTATTAAGTTTTATTGTGTCAAGGTGGTTGCAAGTGTACAACCATTGACAAGCTCTGAGACTGTTCTAGAAACTTTCCCCTGCTGATAGATTTAATCAAATTCGAGTTTTTCTGTGTTGTCTTGAGAAAAATGTGTTTGTTTTATTTCTGAATGTATGCAAGTAGTTTTTCTTGTTTCTGTTGCAATCTTGTATTAAATCTGATTCAATCACACAGGCCTCAATCCTTGTGATAGTTTAGTGGCATCTGCAATTTCATTTCTCAGAAGAGCTTTCATCTGGGATTGGAATAAATGATTTAAAATCACTTTTCTTTCATCTGTTGACAGAGATTGTCTGTAAGCCTCTGGGTGTACCTTAGGCATGATTTGGCTTAGATCTTGATGCTTTGTTGGATTTTCTAACTCGAGCCTTCATGATAGAATCTCAAAGATTGTGTGAAAGAGTGCTAATCTGGGCCTCCATTAAAGCACATATTCTAGTTAAAGAAACATTTTAGCTATTATGTGGCATTCTATTGGTTTAACCTTCCATTTTGTAAAGATTCCTCAAGGATCTGGTGAATCAAGTTCACCCTGCCCCACCTCCCACCAAAAAATTCATTCAAAAACAACCAATCCTACCTTGTACTACCCCTGTTTGTCCTATGTGCATACAAATGCATAATCTCTGTTACCAAAACATGCAGAAACAATCAGGGTCTCAAATGTCTTTAGTAACCTTTGAACCTTGTTGTGAAAATATCTCCATGATCTAGAAGTGACAACTCGTGAGAGTTAGATTTGGTGTGTTGATCATATTTTCCCAAGGTCTTCTCTATAAAATTTATGCAAAAGAAGGATTTATCATTGTTCTTCAATAAACAGAGGTTACAAAATAGGTTCTCTTACCTTGGTTGAAAGGCACAACCTAAAATAGTGAGGATAGATCAAATCCTTTTGAGGGTGCTATCCATTTCTCCACATTTGAGTGACAAAGGGCCAAGTTAGATCTCATCCCCAGCTACAAAATGACTCATCATGATCTAATCTGTCTCTAAGTTTCCTGTCAAACCAGTGATGTTGCTCAGAATTTGAGGGAGAATCAATTTGGATACCAACACCTAAGTGGCACCATTTTTGAGGGATTTTAGTTCAAATTCAAAAACCGAGTAAAACACTTCTTGGTAAAACACTTCTTGTATGCTCCAAGTGTTGTGTGTAGTTCTTTCAGTTTTCACACCTAGTGCACTAGCTTTCATTTGATAAATCTGGGTAAAGAAAAGCCAGAATCTTTCCATTTCCAGTTTCTAGCATTGACAGACATTTGACAGATCATATTTAGTGCATTTGCACAACTAAGGTGGAAATCCTTAGTGGTGACTCCCTGTTGATCTGATTTTTAATGAGTACCAGTGTCTTAAAACTCTGTCAAAGTCAGATTTGTTACTAATATTTGCAAAGATGGAAGGAAGAAGATCTTTCTTTGCTAGGGATCCTGCTAGGACATTGTTTCCAGAGCTAGGAAAAGCAAAATCAGAAGGAAGAAAATCCTGGAGAGTTGTTGGAGATCAGCAGACAAGAAGAGGGATCTCCATTGATGAAAGTGATTGGCCTATCATTGAAGACTGCCATTCAAGTGACTCTGAATCAGGTAGCCTCTTTGTGGAATTGAACTCTCCAGCTGGAGAGGGGCCTTCATTTGATTTTGAAAGGTTTTCTTCACATTCTACACTGGTATTTTCTGAGGTAGATAGGGATTTCCAAGAAGCAAGGCCTTTGGGGGATACCAGTTTTGAAAATTATACTCCTGTGTTCCAAGGACCCTTAGCCCCTTATCAAATTTTCACCCCTCCAGGGTCGCCTCCTCGAATCAACATGGCCTTACCCCCACCCAAACCCCCTTTTGTTGTAAACACCTTTGGACCTATAAATTTTGTGGGAATGGCTGGATATCCAAATGCAGTGCCTCAAGATGTAAGGAACAAAATGCCAAAGTTCCAAGGAAACAATGCTATTACTGGTGATCAACATCTAAAGCTTTTTATCAATATGATGGAAGATTTTGAGATTGAACATGAAGATGTATATATCAAGTTGTTTATCCATACCTTGGAAGAGGATGCTAGGGACTGGTATAAAGCATTTCCAGATAACTCTATTGATTCTTGGACTGAGATGAGCAATGCATTTAGATTGCAGTATGGTGATAGAACTGACCCTAGGTTTCTTTTGACAAAATTTGAAAACATCAAAAAGAATCCTAATGAGTCAGTACATGATTTCAACACAAGGTTTAATAAGACCTTGAGGAGATTGCCTATTAGGATAAGGCCATGTGATGAGTCATGTTTGATCAAATATACTGATGCATTTGATAAAAAGGCTGCATATTATTTAAGAGACAAAAACCCCACAAATTTGAGGCAGGCCTTCACTATGGCTTTGCAAATAGAGAACAATATCAAGGAAATTGGAAAGCCTCCAAAGAGGGAGGGTGTAAAGCTGGTTAACCCAGAAAAACCCCAAACAAGCAAGGCTGCAGATTTGGAAGAAGTTGTGAAGACTTTGGCAGGGGCTGTCAAAGAAATTTCCTACAAGCTAGCCCAGGCTGAGAAGGGAATTGGGAAGAGCTCACAAGGTCAACACAAGCAGCAAGGCCAAGACAGGTTCACAAATCACCAAAGATCTGATGACAGAGGCAAGGGACCTGTTGGATTTGGAAATAGACAGTCTCAAGCCAGGGATAACAGAATGGTACCTGATCCTTTGGCTGCTAGAGTTGTTGTGGTGGAGGAGACAGATGTCATTGATTGGTGTGACAAATGTTTCATGCCTCATGCTCCTTGTGAAGAAGATCAGAAAGAAGCTGATGATAATGATGATGATGTCTACATGATGGGTTGCTCCACAAGCTTACAACAAGGGGCAACTTCAACTGAGGTGATAAGTGCCCGGACTGCTGCCACTTTTTGGGACTGCATTCATAGGGTACCTATTCTTCCTCTCTCTCTCATATTTTAGAAGTATATATTGTACAGGATTTTGAATTACCCAATAATGAATTTGAATATTTAAGGAATTTAATGATAAAGAAGTATGATGGGGGAATCCCATCTGAGGAAGATAGATAGTTACTGATGAATGTTGTTGTGGCTCAAGAGAAGGAATATAACACAAGAAGTAAGGCTGTCAAAGGGGCAGGGCCTCAAGCCAATCCTAAATCTCCCTTACTTTCAAACATTCCTAAAGAGGCTCCTAAGAAAGAGGCATCTGCCAAAATCCTTACAGTTCTAAAGAAAAATCATACCCCTCCTCATGCCCAAGTTGTCAAAAATCTTGTACCACCTAATGAGTGTATTGGCTTTCCTTCCAACACTGCCTTGCCAAAGAATGTCCCATATGATATTGCCCAAGTGTTAAGTAAAATAAAAGTCTTCTGTTCCAATTGTTGAGTTGCTTAGGATTCCTGAGCACAAAAAGAGAGCATTTGAATACTTGGGGTTGAAAGAAGAGAAGACTGCCCTAGGCAGAAACATAAACATTGTGGAGATCCCACCAGTCATTGAAGAACCAGAAGCACCACCAGCATCAGAAGAGCTAGATGAACCACCTAAGGTCTATTTGGGGACATCCTTGGTGGACTCTCAGATGAATGTGGATCCATTCTTCACCACTTTGATCATTAAGGACAGACTACTGCACAACTGCATGTTTGACTCAGGGGCATCATGCAATGTCATGCCTTTGGAAGTCATGAATGAGCTAAACATCAAAGTGACAACAGCATATGGGAAGTGCACTACCATGGACTCCAGAGAAGTGCCAGTAGTGGGATGTGTGAAGGGTTTGGTGGTGCAGCTTGTAGCTTACCCAGGTAAAAAACTTAAAACTTGATGTTGTCATTGTTGAATGCCCAGCCAAGTGGGGCATGCTACTGTCAAGAAAATGGGCTGCAAGTGTTGGTGGGAGTGTCCAAATGGATATGTCCTATGCCACCATTCCAATTGAGGGCAGCCTTGTCAGGTTGTATGGGGAAAAGAAAATGTTGCACCTTATTGAGGATCCCAACAATGCATCCTATGAGGTATTGTACACAAGTGTTGATGCAGATAACTTTGTGGGATTTGCTGATGGAAAGGAGCACAAGATTGAAGGAATGCAAGTGTCTTGAACAAGTGGGCTCTCCTTGGACTCTATTGTTTGATGGAGCTTGCTCCAAGTTTGGGAATGGTGCTGGTGTTGTTCTACTTTCTCCTGGTCAGGAAAAATTTGTTTTTTCCTTCAAACTCAACTTTGAGTGCACCAACAACATTGCTGAGTATGAGGCACTGTTGTTGGGTTTAAGAATTGCTTGGAAATATGGTGTCAAGGACATCATTGTCAAAGGAGACTCAGAATTAATAGTAAAACAAGTCAGAAAGTTGTATGCCACAAAGAATCAGCGAATGAAATAGTACAAGCATGCAGTTTGGGATTTCATTGAGATGTTTGATTCATTCAACATTGTGCATCATGATAGGAAGTTCAATGACTTGGCAGACAAACTTGCAGTGTTGGGGTCTCAGTTTGACAATTGTACAATGTCCCCATATTGTGAATATGAGGTTGAGGTATTGACAAGACCTTCTGTCCCTGACAACATTAAACATTGGCAGGTTTTTGATGATGATGCTCAGATCAGAAGATTTCTGCAGAACAAGGGAGAGTTTACTGATCAATGCATTGATTTGGAGCCAATGGTATGTACAACAGAGGGAAAGGAAACCTTGTTTGGCAAGGGCATCATCCAGCTAAAGACTAATACCATTCCTAGAGGGCTGGTTGCTCTTGAGTCCAATTTTGATAATGTTGATCGCATTATTAACAGATGCATGACAGCCTCAAGGGATATTGAGGAGCATGACCTTGGCACAAAGGAGAAGCCAAGGAAAATTTGGTTAGGCAGCAATCTCAGCAAGGAGGAGAAGCAGTCATACATCCAACTGTTGAAAAAATACCAAGATTGCATGGCTTGGACCTATTCTGAACTAAAAGCATATAGAGAGGACCTGTTTCAACATGAGATTCCCTTGGAGTCTAATGCAAAGCCATTCAGGTAGAAACAGAGGCCCATCAATCCACTCTTATCCCTCAAAATACAATAAGAACTAAAGAAGCTAAGAGATGGAGGGATTATCCAGCCCACAAGGTATTCTTCTTGGGTTGCAAACCTAGTACCAGTCAAGAAAGAAAAATGGTGACATCAGGTTGTGTGTGGATTTCAGGAATCTAAATAGAGCATCAATGAAGGATAATTATCCTTTACCAAATATGGAGAACATGCTACAGTTAGTGACTGGTTCTGAGTTTCTTTCCACCTTGGATGGTTTCTCTGGTTATAACCAAGTTGTGGTGAAGGAATTAGAAAGGATCAAGACAACCTTTACTACTCCTTGGGGGACCTATGTTTATGTCAGGATGCCCTTTGGTCTGATGAATGCTGGAGCCACCTTTCAAAGAGCAATGGATGTTGCTTTTGCTGGTTACATCAATGAGTTTATTGTTGTCTACCAAGATGATGTAACTGTATTTTCTAGAAAGAGAAGTGACCACTTGCTGCACTTAGAGAAGATGCTGATAAGATGTAGAGAATATGGCATCTCACTCAATCCAAAGAAGTGCCATTTTGGAGTGTAGAAGGAAAAGTTGCTTGGTCACATAGTGTCACAAGAAGGGGTGATGATTGATCCAGAAAGAGTAGAGGCCATCAGCAAGGTCCCAATCCCAAGGACTAAGAAAGGAATTTAGTCCTTCTTTGGGAAAATAAACTTCATTAGAAGATTCATATCAAACTTTTCTGAGTTGACCATTCCAATCACTTCCATGCTGAAGAAAGACCAGGTCATCAAATGGGAGGAGGATGCCATCCAAGCTTTCAATGGGATTAAAGAGGCACTAAAGCATGCACCTGTTCTTGCAGCTCCAGATTATAAGAAGCCCTTTCAATTGTTTTCCTTTTGCTTCAGAGAACACTATTGCTTTTGTCCTGCTGCAGAAGGATGATGAAGGGGCTGAGAGGCCAATTGCATTTTTTTAGTAAGGCCTTGCAGGGGGCTGAGATGAAGTACACTATCATGGAAAAGCAAGCATTTTCCTTGGTAAAAGCAACAAAGGTTTTTAGACCTTACATTCTAAGTTCTAAAGTGGTTGCTTATGTTCCCCACACCATGGTGAAGGACATCTTGTCAGAGATGGAAGTCTCAAGAAAAAGATGCAGGTGGGTGAAAAAATTGCAAGAATATGATATGGATATCCAAACCACGAAGTTGGTGAGAGGTTTGGGCTTGGCTAAGCTTATGGCTGAGAGCAACTTGCAAACTATTGAGGTAAATGAGGTAGAAGAAGGTAGGGTAGATGTTTTTCAAACATTGATGAATTCTGAGTGGTATAAAGATGTAATCTTTTATCTCAGACATCTGAGCTGCCCTGAGCATTTAAGTAAGAACTAGAAAAGAGCCCTTAAGTTGGCTTCCCAAAAATATGTCATCACTGATTATGGGTTAGCTTGGAAGAACCCAGAGGGAGTCCTCTTAAGGTGCATTACTGAAGAAGAAGCCCCCAAGATAATTTTGATCTCCATGGAGGAGTTTGTGGGGGGCATTTTGCTACAAGAGTCACAACACACAAGATCCTGAGGGCTGGTTATTGGTGGCCAAATCTCTTCAAGGATACAACCTTGTTGGTTAGAAGATGTGAGAGTTGCCAGTGCTTCTCTAGAAGACTGAAAGCTTCAGGCTCCCTTCCTTTGCAACCTGTATCAATTGAAGCCCCATTCAAGCAATGGGGAATGGATTTCATTGGTGAGATTTCAGACCCTTCAAGTGTTGGCCATAAGTGGATTCTTGTAGCAACTGATTATTTTACTAAATGGGTGGAGGAAATCCCCACCAAGAAGGCAACACACCAAGTTGTCATGGATTTTTTGCTAAACAACATCATCTACAGGTTTGGGGTGCCAGTCAAGATTGTTGTTGACAATGCCATGAGCTTTAGAGCTAAACCTTTGGTGGCAATGTGCAAGGAGTATGGGATCAACTTGACATATGCCTCCAATTACAATCCCCAAGGAAATGGACAAGCTGAGTCCAGTAATAAAAATTTGTTGAAGATTATCAGAAGAACATTGGAGCAGAACAAGAGAAAGTGGGGTGAACAGTTGAAGTTTGTTGTTTGGGTAGATAGGATCACTGTCAAGAGGGTCACTGGAAAGAGTCCATTTGAGTTGGTATATGGGACTCAGGCCCTACTACCCCTTCATATGCAACTATCTTCATATCAGTTTATGCAACAGCTGGAAGATCAAGAGGTAGGTCCTTATGATGCTCGCATTAACCAGATTGTTGAGCTTGATGAAGAGAGGAGGGCATCCCACCAGAGGCATGTAAAGTTCAGAGAGAAACTGAAGAAGTTATTTGACAAGAAGGTCACTCCCAGAGCTTTCAATGTTGGAGATCTTGTGCTGCTATGGGATAGCAGACATGAGGATAAGGGAAAGCATGGCAAGTTTGACTCATTATGGATGGGCCCTTACTCCATTGATATCAGGATTGGTGAGCATACCTTCTTCCTCAAGGACTTAGATGGTGAATTGCTCGAATAACCTGTTAATGGTAGGCATTTGAAGCATTTCTTGGATTGAAGCCTCTGGATCAAGAAAATATTTTGTACAGTGTATAGTTTGTTGTTTGTTCCCTGTCTTTTGTGTTTTTGCTCGTTCTGGTCCTCGGTGACCTGTTTTTGCTGGTTTCTCTGTTTCTTTTTGAAGATGGCTCTGTTTCTCTACTCTACAAGATGACTCCATTTCCCAATGGATATTCTTGGCACTTGGTCTACCTTTGTTCTTGTGGCACTCACAGGGAGTGCCCATCCCTGAGTTGGAGCTGATGTTGGTGCTCAAAATAGTCTCGCCCCAATTTTCCTTTGAAAATCTATCGATTTACGGCCTCTGTCACTTTATTTTTCCCGTGTTGTGCCTAGTTAATCTTTGTTGCCATTTTTAATCTGTTCCTGGGTCATAGATCACTTATGGGTCCATGGTTTGCTCCTTGTTTCTTTGTTCCTCTGGAAAAGGTCTGTAATTTGGGTCTCCCATTCTCTGTTCATCCAAAAACTCGGGTTCTCCCATATTTTTCGGTCTCCACAGTCAGGATTTGTCTTCCTTGTCGTTTCTGCCCTAAATACTTGAAGAAAAATGAATGGATGTATCTCTGAGAAACATATTTGAGCCTTGTAACATTTCTAAATTCTCTGTCCTTGGAGAAATTTTCATTTTCGGGCTCGAATGATCATTTTTCTGTATTTTACGGTTTGACGGGTGTTTCTCCCGGTCAAATTTGCATCCTTGCATCGACAGGGGACGTGGCTTCTTTTGGTTGGTCAGGGGATGGTGGGAAAATGCTTTAACTTATCACTTTTTGCTTTTTTGGTGAAAAGGAAAATTTGGTCCCATGGCTCCGCTCAATTCTGATTGGTTCTTTTGGTGCTTATGTGGCTTCTTCTGATTGGATGGGGCATGACGGGTCTATTTTTGAACTTGTTCTTTTTGGCTACTTTGGCAAAAGTTTGAACCCGCCCCACGGCCCCACCAGGCTCTGATTGGAGAAAATTTAAGAGGTAGGGAAAAATTCTCACTTTGACCCCGCAGGAGGACACGTGGCAAAGCTAATGGCGGAGATGCGGGCCTTCGGAGGTAAGTTGGATATTTTTCCCCTTTGGAAAAATGGAGTAAAATTCTAAAGTGGAAGCGCACCCCCGCCAAATCATTTTTAAAAGCCTTAAGGTTTTTGAAGGAGTGCCGCAATGACACGTGGCGAGCCTCACTTTGCACTCGTTCAAGGTTAACTTTTGGGGATTATCTCAAGGATGACTGCCATTGGAGCATGACACGTGGCACCTTTGAAAAGTTTCAAAGCAGGCGGGGAAGCAGACCATCGGAAAAATTGGATTTTTTTGCCTACGTTGAGCCCAAAAGGATTAAAATATCAAATTTTTGGGACAATCTCAATAAAGGTGACAGTCAAAGTTTGAAAAGTCAAAGGTGGAGGAGGCGGACCATCAGGGGGCAATTTGGATTTTTTTCCCTTTTGACATGCAAATGACTAAAAACATCAAAAAGGGAAGCACAAGTTCTGATGGGACCCACATTGAAGGGTCAAAGCTTGTTCGGTCCCGTTTTTCAAGGGCGGAGCTGCGGGGAAAATTTGGAAAATTTTCCCTTTTCCAAAAAGGGAGTAAAATGGTAGAATTTGGCCGCGGTTCCACTGGGGCCCACCTTAGGACACGTGTCAGGCTCATTTCCCGAGGGCAGAGGTGTGGAGCAAAATGGAAAATTTTTCCATTTTTTCAAAAGTCATAAAAATTCAGAGGAAGCCCCCAGGTCCTTTTTTAAGTTTGAATCTTCCATGTGGACGATCCAAATTCAAAGAAAAAATCAACGGCAGCTAAGAGTCTGAATCTGATTTTCCCCCCCATTTTTTTGAAACACATGCCTGAAAGTGTGAGTCTTCATGATTTCTTGGTTTTTTCTACATGCCAGGTAGAGAAGGGAGTTAATGTTGATATCTGAGTTTGGTGGGAGGATCTGGAAGATGTCTTTCGCCATTAAAATGGTCTGACTATCGAGCCCGATTGGATTTTCTATTTTTCTTCTCCCAAGCACGCAAGGAGCCAGATTTGACAGATTTGGGGTGGAAGTGGTTGGCGAATTGAAGAAAGAGTGATCTATCAGAGGAAGGAGTTGAATGCGGGAGATATTCGAAGAGATCTGCCCCTGGAGCACCTGGTGAATTTTTGTAGATATGATCCCAGAAATAGCGATTGTGATCATGGCAAGCATTGGTGCACTCAATGTTTGGATTTTTGGGGGGAAAGGGGGTATGTTGTAAATGTTATATATGGCATGATTTTTTTCGTGCAAAGGGTTGTTGGAGGTTAGAGTGTTAGAGGTCGAAGAAAATTCCCAAGAGGAAAATTTGACAAAGCCTTTCTTTTGAGAATCCATCTGAGAAACTAGGTTATTTATTTTTGTATTAAGTTTTATTGTGTCAAGGTGGTTGTAAGTGTACAACCATTGACAAGCTCTGAGACTGTTCTAGAAACTTTCCCCTGCTAATAGATTTAATCAAATTTGAAGTTTTTCTGTGTTGTCTCGAGAAAAATGTGTTTGTTTTATCTCTGAATGTATGCAAGTAGCTTTTCTTGTTTCTGTTGCAATCTTGTATTAAATTTGATTCAATCACACAGGCCTCAATCCTTGTGACAGTTTAGTGGCATCTGCAATTTCATTTCTTATAAGAGCTTTCATTTGGGATTGGAATAAAGAATTTAAAAGCACTTTTCTTTCATCTGTTGACAGAGATTGTCTGTAAGCCTCTGGGTGTACCTTAGGCGTGATTTGACTTAGATCTTGATGCTTTGTTGGATTTTCTAATTCAAGCCTTCGTGATAGAATCTCAAAGATTGTGTGAAAGAGTGCTAATCTGGGCCTCCATTGAAGCACATATTCTAGTTAAAGAAACATTTTAGCTATTATGTGGCATTCTGTTGGTTTAACCTTCCATTTTGTAAGGTTCCTCAAGGATCTGGTGAATCAAGTTCACCCTGCCCACCTCCCACCAAAAAATTCATTCAAAAACAACCAATCCTACTTGTACTACCCCTGTTTGTCCTGTATGCATACAAATGCATAATCTCTGTTACCAAAACATGCAGCAACAATCAGGGTCTCAAATGTCTTTAGTAACCTTTGCCTTGTTGTGAAAATATCTCCATGATCTAGAAGTGACAACTCGTGAGAGTCAGATCTGTTGTGTTGATCATTATTTTCCCAAGGTCTTCTCTATAAAATTTATGCAAAAAGAAGGATTTATCATTGTTCTTCAATAAACAGAGGTTACAAAATAGGTTCTCTTACCTTGGTTGAGAGGCACAACCTAAAATAGTGAGGATAGATCAAATCCTCTTGAGGGTGCTATCCATTTCTCCACATTTGAGTGACAAAGGGCTAGTTAGATATCATCCCCGACTAAAAAATGACTCATCATCCTTTTCTCCCTGGAACACATTTTAATTAGAGGTTTTTTGTTCATTTAGTATGAAAACATTTATACTATTGTCTAAATTCTCACCTGTAAACTTTATTCTATAGATTTTCAGAATCTATAAACCTATAGTTTGTAACCTTGTCTCTAAATCTTTAACTATTTAAGAGTTATTCTTATTTTTTCCTATAACATAATTGAGTCAAATTATACATCTTGGAAAGAAAAATATATAATATTCTAGGATTCGATTGATTGAGTCGATTTATCACAGGATGTTATGATTGTAATCTTACAAAATCAATTTGCATATTAAATTTTGTGAATTTGTAGAATGGATTTATAGAATAGAAGAATAAAATGTTAAATTTTATAAAAATAAAATACATTATATCAAAAACTCACATTTCCCTAAACTTAAATTGTTACAAATCCAGTCCTTCCTTTCACATAGTAATTTTATTTATTATACTCCATGATGAATATTTTTTCCATGGATAGATGGAGTCACTCATGATATATTTAAATTTTATCAAACAACTCCCTAATTCGGGCACACTTTTATATGTTTTAAGGGTTCCGAGTGGAGTGCATTAATATGAAAAAATTGGGTTGTTAAAGGAAAAATTGGTCATTGTTTACTTAAAAATCGAATCATCCATTGAGAAAAGAAGACCCTATGATAGAGAGGAATCGTGGGGATGCATGTTGTTCCAACACAACACCGTCCTAGTCTCATTCTAGTCAAAGAGTCTTTTGTGAAATCACCTCACAAAATCTCACAAATAAATTCCCATCAGAAGTGCTACTTGTGTTCCTTGTAACATATTTGTGCTTAACATATGCATATTCATCCAAATTATTCCTGTAATTATTACTAGGAACTTGCTTAGAAGAAGGCACTTACAACATCGACTTTAGAACTCTAGTAACTTCATGTATGGTGGGTCGATTAAATGGTAGTTTCTTGGTGCAAAACAAGGCCCAGTAGAAGATTTTTCTTAAAATCCCAAGATCCCTGTAGGTGGCTACACATTTTGTATCAATAGTTTCGATGATTGTGTTGTTATTTCCATACTCTAGACAAAAAACCTTAAAAATACTTAAATAGTGTACAACGTGAGATCTGAAAGAAAATTAACAAATAGAAATATTACCAATTGAAGTAAATTTGAGTTATTGTCCACAACTTCCTTCTTGTCAAACTCTAGAAGATCCAATCGCAGTCGATTTAATCTCAAATCTATTTTTGACATCTCTGTGTAAATGGATCCATGCATATGGTCGTGGGCCTTGTTTTTTTATTTTTTGATGTTGGGATTTTAGTCCCACATAATTTTTGTAGGGAGGAGTCATTGGGTTTATAAGGTGGTGAGTGGAGGGAGATGTTTGTGGTTGCAACCACGCAGAAGTTATGTTTTTCCACGTAGTGGCTTCAACGGTGGTGAATGGTAATGACCGTACTATATATGGCCGCACCGAGTTCGAATGCCATGTGATTTGTGGAAAGGCTAGACCATGACCACTGAGTTGTTTATAGGGCCATGTTGGTAGCTTTGGAAATTTGAGTGTATGGTGGGTGGTGTATATATGTGCAAAGTTAAACCTGAACTCACTGATCTATGTGAAAACACCCAACCGATATTATAATACAACTCAAAATGTGGTTTGGTTTAAATTGCAAAGTGAAATGTGATTAAGTTGATAAAATTACATTCGGTATATAACATATAAGTTGATAAAATGGCATTTGGTATACAATATATAAGTTGATAAAATGGCATTCAGTATATAATAAATAAACTTGGTGGTATATAAAATTAATTCGCCGAGTTGGTAAAACCAGCTTGGACAAGTTGATAGAAGTACCAACCTATAAAGGAGCAAGAGCTCCATTAAACTAAGGAAAATAGTTGAAGTAATTAGTTCAATTAGATAGATTATTTTTTCCGAAATGATGATATTGTGACACAATGACTAAATCGTCGTCATTTTTATGTATGAAAAACTAAAAAAAAAATCGCTCACATTTCGATTGAATATTATTATTGTCAAACTAATATATTTTTGTGTAAGTATTTGTTTGACAGGTCAAAGTTTTGATGTAAATAAAGGAAATTCATCGATATACGACTGACATTTGCACTTGAACAAATAGGGGGATTATTTCTAAACTCTTTTTGCAATGTTTTTTTCCTCCACAAAACCTAATCTATTATAAAAACGTTGATCATAAAATTGTCATAATAATCATTTTTTATCACAAAGAGTTGATTTTTGATAATTTCAAAGGAAGAGTAAACTGTAAATTGAGGGAATGTGCCAGGGGCACTACCCCCAGACCCCGCGAGGGGTGCTACTTCTCGACATCCATTGGGGGCTTCCGCCCCCAGACCCCCACTCCCTGATTGTGTGTTTAATACCTTCTGTGAACAAATCCTCACCTTTGTTTAAGCAAGAAGGTTATCACATTATCGTTGTATGTATATATGTTGATGATTTGCTTATGACTTGTGATAGTCATGTTTTAATTCATAAGATTAAAGAAAAATTGAAACAATACTTTGAAATGACTGATTTAAGTCTCTTACATCATTTTCTTGGCATGGTTGTATTTCAAGATAAACATTCTATTGTTGTTTCTAAAACAAAATATGTAACCAATGTACTGAAAAAGTTTAATATGATTGATTGTAAACCAATTTTTACACCTATGGAAGTTGGAATAAAACTTGATCCTAAACTTGCATGTGAAAAAGCTTATCCTAATTTGTATAGGCAGTTAGTTGGCAATTTGATTTATCTAACTGTAACTAGACCAAATATTTCCTATGCATTAGGAATTGCTTCAAGGTTTATGAAAGAAACTTATAGAGATCATTAGAATCTTGTACAAAGAATTCTTAGATATATTAAGGGAACAATTAATTATGGGTTGCATTATAATAAGGATGAAAATGCTAACTTGTATGGATTTTGTGATTATGATCATGCTGGTGATGTATTAGATAGAAAATATACTTTTGGTTGTGTTTAAATTTGGTGCAGGTGCCATTACTTGGTGCAGTAAAAATTAGCCAAGTGTTTATATCTCTTTAACTGAAGCTGAGTATAGAAGTGCAATGGAAGCTGTAAAAGAGGCTCTATGGCTGAAGATGTTGTTCGATGAGATAAAAATGAAGGATCAAGGTAGTGTTCCTTTGTTCTGTGACAACTAGAGCGCTATAGATCTTGCACATAATCCAGTACAACATTAGAGGACTAAGCAAATTGAGATACATATACACTTCATCCATGAGAAGGTGCTAAGTGGTGAGATAGATCTCAAGTTCATGCCGAATGAAGAGCAGGTTGCTGACATCTTCACAAAGCCCCTGAGGGCTACAAAGTTTTGTCACTTTCATGAAAAACTTGGATTGTCGGATTTTCCATTGAGGGGGAGTTTGCATGACAATGTCACCTCCTAATGGAACTTGGTTTTTGTAAAATGAAAAATGCTTTATAATAAAGACCTTCGAGCATGTGTATACCTCCTCGGTTTCATTTTTAGAAAGAAGTGTAGAAAGACCTTAAAGGTGGTCTTCAGTAAACTCTATAAGTGTTATTAAGTTTACTGGTAAACATCTAGTGTAAGCATATTGTAAAGGATGTCCTTGGTTATAAAAGGCTCCTATATGCTTGGTTTTAAATAACCTTTTACAAGAACTTGTGAGAACATGTAAAACTCACAAATCATACTTACCCATTGATCATAGGATGATCTTTGAGATTCCAAATCCTTTTGTACCAAAAGGTAACTTGAGTATGATGAAGGTGTTATAATTCCTTCAACCTATAATGCTAGCCTAAAACCTTTATGGTTTAAGGATTGTAAATCCTATAGTGTACCACGAGCAGGTAATTTATTGGCATATGTTATCTCACTTGACATTAAGGGGGAGTGTTGGAACATAATGGTTAAGTGGGTTGGCCACCCCTTAATTAGTATGGGTCCAACGTTATATTATAGGTTAAATATTTAATAATATGAAATATTTCTATTTCTATTATTAAATATTCAAACCTTGGGATATGTGTCAACCGACTTGGTTGAAAGGGTGAGTCGGAAGACACACCCGATCATCACCTCATATAAAAAAGGACTTCATGTCCTCATTTGATATATCAGAGGAATATATCAAAGGTGTGCAAATCAATATTAATTGATTTGGTTTTTACCCTTGTGATTAGGGTTAGTAAGGAGGAGATTTCTACCAGATGTAATTGGGTTCTCTATAATAAAGGTTACTTTTCACAATGGTGTTTTACCTTCATGTTTTCCACTATAAATTATGTGTTTTGTGTTATTTCCATTATGTAAGTATTTATTTAATTATCAGGCAATATAGTTTGTTACTGTGATATTTATTTATTTATTCATTTTAATGTTGCATAATATATTAATGTTTAATATTTAAGTTGATTAAACCCGTTGTCATTTGAATCCTCAAATTCCAACAAGCTCAATTGACACACTTCTTCCACGTTGAATTGAAGATGCCAACATTCTAATAGTGAAAAGGCAAAGAAGTGGAGAGTTCTATGATTGCATTGTTAAGCGGTGGTGTGTGGGTGGTCGTATCTTTGAATTTATTCTACGAATCTAAAATCTTTGACTATCCAAAAAATCAATCTCACGTTAGTTGTTAGGTTTGGCATGATTCTATGACTCTAAAAGCCTTATTCATTCAAAAAGATATTCTCACATTAATTGGTAGATCTGGTCTGTAGCAACATACAAACCCTAATATACAATGATCTTTATGTCAATGCAATGATGTCACAAGGGTAATGACTCTCCTACTAGCATAATGGTCGATTAATTGCGGGATAAAGATATTTACTTGTTGGATCTGCTCCATAATCCCAAAAGGTGTTTATAAAATTTCAATTAGGGTTTAATAATTCTATTACTTCATAATAAATTACAAAAATAACATTATAATACCATAATAAACAATAATCTAATTTTTCAATTAGAGTTTGTAAATATGAATCCATAACTTTCATATATGTAACTTTTAAAATTAAAACTTTAAACCTATTTTCAATTAAAATTTTCAAAATCTTAAATTTAGATTTTATAAATTTTAATTAAAATATTATTGATTAAAAAATCATTCAATTTTTTATTTTTAAATATTCACCAAAATGTTCGATAGAGGCGCCTGTACGTCGAAAAAGTGACAGGCGAGCTTGAGAATCAACAAGTAACTCTTCTGCGTACCCGACCTCCTGAGGTCGTGCCGAGACAGCCGGTGTGGGTAGAATGTGCAGGCAAACTAGTTAGGCAATCTAATGTCTTTGACACGCACTAATGGTATTTGCGAATCTAAGGCAAAGAAGGCCCTTCTAACTTGGACTGGTGTGATAGATCGATCAGCGAGGATGACTACTCGAAGGCTCCAATCAATATCGAGCTTTGGCGTGATTCGATCTATGGGTTGTGGGATACGTGGAAAATGACCCGGGATGGTTTCGTGTATTTCTCCTGATAGGGTCATATGGTCAACTTTATGGACGATTCTCTGGCCTAGTCCAAAATTCTCTAGCTTCGTTAGTTGTTGTGTCTAGTAGGGATAACTGTTGAATGATGAGAGGTGGAATCGGAGTAGACTGAAATACTAATTTACGTAGGCCAGTGTCTATGTCTAATTCTCTTATGGATTCGTTAGGCTGTGGGATCTGTGGATCACAACCATAGATTCTTGGTTGTTGCGGTCCCGTTATGGTCATACGGGAGATCAAGTTCTAATCCCTAGTATCCAGTAGTCGTAAGCTTTTTCAGCTTCTATGTTTAGAACCAACAGTTGTGCGATCTTCTCAGAATACCTTACAGGTGTTCTCGCAACTTGGATTCTTAAGCTGGTATCTATATCTACTAGGGTGTCTCCAGCATCTGGCTATGGAACTAAAGGATCATACCCGAATGTTTTTTCTCTTTCGAGCCCTTCTACAGTCATGTGGGTATTTTCTAGGGTAATCTGTAGTTTGGCTGATTTGACCAAAACAGATGTGCTTGGTCGTCTTCGATGTTTAACCCTCTCAACTGTGCCCTGATCTGTTGGAAGTCTGTTGTTGTTTGGAAGACTTGTATCCTAAGGTTTTGGTCAATGTCAGTTATTGCTACTACGGTATTGGGCTGGGGCACAATTGGCTCGAAAATGTATTCCCTGGGCTCCCTAGGTCCCGTAATTGTCATGCAAAAGCAGTAATGAAACAAACTAAAATAAAGTAAAATCTAAGTACACTTCTAGCATATATAATTTCTTTTTGTATTTTCTGGCAATTTATAAGAAAACAGCTATTTAAAAATATTTAGAATTGACAACTAAACTAACAACGTAAAACAAACAAAATAGCCGAGTGTAACTATTTGTCTGTGCGATTTCGTATATCTATTCTAAACAACGAAATAACTAATCTATCAGCAAGATTCTCGATCCTACCTCAGAAGTGAGGAATGAATCATAGTTTCTCAGAAACTATCAATCCCCACAACCTCCCTGGCAATATCGAGAATAGAAATAACTGAAATAAAATGATTAACTACGTTATTTGATAAATTCTAACTAAAACTTTGAAAGATGGAACCTGGATTTCGCAGAACAGTGGCGAATCCGACGGTGTGTGTGTTCTTGTCCCCTCAGTATGATCTCTTCATTCTTTGTGCTCACGTGAATCCAGAAAAGCGTGGAATGCTTGCATCAACAGGAATAGATATTTGGATCAATGGACCGTCTTCAGAATGTAGACATAATAGAATGCGGATAGGAGAGGGATAGCGCAAGAGTACAGAGCTTGGCCTATGCAATTCCTAGCGGGGTCTACTGCGAATCATGCAACAAAAGCGTCCAGAACCTGAAACTAGTCTGTATGAAGAGCAAAACCTGCAACTTTAATGGCTGCCTAGACTATTCTACTCCAAAACAATAATACTGTTTGCACAAGTTGGATCTGTGGCTTACCAACAGTAACACAAAGCTAAAACAAACCTGCAACAAACTATGCTACCAATCCTAAGCAAGCTAAAAAGACCATAGCACTGAAAATATGAAAGTTGGAATGAAAATGGTGGCCCAAATAATGTTTGCACTTGCACAAGTTGGATATGTGGCTTACCAGCTGCAATACAATACTAACCAAAGCACTCAATGAGAAAACTAAGAATCCTAAGCAAAGGAAAACTAAAACTGTTGTAACAAGAAATTCAAAAGCAAACTTTGGAGCAAAATTCAGAGGCCATTTGCATGTGCACAAACCATGCATTTATAGGAATCCAAACATCCAAAAATCAAATCCAAACTGAACTCCTAAACATTAAACAAAAGAAAAACACTATTCCAGGGGACCAAAAACATTAATGCATGCTTAAGTCGGCAAGAAAAGCTGGTGAGTCGTGATATTTCACGCGGGTCGCGTCAAAAGAGCGTTCTGGAAAACGCGCACAGGACCGTCGCCCTGCTCAGGGCGGCGGTTACAGGACCGCCGCCCTGTTCAGGGTGGCGGTTTCGTCACTGAAGACCAAAAAGCCAAGAAAAGAGGGAAAAATAGGGAAAACAAAGCACGCGGGGGCTAAGCGGGGCATGCGGGATGTTAACGCATATCTGTAAAGCTTCTCTGGATCCCGAACACCTTGCGAAGAGACCTGTATCATCATTGGGGCACTTATTACACCGTTCCGCAGTACAGTACCTTACAATTTTGGGTACGTACATATTGCCCCCTCGGAGAAGCGTTTTAGCCATGAAGAGGCATAAAACGGTGGGTCCGAGTATGGCAGTCCCGAAATGGGAAGTTAGAAGTTATACCTTACACGTCCGTGTGTCGAAATGACGCCATCCAAAATTCCCGCCACCTGCAAAATGAAAAGAGAACTCAAGTGCAGATAGATACAATAATTTGGAAAATAAACGCTAAAATAATAGGGGAAGAGGACGTACCATTAGTGCGAGGATAGAAACTTACCTCCGTCAACGCTCCGAACCTGCGAAAAAGCCATTTTAAAACGAAACAGAAGGATATATATATGAAAGTGGGCCCATTTTCCTATTCATTTGCGCGAGTCGACTTGATAGATTTTGAGCTCTGGGACCCACGGTGACGGTTTCTCACGCGAGTAGAGTCAAAACGTCTGCAGTGAGATAGAGATCATGCCTCCACGTGCGGAACGCCACCCCGCGAGATCACAGGTTGGTTTTCTTCAATTTTGTGTTTTTCCCCCTTCTGATTTGAAATGTTAAATTCTTTGCAATGGGGGGGTTATTTTCAAAAATGTTTGGTTTAAAGGGTCCATCTAGGGGGGGCACCTACTGGGTAGGCCCCATTTTTGATTAAAATAGTCATTTTTTGCATTTTTTTGGGCTTTTTAAGCCCAAAAACCCGCACAGGTTTCCGGACCGCGACCGCCGCCCTGGACAGGGCGGCGGTTACACGACCGCCGCCCTGTACAGGGCGACGGTCACGAGACCGCCCCCCCTGCTCAGGGCGGCGGTTCTGAACAGAATGCAAAAGAACCTATTTTGAAAGCTTGTACTTGTATTTTTAGCATTTGTACGTGTTTTTATGCTTCTCTTGATATTGTTTAGATACTAACTCTTCTTTGTGTGTTTTTGGGTGTATGCAGGCAAAAGAGGAGTACATTAGATGGAGCCGGGAGAGAGAGTGCGACTGGCTGCCCGGGGTATTGGATGCCCTCTCAGCAGATGAGGAGGACACATTGCAGAGGGCCGGCATATTGCGTATATCGCGTGTGCCCCACGTTGCTCCATCCAGTCACATTCTTTGTGACCTATTTTCATATTGGGATGCAGATCGGAATACCTTCCGACTGCCAGGGGTCCGTGGTGAGTGGACCATCACTTTGGAGGATGTTTACCGCATCCTGGGGGTCCCAATCATCGGGAGGAGACTTAAACTGGAGACAGCTGGTTCCAGGGCATAGATAGCTCAGTGGGCTGGTTATATGGGGGATGCAGCCATTTCTACGGGGCCGAAGAAGGGAGTGCGAGTCAGATCCATTCCTTCTTTGCCCATCCCTATCTTTCGACAGGCTATTATGGGGATCCTTGCCTCGAGACTCATCGGGGACAAGGGAGGGGACACCTTATTATACTGTTGGGGCCCCATCATTGCACAGATAGAGGGACATGGCCGGAAATACGCCTGGGGTGCGGACATTTTGGGGACCACCTACCATGACTTATACAGGGTGGTCTGATTGCAGGGACAGTCCTTGAGCCACCCCACTCTAGTCATGAGTTGGGTGTATGAGCGCTTCATTCCGTATGGCAGAGGCGTGGAGGTGGCAGATCCCGGGGCGGTGAGGGCAGCCCGATGGTCAGGTATGTCAGTGCTCAGAGCACCTCACCAGCCAGTAGCCACCCTTACCACGGCAGACATGGAGGCTACACCGTACCAGCTTATGGCCGGTATATGGGGAGAGGAGACCACGACATTGGTCTCCTGCTCCATCACAGGGCAGCTTATCGACCGTGTGGGACGGGTAGAGGTACATCCCTTCAGCAGGGTTCCTCAGCAGTTTGGCCTCCCATACGCGGGTATGCTTCCTCCAGTAGCACCTGTTTATAGATCAGTCCGAGAGGCTAGAGGGGGGCCTAGAGGCCGTGGTTGGACAGTGGTTACCCCTAGCATTCCTATTACAGCCAGCGGGATAGTTCGGGCCAGAGGGAGAGCTGGTGCGCCTCAGGCACCATTACTTCAGATTGCTGCAGGTCCTGCTCATAGCAGTGACGACCCCATAGATATTGACTCCGATTCTGAGGAGCACACAGAGGGAGGGTCAGAGGAGCAGACGGACGAGAGCGATCCTGAGTGGCATGATACTCAGGACATTCTGCGGGCAGAGAGGGAGGAGCAGAGTGCAGAGAGAGAGACCGTGGCTTCTGAGGAGCCACTCTCCCGAGGCCATGGTGGAGACGATGAGTCCGTTGCGGGGCATCATGTTGCCCCTACCACAGGAGCAGCCCCTCAGTCAGCAGCGGCATCAGCAGCAGGTGCTGGCCCTAGCGACCCATCTTGGAGGCCTGGTGATCCGAGTAAGTTATCCTCTCCTCCTTTCAATGCTTGTTTGTTTTAGGATTTGTTTTTGAATGTTAACTCTCCTTATATTTGTATTGTGTACACTTTAACCTCTTGCCTAGTTCCTAATTCGTTTTTCTTTCTTTGCTTTGCAGAGACTGTTGATGAGTGGCGGGATCTAATCCGTAGGGTTTGCGTCGATTCTCTGATGATCCCTATGGATAAGACCCGTGCGGAGTTATCTGTGGATGCCGGGGAGCCCTCAGCAGCCGGCAGGCACACTGACGTCTTCACTCCCGTTTGGCATGTGGCCAAGATGGTGTCAACTCTCCGTACAGAGTTGGCAGGCTATAGGACAGCCAAGCGTCTTATGAGGAGCCGCTCTCATGGTGAGACTACGACTGCCCCTAGGGACCCCGAGCCCTCCGTCCATTCAGAGCGCCAGCGTAGCCGGAGTCCTAGGCGAGGGCGCGCACCTTCAGCGGGATCGCGCAGGGGTTGAGAGGCCACTTGGCTTTCTGTATTTGTATTTAGATTCTTTTGTGTATTACGGGCTCTTTGAGCGTTTTGACCATGCCTAGTGCATGATGGCATTGTATATAAACTTTGATTATTTATATATATGCGTCGGTTTTGGATCAAAACTTGTCATTTGTATTCTACTTTCTGTTTCCAGTTTTTTTTTTTGTGTATACTACGATGTATGTTTCATATGCTTTCTAGAATGTATGCAATGGAAAACAGATGATGCAAATGTTTGCTTTCTTTTTGTGTTTCATGATGCTGATACATGATATTGTAGATATATTGTGATCTTAAATCTTAGTTTCTGTGAGCAATTTGGATACCTCATGATTTGTTTTGGCAAAGTGATGAAAATAATCAGTATGATGAACAGATTAACTTGCCCCACTCCTAACTCCACGCAACTAGTAGGATGTGAGGGCTCATCACCAAGAGCCAAGAAGGGCGCAAGTTATGGAATATGGTGAAGTGATAGTGGTGAAAGACAGACGAAGCTTTGGTGGAACCAAATGAAAACTACAAGCTTTATTCTACCTGAATGACTTCATAGTTTTGGATGCAACTTGCTTTGCGGTTTATCCAGACTTAGACCCGTAGATGGCCACATAGTAGACAAAATCTGGGTTTTTAGGATTTTTAACTCTCTTGGAATTTTTGAACATCTGATTCATTCGTTATTGACTCAAAGTTTGAATTGATTGTTTATGACCTTTTAACATTTACTTTGTTTAGAGGACCCCCTACACTTTGCCCCATGCTACCTGTAAGAAACATGGGTTTATCACCGTGGGCAAGGCATAGGCGAGTAAGGGCATTTCCATCCTTTCCCAACCCTACGTCACTAGTAAGAGACGCAAGCTCATCACCGAAGGTTGGTGGGGCAAGGAAATGTGTAAAAATAAAATTTTCTGTTTAATCACTTCTTGACTTGTCTATTTGAGTAAAATGTCAGTATATGCTTTTTTTTCCAAAGAGATGTGTATATGGGATAGATGCGACACCATGAAGCTTCTAGAACAGACCATAGGCAAGACACCTATCCTAAGAAGAAATCAAAGTGAGAACGAACTTGCAGATCTTGGTATGGTTACCGTTAGGACTTCGTCATGTCTGATTTTGTTTGATAAAAGATTCTGAGTTGATTGATGATATCGAAGACGGAGAAGTATGATTAAAGAACTTTATGCCAGAAACATCACGAGTTTGAAATAAATTGCTTTGAGAATAGATTCCCTGATCACAATTTGTGTAAGAACAAGTGGACAAAATGATCCTAATTTGTATGAAAATGCAATGTAGATAGTTATATAGGTAGCGTTAGCTGCTTACGCGTAGAAACGCTTGAGGTGGAGAGAATTGACTGTTTCGCCAAACTCCTCACCTTCTAGCGTGCATAAGAGGTATGCACCATTTCCGTAGTCCTTTGTGACTCGGTACGGGCCCAACCATTTGGGCCGGAATTTCCTTCCTTCGCCGGTCTTCTTGTCGATCCGGCTATCCAACCTTAGCACCAGATCGCCTTCGTATATGTCACGTTCATAGACCTTCTTGTTGTACTGCCGGCACATCCGGTCGGCATAGACTCTATGTCGTTGTTCAACATCTAACCTAGTTTCATCCAGGCTTTCTAGTTGAGAAAGACGTGCTTCTCTGTAAGCGTCCTCATCCAGAATCCCTTGTAGCGAAATGCGGAGACTGGGGATTTCAACTTCGAGTGGGAGAACTGCTTCTGACCCAAATACCAATGAGAAAGGAGTTGCTCCTGTTGGCGTTCTTATCGAGGTTCGGTGGGCCCACAAGGCCGGATATAACTTTAAATGCCAATCCCGTTTGTTTTCTTTTACCGTTTTAAGGAGAATGGCTTTCAACGTCTTGTTTGTTGCTTCAGCCTGCCCATTGGCTTGGGGATAATATAAGGAAGCCGTATGATGGCTTATTTTGAACTTACTGCATAGCTCACGAACTTCTTCGTTTTTGAAAGAAGTTCCATTATCTGAGATAATGATTTGCGGGATACCGTACCTGCAAATGATTTGGTTCAAAATGAACTTAGCGATTACGGAACCAGGTACAGTTGTAAGAGGCATAGCCTCTACCCATTTAGTGAAATATTCTGTGGCCGTGATTATAAAATTGTGGCCGTCTGTGGACGAGGGAGAGAATTTCCCTATCAAGTCCAGGCCCCATGTAGAAAAGGGCCACGGAGTAGCGATCGGTTGCAAAGCTTGTGCCGGCATGTGGATCTCATGAGAGAACTCCTGACATTTATGACACCTGCGTACAAACTCTATTGTGTCATGTTCTAGAGTGGGCCAGAAATAGCCCATTCGATGTATTTTTCGAGCAGTGGCATGGCCACCGAAGTGGCCTCCACATATACCGCTATGGGATTCATGGAGAATCCTCTTGGACTCTTCTGTGTCAACACACCTTAAGAGCATTCCATCGAATGCTTTCCGATAGAGCACCTGCTCTATAATGACGTATTTAGCTACGATAATGCGTAACCGTCTTCTTTGTTGAGGTGTAGCTCCTTCTGGATACCTATGGTCCATGATATAGCTGATGATATCAGCGTACCAAGGGCACTCAGATATAGCAGGTCGGGTTTCGACGTAGTATACGCACTCATCTGGAAAGTCTAAGTCTACTAAGTCGCCTCCGTCTAGCGGGTTATCAGCTAACCAATCTGCGATGATTTGCCCTTTAACTGACTTTTGGTTTACAAAAGTTAATTCGAACTCTCCCATTAAGGTTATAAAACGTCCAGCTTTTTTGGACAAGGACCCTTGTGTGAGAAAAGTCCGTAAATGGTCCGTCTTTACTATGACCCTTGTCTCTTGATTTAGCATGTAGTGTCTTAGGCGTTTAGTAGCAAAGACTATGGCAAGACATTCTCGCTTTGCTTGTGTATAGCGCGTTTCGTAGTCGAGCAATGTTCGGCTAATGAAATAAATCGCACGCTCTCTTTTGTCATCGTCCTCTTGGGCTAGCATGCAAGCTAACGAAACATCGGTAGCCCGTGAGTACAAAATTAAAGGGCGATCTAGCTTTGGTGGCATTAGCGTAGGCGGTGATAGCAGGAAACGCTTGACTGCATCAAAAGCTTCATTGCAATCTTCAGTCCAATCAATGCTATAGTCCTTCTTGAGTAAATTGTTGATTGGATGAACGGCGAAGCTTAGATCCGGGATAAATCTCCGGATTGCACCCAACTTTCCGAGAAATGATCTGATTCCAGATTCATTCGAGGGTGGGACCATTTCGAGGACAGCCCGAATTTTGGCTGGATCAACATCGATCCCTTGTGATGATACGATGTAACCTAGGAGCTTTCCTCCTGTTACACTGAAGACGCATTTCTCTGGGTTTAGGGTAACTCCATATTCTATTAGGCGTGAAAGGATGATGCGGAGTACTTCAGGATGGTCACAACGCTTTTTGGCTTTAGCCAATAAGTCATCTACGTAAGATTCCACGATTTTATGAATTAGATCATGGAATATGTATGTCATGGCCCGCTGGTAGGTAGCACCGGCGTTCTTAAGACCAAATGGCATAACAGCGTAGCAATAGGTTCCCCAAGGAGTTATGAACGTGGTTTTAGCTTGATCTTGCTCGGATATTTTGATTTGATTGTATCCCGAGAATCCATCCATGAGAGACAAGAGTTCAAAACCTGCTGTTGCATCAACAATAACGTCTATGGATGGTAATGGGAAGTCGTCCTTAGGGCAAGCTTTGTTGATATCTCGAAAATCTATGCAGATGCGTATCTTTCCATTCTTCTTGAGAACGGGAACGATGTTAGATACCCATTGGGAGTAGTCAACTGGCTTGATGAATCCTACTTGGAGGAGTTTTATCACCTCCTCTTTTACCATGAGGGCTACTTTGGGCTTCACGGGTCTTGATTTTTGTTTAATTGGCTTTGCATCTGATCTAGTGACGAGGTTGTGTACCGCAATGTGGGGTGCGGCTCCTGTCATCTCTTTGTAATTAAATGCAAATACCTTTTGATGTTCTTTGAGAACCTGAGTATGTATTTCCACTTCCTCTGGGGTTAACGAAGAACCTAACTTTAAAATTCTTGGTTCATCTTTCGTTCCGATATTGACATCGATTGTTTCTTCAATTAAAGAGGCATTACCCTCTTCGAACTCAGGTGGTGCCGGAGGTAGATCTATATCATCCCCGTTTTCCACCACGTATATATTAGGTTCTTTTTGTGAGGGAAGATTCATTACAGGATTTCCGAAGTAGGAAGATGAATGCGGGATCAGGGATAAATCTAGCGTGTGATAGGAGAGATGTAGTGCTGCAAAGGCATTTAAGTAATCCAAAGTAGCCGCATCGTTTCCAACATGGTCTAGGATGGTAGATTCACTTCTGTTTGAAAGAGGATCTATCATTGTTTTTATCAATGGTTCGTTTCGAATGGATATTGTAAAATGAGTATCTTCTAGCTCATTGTTTGGAGTAAAACGTGATGCTGAGGTTGCTATTGAATCGGCGAGAAGATTTTTTTCTCGCGGGATTGCTTCAATGGATATGAAGTTGAATGCCTTGCTTAAATCTAATACAGCGTTTTTGTAAAGTTGCAAGTGTTCGGCTTTAGTTTCATATACCTCTGAAACTTGGTTTGCCACTAATTGCGAGTCTCCTAAAACTCTGATATTATCAATACCAATTCTTTTGGCTAAGGTAAGGCCAAGGAGGAGGGCTTCGTACTCAGCGCCGTTGTTTGTACATTCAAAGTTTAATTTAAAAGAGAATGGGAGGACCTTCTCTTCGGGCGAGGTAAGAATTATACCTGCCCCCGCTCCATAACGGCATTTAGCTCCATCGAAATGGAGAGTCCAATACTTAGCCGGGAGTATGGATGTAGGTGTATCTGCTGTGTTTGCACACTCTACTTCTACCATACAGAGATCTTCTGCTGGCAAGGAACCAACACCTAGGGAAAATCCGATACCTACTGAATCGAATGGTAAGAACATTGGTGAATCTTGTTCTATCAACTCAACGATCTTTGCAGTAGTCCCTAATGATACTATTTCTTTAGTTTTACCTTTAGGGGTTGGAATTGTTTTGGCTATGTTGGTAGTTTCAAGATCCGTCGTAGGTATCAACTTTTCCTCTGGCTTTGGGTCAGAGGGTTTGTTAAGTTGGTTTGTTGGAAGTTCGAATTCTGAGTGTATACCTGGTCTTTTCTTTAAATCAGCTAGGTGTACGTCAAACGGCTTTGGATCACCTTTGGCTACAAATACCTTTCCTAGATGCAGGAATCTTACTTCTTGAAATAGCGTGGAAGGGATTGCCTTCATTCGATGTATCCAGGGCCGGCCGAGGATCATATTATAGTTAGTTTCCTGATCTATAATATAAAACTCAGTCAGGATTGTTTTAGGTCCTAAGGTGACCGGTAGTATTATAGTTCCTATCGATGTGGCTTTAAGGCTATCGTAGCCCCTCAAGGTATTTCGTGTAGTAGAACAGTTTGTTTCTCCATATCCCAATTTTTGGAGAAAAGAGAAAGGGACTATGTTAACTGCAGCCCCGTCATCAACCATTGCCCGTTTTACATAGTTATTATAAACTTGCACTTGCAAGTGTAGGGCTGGATCACCTCGGCGTGCGATCTCAGCATCTGTAGGCATTTTACTTATTTCGAATATGAATTGAACATCCCTATCCGCCTGTCCCGGAGGATAAACATCAAAGTCTATATGATTTACTTGTGCTTCTGGTGGTGGAGTGATACTAACTAAATGACCCAAACCTAACGCCTCTAAAAGAGCAGCCCTGTGAGCAGGGGAATTCTTTAGTAAATCAAGGAATGAAATATGCGAGAAGGTTTTTGTTAGATCATTAATTAGATCGTAAGCACCCATAGGTTTTGCTACGGTTTGCTGGATGTTATCTGTTTCCGGCAGGTGGCTTGGACTTGGTTGAGAGAAATACTCTCGTGTTCTCGTAATTGCTTCAACGGGTAATTCGGAGTCTAACTCTACTAATCCAACTACCTTAGGTCGTGGTTGACTTCCTAGTTGTGGCGCGACTAACGGATTTAGCGAGGTTGAGGCCTCGTGATCGTTGTTTCCTGTTATTGCACCTTTGTTTGTTCCAGTTGGTTTCAACCTATCGCTATCATGATTTGGGAGTGGATCATTAAAGATCTTGAGAGGGGCATTCTGAGGGGAAACTGCCCCTGCGAAGGTACTTGCCGTTGGTGACGTAGGATCTGCTAAGAACATATCCATAAAAAATTGTTTTTGTTCACTTGGCAAGCGTTGCATGAATTTGTTGTAATCACGACACGTTCTAGTGTCATGACCCCGAATTTTATGGAAACCACAATAAGAATTGGGGTTGTAATTCCCGTTTTGTTGGTTTGGTGTGTATTGTGGCCTAAAATTCTGATCAAACTGTTGCCTATTAGGACTAAAGTTTTGTTGTTTCTGGTTTTGATTTTGGTTTTGATAACCAAAGGAGTTTTGGCTTGGTCCTTGTATGGGATTTCGCCGTTGTTGTTGTTGTGGATTATTAAAATCCACCGTATTGATCGTCGGGGTAAAATTGTTGTTTCTTTGGTTGTTTGTTTGTGACGGAGTATTAACGACATTTACCCTCTTGGGCTGGTCAGTTACTCCATCTGTTGTTACCCCACGATTTTTGTTAAGGATTTTGGGTCCTTGATTGACGCTTGTGGTGGTTGTAGTATTTTGAGTAGAGGTGATTAACCTCCCGTTTGCTCCATACGTCTTACGGCCACTATCTATCGCTGCTTGATCAATTCGCAGAGCGCTCTCAAGTACCTCGTCATAAGTCCTTAGTGGGAACTTCTGGACTTCTTCCTTCACTTCTCTGCTAAGAGAATGAAGGAATAAATCGCATAGCTCCATCTGATCCATGTTTGGAGCGCTTGCCGAGGAATAAAGGACTGTGCGCCACCTTTGGATGAAATGGGCGACAGACTCGTTATGTTCTTGCTTGATGTGCAAGAACTCCCTGATTCCTGTCCTTAGTAGTTTGTTCATGTCGAAGGCTTTGATGAACTCAGACACGAGTTGTTTGAATGAATGTATGGAAGCTTCGGGTATTCTGTAATACCAATCGAGGGCAATGCCTTCTAGCGTTTTGGGGAATATTTTAGCAACAACCCCATCCCATGGGAGTAATTCACGAATGGCTGTAGCGTAAGCTTTGATATGCGCATTCGGATCTCCTTCTCCTTTGTATTTAGGCAAATCGAGAAGAGGTCTTGGAAGCATGACGCTTCGTATGGCGAAATCTAAGGGCTCCTTTAAATATTCTGAATAAGTCCCTATCGCATACGTCTCAACCATTGATGGTTCCTGTTGAGGAGGCGGTGGCGGAACGGGTTGTTGATATGGCGTAACATACGCATTGGCAGGGGCATAAGGCAATCCTTGCATTTGAGTAAACACGCCGGGGGATGAGTACATATCCCCTTGTGGTGATTTGGAGTACATGTTTAAGTACGAAGGGGTACTATCCAGGAATGGATTGCTCTGTACTGGACCCAGAGGAACAGTGCTAGCGATAGTGGGTCTAGTTGGCACTTGTTGTGAATACTGAGGAGTCACACCTAACGTGCCTACTCCTGTGAGGAGATCTACTTGGCCAGAGTAGTATGGAGGATTGGATCTCCCCGTTTGTATGAACGGAGGATTTTGATTTGCTTGAGCAAGTTCTAACCCTCACACTCTTTCTACTAACGTTGAAATGACTTCATTTGGTGAAGTCACGGTACTTTGCCTGAGTGGCGTTTGTTGTGTACCTTGGTGTTGTATAGGCATGTGATAGCCTGTCATGAACTGATTGCTATCCTGCCAAGTTTCTCCAAGAATATTTCCTGTAGAGATATTTTCTTGAAAATGGGTCTCGGGTTGTACTTGTAAACCTCCTATAGGCGGGTACATACCCCGGGAGCGTTGTTCACTCCTAGGATAAGGTATTGATTGTCCATCGTCTAAGACCAAGTATGGATCTGATTGTCTACTAATAGGCGGTCTGAGTAATACCTGAGGAGATGAAGCAGACTCTCCAGTTAGTGTCATATTGTTCGAGCCTGAAGGCTCTGTTTGTGTTTGAGCAAGTTGCTCCAACCCCTCTGTTTGGAAGGACGAGTTATATCTAGTCCTTGGTGTTTGTGTTGACAATTGATTAGTTGAATAGTTGTCGCCCCACATTGAGAGTGAGGGTGATGACTGCCTATTCTGTTGGGCGTAGTATGCCTCAAGACCCAAGAGGGGTCTGCCGTATGCATCGAATCCCGACATATTCGGGGGGTATATGAATACCCGCAGAATAATGGGAAGGAGCGAAGGTGATTTGGAGAAGATGAAACTTCTCAAAGAGAAGGTGAAAGAACTTGCTTGTTTCACGTCGGGTTCACCAATTTTGTACGTCGGAAAAGTGACAGGTGAGCTTGAGAATCAACAAGTAACTCTTCTGCGTACCCGACCTCCCGAGGTCGTGCCGAGACAGCCGGTGTGGGTAGAATGTGCAGGAAAACTAGTTAGGCAATCTAATGTCTTCGACACGCACTAATGGTATTTGCGAATCTAAGGCAAAGAAGGCCCTTCTAACTTGGACTGGTGTGATAGATCGATCAGCGAGGATGACTGCTCGAAGGCTCCAATCAATATCGAGCTCTGGCGTGATTCGATCTATGGGTTGTGGGATACGTGGAAAATGACCCGGGATGGTTTCGTGTATTTCTCCTGATAGGGTCATATGGTGAATATGGTCAACTCTATGGACGATTCTCTGGCCTAGTCCAAAATTCTCTAGCTTCGTTAGCTGTTGTGTCTAGTAGGGATAACTGTTGAATGATGAAAGGTGGAATCGGAGTAGACTGAAATACTAATTTACGTAGGCCAGTGTCTATGTCTAATTCTCTTATGGATTCGTTAGGCTGTGGGATCTGTGGATCACAACCATAGATTCTTGGTTGTTGCGGTCCCGTTATGGTCATACGGGAGATCAAGTTCTGATCCCTAGTATCCAGTAGTCGTAAGCTTTTTCAGCTTCTATGTTTAGAACCAACAGTTGTGTGATCTTCTCAGAATACCTTACAGGTGTTCTCGCAACTTGGATTCTTAAGCTGGTATCTATATCTACTAGGGTGTCTCCAGCATCTGGCTGTGGAACTAAAGGATCACACCCAAATGTTTGTTCTCTTTCGAGCCCTTCTATAGTCATGTGGGTATTTTCTAGGGTAATCTGTAGTTTGGCTGATTTGACCAAAACAGATGTGCTTGGTCGTCTTCGATGTTTAACCCTCTCAACTGTGCCCTGATCTGTTGGAAGTCTGTTGTTGTTTGGAAGACTTGTATCCTAAGGTTTTGGTCAATGTCAGTTATTGCTACTACGGTATTGGGCCTGGGGCACAATTGGCTCGAAAATGCATTCCCTGGGCTCCCTAGGTCCCGTAATTGTCATGCAAAAGCAGTAATGAAACAAACTAAAATAAAGTAAAATCTAAGTACACTTCTAGCATATATAATTTCTTTTTGTATTTTCTGGCAATTTATAAGAAAACAGCTATTTAAAAATATTTAGAATTGACAACTAAACTAACAACGTAAAACAAACAAAATAGCCGAGTGTAACTATTTGTCTGTGCGATTTCGTATATCTATTCTAAACAACGAAATAACTAATCTATCTGCAAGATTCTCGATCCTACCTCAGAAGTGAGGAATGAATCATAGTTTCTCAGAAACTATCAATCCCCACAACCTCCCTGGCAATATCGAGAATAGAAATAACTGAAATAAAATGATTAACTACGTTATTTGATAAATTCTAACTAAAACTTTGAAAGATGGAACCTGGATTTCGCAAAAACAAAAGAAAAACACTATTCCAGGGGACCAAAAACATTAATGCATGCTTAAGTCGGCAAGAAAAGCTGGTGAGTCGTGATATTTCACGCGGGTCGCGTCAAAAGAGCGTTTTGGAAAACGCGCACAGGACCGCCGCCCTGCTTAGGGCGGCGGTTACAGGACCGCCGCCCTGTTCAGGGCGGCGGTTTCGTCACTGAAGACCAAAAAGCCACGAAAAGAGGGAAAACTAGGGCAAACAAAGCACGCGGGGGCTAAGCAGGGCATGCAGGATGTTAACGCATATATGTAAAGCTTCTCTGGATCCCGAACACCTTGCGAAGAGACCTGTATCATCATTGGGGCACTTATTACACCGTTCCGCAGTACAGTACCTTACAATTTTGGGTACGTACAATGCCCCCAGTATATTATTACCTAGTTCCATATAGGTAGCTCACATTTTTGCCATATGTGGGAGAGAATGAAGTTGTGATACCTCACTCCTTTAGGAAGAAATGAGCATGGAGGCTGGGGATGGCATGATCTTTAAAGGTGGAAGTGGAAACACAAATAGACATGGAAGAAAGAATCATGGAAGGGATGAAAAAGAGAATAAGAATACTAAGAGAGCGTTCATTGGTGAGTGTATAACCTTTGCGGATTATATTAAAGAAACCAAAAACACAAAAATGTGAGCATGGTTGAGCAATGCTTCAGACGGTGGCAAATGAGTTTAATGGGATTGATGATATTGAGGTATAAAACCATATACCTACCCAAAAGAATATTTTGGAAGAAGGAATGTGTTCAAAATGGCTCAACATGTTAGTGGGGATACCAGATAATAGGAAGAATCAATGGTTTGGTTATAGGAAGGGCTTGCATTAGTACACTAGAGTTTATTATGCACATTACATGTATATGTCATTGTTTGGTGGTATATGATTATGAAATTATGAGTGATTTCAATATATGAATGAATATTGTAGACACACATAAGTGATTGACACTTAAAATAAATAATGTGCTATTTGAGAATGAGCAAACATTTTGATGGGATCAAACTCCTCTTTGCATTTGGATGGAAGTCTATACATTGTAGTTATAGGAGTATGAGCACACACGATGTTGAATGTTTTGATGCATGAAACTTTGATGGAATTTCACTCACTACACATACACTATGTGACACCTCATGTTTATATAGAAGTAGATAACTTGGATGAACCTGCATAAGATTATGGCATGTGTTGCACTACATTACAAGTACCATCCCATGTAGTATCCCATGTGTGTGGTTGGTGATCAATTAGAACCACACATTGAATGTGCACACACTACCATTATATCAACACACACGTGCAACTACATGGGTAGAAAGATGGAGTTGTACATAGAAGGAACTCTATTCAATCTTGGAAAATTATGTTATAGGTGGAAATAGGAGAATGTTGGCTGGTGGAGACCAAATTCTCACTAACTTTTTTATTTTCCTTATTCTTCTAAAGGCAATATACTTCTATCATTTGTGGTATTATTGAGCCCTTTGTGTTGATAGTCCCCCTACCTCAAATATAACTATTCGACCAAGTCCTCTCCTTAGGTGCATTTAACCAAACATTAAATAAGTATATTATTTATTTAAAAAATAAATTATAAATTTAATAATTAAATTGTACAATGAATAGATGGGGTCACTTGATTAAATAAATCCGAAACATGTATGATCGTGGGATTTTAAATATCACCTCTTATTTTTAGGTTTTACTATTACATACTCTCCTTATTTGAGCCCCTCTTTACACTACAACTCATATTTATACAATACTAGTTTTAAAAATGTAAATAAAATTTATCCCTTATATAATCATGTGTTATGTACCATCTTACCAAGGTGACCTCTGCACCCCCTTCCCCCCACCTGCTCGCCAACCCTTCCCTTTCCCCCTTGTGATAAGGAATGACTCATTAAGTTATGTCATTATAAGAAAGAAAATATTTATTTTTATCAATTTAATTGAATTAGGTAGATCATAGGCATCATTTTGCACATTATGCAATGTTGATTGAAGATCTAGATCACGTTTATCTGCATTGCAACTTTTCTTGGAGAATTTGGGTTTGCTTCTTAAATAGAACGAGTGCTTAGTGTAGCCCTGCAAATATTCATCTTTTCAAATTCAAAAATGAGAAGAGGCGATCTTGTCCCAACTAGACATTATCTTGGAGATATTTATAACTATGTTAATTTAATTTTTCCCTAGGCCACAGGAGACCAGTTACCCTTGCATTTACACAACCGGTTGGGAGGACAAGCCGTGCATTAGTGCGCCATAAAATGTGTTAGATCGCTGAGTCATTAACCCTTGTAATATCTAAAATAAACTATGTTCATTTAGAACGTATGAAAGGAAAAAAATAACATAATTTTTCAGGATAAACAGCTATTCCATAAAAGATATATCATCATTCTCAAAAAATGACACATCCTCTAACATTGGAACCTTCTTCCAAAAGTGGATAATCTTTTAACTCTTCCTAAGAGAAAAAATAAAGAATTTAAATGACAAGTTCCCCTCCGGAATTTTTTCATTCTTAATTGTGATGGAACTTTGAAAGGTAATCCAGGGGTTTTGGGTGTTGGCGATCTCATTCACCTACGACATGCATAAGATATTTGAAAACTATATCTTGCAAGCTACGTAATCTAATACCAATATGTGATAATAATTGTTTATTAATTATCTAACTTGCAAGCTACGCAATCTAATATCAATAATAGCTCATGCACGAGTTCAATTCCTAGCATATATATTCACAAATTCTCAAGTTATGATTTATTGATATGATTTCTCAATATATTTGAATGCAGTCTGTGAAAATGACGCTGACCAGATTTTCCCAAATAGCCAGAGTGTTGTACAGTGCTCCCAAACTAGGGAGCGATATTTCTCAGAAAACTTTTGAGCTTGCAAAGAGAAGTAAAGAGCTCGCAGCTGCAAAAGAAAGTTCAGAACTCAGCAGGATTGCTCTTCAAGCAAAGGAAATGGCTCCTGCGCCCAAAATAATTGGAGAAAAGGTACGAGACTGTGTGATCTACTGTATTGATGCTGTGGAAACGACTAGTGAAACCAATAACCAAGCCAAAACTGCTGGAGATAAATTACTCAAGTATGTAAAGGAAATCAAAGGCAAGGTGGAGAATGAAACTAAATTACAGGAGGAGGCTGAGGAGTTTATCAAGTTTGTTGAGAATTTCTACAAGGAGGCAGGGGCTACTCTATAATTCCCAAGTTGGTATGATGGGTTTATAAACTTCTTTATGATCTCTTTAGGGAGATCAAGACTTTTACTATACTGTTTTTTGTTTTCAAATTTCTTTTAGGTCAACTTTTATAAGAAAATTACTTCTTTCAAATTTCGGTATCATGTCTTGGATCTATTTGACTAAAATCTGTGTTTGGTTTGGTTGTCTTATATTTTAAAGTAAAAGTGTATTTTCAGCCTTCCATATTTCTAGATAGATTCAAAGAACAATTATTAAGTTGTAAATATTTATGTATATTCAGCTATCTAACTTGTGTAAAGATCATTTGACAATATAGTTAAATTCTGACAAAAAAAATTCACCAAAAACATTGCAGCTCAGTGGTGGGGCATGTGTGTTGTGCACGTGAGGTTTATAGTTGTATAATGACAATGAAAATAATAAGATTTTAATGACACATAACCAATCCAAAATTTTAACAAAGAACTTTGTTCTTATAACCTTACCTGATATTTATATGCTCCTTGTAAAAAGCATATGAATTCTCTGGAAAAATGCATATGGTTATGGTCTTCAATTACTTTTCTTAGATATCTGTCGTATTCACTAATTATTGTTCCTAATTCTTATTATTACACACTAATAAGGGTCTTTAAAATGCATATGGTTATTGCCTTCAACAACCTTTCTCTCGATACCTGCTCGTTTACTAATTATTGTTCCTAATTCTTATTCTTACACTAATCGGGGTCTTTAGTAAGAATAAATATGTTAATATGTGATTAATATAACTATTTTGAATATATGAAACAAGCCTCAATTAATGATTGCTGTGGCTTCAACCTATATACTAATTTAAACAAAATAACTCAAATCAATTATTGTTGTGGCTCCAATACACAAATTCTAATTACTGTAAATATAAAATGTTTTTTAGATTTGTAAAACAATTACAATGTCTATGTATTAATAGAAAAGTGAAATTCAAGTTAGATACTTATTGGTGTGCCAATGTTAAAATAATGACTAAAATACAAAAACTAGGCATGCCTCGCCTAAAACTATTAAAAAATATGCAATGTTTATATATTTATATAAAATTGACGTTCAAATTACGAACCTCATTCGTATGCTAACAAAAAAAAATGAGTATAATATAAAAAAATTATCTTAGGTAGTAAAGATAGATGTGCCTTGCCTAAAACAATAAAAAATTTACAATGCTTATGTATTCATGTAAAATTCAAATTCAAAATAATGACTAAAATATGAAAAATAGGTGTGCCTTACCTAAAACTATAAAAAATTGCAATGCATATGTATTCATATAAAATTCAAATTCAAATTAGGAACCTCATTGGTATGTTAACAAAAAAATAATGAGTATAATATAAAAAATTATCTTAGGTAGTAAAGATAGGCATGCATTGCCTAAAACTATAGAAAAACTACAATGCTTATGTGTTCATATAAAATTCAAATTCAAATTAGGAACCTCGTTAGTGTGCTAACGAAAAAATAATGAGTAAGGTGTGCCTTGTCTAAAACTACCCAAAACATTTGGAAACAAAGTGAGAAGGGGGAAAGGGAAGAGAAAAGGGAGAGTCGAGATGAAAATCTACAAAATGTATCATAATTCACACATTAAAAAAAATGCTAAATCACGCATTTTGATGACTAATAAATGCCCATTGATTTAGGTGTTTATATTTATCCACACTTTGATGTGTATGTGTGCGCCTACTATAGACACCTAAATTTGGTCTTTGGCACTATAGAAACATCAACTTGGGCATACTTTCACACAATTTTATACAAAACAATAAGTTGAGGCTTGTGCTCTCTCTCTCTCTCTCTCTCTCTCTCTCTCTCTCTCTCTCTCTCTCCCTACTTATTGTCTTAACCACCTTTATATGTTAGATGTATCTATTTATGATCAACGTATAATATACATGAAAACTCTAGAATCTTAAAGAGACATTGTCCATACCCAAATCCACATTTTGCACTTCCAGAACACTATGAAAAGCCAAAATATTCTAGTTTATTGCATGCATCAGCTCTTAAATTGGTAGTGTCAAAGTGCCTTTAGAGACTACTTTTCACATTGGAAAATCATTATTAGGTCAGTCTAGACATGTTTCATGGGTTGGTTGGAATTAAAAAAGAGTGACTTATATATAAAAAACATCCTTGAAGTCATTCCTCACCTTTTACATGCATTTGATTTAGCTCCAAAAAATTAAATAAGTAAGAGATTAAGTGGAAAGGGAGTTCCTTAACTAATTTAAATTCCAAGCTATGGCTAGAATAACATTTATATTCAAATTATAAATTAATCATTTTTATTCATATATTAATAAAAATATATTGAAAGATAAATCAATTAGAACATAAGTTAAATATAATAAAAAATAAGAAGATGAGTGCATTTAGTTTTTTACTAGTTTGTAATGATTTTGGCGTGACATAGGGTTGAATTAGCTGGAAATATCTTATAGATCTTCATCTCTTATTCTAGAGTTGTATTATGCATGGGGACAAAATAATTCCTTTGAAACTAAATCGTTTGGAAATTTCATCATATTAGACATTTTGGTCTAGATAGAAAATGGAACTCTACATATTTCTAAACCTATATGAGCATGACTAGCATATGCTTCACAATAAATTATTAGGTCTCAACAATGTTTGAAACCATTTGTAATCATTCTACTTGACCCAAAACCCTAACCTAGGGTAAAACCCCTACAAAAAGATTCTAGTGGTTGGGTTGAAGAGCAATCCATACACAACCTATGTTGGCACTATTTTGAAGAGACCTAGAATTGCACGTAGAACCACTTACTGATGCAACATAATACTGCATGGATGTAACTATATTTGATAACACAATCACCTAATAATGCTCTGTAATGACTTGTCTTTGAGGGATTTTGGTTTGGGAAGGTTGACTTTGAACCTAGTTTAAAGTGCTTCAAATCTATGTGAGGGATGCTCCTAATGTCTATTACTACTTTAGGGAACTTTATGAGATATTTTTATTCCTTTTGAGTGATTTTTGGAAGGTGAATGCCAAAACTATCAGGTGCTTTTGCAGAATTTCCCTGTAACATGCAAAACAAATGATCTCCTGCAAAATCCCAAACACATCAAATCCTAAAAATAAAAAGATACAAATGGGGAGTTAGACTAGCCCTAACGGTCACTCGATAGATTGAACTTACAACTGAGCATTGCACTATGTCTCAGACTCCATGCAGTTCTTGTGAGTGTGTGAAAATGGTGCCCTAGGAAGCCCTTGTGCAAGATGCATTAGATAGTGGGCTAGATTTGCTAGAATATACAAATTTGTGGATAAAATAGAATATAATTCCCCTTCCATGTTGTTTATGTAGAAAATGCAGTCCATTTTCCCTTGAATGTATGCCAAATGGATTCTTTGAAGTACTTTAGGTGCCCTTTGAATGCAAACTTAAGTGATAGTAGTAATGTTTAGAGCTTGGTGCTCAATTTTGAACACATAACTATGTACATTTATATGATTTCATTGTTTGAATTTCGTAATTGATAACTGGAAGGTTGATCCATAAGTATGAAAGATGCCCAAAATATAAAAGAGACCCAAATGAAGCAAGCAAGATAAGAAAGGGTCAGGGGCGCCCAGAGGGAACAAGAGCACATGGTCACTGTTGTCTTGGCTAGGTGTTGGTGTTTGAAGCCATAAAAGATAAACAAGTAAAGTTATGATTGGGTTGTAGGGTGTGTAAGACCAAAGAGAAAGTTAAAGACAAAAGAAAGAGGCCAAAGATAGTTGTCAATTAGTACTTTTCTTGCTTAGGAATCATGTAAATGTTAGTATGCTTTTAGGACCTAGAAATGTACCCAAGTGCGTGATTTTGTGTCTTCACATTCATACTTTAATTTTTTAGGATTCATTTGTACTTGTAAATAAAACCCATTCAATTGAGTTCTACAAAAAAAATGTTACAAAATTTGTAATTAATAACTATAGATTGTATTGTAATGAAAAATTAGGTTTGTTTATCATTTTTTTATAATTAAAGTGAGCAAATAATTTTTCCGGCAATACATTTTTTAGGTTACCACTTTCATAGTTCTACTAAAGATTCTTTTCAAAATACAATTTATTAAAATGTCTCACGACTAACACTATTTGATAGTGTACAATTTATGGGAAAAATTAAACATATTAGATGAAGAAATTAAATTATGATTTTAATTTTTGTAAATTATATAATGGGGATATGATTGTAACACCTACTGGACTTCACCCAAAACCAATCAACCATTATATGTTAAAAAAATTCCACTTCCAACCCCATTGCCATAAGGATCATGATACAATAAATTGTGATTTACTTTTTAGAGTACACTTTTGTTTTTGGATTATGGAGCCATGATTAAGGAAGGGTAGGATGAGAAAGAAAACAAGTACTCATCCCACAATCAATCAACCATTATGTTAGTAGGAGGTGCCCAATTTCTAGTGTGATATCACCCCCATTAGCATAAGGATATTTGCTGACAAGAGTTTATATGTTTCCACAAAAAAGCCTTCAAACTAATGTGGGATTACTTTTTTGAATGAATGATATTTTTATAGCCATATAAGTAGACCAATCCTAAAAATTAATGTGGAATTGATTTTCCAAATGGAAGAGGATTTTATCTAGTCATAGAAATAGTTCCAAGATACACTAAAGATGTATAACTAAAGTGATTTTTTTAGGATCATGAAGCCACATATAAAGAAAATGGAATGACAAGAAAGAAACATATGCATCTCATCATCAATCAACCATTACGATACTAAGAGATCCACTTACATTGTGACATCACCCTCATTGGCATAAGGTTCATGGTATATTGAGTTTTATATGTTATCATAGAAAAAACACAAAAAATAATGTGGGATGCACTGAAGAGGCTTATCCGAACTGAGGTAGTAAGACATGTACTTAGAGGTAATTAAAAGAGTTTTTTTAAGATTATGAAGCCAATGAGCAGAATAAGGGAAGCCCAAGAAATTCAATGTACTCATTCCAAAATCAATTAACTATTATGCTAGTAGGAGGGCCACTTGTATTGTGGCATCGCCCCATTGGCATAATGATCACATGGGGATATCAAATTGGATTATATATGTTTCCACACTACTAACTTACCAACTAATGTGAGATTAATATTTTGAATTCAATTGCTTTTAGATTGGTAGAAGTAATTCTAAGGAGCATTGAGTTAGTAAAACATGTGTTTAGAATGAATAAGACATGGTTTTTTGGATTACAAAGCTATAAAGGAGGATAGGGGAGAGGAAAAAAATAATACATACTCATTTCACAATCAATTGAAAACATAATATAGGTAGGATTGTCACTTCTAGCTTGGTGTCATCCCTATTTCCATAAGGATTGTGCTACATTAGTGTTTCTATGTCGTGGACCAAACCTATATTAGCTAATGTGTGACTAATTTTTTGAATGAATAAGGCTTTCAAAGTTGTGTCAAAGCTGTAGAAGGAATTCCAAGATGCACTGAAGAAGGATATCTAAACTGGGGTTGTAAGGAATCTATTTGGAAGAAATTAAATGATTTGTTTATTATGAAATTGTAAAGGAGGAAAGTGGAAGATGAAAAAAGCAAATATTTTTACTTAAACTATATAAGGGGATTATAGATGTAACATCCCACATTCCTCCCATTTATGACCTTAACCTTTATTTTCATGCGGGCCCAAAAATGCCCATGAAGATGTGTTATGTTAAAAGGCATGTTATAGATGTGGCTTCCTCTCTCACTTGACATGCATGAATCAATCATGTCAATTTCACAAAGTGTGTCATGTAGCTTTGTGCGACCAACCACACACTACTAGTTAACAATGCATCCATAGAACTCTTTAGTACTTTATCTTTTCCTCAATATAATGTTGAAATATTCAACTCGACATGGAAGAAGTGTGGCATTTATACTTATGCCTTGAGAGAAGCATATGATATGAAAGTATTTGTATTGTTGGCATCTTCATTACATTTTATGTTAGATTTGAAGTTAAATTACATTCAAGTGAATGGAAGAACTCACAATGAACATATTTAAATATAATAGGATGAGTCCTCCTATAATTGGATCATTAATACAATGATTCTTGGGAGTCATTTGCACTTGTGAATAAAACTCATTCAATTGAATTTTACAACAAAACTACCACAAACTTTGATATTAATAATTACGGATCGTATCTGAATGATGGACTAAGTAGGTTTATTATTATTTTAATTAGTGAAAGTATGATTTTTATGACAATATATTTGTATCTATTTTCACATCCCAACTACAAATCCACTTCAAAATACAATCAAATAAAAAATTCTAAAATTAATTTAAATTGTTTGAAAGTGTATAATTTATAAGAAAAAATAAACATATTAAACTAAGACAATATATTAAGATTTTGTTTTTTATGAATTATATAATGAGGGTTACGACTATAACACCCTATGCCTTCAACGATCCCCATTCCCTCCTCCACTTTCCCTTCTCTCACCCCCTCGTAGAGACCTAATCTTCCCTTCCCTTCCATAAAAAATAACCATAACTAAAGAACTATGAGAGTTGGGTCAATCACACCAATATCACAAAGTGTGGCATAACTCTCTTAGATAACCCACAGACCCATAATTAACATTGCATTCATATACCTTCTCTTAAGTGTTTAATTACATATTTAATAGAGGTAAATAAAAACAAAATGTATAATAAGCTATCTTGCTGTCTTCATGCAGTTTTTTATTTGCTTGCACGCCAAGCAATGTTTTATGAGAGATCAAAGAATTGACCGTTTAAAAAAAGAGGAGAGGTGATATTTTCGCTATTATTATTCAATCTCGATTCATAGAAAACGTGCATGCAAAGCAATCTTTTTTTCCGGATAAATTCACCAACTGTTGTTATTCTATTTTGGATTATCTTTACAGTCGAGTCTCTGAATTCAAAAATTAAACTATTCCTTTTACATATTAAATGCCTCTGCTTTGCTTTATTTGCATGAAGAATGTGAGTGGCAGATCTTACATATCAAACGAATTATAAGTGTTTAATTACAGATTTAATAGAGGTGAATAAAAAACAAAATGTAAAATAAGTTGTCTTGCTGTTTTCATGCAGTTTTTTATTTGCTTGCACTGCAAGTAATGTTTTATGAGGGATAAAAGAATTTACTGTTTAATAAAAAGAGAAAAAGAGTGGCGATATTTTTGCTATTATTATTCAATCTCTATTCATAGTATTCATTAAAAAAAAAATCTCTATTCATAGAAAACGTGCATGCAAAGCAATCTTTTTTTCTGGATAAATTCACCAACTGTTATTCTATTTTGGATTATCTTTACAATCGAGTCTCTGAATTCAAAAATTAAACGATGAAAGAGCCGATGCAGAGATTTGGTACATTACTGAGTAGTTACTCGCACAAGGCCTTTCGGCTTGCAAAATTAAGTAAGGAGGTCGCAGCTGCAAGAAAATGTCAAGAGCTGGAAAATATTGCTCTGGAACTCGAGAAAATTGGTGTTCAGGTTGAAAATGTCGAGCTCAAGAAACAGATAATTGAACGCGATATATCATTCTGCAAGGAAAAGGCGAAGGAATTTTTCATTAATGCACAGAAAATGGAGAATGAGATTCACAGAAACAAAGCTGGGCTCAGTTCAATGGAGCTTCACAAACTTGGGAGCATTGCAGAAGATATTGAGGCATGCTTGAATGATTTGAAGATTAATACGGAATTTTCTGATTATTGATTATTGTCAAGGTTATTTCTTAATTTTTTGCAATATTAATTTATTCTTAGTTGATCTTATTTTAAAAATGATTTTGGCCGAATAGATACTCTTCAGACCTGGGATCTAAGTTAAACAAGACTGGATTAAATTCAAGCTTTTTTAAAAAAAAATACCATTAAAACTTATTGTTAAATTGTCATTGAATTGATTTTACCAAATTGTTTCTATCACGACATTTTGTTTTTCCAAGTAAAATGGAGTTAATTCTTTTTACATGATGATTTAGATTTAGTTTCTTTATTTCTTATTTTGGATAAAGTATTTGTTTTTCAAGTCCAAAATTTTGTAATTTTGATATGTATGTTTGTATTTGTTTTGTTTTGTTAGTTTATTTTATATAAATTTTTGTTTGTTTATGCGTCAAAATATAATTAAACTAATATAGATATTTTGAGAGATATTAATATTAAAGCATTGATTTAACTATGTAGCTGTAGTATAGGTATACTAAACTAATAACAACTAGCAATCGCATGTGTATAATGTAATGTGAACGCCAAACGGTATATGTTATTTGATTTAGAGGGATAATTATTATTTGTGTAGTTGATATTGATAATGGGTGTGATTGAATTTGTTAAGTGTAGGAATATAGATGAACTACTTCATTTAAAGGTTTCATCTCCACATTTCAAATTTGTTAAAAATTCGTACATATACATTTGCAAATCTCATATCATGAGTGGCAGCGTTTTGCTGCCAATTTTATTTGTACTAAACATGTTACATAAAGACTTTCGTATATGTGTAGATTTTATATCATGAGTGGTAGCTTTCTGTGTCCATTTTTTTCGCACTAAACATGAATACATTTGATGTTTTTTTTTGATAGTTAATTACTTTTATAGTTGATGTGGTTTGTAATTATTTCAGGGAAATTATGCTAGTGTTGCATCAATTGTTTGGTTGGTCTTTTTTGAAAAAACCTTTTTTGTATAGATGAAACATTACATTGATTTGTTCTATGTGTACATTTAAATTTGTTACAAATTCGTACATGTACAACTGCAAATCTTATATCACGACATTTGATCTAAACATGTATACATGAAGACCTTTGTACATTTACAGATTTTATATCATGAATGGTAGCCTTTTGTGGGCAATTTTATTTTCACTAAACATGAATACATTTTATACCCCTTGAACGACATTGCCACTTTGGATACAAGAAGTGTTGAGTAAAGTAGTAGTGGAGGTGCTATCAAAGTAGAGGATGGTATTTATGACGGGATGAGTGATAGTAGTCTTGACTCCTCTTTTCTTCTTGCTAAGTGTTGTTACGTGCGCCATTTTTAAGTATCTTTCAAATGAAAAAGGAGGTGAAATCCAAAAATTTACAAGCGAGGGAACTCTGGAGAAAGGTGTGAATGTCAGAACTTGGCTTTTAGTGGTTCCAATGTCAACAATTTCTCTATGCAAAGTAAGTCCCTGGGACTTATGGATAGTTAATCCCTAGGCCATTTTAATTAGAATTTGTCTTCGATTCTCTCTCGAAATAGGGGGTATGGGAATATGTAATGGGTTGGAGGGATCCCAACATGGGTCATTGTATCAATACAATTTGAGAACAACAAATAAAGGTAATGTTGGTGGTGGCATTGATGCGTTGTAGACATTGTTAGTGATTTTTGCTATAGAACCATTTATGAGGCCTATGTTAATCCAAAAATTTACAATGCGGAGGTCTGCCTAGATTGTGCATGCGGAGATGTTGAATGTTGAAACACCGGTAGGGGAGAGAAGAAGGAGATGTGAGGGAGATGTGGTTGATGTTGTTGTGAATGAATTCTGTATTTTATTTATCAGAAATTATTTTCATGTGTTAGTAGTTCCTTGAATTATCAATCTTAGTGGAGGTAGAAGGGATTTGTTTGTTGAATGGTGTAGTATGGTATCAAGAGCTAGTTGTTGTTCTGAAGACAAAGGTAGTGTGGAAGATGGTGATGTGGCTTATATGCTAGTGTTAATTATGTTTGTGTTTCCCTCTTGATGAATGATGAACAAGTTATCTGCAAATCAGGTGGAACGTTAGGTATGTTCCAATTATTGTGTATGTCGAAATATCATTTCCCCAACATTTCAAGATTGTCAAGACCCGTGTTGTTTCTTGGAAGAATTTGTGCAAAGACCTTCCATTCATGCAATGGTCCGTGTTGAATACTGCATTCGATGTCAGAGTCAGAACTAACATTTGTAGCATGTCATGTGTCTACGGTAGTGCGTAAAACATGCCACAATATATTTGTTTCTTGGAGCAATTTATAGCCACCTTTTGTAATACCAAACTTGAGTAAGTGCAAGGAAATAGATGAAGTGTGAACAATAATTGGTATTTGAGTTCATGTTATGTGTGCGAGTGTAATTTGCACTTAAAGGTGAGATAAGAAATTGAATAGCAAAGAAATCATCGGTTGTTGAATCACAATCTTCATCTGTAAATAATATTTTTCATATTAATCTTATATTGTTCTATATTTTAACTTCCTTCCTAACATTTTTTGGAATACATTTCTCTCATTACAAAATAAACTTTCAAGAAGAGATGATTGAGTAGAGAGAAATTGGAGGATTTCATTTACATATTATGCACCATACAAGAATTAAAAAAAACTCCATACAAAGGTGGAGAATTATTGAACATAGATTGAAATTATTTTTCTTCATCATATAACTATCTTCAAAGAACATTATTTTCAGCCAGATCCAACATATACTCAATCCAAATCACTCCCAAGTTGCACAAAATCAACTAAGTCATCTTCCTCTCTCATTTGCGTAGGGTTTTACATTGTTAAATGTTTATTGCTTGTGCAGTATTGTACTTTATTTTTTGCATATCATTAGTTATAGTAAGTTACTTTGAAATTAGGGTCTAATTCAATTTAGATTAAATCAGATAGACAAAGTGTGCACAATAAAATATGGAAATGTGTAAATCACATAGTACTCACACCTGTGACTGGGTCTGGTAATATTTTGGGTGGAGAAATTGTAGGGCAGCCACACCTACAACCGAGAGAGGGAAAACTCTGAAAATGACAAAAATGTATAGATATCTCAAAATTTGGGGAAATTGTGTGTGTACATTTGAAATCATGACATCGTTTTTGTTATGTCTACACAACATGCCCTAATTTCCCTTTAGGAAATCATGGAATCTTAAGCCTTTCCCAGAAAGACTAATTTTGTTAGGCATTTCAAATTTTGTATCCCCTGTGTAGTTAATTTTAATTTTCTTAGGCCCCTTCACATATTTCTTGGCCCCCCTTACTACTACCTCTTCACACTTCAAGCACATGTGGCCTCCCTTGAATCTCATTTTGAATTCTAAAGTGTATCCATTTATGTGGACCCTTAAAGAGTTTTGCACAGTATTTTTGTGTGGCATTCCATCGCATGCACAATATTTTTTTTCCTTCTTTCTTTATGCACACCTTTTTTGCATTCCCCTTTGTGTCTTTCGACACGACATTCTGCATCATTCATAATACATGATTAGTATTTCACCATGTGCAATCTCATGGCACAGTATCTTAAGTCCTACGCACCATTACCGTCAATCCATGGTCTGTGCATAGTCTTTTTTAAAATCCTGCATGTTTCCATATGCTTGGCCATTACCTTCTTAAACCCCATAGCATTGTGTGAGTCTCTTATGTTCATCCTAGTTTGGACCTTCATTGTGCAACCATATCAGGGATTCAGGAGGCGTGTGGCCTCTTGATGTTTCATGGCACCTAGACTTTCCAAGATACTTGTCATACACTGTGCACAATCCCAAACACCTCACGGTTTGTCTTGAATTTGGAATTATTTTCCGCAATTGTAAAATTGAATGAGTTATGTCCCACTTAGGAGAATCTAACAAATAACACTTGGTTTTTTAAGCTTTATATTGTGAAAATAACATACACGCAATCATGATACATCAAAGGTTGCACAAAGATAGTGTTAGCAATTCTCTTTAGGAAAATAATGTGCATAGTTGGGCGCATAATCATTTACACACTCAAACTCTGAAGCACCAAGAGTGTGAAAACTGAAATGTAAAGAAGAAAAGAAACACATGCTAGCCAAATGTGTGCATGCACGTAGTATAATAATTTTTTAATCATGTACTTTCCATTCGCAATACTAAATTTTTTCCATTTCTTGTGCTATGTAGTAATTGAAGGCATCGCCATAGAAGTTCCTAAAAGGGCATGCAAAAGTATGAAATCCCAGTGTGGGAAGCTCATAGAGGATAAATAGTAGTTGGTTGCTAAACGATAAAACTTTCCCGCAAAATTCATTAAAATCCATAATTGTTTGACACAACAGTGCCCAGAACTAACATTTATGTTAACGAATCAGATCTTGTCCACTTTGTCAACAAAAGAGGATGGGGAGATCTCTTTGGACACTCTATGTCAAAAATTAGGTGCCATGTGAATTAAATGAAGATTGAGTTGTGCTTCAAGAGAATTGTTTGCTTCACAGAGAATTGAATGCCACCTAATCCATACCAAATATCAAATGCGATATTCTTCTAGATCACCCAAGGGACATTCAATTTGATTGGATTTTGTAGCTACCATGTATTCAATTTTTGGTATATGCACTTTGTAGTTAGTTGAGGTCATTGATTGTAATACCTGTAATTGTGTCTAAGTAATTTGTGGTTTCCCTATAAATACATGTTGGAGGATCCGTGAGGATCTATGGATAACAACGTGAAGACTTTATAGTTTCAGAAATCAAGATTACTAACAATAAGATGCACTATGATAATAACTCAAAAGAATCAAGAATAGTGCTAAGCAATGAACTCATATAAATCGCATTAGGACTCTATTAGCCAACCTCCAAATAGCTCAAGTGGGAGAATGTGCAAATAGGAGGACTTTTGTGTAACTACTCCATGGGAATATTCCCAGAAAAGGAAGTGGAGTTATAGGCTTGGAATAGGAATGTAACTCCTATGACAGACTATGATGTTTTATGACATGTAAGACATGTCATAGTAACGCATATAACATACAATGACACATAAACAAGATGAGTTGAAATCAGGGGTTAAATTTGACAGTCACCTATGCCTGTCACACATTTTTTGGGTGATGGTAATTTTTTAATACTACCTTTCAAAAAATACAAAACAATGTTATTTATACCAATTATTCTCTATATATTTAATTATTTAAAAATATATGTATACATATTTATATAATTTACATATAAATGTATATAAAATAAGACGGTCAAATTTTAAATATGCAAGTTACATGTGACGGTTATTATAAATATTTGGAAGTATTTTACGGCTAAAATCACAAAAAATGTCTAAACGGCCGTCAAATTTAACCCCTGGTTGAAATGAGTGTAGGATAATCCTAATAAACTAATAAAAGGAAAATAAATATCCTACACCAACAATACCTAGGTGAAAGACTTTATTATGGTCGGATCCTTGTAGAAATAAGTTTATAAACATTTTTCATGCATTTGCTTTAGTGTTCTTGTTTCTACTTTGTTTTTTGTCTTGAATGTTGATGTTTGTGTGCACTATTTTCATCTAGCTAAAGTAGGTTCCATTTGTTTATTAATTGAAATATATTTTTATCATTGTTTAGAGTAAATGTTGCTTCCTACATTTCTAACAGTGTTGGGTCTCTCTTTGCTCTGCAAAAAAAATCATCAGACTCTTGTACCCACTCATGTCTTGATCGAGTGAATGTTAGTTTGAGCATTAGTATGGTTTTTGTATTTGTCTTCACCAACCAAAAGGGGGTCTTTTTTGTTGCATCAAATTCATTTTTATTTCTTCCTGCCCTTCTCTCGTTTGATTATTTTATGACCCATGTTAGATTAGGATTAATCTAGGACTAAAGCTTGAAATTGGTTTATTTTACTAACTCTTTGTGATTGCAACTGATAATCATTGCACAATATCTATCCCAATCAAAACTGCCATGCGTAATGAATGAATGACCCATCATCCTTTAATGAACACACCTTAAACCATTTGAGTCTAAATCCTCACATTTTCTCATTACATAACCCCATGCATAATCACACTAGAATAAACCAAAATAAGCCAACAAATTCCCTTTGAAAATCATACACCACTAGCCACCCTGAGCTATTCCTAACAAATCTTATGGCCATTAAGACCTGGTGAGAGTTAACCTTGAGGAGATACCTGCATGTACGACCTCCTTTCAAGAGAGGCATTACCCCTCCCATTTACATGAAGCTTAATCTAGGTTTCTCATGTTCATGTGCACCCATATATCATGTATAGAATCAACATTTTTGGGAGCTAGAAGGGAGAGAGGAGTGTACAGCCAATGCGGTGTTGGCTCCCAATCTAACACCCCCGGGAGGGGAGAGGGCCACAAGCATGGGAGGAGGGGGAAGACCCACCTGGTTTATTCATTTTTCAGCTAAGGACAGGGTCTTCCCCCTGCTCACCCAAACCAATCCTTTTTGGGAGTGACAGGGAGGCACATGACAGCGAGTGTGGCTATCCGCCTGCTACTTCTAGCTCTGCCTAGGCCACGGTGAGAGGACCCGAGGTGTATTCTGAGAGAAGGATGGATCGGGAGTGAGCCCCAAAACCTCCAAAACTTGGTCAAGTGGGTCAATCGGAAGCCAGATGCAACCACTGAATGAAATGCTCACTCGAAAGAGTGGCCATGAAGCATTACAAACACCTGAAAACTTTGACATAAGCTACTAAAGATAGACCTAATGTGATCTCAACATCAACCCCTAATATTTTGAATGTATCCTTATGTATTGATGTCGAAGATCCTTTAACAATGAGTGACAAGGCAAACACACTTGAGGTACGCACATTTGGTGTATGTCTCACTAGCAAATCTCATGCAGGATATGCCATGAAGATGAAATTTGTAGGATGTATAGGGTACACAGGGTAATTGTTGAGAAATTATGAGGTGGGGATGGATTTGTAAAGGAGAAAAACCCAAAAACCAGAGGATATGGGGGGGGGGGGTCAGAAATTATGTTAATCATCACACCATGACATCTCTCTCATTTCCTCACATGGTAGCAGGATAAAGGAAAAATTCCTGGGGAAATATGTCACAATGAACCTTCAAGGAAGACCAAAAACCCAAAAATTCCTGGTAATCCATCTCAGGGCCCCTAAGATTGATACACCATGTGTGAAATATTGTAAATGTTCAAAAAATCAAGGGAACCCCAAGATCAACGAACATATCACCCGACGTGATTGATAGCAAGGAGTTTTAAAGGCTTTAAGGATGATACCCCAAAGTACCATTAAAGGACACCATTCTCTTCACCACCCAAACCAGTTAACCATCAACAGGGTGTTACATATAAGTTCTTAGACATAAGCCACATGATATTCATAAGAAAATCATACATCACCCAACTTCCAAATCAGTTAACAAAGGAGCATGATAAAACGATTTCAATAAGTTGTTTTAATAGACCCGTTTATAGGGAAGGACAAGGGACTCATATACAAATGCTCTCAAAGCCTGATAATGGTTGTACATCTACAACCATCTTAGTATGAATTAAAAATAAATGGGTAGTTTAACAATGATTTTCTGTCATGTTTTTCTCTTCCATCCTCCTCCTTTCTAAAACCCCTAGATCTCTTTATACAACGTTACCCACACAAGGGTTTTAGAAAATATTCCACTAGAATCTTAATTCATTCACGCCAAGGCCATCTTTCAAAACTTCTGAGGAATAAAAGGGAATATTCCTCCTTAACACCCTTCAAACTTTTTCAACCATGCACTTTCGCTATCATGCCAACATGACCAAGTGAAATCTTGTACATTTTATACCCATTGCTGATTTGATTTTCCACCTGAGATCAAATTGTGACGGGGAAAATAAAGGCATTAAATTGATAATACCTTTATTTAAACATATGAACATTTAATCAAATCTAGGGAATATGCCTTTTTATGAATGATCTGCTTTGATTTAATCCAATTCGTTTCAATTGATTCGGGAGGGATATGAGAATTAATGGCAACATAATGGCTTGCATACGCCAATCCAGATCAATTCGCCTATTTAAATATGACTTACTACTCTGACGGGTCACAAACTATTAGCCCAGATTTGCATATCCTTTTCATATTTCATTCATGTGTGTCATCTCCCCACTCTGGCATTACCAGTTTTAGGCTAAAATCTCTCAGGTCCCGAACTTGAAAATCTAGATGATTTATTTTATTTAAGCGGGCCGAATGAAGCCTTTATTAGGCTAGTGCTCAGCATCCCGAATGTTCAAGCCAATCCATTGGAGGGCTCTTCCCATAAGGCTCTAGTTTTGTCTTTCATAAACCAACTAGTTGATATGTGCGCATCCTTCCCCGTTTTTCAGACCTTACATTTTTATCTCCTCCTTCCCGAACACCACTTGAATACAAAGCACCTGAAACACCAATGATCTCATCACCCCCCGGGATAAATGATGAGAAGATGCATATATATAAGGCCTATTATGCTCGTTCTCTGTTAGAAATCAAAATTTCCAACCTGGACACAACATCCACACCATAGAAGGGAAATACATCCCTGCGTCAGTGAGTGGATGAAACAAAGGAGTAAATTTCTGCACTGAAAACCGTTATGGATGAAATATAGACTGCAGTGATGATTAGGGATTCTCCCTTGAAGAAACAGAAGGTCCCCCACAGTGATTCAATCAACGAAGTTGCATATGTCCCTACAATTAGAGCATCTGCAAGTCAGGGCTCTACAGCTTACTTGAAAGGGGAGCTCCACATCCATGAGTGGGTGAACTCACTCGAGAGAAAGATAGAGCTCATCTGGATTCTCAACGGGCACCGGACCAGGATATAAGAGCTTATGACGAAAGGTATGTCATGGGGCTTAGTTGACGAAATTCAATTTGTGCTCAACACCTTAGCTCATGAGGATTTCATGCACCATAGGGACTGTCTTCTGATGCGCCTTCCATTATTCCCTGGAGAAGTCATGGATGTTGATAACTGACGCACTTTTACACATGTAAGCTTTGTTTCTTTTTTGTATATGTACTATCAAGGGCAGGGGTCCCTTTAATAGAACCCCTTTTTGTTCATAGAAGACAATGTTTCAATCTATTCACTTTGCTTTTTCTTTATGAAATATCATCTCCTCTTGATTCAACATTTATTTTTCTTTTTAAAAAGATAATAATCCACCTTAAATTGTACATATTTTATCATAAAATGACCCTGTGCAATCCACATCTTCGAACAATACCAATTACTACACGTGCCACTTAATAATTTTGAATTATCCCATAAGAAGAAATCGGCACCAAATAATCAATTAATTTCAAGCCTTGTTGTGGAAAAAAAATCATCCTTATAATTGCATTATACGTTGGAACATGAAAAAGACACCAAATACTCATCCAACAACAAGACCGGGAGTCCGGGCTCGAGATAAAATTTTCATTCAATGCACAGAAACACAAGGCAAGGCAAAATGCAAAGTTAACTCCAGGTCTCGAACAACTTTCACATGCCAAGTTAATCGAACACACCTTTTCGGGCTTCGGAATCAAATTAACACTTTGCACATACACACAGGTGCACAAAATAATCTGAATTTACCACCCATCGTTCCAAACGCCTACTTATATTTTTCCTTTTGAACCATGGGGTTGGGAACTTAACTTCCATTACGCATAAACAATTAAAACATATAAAATGCATCTTTGTAACTTTCTTATGATCTCTGGAACCTCCGTAAAATTTCCCTTTCATGGGCGTCGAGGAGAAAACTGGATTTTACACAAACATGTCAGTCTTGCAAAGACGGTCAAATGTTCTAGGAACGCATGAAGATGTCGGCCGCCATTATTTTCAACCTTCTAAAGCAATAATTCTCAAGACAAGGGTACAAACAAGTAGGTCGATAATTCACAAATGGGAGTAGAGGATTTTATAGAGCTTGAAAACATAGGGAATCAACAAGGAACCAATTTGAAAATGGTAGAAAAGCCAGTGAAATGATGCCTAAATAGGGCATGACAATTATGGGCACCAACACATGGAACAACAATAATGTAATAATATCCATTGTTTCTATTGATCCAAAGTATTTTCTCATCCATAACAAAATAATTATTGCACGTGTAGATAAAAATTTACAATGATTTATATGATCAATAACTAGAGCTTGGGAAATATGATTAAAATGATACCCTAGCAACAAGTACCTACACAATCAAACTTTTTCAAGAACCCTAGCATTTCAAATAATTTTAGAAATTAAAAATGGATAACCTTAGGCTTGGGGTTAAGAAAATGGAGACTATGGTTTTTTATATCTAACATAATTAATCCTATAAGAATTCACCATTTTGGATCTAACATAATTCAAGCAACATCTAAACCCTAAAATGAAGAGACTCACATAAATAGTTAGGGTATTAGGGAATAATATAGTGTATTCTTGTTGACTTTCCACGGGTTAACATAATTAACACTAAAAAGTGCTAAGTGTGCATGGTCTTTAATCGTTGGCCAAGCTAACATATTGATTGTATAACTTCATTCATGTAAGAGAGCTTAAATACATGTAGAATAGTAATCAAAACTAATTAATTAATTCCAAAGTAGAGAAAAGAGGTGACGTGCAATGTTAAGAGGTGTATCTTCAATATTGTGAGATCTAGTGACATTTTTCGAGATCTGACAAACAAATTTTGCAGCCATATGTGATATAGAATTAACCCATAAAATTCAAGTAAAACAAAGAAACTTTGTCTAGAGTGTTTTGCATTCTCCTTACAATGTAAAAAAAGTCATAACACTTTGAAAAATTTACCAAACATGCCCGAACTTTTTTGACAATTTATTTCTTCTAATTTTGGTTTCCAAAAACCTCGCTCGTATTTTTACACTTCTTCTCTAATCATCTACAAAACATAAAACCTTTTTATCCTAATTGAGTAGAAATATGTAGAAAACATGTAAGGAAAATAAAATATGTTTTGTTGTTTATGGTAAACCAAAGAATGGCGAAATTTTCTTGACATTTTGTAGGCTCCTAAACAACTAAAAATATCAAAAACAACAAACCAATAATTTCACTAATTCATTAACCATACGAACCAATGTTATGCAATGTATGACCTTCCTCCTTCTAGTGATTGCTTCAACATGAATGAATACTTGAATGATTGATTGATTTCCTCTTGAATGCTTGCAAATGCTCATTAAGTTCTCTCTAGAATATACAACGTACTAATAATTACTTATTAATGAATGACTTAGAATGCTTGTGTATTTATAGACAAATTGAATTCAAATTAGGATCATATTGGCATGCCAAAACTAACACCAAACAACTAAAATGTTGAAAGGGTAGAATAAAGGGGATAGGTACAACCTGACCTAGGAAATACCAAAGAGGGCCCAAAGGCATTGAGAAAGTGTTTGGACACTTTTGGATTGAGCCGACGGTACGAGAGAGCGAGAGAAGGAAATGAGGGGCTGAGAAGAACGAGTTCACACTTTTGGATTGAACTCGAGGCATGAGAGAGATGAAGAAGGGGTTGAGGAGGACCTCCAAAAGCCAACAAACACACCAAAACCGTCAATTTGGACCAATAATCAACACATATGCAAACATACTAAAATCATGAAATTTAACAATTAGTAAATAGCTAGGAGCCATTTTTAGGTGCATATAGCTACACCCTTAGTATTATATCATCATAGGTATATAAACGTGATGAAGTGGTCAACTTATGGTACACATAACCTTTATCTTTTCATTCGTTAGTTCTAGATGTTTTTATAGGCCAACATAAATGAGACCATAGGATTAGCCCTACCCAATCATGTCTATAAGTGGGATAGATATGTTGTTCTAATTTTTCATAAGTTATATTTCCAAATTAATTTTATTGTTGTTCTACTTTCTAGCAGTTGCCCCATTGAAGTGGCTAGTATATATGATTAAGTAATATCATTTCATTTATCATTTGCACACTAATATCTTGGATAGGTTTTTGTTTTTCGCCTCAAAGTGGATTTGCTATTGTTGTCTTAATTATTTAAATAAATAACAAGTGGTATTTGAGAAATGATTTGGGTGGTGAATTATGTGATGCAAGAACAAAGGAAGAACATTAATCAAAAATTACAATTGATAATTTTGTAGATTTAGGACAAAAAAGAACTTTATCAAAGGCATGTACCTTGATATTATGACTTTTTTTAAGAAAAAAAATTATTTGTATGTGTCTTCGTTTGAAATGGGTAGAGCAATAGATCGGTTGCACATGTATTAGTCAAACCTAGAAGAAAGCACAAACTTTGAATACTTTGAGGGATCTAATTTGAGTAGTATAACACATGTTAAACAAATCATGTTCGGTAACTTAAGGGAGATAACAAACACTGGTTTCCATTCACAAGGACAATCACAATGGTATAGCTATCCAGCAACCACTACTTCTGATCTGTCATGTCCCTTCTTTATTTTCAGGTTTTTTCAAGCCTAGTTTCAGTATTATATCATCATATTTATTTTTTATTCCAAACAATTTTGTATAGGTCCCTAGTAATGCTCATTTGGGTTCCTTTGTCCCTGAATTTATGTATGGTCACCACTTGCAATGAGTATTGTCCAACCCTAAGTGATCGCACATTGAGGGCCAAGAAACCAACCATGTCAGTTGTCATGTCATCCTCAACCACACAACCTAATGGTTCTTATACTTCTACAATCACTAAAAGAAGATGGCCCTTGTGAACCACCACAAGTAACTGCAAAAATTCCTAATGGTTGTGAATTGGTAGTAAAATCTATTAATGACATGTTGAGTGTCCCTTTTACAACTTTGCTTAGCACTAGATTGGAAAATTTAAAGGGAAGCTCATGATCAAATTACATTCATATTTCCCAAACCTACCCCTAGATAATCATACTCGTGAATCTAGTCCACTATCAATCAATCATATACAGCTGATTAATCATAGGGTAACAACAATAACGAGATGACTGTAGGGAGGGGTAGTATTCATAAGGAAAAAGACTGCAATTGACCAAAATAGGTATTTGCAAGTTTGATGGTATGGATGTGACTTCTTAGGTAAGCCACATGGAACAATACTTAAGGTTGCATAATAAACAAGATTATGCAAAGGTCAATATAACATCACTATACTTGGAATATGAACCATATTAGTGGTACCATTGGATTATGAGCAAAAAGAAAAGACTAATGCTCAATCGGGAGGTCTTTACTCCAAAATTAGCATCCCTCTATGAGCAAGCATGGAAAGGAAGTTACTTTACACTGTTGGAAATTTTAAAGCAAACAAGCTTTGTACCAGAATATAATGTCGAACATATGAGATTGCCTATCAAATATGTTAATTTGACAAGCCATTAAAAAATGCAATTATACATCAATGGGCTTAGTGACTGGATTAAGCATGATGTTTGATTGTTGAAGCCTTATACAATTCAGCATGCTATGAAGAAATCCTAGAACATATAGTGACAAAATGTGGCTACAAGGAGATCCACACAAGTGAAAACCTTAGAGAAAATAATGTAGCCAATACATCACAAAGCTCTCACCTCAACAAAATGTGGAGAAGAGAAAGAAAGGACTTTGTTGGCGTTGTGATAGCAAACAATCTAGAGCTCATAAGTGTGCCAGTGGTGACAAACACCAAATGATTATTTAGAATTAAGCTTATAAGAGGAAGAGGTAGTTGCAGAAGACCCAATTTTGGAGCAAAAGCATGAGCACACATGAGAGGGAAAAATCCCCACTATCTCCCTGCATGCATTAAAGAGGATAAACATGCCTCAAATGCTAAAAGTGGTAGGGTATATAAAACGAAGGTGATAATGTTGTTCGATTCAAGTAGCACACACAACTTCATTGACAAAAGGTTAGACAATGAAATCAACTGACTTTCCAATTTCTAATTTGTCAGTTACAATAGTTGATGGAAAGCAATTCTCTTGTGGGGGTAAATGGCATCACATCAAACTCTCAATGGAGGACTATCAACTTGATTCGGATATGTTTGTCATCCCTCTTAGGGAACAAAGTTTTTGGAGTGCACTGGTTGAAACAATTGGGGAGAACGTCTTTCAACTTTAAGGACTTTATCATGGCTATCAATGCAAATTGACAAAGATACAAACTTATGGGGATGCAATCACCGCCAAGCCAACTAATTAGCACTCATAGAATGGAGAAGTCGCTTTATAAGGGGTCTTATGGTATGGTGGCACAACTGCATTCATTAGAAGCATAAGAGATAGAAACTCTCAACTCCACAAGAGCTTCAAAAGATCATTTAACATTATCAACATATTTTTCAAGAGACTACCACCAATCAACGATCAAGACCGTGTCATTGAATTGATTCCATGAGTTAGTCCTAATATCAAGATTTTCCCCATCCCTATGAACAAAACTCTGACATCAAAAAATTGGTCAAGGAAATGCTAGACTCGGGAATCATTCATCCAAACAAAATTGTGTATCCATCTATGGTAGTCATGGTTAAAAAGGATAAGTCAAGGAGAATGTGCCTTATAGATTGGAGGATCCACAAGCAATCGCAATGGCCCAAATGGCTTTCGATGGTAGAATGGTAATATAGCACCATGTTTCATACTTCCACAAAGATAGCTCCATTTGAGGCTCTTTATGCCCATCCCCCACCATCCACTACATCTTATTTGCATGGTGGCGGAAGATCATATTCGACACCAATAGGAAATGTTCCAAGTCCTCAAGGAAATTTTGAGTTTGGCCCCTAACATTGTGAAACTAGTTGATCAACACAAAGTGAGGCATTTTGAAGGTGGTCAATGGGTCTTCTTAGATTGCAATCCTACAAGCAAGTGCAACTAAAGTGACATAAGAATCACAAGTTAGCCCCAGAATTTTATGGGCCTTAAAAGTTCTCAACAAATTAGTAGTGTGGCTTTCAAATTGGAGATTCCGCCTTCCAAAAATTCATCTTATATTTTATGTTCAATGTTTGAAGAAAGTCATAGGCAACAACCTTCCAATCTGTTCTAAATTACCAGTGTAATGAAGAAGTGAAGTTCATCATGGAACCAGAAGAGGTCATGAAGAAGAGAATGAAGGAATTGCATAAACAAGCCATCCCAAAATTTCTAATCAAATGGAGTAATCATCCAATGTAAGATGCAACATGGGACAACAAACAATCCATGCATCAGCAATCAAAGATGTTAAGTATTGTGGGCAACACTTTTCCAAAGGGGTAGGGCATGTTATGGCCCTTAAATGAATTAAGGCTTTAAAGTGGCCAACTCATGGCGTACATAACCTTTATCTTTTGATTTACTAGTTCTAGATGTTTTCTTAAGCCTACCTAATTGGGACCATGAATCGCTTGTGCTAAATTATGTATATAAATAGGGTTGAATAGGCTTTTTTAAATCATCATAAGTTGTATCCTTGAATTCATTTCGTGACGCCTAATTTCTAGATGTTGCCCCTAGAAGTGGCAATTGAGTCAGTCATATCATTTCACTTATCATTTGTGTGCCAATATCTCATATATATTCTTATTTTTTACATTAAAGTGGTTGTCTGAGTTTATTTTATTGAAATATTCTAACATTTTCATTTGCCATCATAGTTAAGGGCAAAGAAAGGAAGGCAGTTGGGAATGGTTGTTTACATAGTTGATGTTTTTCTTGAAGATTTGCAAGTTAGATGGAGGGCCTTTAAGGTCTTTCAAACTCTCTCTTTATATGGTGTTGTCTATTAAGCTCGAAGTCGTGTTATTTGTAGGGAAATGTGGTGCCCACATTTTACACACACAATTACAACAGTAAAATACTAGAATAATTTTTTTTACTTACATTGCTCACTACACACAACACAATATAGGCTTTAAGTACAGAAACTCGACTCGCAAACGAAAATCACATAAGTTATCAACTCACATAGACACATGAAAACAACATAGGCATGTCTATGCCACACTTTTCCCAATGAATGAATACTAGCAATGCCCCAACCACAGAAAGAAGACTCAAGGATAGGAAAACCCACAACACATCTTTTCTTTAATTGTATTTTAGTTACGATTATCATTCCAAGAACATTATTGTGCAAGGATAAATTTGTTTACCGATAGATTCTTAAGTTCATACCGCGGTTAAATTATCGTTCACCCCTTTTTAGTTGGTTTCTTATTCTTTACAAAAGTTTCCATAACTTGCATACTTATTTGGCTTAGTTCAAATGCATACAAAATACTTAATTATCTTGTTCTTATGTGAAGAATATTCTTTTCGAACATATATTCAATGTCTACCTTTTTACTCTTACAACCCATGTGAATGTGACTTGGTGTCTATATAGCGATATTGAGATTTAACGGAGTTTTAAATACAAGATAGTTTTTTACCACAAAACATTCCTCGATCCCGGTACAGTTATTTCCTTACCATAGTTATTCTAAATCAATGACTTGTGAAATTTCATTTTGTTTTATATATGTATTTTGTTTTCTCGAAGGTTGAACACACCAAGGAAATTCATATTCTTTGAAACAAAAGAGTATTTTTAATCGAGATATAAGGTCTCCAAGAGTGGCATTATTCTGAACCTCAAATCCCGTTTTTACTCTTATATGCTTTATTTTCTACTTCACGTTATGGCCTTATTATTAGCATTGTCTTGTAAAAGGAGTTACGAAGTGTTTGTCCAACCTCTTGAAGACATATTTGATTAAGAGACTTGATGTTTCACACGAACCCTAAGTTAACATCCAAATTAACTGAGGTTTAATTTAATTCCAACTTCACCTAAGGGTCTACCCCTCAACTAAATATGAGTTTTAAGCAAGAGGACAAATTTATACTAAACCACCTTCAAGAAAGGACCCAAGTGTTATGTTGAGAGAAACCAAGGTAACACATTAAGTTGAACGGAGCTAAGAAGTTCATTAACAAGAGTTTAAGACTTAAAGCAACTAAGTCACAACCTCCATCTCTGTCGTCTGGATCCAACAGGGATCTCATTCGATGAAGAACATTAATTTTAAATCTATCTTCGGAAGGCAAGGTAGTTCACTAAGATACGAAGGAGGAGTTAACTCTACGCACTCCAAAGAAGGTTTGACTGTGTCACTCCTATCAGACGGGTTTATGACAATGTCACTAACCATACTGACTAAGCCGATAAACCCATTCTTGGGCTCTTGTTTACTAAAACTAGGAGATTTCCATCAACTGCAGGGTTTAAGTTCACTCTACATTTTTTTTAATGTTTTCTACGGTAAGGAGTATCACACATGAAAACAAGTTATGCTCTGATATTGAACAAGGGTAGTGTGTTTCGATTAAATCTGTTTATTACATTTACAAAGTATGAATACACAAGATGACTCGTTAATCATTTATTGAATATTGAATATGCAGTACAAGATATTACTTCAAATTCATTTACCTTATATAAATATCAAACCTTTTTACCAGGTGTTCTATAAATCAAAATTGAACTATGATTAAATGCACATTTCCTAGATGTCCTTGAAACTAACATCTCATAATTATCCAATATAACCTTCTGTATCATGAGACTACATTATACATTTATTATTTTAACAATGAACTATATAAATTACAATGATAATTAATGAATTACACATCGTCTTTTCATCGTCATTCTTTCATCCTGCAAAAACCACATGAGCATGATATCAGCGATAATTCGCTAACATGGCATCCACCCTAATCAATCATAATTATCATTTTTCAGTTTCCCATTTTCATATGATAATAGTTACAATTTTGCAATCAAAATAAAAGGTCTAAAGACATGTATTCGTTACATTTCATTTTACTTCTTTTTGTAACCTAGGGGAGAGAAAGAGAAGGGAAGAGAGAGAAAACACCATTTGTCAAAAGTTATATTTTACACAAGTTACACTATAGAGTTTTAAACAGTTATTTGCATGTGTTAAAAGTTTCTATGTTGGTTTGGCAACCCTACGAGGGTCCCGCAGCTTTCTATTTTAACATTTTCTCACTAGCTACAAAACGTTCAAAACAGGTTCGGAGGCTAAAAAACCGCTTCCAAAAGTTATCTTCCGATGAGAACGCACACCATGATCAACCTTCTACGTGTTCCCAAATGTACCAAGAGTTCATAGCAACTCGCGAAATTGGGAAAAAGTGAACGGTTTGCGTTTGTTGGCTAGTTTTCCAGGGCCACTGGTCGTAGCTGGCCCAGTGCAAATTAAACAAAAGTTAGCTTGAGGGCTCGGTAAACCACGTCCAAAACTAACGTTTGATGGATGATCACGCAACGAGACACTTCCTACAAGTTCCCCTATATAAGGAGAATTCATCAGAGTCGACGGGACTGAGAAGTAGAAGACCATTTTCAAACGGCGACAAATTTTCTAGAGCGACAAGTCGAAATTGGTCCAGTTTGACCTCGCCAAACTGCGACCGGAGGCCTACAAAATGGCTTTGCCAAACTATCCAGAAAAGTGTTTTTCCCTAAACTGAAAGTTCCATGCAATTGTCTAGTAGAAACACGAGAGGTTTGCGAAGACGGATATAAATTTCTCTATCCAGGTTTCAAATGGCAGTTCAAAACGAAAGCCAACTTTCTAGATTTAACCGCTTTCCACTACTGTAAAACAGTGTAACAAGTCTCCTATAAGAGCGTCAAAAAGATCTCATATGTTCGTTCGGGGTCAATCCAGAGGTCAAGGTGACTCCTCGCATACCAAGGTACACGAATGAAGCTTAACATCTCGTTTTCAAAGTTACGAAGGGTACTTAATGAGTCTCCGAAAAATATAAAAATTAACTATTTAAACCGGGAGATAGTCAACATTATTACTGGAAAGTCAATTTCGCCTAGGCGATAAAACAATGTTGTAGCAATCCAGTTGGGTAGGAATTTTTCTACATCGCCTCAGAATGAGGGTGGGAGTTCATGTTTTAATGCAAATGGGTTATTTTGACTTCGTGAGTTACGACACGACATTTCATTGTTTTTGCAATGAGTTGAAAATAAACATTTAACGGTATTAAAATCCTAATATTTTAAAATTCTATTAAGTTGCAAAAGAGAACTAAAACACGAGAATTATGAGAGGTAAGGGAAGATGAACCATGCCTGGAAGGAACGGAGTCGGTCAAACCCGCAGGCTTTGTTTCAGCATCTCGCTTGGGCACTTCGTCAACCAGTTCACGAGCCTCGATCTAACCTCCACAATGTTACACAAACTTCCCGATCACTTGAAGTTTTCCAACAGAATACGTTGCCTGTTATGTTCTGACAATTTTCTAGGGCCTGCACAAGGCTCGATTCTTGAATACGGGCTGAGAGGACGTTGGCAAAAGACAGGAGGCTCTACACCTGCGAATGTAGTTGCTTGAAAGTTTCCGAGCTTTTTAACATACCCACTTCGTACAAATCATGTTAATCAATGATGCAGTGTATGAGGTGCCCCAAGCTAGTTAGAATGCATACAAGCAACAAGTCCACCACATGACAATCTTGCTCCAAAATTCGCATTTCGGCACAAGGAGTTAGGATGCTTGCAAAGGTTATGAAATTTGGCTTTCACCCACCATAGTAGGTTATGAGCGCGCATATCTCCATGAATGAATCCAAGCTCAACCAATCTTTATGAGCACCAACTTGTTTGTACATCCACAACTTGCATACAAATCTAACAAACCATTGTTGTGCATACTCTGCAAATCATGTTGTCCATGATAAAACATCTCTTTGGGGTATTTTGCAAACAGTTAATGTGCTCTGTCAAAGCTTTCACATTTTGCATATGTATCCAACATACCCATTTTGTGTAGATTCTGCAGCCAGGACATTCCACGAGGTGTATTAAAATCCTAATATTTTAAAATTCTATTAAGTTGCAAAAGAGAACTAAAACACGAGAATTATGAGAGGTAAGGGAAGATGAACCATGCCTGGAAGGAACGGAGTCGGTCAAACCCGCAGGCTTTGTTTCAGCATCTCGCTTGGGCACTTCGTCAACCAGTTCACGAGCCTCGATCTAACCTCCACAATGTTACACAAACTTCCCGATCACTTGAAGTTTTCCAACAGAATACGTTGCCTGTTATGTTCTGACAATTTTCTAGGGCCTGCACAAGGCTCGATTCTTGAATACGGGCTGAGAGGACGTTGGCAAAAGACAGGAGGCTCTACACCTGCGAATGTAGTTGCTTGAAAGTTTCCGAGCTTTTTAACATACCCACTTCGTACAAATCATGTTAATCAATGATGCAGTGTATGAGGTGCCCCAAGCTAGTTAGAATGCATACAAGCAACAAGTCCACCACATGACAATCTTGCTCCAAAATTCGCATTTCGGCACAAGGAGTTAGGATGCTTGCAAAGGTTATGAAATTTGGCTTTCACCCACCATAGTAGGTTATGAGCGCGCATATCTCCATGAATGAATCCAAGCTCAACCAATCTTTATGAGCACCAACTTGTTTGTACATCCACAACTTGCATACAAATCTAACAAACCATTGGTGTGCATACTCTGCAAATCATGTTGTCCATGATAAAACATCTCTTTGGGGTATTTTGCAAACAGTTAATGTGCTCTGTCAAAGCTTTCACATTTTGCATATGTATCCAACATACCCATTTTGTGTAGATTCTGCAGCCAGGACATTCCACGAGGTGTGTTTCCTTAGGCATTTATCAACACACTGAATGTTGTTGGGCGTACAAAATTTTGTACCCAAAACACACCAAAAATCAGCTCCTTCTTGACATACGTCCACACCCTTGTTCCAAGCTCCAATGTTTTGGGCACAACTGGAACTATGCTGACAAATGTGGCTAATAAAACGTCTAACAGGGACAAGGCCAGACTGCACAACCCTCCAAATACCTTCCAACCTACGTTAAATATGGGGCGCCAAAGTAGGACAGAGACATCCATCTCAGCATAAGGGGAAAACGAATCTGCCCAAAGGAGTTGCAGGTGGCTCAAGGGGTCACGCAAGCAGAATGTGGGAGAACAAAATGCAAGTACAGTGTTTGACCAAACACCACAAGGAGATCTGGTCTCAAGGGATGCTATCCTTGCTGGATATTCGCAAAAAGGGTCATCAAATACAACTAACAGTGGTCAAACCTGATTAGTACGCCTTTACCAACATTCATGCAGCCTTGAAAATGGCAGTCTAGAATAGAAAAATACATCCATCGAGCAAAAGATACACACACCATTCTATCCGCTAAAAACACAGGCATCACAGGAGATCATTTCAGGCCATTTCCACACAGATTGACAGACACTGAGAAAGTCAGGGCCGGCAGTTTTCAAATCCGGCACGGCTGTGAGACTTGTGTAGCCCTGTGCCTCCAACTTGCGCAAAATAGGGATATACTCAAATTGCCCGGAACACACAAGAATTGTGCAAGGAGGACGACTGTCCAGTGCAAATGCTCCCGTATCTATGATAATGGATTTTTCAATCAAAACAATTTCCTTGTCCATTTTCAGTGTAACCTCGACTGGATGTTCTCCCTTCGAACTAGGAAAGGATAACTCAACAAACTCAACTTTTTTTTTGTTCCATCAATGCTATTATCAGGACAAACATTATGGCAGGAGCCAACAGCGTAGGTTAAACAAGAGTCAATGCGGGGATACCCGTGCACACGCAGGTACCTTCTGATACTATTCATCACTTCACCTATAGGTACTCCATGTGAAGTTGTCTCGTTCTTTCATTTGGTCAACACTGTAATAGCGCCCAGGTTCAGTGAGGTGCCACGCAGATTTCTAAACCTTTTCAACAAACCCATTCTGTGTATATCTTGCAGTCATTGCATTTCACGAGCACTTGATTATTTCTGGAAATTCTAGCGAACATTTTACTTGTCTTATGCATGTTTCCACATTCTGCAGGTATATGAAGGGACGTGACAATTTACAATGGGGGTTGAGTTGTCAACGTGCCCCACCTGCTCCATTATGTGTACTTTCCGAGCAATTCACTCCTGTCATACTCGATATCTGCTCCCCCCTCACGTCTACTTTCCACCAAATGTGCTTCTGGTTTTGATTCGGATCCAAGAAAAAAAATTGTTTGTATTTAATGTATGTACAATAAAACAGGTCTGGGAGACTGTCTTAAAGGTGTCGCTCTCTAAGTTCTTCCACATGTAGCCCCCTGCGAAGGTGGATGCCAAATATGGGCACTACAGGAAATTTGAAGTGATAGTTCCGGTTTTGAGGGAAATTGGGTTACAAAGTCAAAATGTTGTGATTGCCTTTTGCACTTAGTAAAACTAACTTGTTTAAGAAAACAAATTGATGATTTGGACTTCAAGAATTTGAAATCAGTGTTTTATGCTCTAGTTGTATATGCAAAAACTAATGTTAGTAGGGGAACTGCTCATGCAATAAAAGTGTGTCGACCATCCATTCCAACCGTGTAAATGGCCCTACCAACACTTACATTGTGTTTTATGGTCAGCTTTACCATGGTAGCACAATCATACAGGGCTCACTATTACCTGACTAGGTATTCTATGGAGTACACTACAAGTACAGTGCACATGAATAAAAACAATTTTTTGGCACCATACACAAACACTTCATGTGCACGGCCCTTAGAATCTAGTATGGTACCTGGACAGGTAATAGTGAAACTATTAAATTCTTTCCCATCTTAATTCTGACATCATGTGAATTTGATTTATAATAAAGACTCTAGACTTCATGACTTACTAAAAAATCAGTTTGAAATCAAAAAGGTCACCTTGTTTTCAGCATTGAATTGTTCTTGAAAAGAAGAAAGTGCTCGTACGACTATTGTTTTCATTTAAATTGAGATAAGGTAGGTTTTGCATCCAAGTTAGTCAGAGAAAGATGCATTGTTTCTACTTCTCTTTGTGCATGTGTTCCAAAGTTATCAATACAAATATCCTCATGACCTAATCTATGAACTCAACTTTGTCCTATTGAAAGTTGAACATCCCCGCACGAAACAAATTGATCGGAATCAAATGTTTATTAACAACCTTGATATTTATTCTGGGATTAACATTGTTTCCCCGCAACATTGAAATTTTTGTCTACCATGTTCAAGGCAAATGTAGTTGCTGAGAACTTCAGTAACTTGTTCTGTGACGTCATTGGAACAATGTCATCAAATTCACAGTGTTGAGACACACTATGATAAGTTCTATTTAAGGAATAAGTTTTCTACCATGTTTGGAGCACCAATAAATGGTGCTAACTTCCTCGAAGCTTTACAGGAAGCCACTTCTTGGGGTTCTCAAATATGATTTAGTTCTTGTGTCTCCTGCTCTTCTTTGAAAACTTGTTTTTGCTAATAGTGTGACTTTGCACATGTTTTGTGGATCCATCCGCTCTGCTCACTTGAATAATTCTGTCACAGTACTGCTGAAAAGTAATGTTGTGGCTGACACATATTACTTGATTATCTTCACCGATTACACTTTTTATCAGCTTTGCCACATTTTGTTGATTTTGTTCATCTAATGCCGCATCCACCTCATCCATGAGATAAACAGATGACCGACTGCATTTTGCCACCATTAAAATAAAGGCAAGGCTTAGAACAGTCCGCTGACCACCTACATTGAGGAAGAAGAAAAGGATGTATATAATTATTAGTTATTTTAAGATAGGACTGCACTCAGTCAAAAGGAGGTCAAAACAGTACTCCTAAACTGCTCATATAAAGCAAGAAAATGCTTCCACCTGAAAGTTCTTCTAGGTTGCTCTTCCATCCATGAGAGTCGCCTTTTGATCCTTCTTTGTTGTTGCAAAAGGAAATTTTTATTCCATCTTCCACAAGCTGTCCACTTTTGATCAGGTCAATCCCCTTTGTTGGGAAAAACATCTCACAGCAATCTACAAAAGACTGTCGGATTTCCTGATAAGCAGCTTCATTAGCTTTTTGCACCTTACTTTTGGTATTTTCAATGCCCTCTGTTAAGATATCTATAGACTCTGATATAGACATCCATCTCTCTTTGAAGAGTACAAGCTTTCCATTCTGCTCATTGAAAGCAATTTGCTCATCAAGAGAAAAGTGTTTTCCTTGTGGTTTTATTTTCTTCAACTCTTCCATTATACTGCTCAGTTTTCTTTTGTTACTTAAATAATGACTCTTATCTAGGATCTGTTCTTCAGTCAGAGAAAGATTGCCCTGCAAGATCGTGTGTCATCAGTTAGCAGAGCACTTTTGAAAAGAAAAAATTTCAAATGCTCATCAATTTTCTTGCTCGTCAGTTCATCCATTCTGGCAAGTTTCAAGTCATAATTCTCAAGTTCAAAATTCAGAAGGTTGCGTTTTAGTCTTGACTCTTCCAATTTTCAGGGGGCAGGGTATAGAGAGAAGGAAATATACCGTCTTACAGAGGTATGGTTTTTGAGTGTACCTCCGTTTGGGGTAATGCCTCGAGCTCTTTCTCAGCCTTTTTTACATCTGATTTAAGATTAATAATGCAATTTCTCAGCTTTTGAATATTCCCTAATATTTCAGAGATGATAATTCTGTCACGATCCATGGCTTCTGTCTCAGCAGAACATTCTGAGGACCTGTCTTCTTTTTCTTTCTTAGAATCTTCAATTTTATTTTCAACAAGTGTGAGTTGTTGTGCAAGCAGTTGAAGTTCACCATGATAAGCATGCATAGCTTTCTTTAATTCATCAATACTTAGAACTTCATTATGCAAATCTTGTTTTTCCATCTTGATCTTTTCTTGTCTGTACAGAATTTCATCCAGAATTCCCTGAAGAACCGCCTCATCATCCTTTGCCATTTGAAGTGCCTGACTCAGAACCTTTGTAGTTTCAATGCAATTGTCTGACTGCTTTATTTCATTCAGTTGCTTTTTGCTTGTTTCCACGTCATTGCTAAGAAACGTGTACATTTTCCTGTTCTCTTCAAGCTCAATCATCTGTTTATTTATCTTGTTTTCCAGGTCCTTAATCTGCATAGACGATGAATCTCATTAACTGGAAAGGAAAAGAAACATCATTTTATCTTCAAAAATCTAAATAAATCACCTGCTCCTCTATATTGTTAATTTCTTGAAATAAATCCTCCTTCTGTTTCCTGCGAGTTTCAAATTTGAGCAATGACGTCTCCACTTCTTCAAGTTCCTGTAAAAAGCAATAAATTTAAAAAAGTGTCCACATTTGAATTTTCCATTCATAGCGAAAACGATTCTATTAGGGAAAAAAAAGAACTTACAAAGTAAAGTCGACGGATCTATTATCCCCAAGGCTTAGTCCTAATAAAACTAAAACATAAATTCTAGTCCTTAGGGACTATGCAAAATATGGTATTTTTCAAAATAATAGAATTCAAAATTTCCTATGGTGCCTTTTAATCCTTGACGATCTTTTCAAAACCAATCCACATGGATTCAGAATATGAAATGATTTTTTTCCCTTGTACATTTTATAACTTGAAATTTTCTTATAAAATCCAAATGAGCAGAATAATTGGAACCATAGTAGGAAAACTCGCCAAAACCAAAAACTCGCCAGACCCCCAAAAAAAAAACTCGCCAAAAACTCGCCAATATTCGGCCAATACTCGGGAATACTCGGCAACTTAAAAAATACTCAAATTTCTTTAAAAAACATAAATTTTAAGCAACACATAGCTACAAAATGTATTAAATGAGCCCATAAAATGTTGGAGAAGTGTTTTCTATTAGATTTGAATACAAATACAATACAAAATCGCATCATCATGCGAATACGACAACTGGCTGATACTAGTCCCCACACTCAGCTGCGTCTCCACGCTCCTCCTAGAAGGCTGCGAATCTGGCTCGATCATGGAACTAGATGATGGTGTTGGTGGCTCCTCTGCTGCATGTTGGAGATCACCTCCAAAGATGTCATCCAGTCCAATATCTCCTCGGAGTCCTGCTAGTGCTTCTCCCTCCATAGCCTCCCTCTCAAAAGAAGCAATCTCGTCTGTTGTGAACGTAGGGTTTTCCTCTTCTTGTCCAGGCCACTCACGGTATGGATCTATCTCATCCAAATCAATGAGCTCCACTGATGTCGCCTCAACTTTTTTTGTGCGAAACCGGAGATTGTATTGCACAAAAACCAAGTCGTTGAGCCTTTTTTGAGTCAACTTGTTGCGCTTCTTCGTGTGATTAGTCCGAGCACGGGAGAATACTTGTCGAGTTTTGGCGAGTACTCGCCGAGTTTTGGAAAGCTACCCAATATTTTTAATTACTAATCTGTCTATAGGCAATCAAAGCTCATGATTCTTTCACAAGATTGCAAGAAGTTGCTTGGTCCAAAAAGGTGCAAAAATGGATTTTATGAAAATAAGAAAAATATTGCCATCACTGCATGGAGCTCGAGAAAATATGCACTTTTAGAGAAAACGACACCTGAAACGGAGCCACAGAATGAAAGTTATGGCACATGCAAGTTTTTGCTGCTACATCTTCCCGGACCCTTTCCAAAAATGGCAAATTTTTTTCTATACTTGTGTTTTCTTCACCAAAAATCCAAAAAAGGAAAGAAATGCTGTCTTTGGCGAGTTTTTGGCGAGTTTTTGGCGAGTTTTTGGCGAGTTTGTGGCGAGTTTTTGGCGAGTTTTTGGCGAGTATTCCAACTATACTCGGCGAGTTTTTTTTTTGCATTTCTGGCGAGTTTTCCTGCGAGTTACTCGTTTAGCATAATTTTTGGCGAGTTTTTCTAAACTCGCCGAGTTTTTGGCGAGTATTCCATCTATGATTGGAACACTTTCTGAAAACGGTGAGGGAGAAACCCCATTGATAGAGATTGAAATCCCATATGGGGATTGAGAATGAGTGAATGTCCAATGATATTCAACTCTTAAATTAGTTTGGCTCTTTGTTTTCTTGATTTCACATTCCTTCTCAAGAATCACCTTATTAGTCGAGTCTTCAGCCTTGTACATATCACAAACTAGCTGCTCTATCCAAACAAGACTGAGGAACATATCGTTGATGTTAATTGTGTCAAATCAATAGATCAGCCTTGGCAAAACATTCCAACATGCCAAACACCACATTTGCTTTGATCAAATCAATGTCTTAGCCAAGCCCCAACATTTCTACAATAGATTAGTTAAATAATTGCTACAAATTGAACTTAACATGGCAATATTAACAGACAAGACACTTATTTTTTAGCCAGTATCGGAAGCCGGTCATCGGTAAAATACAAACTTAATGAACTCAATATTTCTAGTAAAACTCCCCTTAACCACCATAAAAATTTACAAACCATAATTACATTTAAAAATTATTAATTATTTAAACCTAATTTGTGATCTATAATCTCTCGCCAAGGTTCTCTCTGAAGATGGGTGAGGTTGATTCCAAAACGTCTGTATTCACACATTATATCAAAAAACTTGAACTAAAATCACCTTCTGATATAGGATTAGTTAATTGTCAATTGTTTGTGGCTTTTTTTCCGTCCACACAACTTGCTTCCTCAATAGGTTTCTTCAAGCTTCTTGTTGCCCCAGATTATCTTGGGGTTTGGATCAGTGGTATTAGAGCTTGGAAGCTTCATGAAGAGGATGTCTGATGTCCTATTTAACGAGATCAAAGTAAATGAACTATGAAGTTCCAATCTCCACCCTTTTTCCTACCTTCGTGGTTGGCATGGTCTCCGATGGCATTCGACCTAAATTTAATTTTATTTCATCTAAAAATGATTGAAGCAGTACTAAAGAAGAAAAAAGCTAGATGTATTACCATTTTTCCTATATATTGAAAACATTCATGCCCATATCAACATAGCATACCTTTGGTAATTCCATGTTTGGTTGTCACAATCCATTTTCTAGGTGAACCTTGACGTAGAGGCTAACAAGAACCAAAATGCCAAATAGACTCAGCTAAAATATAGATCTGGTGATATTTAAACCAGCAGCACAAATAAACCTATGTACTAGAACAATAAAGAGGTTTGCAAAATGATCTAAATGTGAAAGATGAAGTAATAACATTTACCTTCAGAATGGTTTTCATCATACAACAATCATTAAAGAAGGATGAACTCCATAGGAATTTTTTCTAAGAGTGCAGTTGGCAAGTCGTTTTGGCTGAAAATGTAAGACATGTATGTATTATATACTAACATAGACTAAAAAACACAGAGTTTACTCTTAGAGCGTATTACATTTTAGGAAAATTTTGCTTATTAGAAAATCTTATTTTCGATCAAAAATTAGTCAATTAGAGAATGAATACCTGCTCCACAGGGTCCACTAGAAGAACACAATACAATCCAAAAATTATCCTACAATAAGGGTACCCTTTTATATAACAAAATAGAGCAGAAATTTCTCCCGTAAACTATACACTAATAATGTCTCGATATATTGTCCCATACTAAAGGTACATACAACTTATAACATTACCTACCACATGATATTACATGTAGAGGTAAATAACATATATGAAGACCATATTATATCATTTATGACATCGCCATTCACTCTTTCATAATATTTAATGCTGATGACACTGTCTAGTCAAACCAATCAAACCTGAGTTGAAAAACTCACACTATCTCTCGCTTGGCCAACTCGCTTAAGTTTCCGACCTGCCTTCATTAAGATTCTCATTTTTGAGGGCTTAACAAGCAAACCTACATGATTCCAGCCCTTTTGAGTTGCAATTAATATGTATCAATACTTCTACTGGAAACCTAATTAATACTGCACCTGGTCAATTTCTCTTCAAAGAAAAGAGGGCTGTACCTGCCAGCCAACATTTGCAGCAACACTGACCAGATCACCACAATCATTTATTTACAGCTATATAAACTGTCAGGTGTTTAACTGTTATAATTGTTACCTTTCAGTATGTTTACCAAGTATAAAATTGTTAATGTCTTGAACTCTTGCAGTCGTTTTGACCAGATCTTGCAGCATAGACCCTCATTTATCAGTGTTAACTTTCTGAAACAATTGCTGAGGTACAGAATTAGTTTTCAACTTTGACCAAAGGTATTTCGACCGTTGCTCGACTTTCAAAAGGTATGAGTATCCTGCTGGCTTGACTTAATTGAATACCTATTTTTGATGTGAAATATATTAAATGATGTACTTTTGGTTTGACCCTTGACTAAAATATTTATTATTGAGATTTAGATCAATACTCCCAAGAGGGATAGTGATCATTGTGAATCTCTAGCCACCAGTCCTGTGGCATGAGGCATAATTGATAGGCCAACAATCTTAGAGATAGTGACACGATTGATGAGACAATGGTCCTCTCGATGGAGGAATGATTGAGATACCCTACAGCTCCATGCATGGTACCATGAACGAATGAGATACAGCCAGCAGTCCAAAGAGGGATGGTGGTGGTGATTAAATGAATTATCAGTCAAAAGTTCCATTTATGAATGCATAGTGATGAGCCTAAAATCTTGTGGATGATGTCGCTGATGATAATGGCATGTGGCAAACTATACAATGACAATGGTGCGAAGGTGGATGATGGCAAGATGAGCTAACAGTCCCATAAGATTTTAGGCCAAAATTGAATGTACATGTATTAACAATTATATGAAATGAGGTGATAAATATGAGATTTGAGTAACTTTTTGAGTTACATTATAAAAATCTTGTTTTATGACTATGGAATGGATGAGAAGATGGTTGGAGCCACAAATTAGTGATGCCTTATGGCGATAAATGTCAAGGAATGCTCGCCCATCGGGCACAGTTTGGGAAGGTCGCCACTCATGCGAAACTAATAATGTTTTTGTTACAAACTTGTGTAAAATATGTGTGCCGGAATTTGGTTTGTGGCATTCTATTTCATTATTGGGTGAACGGATTGGTGGGACATCCATAAGACTGTAAGTAATGCTAATGTCATCAACCTCATTTGTAGCATCATGAAGAGGCTTTCAAAGTTTCAACTGGTTTCGTTCCCATCTAATTGTGTGATAGCTGATAGGCAATTTCTTGGTTTTTGTGTTAAAAAGTAAATAGATATATTCAAAAAATGCAGTTGTGTGTACATGCATGTCAGCCAAATGTGAAAGAGTGTTGATTTCTATCTCTGGAAGGGTTGGTGTGATGTTTCCCCTTTTGGTTATTTTCAAAGGTCATCCCAAATAGTGCTTACATATGTTGGCTTGTAAAAATAGCCCTTTAATCACATTTACGGTTAGTATGTATTTTGAGGGTCATGTGGTACTTGAGAAACATAGGAAATTCCCATTAACAGTAAGAAACAATAGAAACAAATACATATGGAGCCTGAGCTCTACTTTTTCTTGAAAGACCTTTGTGTAATGTCCCCTTTTCAAAATAAATTAATTCCAAATACCTGAAGCTTATTTTTATTATTTTCTGTAGGCTAAAGGGAAATTAAAAGAGGAAAATAAATTAATTTAAGTGGTCTAAGGATATTTTTATATTTTATTTGGAAAAGGGACACTTAAATTATATTTTAATCCAAAAAGCATGGAATAGAATAAAATAATAATAGAAGGTTGTACTTCTATTATTGGGCACCTAAGTTAGAAGTTTCTAATAAAATAAAGCATTAAATAAAAAGGGCGCCAAAGTATAAAAAGAGTTGCATGAGGATACCAAGATCCTAATTTGTCGGATAGGAGGTGGATAAAGTATTTTTTTAATGTGTTTAATACTTATTCTTAGGATGGGGTGCCAACTTGGAGGAGGAAGAAAGAACTTATTTTTAATTGTTTCAAAGATTATGCATGTAAGTCTAAAAAGGGGGCGCCCCACTTCGGAAGAAGTGTTTGGAAAGTTATAAAGGCAGATTTGGGGATCATTGGAAGGACATCTTGGAAATTCATCAAGTATTCTCTGTCTGCAAGTGGCTTCAGCTTCTGCAACAGCAATAGAGGACAAAATCCCTCATTTGCATATCTTCTGGTTTGGGTTTGAGGACAAAAACCCTCATAGCCAAGTTTGGCAATCTCATTTAGGGGTTGCAGTAGTCATTCAGGGTGTAGTTGTTCCACCAGTTCGGCTCCAAACAATTGTATTCAGACACTGGTATTTTTTATTATAGTTGGTTCGTATTCAATAAATAAAAGACTGTTTTTATGCATTATGGTTTGCTGTTTTTTTAATTTTAAAAATCAGATTATTGTTGCTGTTTAACAAAAATATCCAGATTTGTTAGAAATTATTTCCCAAGGATATTAACAAAGCCTCCAAATTTGACAACGAAATTATTTTCAGGCTATTACAGGGGAAATATTGCTTAGTCTTCCCATCTAAAATATTAATAAGCCACTATCGGAAGATAAAAAAACTTGCATCCTTTAAGAACGTTCCTGCAAGTTAGTGACAAAGAAGGCAGGTTTCATTGTACGGGTTGATGGACTAGTCATCAAACTCATCATTGTCAGAATCCAACAAATGTCAACTCCTTATTAATTATGTGACCCAAAAGTCTTCACATTGTATGATTAATATTTGTTTTGCTATCGATAGGATTTGTCAGCTAAAATGATGTTTAACGTTCCAGTTCACCTTATGCCATTGTCGGCACGAATGTGCAAGGACACCATAATGGTCAGGGTAGCTCTTCAAGAGCGAACAATAACCAACAAAATCCATAACAAAGTTGCACTCCTTTTAATTGACTCATTGGGCAACTTATCCATTCCTAGGTGTTCAATTCTGAATTTATCACCCAGTTCTTCAGTTTGAAACATGGTGGCCATCAATAGTTGGTAATCATTCAACTGCTAGCTATGCGGAATATAGGGTACCTTCTAGGTAGTACATTCACCAATAAGCTATATGCCAACTCACTACATTTCATCAATGTAAGAAACCTAGGAATGGGACCATAGAGCTGATCCGAGACCACAACCTACTCAGGGAGACTTGCAGCAGGTATGTAGGGAAGCCTTGTAAATCCCTGACTTTTGACAGCTCTGGCAAGAGTACCACTACGTGTATTCATGCAAAATCCTAGGTATCGGTGTACAAAAGACTCAGGCCAATGATGGAACCGGAATCGACCAATACTTGCTTCACTTCATCTGGGGAAAGTGTTGGTACTGATTCTGACCAACAATACCTGACAGTTGGATGTCTTCCACAAGGGTTTGAGACTCCGCTTTACATGGATTAATTGTACACCAGAGAGTTCTATTATCCACTTTTTGGATCTCTTTAAAACTAAGTTGGTGTCAACCACCACATTGGTCAACTGGGCTTAGGACCTTAAACATCCAAGAAGGCCGCAAAAAAAAAAGATAAAATGATCCGCGAAGTCTATAACTCATTGTTGTGCACGTTTAACATTTGATCAATTCGTGATTAGACAACCTTTATCATGTCGGTGACATAGAGCGGGAACTGGGCAAGGATTGGCTATTGCAATCTAACAACTGAGTCTTACAGGCTAAGGCAAGTCAGGGTATCGCAGGTTTCGAACACGTGTTAGATTTGACAATTATTGCATAAGGACAGATTACACGACTTATTTGCAGTATAGCATTGATTGTGCATTAAGTAAAATTGGATTGATCCTTCAAGGATGTGATACCCATGGGGCTACTTACTGCACACAACATTGAGATCATTGGCTATGCGACAAAGTCGTGGTACAATGATTCAATGTTCCGCGAATACATTTCATTGATTAATATTCCGCTAGCACTTTTACAAGCAGCGGGAAACCCACCATGTTGGCCCCAAAGATTTTCCAAGTTTTGGCCGCGAAATATGGTGGGATGCTGAAGTACAAGCACATAAAGAAGAGAGGTTTGCACTGGCCTCCGAAGGCTCGCAGAACGAGAACATGGAAACATTTTCACCTCAAACAATAGATAATGGCAGGGTAACCAAGATCAAGTGCCAAGATGGCACCATAGACATGAGAGGCCAAGTACTGGATCAATCCAGACCCTATGATCATTTGAGCAGAAGACTAATAGCTGAGGGTTTGCAAAGTTGTGCAAATGCATGGGACAAGTGGCGACTCACGATACAACATGCAGTGGGATGCATGGCTCCACATGTTGACACTCGAGGCCTTGGATATTCACTATATATAGTTGTATTAGCCTACATATACAAGAAGGCAATAGAGGTAGTAACGGGATGGGTACAACGTCAATGTTGGTAATTATAAAATCCTTAGCATAGGGTATGGAGTAGCAATCTACCATATTTTACAAACCTAAACTGTAAGCTTGAAAGTTGAATGTATATCCTGAGTGGGACCATAAATGTATTGGGTATATCTTTTCCATATGATATATGATAGTGCTATTCATTTGTCCATAAACGTGTCTTGAATGAATGTCTTTGGGCCTTCTTAAAGCTTAATCAATTCCAATGGTTTTTCTATATCAGAAGATGACCCAGTTCAAGTGTAGATATTTAGCCCTCTCGTGGAGTCGATATGCCTTATTACCCCGCAAACCTCAATAGCTCTCTTGCAGGTTCGGACGGGATATGCACTCGAGTAATCGCTCAAATGGCATTGCAGGAGCTGGCTCAAGTACACCAATCTGATCAACAAAGACTGGCTTGGATGCACCTACCGGATTAATTGGACCCCTTTTACATCTCTTCAATGGTGGTAGCAACATTTCAAGACTTGTCTTTCTCAAAATTTGATTTCAAGTTCTAAGCCTAATGAAGATTGATTGTGTCTATAAATAAGCTTTATGAGTACCGGCTATTCTGTAACTAATGGTAGGCTATGTCCTCGACGTTGGGATGGTCATTGGACACTAGGAAGGACAAGTTGGCAAAGATTTCCTGATATGCCAATTCCCTAGATGAAATGGAAGAACCTGTGTGGAGTATACAGAGAATGTGTGATTCTTGCACTCAACAGATGGTCTACAAGAGGTAATCCAAAACTTGTTTAACTTCTGGTGTGAGACCATTGTTGTCTTGACTGGGTGACTCAACTTTGAGTGGCCTTAGGGAGATGGTCCACAAGTTTCTCAAGGGAGCTTGAGGAGAAGAAGGGAGACATTTTGATGAGCTTCCTCATCAAAGCCAATCGAATTGTGCGGGGAGTTAGTGGTCATGCGGGCACTACTTGGTCTTCAATTGCGAACAACATCCTAACAAAAGCTTCATTCGGGTGAGAAAGATTGAAGATCACATGCAGAGCTTCTGAAGAAAACTCTTTTAAATTGTTTCCCAATTCCATCCTGCCATTGCTAGAAAAGGGAAAACACTAATTTTTTCGCAAGAAAATTCACTTGTAAGGTGGTTGCATTGTACAACTATTGGCAAACATTGTGGGCAAAAATTGGAAGTTTGAATAACATATGCCTACTTATGATTCTAGTTTTGTGTTATGGGTCTTGTATGTTGAAATTTGACTGAGTTACAATTTTTATTGCAATTTTGTGTTTATTGCTTCTCTATGTACTACACTAGATCAAATTTCTAGTAAGTTGCATCTTATTGGTCATTAAATCAGTATTGTTTTGTAGCATTTACTCTGCAATATCTAAGGTGGTTATAAAACCCTGTTGCAACTTACTGGTTAGATAATTTTTGTCAGCCTTTGAGTGTATCTTTGGCATATGGGAATACGAGCAATAAGTACTTCATTAGAGCTCTTGCATAAGCTTTTATGTTAATTGTTTTAAAGATTGTCTTGAAAATATTTGCAGCTATTGAGCATCAATGAATGCAAATCTTTTTGTTTAAAAATCAATACTACTTAATCATATGTTCTTTACTTCCCTAGATAGCATGTTGTCATAGTAGTTGTTGGTGCATTGTTACAAGAAATCAACAATTATTTACTCCCCCTCCTTTACAAATCAAACCTACTATACTTTTTCCCACACCAATCACACTTCCATCTAAAGATCCATTTACCATCGTGGTGTTCTGTTTCCAAGCATCATTGAAGACACTTCTTCTCACCCATATTCCCATCAAAAGTGATGCAAGAACAATTGAATTTTGTTGTCTCTAGTAACCTGTGTCTGATGCACTAAGTATATATGACATTCTTGTGACAACTCTTGCAAGTGAGAGTTATATTCATGGCCATGCTTACTCAGATTGACCCCATTTATCAAGAGGAACTACGTGCAAATTATTCCCTCTCCATTCAGGTTACCCAATGGGTCCTCTCACCCTGGTCTAAGGCAGAACCAAAAGTAACAGGATCAGACCATCCCCTTTGTACGTGCCCCTCAATCATCGCAATAGCTTGGTTTTAAAAGAGAATGCCACACATCTCCCCGGATGCAAACGACATGTATCACACAGTTTATCATCCTCTAAGCCTTCGTATTCTTTGAAAGTGTTGTCAGGCCCCAAGGGGGTGTAGAATTGGGAACCAACACACTTTTGGCGCCGTTGTCGGGGATATTTTACCCCAGGCAAGGTTAAGGATACTTACCTTCAAAGGAATTTGCTAACATTCTGCAATTAAAAACCAGTCTGCTAGTATTATCTGTAATTTTCCAATTATAAGCAGGCTTTGCATAAAACTTGTGGTTTTGCGAGGGTACTGGAAGTTGGTTATCAAGACTATTGTGAATACCACAAAGATTTGTGAAGTGGTTTTTTTCCTATCAGGTTGTGAAGTGGTTTTTTCTGAACATTTTGAGTTAATTTATATCTCTAGGGTGCAAGGCCCTAGTGGTGGCTCCACCTTCTAAAGAAAATTTGGGTTAGACCAGTGCAAATTTTTATTATATCCACCTTGTTGATTAGCTCTCCCCTTTTACAAAACTAGAAGGACGAAGATCCTTTTTCAGATCTGACCCTACTAGAAGGTTACTCCCAAAACTGGAAAGTGCACATTTAAGAAGGAAACAAATTTGGAAACATGTGGGTGGTCATAGTTCAGAAGGAAAGGTTCTTCAATCCTCTGATTTTAATCCTCCTTTGGTAGAAGATTATTCTAGTACATCTTATAGTTCTGATACAGATAGTCCTCAAGCATATTTGCATTCTTTATTTCAAAAAAGTTCAGTTCCTACAGATAACAAGGGTATTCCTCAGCATCCACATTTGCTTACCCAAGAAAATAGAGTTTTCAATGAAACTGAATCCCCCAAGGGCTTTCATTGTGTGGACCATACCCCTCTTCCCCAAAGACCTCTAGTTCCCCACCGTTTTAATCCTCCATTTGAAAATCCACCACCAAATAATATGGATCACCCTCCACCCAAAGCTCCTTCTATAGTCACGACATATAGACCAATAAATTTCAATGAGATGTTAGGTTATCCTAATGAAGTGCCAAATGAAGTCAGAAATAGGTTGCCTCAGTTTCAGGGGAACAATGCTATTAGTGGAGATCTACATCTTAAATTCTTCCAAAGTATCATGGATGATTATGAAGTTACAAATTGTTTATACATACATTAGAGGAAGCTGCTAGAGAGTGATACAATTCATTGCCTACAAATTCAATTGACTTTTGGGCTGAAATGAAGAATGCTTTTAGATTGCAATATGGTGATTGTAGACACAAAATCACACACTTGGGTAGTTTCCTAGGACCATAAACACATACTTGCATTCATATGATTCCTAAGAGAGAAAACTAGTAATTGACAACTATCTTTGGCCTATTTGTTTTGTTTCTTGTCTTCTTTCTGGTATTTTACACCCTACAACCTAGTTAGAGCTTTACTTGTTTATATTTTATGGCTTCGGACACCAGTGCCCAACCAAGACGTAAACGCTTAGGCACCCTCATCCCCTCTGGATGCCCCTAACCATTTTCTATCTTACTCTCTTCTTTTGGGTCTCTTTTATCTTTTGGGCATCTTATTTTCTTATGGGTCAGCCTTTCAGTTGTCAATTACGAAATTCAACCAAGGGAATCATATAAATACAAAGCTATGTGACCAAAATAAAGGACCAATCTCTAAGCATACTATTTATCACCTAAGCTTGCATCTAAAGGCATCTAAGAGCATCAAAGGCATCCATCTAACATCCATTCAAGGGACAAGGGACTGCATTTTCTACATACACTTCATAGGAAGGGGAAGTTCATTTTTCCATCCACACATCTACTTACATTGGTACATCTAGCTATCGCCCATTATCAAGTGCACTTGCACAAGGGATTCCTAGGGCACGATTATTTCACAAATGCACAAGAACTACATGGAGTCTGAGATGTAGTGCAATGCTCGGTTGTAAGTTCACTTAGTTGGGTGACCATCAGGGTCAATCTGACTCCCCATATTGCATCTTTCTTTTTTTGGATTTGATGTAGTTTGAGGGTTTTACAGTGTGAACATCTTTACAGGTTGCAGGTTACAAGTCATTATCGATCAAGTGTGACATACAGGTGACCAACAACGACTATTAGTGACACTTGTGCGACACCAAAAAAATTAGGTTTCTGACTCCTTCGCAGTCATAGAGCACCTAAAAGTAGACTCTGACACCTAGGAATCCTGACCCAGTCCAGTCACCTTGGTCCAAGCTTATCCGACGGTTTAATAATTTATTGTGCACATTTGCGATAGTCTGCCCTTCCTTGTTCATCAGTTTTCCCAGTCTGGCTCACAGTTCCAGAAAAGTGCATAAATCAGCTAAGTCATTATTTCCTCTCTCTTGCACTTAGGGTTTCATATTTATTATCTTATTACTTGTGTCAAATCTGTATTTTAGCATTTACTATTCATACGTGACTCTACAATTAGGGTTTTACACTTTTAAATTTATGTTTTTGTTAAATCATTTGGTGAACTTGCATTCAAATACTCGTGTATCCTTATTTTTCTTCTCTCATGGCTGCTAAAATTCCTCAAATTTCTTTGCATGATCTACTTCAAATGCACCACATTGCAAAGATGCTCTTCAAAAATCCTTAAACACAATGTATCTCCCTCGCAATATGTCACCTCCACAAGTAAGTGCCATCTTTTATTGTCTCTTTGATGATCTATTATTCATAATCCTCCATGTCAATCAACCCATCTTAGAGTCAATTCAAGCTTTACATTCTTTATTTCAAGATAAAATTTAAGCTATGGAATCCATGATTACATCTCTTAAATATGAAAGTCAACATCTCAAGGGACTTCTCAATCCCATGATTAGTTCTTCTTCTACATCTCATCCTGCTTCTTTATCTTCTACATGTGCTCATATTAGTGAACCTCAAGTCTTACCATTACCGACACCTCTCAAGTTTGATTTCAATGATAAGCAACATGATATTATTCCTCAGCTCCTCAATCACCAATTGATCAACTTTCCATCTACTCATTGTTATCCTCCTTATCGACTTGCAAAATATCAAGTAATCCATATTGCAATTATCATTGAATTAATGGACATAATGACAATGATTGATATGTTATAAAATGACAAATCAACCACCTTAAACATTATGGTCTTATTTCATTTGCTACACAATATTGTGTTACATGTTCATCTCCAAATGCTACATCCAAATGGGTTCCTAAATCTGATCCATCTATGTCAAATGAGCATCATGACATCACTTCTAATGTTCCTTCTTCAGTAAGTCAAGATCGCCTATCCACTCCAATGTCAAATCACCTATTCAAAATTATCCTACCCCATCACCTCCTCCTACCTAAGTCTTCTACCGTGTACCATTCTTCCTAAGCAACCTCCTCTAAAAATCTACGGTACAACACCTCCTCCTCTCAAGTCTTCTATAACATTATCAAAATCCACCACCATTCGGCTTCCTCCTCTATCCAACCAATAATCAATTGCTTTTGTCAAGAAAACTACTCCTTACATTGATCCCTTTAGCACCATCACAATGTAGATCTACATAGCTCTACACACTTGGGGGCATCATAACTTACTTCTCCCCCCTTACAATCAGCATCAAATTCTCTATCATCTCTATTACAATTCTTCTCCATGCTTCATACTTAATATTTCTAAGTAATCATACAAACCCTTTGATACACATTGTATCATCATTCTACCCTATGACACACTCTTGTGCTAAGGTTCACACTTGATTGTTGAGGGCATACTACATCCATGAACCTCACACACTACACATTTCACACTTGCTTCATGATACATCTTTCTAGTATTCCATTCTCACACATCATACTACCTTATGACACACTCTAGTTCCATGGTTCATACTCGACTGTTAAGGGTATAAATCTGAAATGAACCTCACCACATTCACTCTTTACACTCTATGCTTCATTGATCTATCTTTCTAGTGCACATATTCAAACCATTTCCCGATGATGCACTCTTGTTCTATGGTTCATTCTTGATTGTTGAGGGGTATTTATAAATGAACCTCATCTCATACTCATACACATACATCTGTTGGGGGGCACGTTGATCCTATCACATTCACATTGCATACCATTCCATCTCACTCATTCACAACATATTACATATCTTGGTTGCACTTCTTCTTGTTTGCTTGTACTTACATATACACTTTGTTTCCCATGCTTACGAATACTTAGTATGTCATTATCTTTTCTATATACACATGCGTGTTCACTTGGTCTTTAGTTGTGAATGCAAACTTCTATACAGATATTTACACACAATCAATGATCTTGGCATTGTACCTCTTACCAGTCCCACCAAGGCTCCTGGGGCATCTACATTTACTACTCTTACACATCACAAGGTGTTATTGTTTCATTATTTACTACTTCCTATTCTTACTAGCACACTACTTTACATTGATACATACATGCTTTGACATACTTTTTATCTTTCTAACATGCTAACGGGTGCTTCATGTGTAACATTTGCTTTGCAGGAACTATTTTCCACCATGGTTGTCTATTACACTTTACTTGACATTATTTTCCATTGTATGTTATTGTTTTGGGCTATGCCCTATTTCTTGTATGCATCATTGCTGTGTATGCTTTTGGCCGCTTTGGCCCTGATTGTCTTGTGACATTGTGAGCGATGTCCCATATTTGAAACCCACTTTTTGCGGTCTATCTTGTATGCACCTTTACTTGTTACACTTTTTTCTATATGACATGTTTGATAGCTTTTTCTACTAACATATGCATTTAGCCACTTTGTTTTCATGTGCCTTGGTTTCTACCATGCACATTCCCTCCCCCTGCAGGGACACAGTTTCAAATCAGCATCAGGTCCTCTTCTTTGGGCCGCATTCTCCTAATGATGTCGCATGCACCCCAAATGAGGGGGGCATACATTAGGTGAATTAGTCACCCCATATAACAACTTAGAGCTACAGTTCACAGTATATTCACAGTACAAGAAAATAATAGTATATAATTATAGAAATGACCTAGAATCTGACTTGGGTCCTCGGTTCAACATAGACTCTAGTGCCTAGATACAAATACTAGCACCTGGGCACTCCTGACCTCTCATGGGAACCTATGTCCTGGGGGAAAATACAACTACTTTCTCATATCAACACAATTTCACAATTTACAGAGCAATTTTCATAGTAGAGGCATAGTCCTCCAGCAATCAAAATGCATTCTATCTCCATTTCTACATTCAGAACAAATACGGAACTAGCACGGTACAACTCAGAACTAAAATAGGATTCACACCATCTACAATGGTGTATAATTAGGAAGGAGTCATGGAAGAGAGTAACACTAGACCTCTCTCCCCAACACTCTTCTTCCATGGTGTGAGATCACCCAAAAAAGCACTTGGCGTGAGATCCCAAAAAACTCGTTCTTGGCATGATATCACCCAAAAAATTCACTCTTGGCATGATATTGCCCAAAAAAATCACTCTTCTACAACATTTTCAAGACATTTTCTATCCTTTTACACTGTATGTTCATCAGGTGCACACTTTCCTTTTACTACTTTTACACATTTACATTTTTTACATACTTTTGCAAAGAGTTTTCATAATACATGACTTTGATTACTCTTTCGCTCTTCTTTTGCAGGTCCATCCTTAATACACAACAAGAAACAACCCTACATCAAACACAACAACAAGTACAACACAATATGCTTCACCCCTAGGGTCACTTCCTCTTTCTTAGCTTCCACACTTCATTTTTATCACTCCATGCTTTCACTTGTCTCTTTGGCACGCTATTGCCATCACATTCTACATGGTTATCAGGTACACATCTCTTATCTACTTTATGTTATTGAGTATTCACTCAACAACATAAAGTGGGGGCAAATGTAGACACAAAATCACGCACTTGGGTACATTTCTAGGTCCTAAAAGCATACTTACATTCATATGATTCCTAAGCGAGAAAACTAGTAATTGACAACTATCTTTGGCCTCTTACTTTGTTTCTTGTCTTCTTTCTGGTCTTTTACACCCTATAGCCTAGTCAATACTTTACTTTTTTATCTTTTATGGCTTCAGACACCAACACCTAAATAGGATGCCAATGCCCAATGCCCCTATCCTTATGGGCACCCCTGACCCTTTTTTATCTTACTCTCTTGTTTTGGGTCTCTTTTATATTTTTGGCATCTTATTTTCTTATGGGTCAGCCTTCTAGTTGTCAATTACGAAATTCCACCAAGGGAATCATATAACTACAAAACTATGTGACAAAAATAAAGGACCAAGCTCTAAGCATACTATTATCAACACCTAAGCTTGCATCTAAAGGCACATAAAGCATTGTAAGGCATCTATTTGGAATCCATTACGAGGGGTAAGGGATTGCATTTTCCGCATACACTTCATAACAAGAGGGAAGTTCATTTTTCCATCCACACATCTATCTACATTGCTACATCTAGATATCACTTGTTATCAAATGCACTTACACAAGGGCTTCCTAGGGCATGATTCTATCACACACACACAATAACTACATGGAGTCTGAGATGTATTGCAACACTTGGTAGTAATTTCACTTAGTTGGGTGACCGCCAAGGTCATCTGATTCCCCATATTGCATATTTTATTTTTTAGGGGATTTAATGTAGTTCTTGAGGGTTTTGCAGGTCATCATCATCTTTGTAGGTTACAGGGTGAATTTGACGATGCATGTATAGCGACATACAGGGGACTGACAATGGGTACAGATCAACCTTTTGCAATACCAGAAAAACTAGATTCTGAGATCCTGCACAGACCATGAGCACCGAATACTACAGCACCAGGGTGCCCACAGGCATCCTCATCCCAGTCAAACGCCCTAGTCTAACCTTATCTGACAGCTCAAAAATTTATTGTGCATACCTATGCAAAATCGTATCCCTTCTATGTTCATCAATTTTTGTAGTCCATATCAGTTCCAAAACCAGCACATCAAATAAACTAAGTCATTCTTTACCATCTCTTACACTTAGGGTTTCATATTTATTAGATTAGTTGCTTAGGTCATTTTCCATAATCATGTACTACATATATTTATTGTATTTACATGTTCTACATTAGATTAACTACACACATATTCCCCATTAATTAGTTAATCATTTTGGTGAACCCAACTCGATCATTCACACTTCTCGGTTCTTCATTCATTACTTGTCATCCTAGGGTTGGTCATCATGAGTATCTCAATCAATGATTATTTGCTTGCAAATCCTGATTTACTACATAGAGTCCAACATTTTCTTGCTACTACTCACATTCATGTTGGCATGCATCCAGACTTGGTTTATTAAGCATTTTTCGATGCATTCTCTTCACACATAGTATTCAAGTCTAACCTTGTTGTTGATGTTCACACTTTTGATAATGACCTACCTTTGCATATCATATGTCGTCTTCATAATGTAGTTGTTAAGTACACTTTGATTGATAATGGATTTGAACTTAACTTGTGTCCTATGTCATTCCTTGAATTTTTAGGTCTTTTCACTCATGATGCTAGTCCATCTAGTATTTCACTGAATTTTATGATGGTTCTGTCCGTCCATGTCTCAGTCACATTACATTGTCTATCACTGTTGGTCCCAAGACTTTCCATACTGCCCTTTTTCATTGTTGATTTCCTAGTTTCCTAAAACTATCTACTTTGTAGGCCATGGCTTCATGTCATGCAAGCAATCGCCTCTACTGTACATAATTATGTAAAATTCTTACATGAAAGCATTGCGTACACCGTTTTCCGTGACCACGATCCCATTCCAATCTTGTGATCAAGATCTTAATACTAGTCTTCCTATTCCACGCATAGATATTACAGACGAGCCCTAACCTATCAAAGAACCCACCTCACCTATCACCACTTGATGGTGCCATTTTCATGAGAGATGCAATTTTCTTCTATGCCATATGTTCCTACTGCTGTTATGATCCCATATCAAGAACATGTCCATTCTATGGACGTCGTTCTATCACCCATACCTTCACCTGCACCATCTACATCATCATGTCAACCATTCACTTGCACACTCTTCATGAATGACTCATATTAAGAACATAGTCCATTTGATCCTACATGTGATGACACCATATGTACACACGAGGGTTTGGCTCATCTAGGTTTCAATTTTGAGGATCTCTATCCTACACCACACGCTCCTAATATTTATTATGGCTTTGTATTATTGTTGTTTATGTCTTGTGTGTCTTTCATGTTACGTTCTATCTATCGCGTACTCCTTGTCCTTCTCCACTCTCATTAGGGCAATCATGGCTTGATTACATTAGGCACTCTTGATCCTACTCATATAGACATATCTTTCACAATGCCCTTTGGTCGTGTCTTTATCTGGAATAGTTCCTTTCTTGGTTATTCGCAAAATCTCATTCATTGGTATGCACACGGTTGTCCACTTCCTCCATTCACCAATGAGGAGTATGTTATGGGCATGCATAACTTACGCTTCAATGGCTCATTATGTGATCAACCAAACACTATTGTTTATCAAGTCACCAATTGTTTATCCATTCAACTATGATCCTAAGAGTGATGATCTTCTAGATGACATTGCATGATGGCCTCTTTTATCATGCACACTTTGGGTGAATAATATTCACACCCCCCTCTCTCATCATCAAATCATCATAGGCACATTTCTCACCTTTGCATTATCATTCATTCACATCCTTTCATAACACTACATCACACTCCTATCATTGACGCATACCTCATCTTAACATCATCTCATCTTGCATAGTTATACATAAGTTATAGTGTCGTCACTTACCCGATGACACACTCTTATGCTTCGGTTCACACTTGACTGTTGAGGGCCTGCTACACATGAACCCCACACACTGCACTATATACACCACACATTACATTTTATACATCTTATGTCATACATACTACATTTAGTATACATCTACGCATCTATACATTATACACATTTTACATATCATGTATGCATCTATCATTACATACCATTCATACTACATCGTGCGTCTTACACTTGTCAGTCTACATCGTATGTTACATCGTACATTACACATTCCACTCATCGCATGGTATTTTTATCATTTTTATTACATATACCACATCATCTTCTATGCACTACACTCACTACCCTATGATCCACTTTAGTTCCTCGATCCATACTCGACTGTCGAGGGTTTACAAATCAAATGGACCTTGCATTCATCATGCGTTTATCATTCGATCTTTCATCATGTGACATTTCTAGGATAATGACACGCGCTATAGGCTAAATCTTCACTTTCTCTATTCATCTTGTCGTGGTATATGCTTTAGGCTACATCACCACTTCCCTACTATTCATCTTGTAGTGACACACGTTATAGGATACATCGTCACTTCTTCTATCTTCTTACAGTGATACACGCTTTAGGACTAAATCATCACTCCTACATTCATTTTTTTCGTGATATAAGCTTAGGCTATAAGGTTCACGCACATCTCTTATATATGTCACATATCATCATCACTACAGATACATACTCCTCACAGTGTGCTAGACACAACACACACTATTCGACCTGGTGTCACTCAGATTTCACCCTGAAATCTTCGATTACCCTATCCGAAAGTTTTTTTTACTTTTAAAATAATGGGTTGTTTGTTGTTTTTATTGCCTGAAAGTTCTTGTATTGCGTCAAGATAATCCCAAAGAACCATATTAGCCCTTTTCGCCAAATACCCAGATGCCCAAAATTGTTTTATTCTGTCGTCGGGATTTGTCTGCGGGAAATTTGTATTTAATTATTTTGAGCCCCGTATGAGGCTATTTGCGCTCTGTTTTAACTCTATTATGAGCGAATATGTTATTATTCCTATGTGCCAGAAGGATTTTAACTTATTTTAAGTTTTGGGCTTTATTTGTAACTTTTGGCAATTTTTCGTGTTTTTGTGGTGTCCCGTTTTGTTTTCTGTGAAATTTCTCTGGAGCAATTCCCTCGCCGGGTAAGCCCGATTTTTGGCCTGTAGCGGCTGGAAAACATATACGCACATTATGCCCGGAGGAAGTCGCCATCGGAGGTCTGGATCACTGGGAAAAAGCGAAGTCGTGCACAGAAAAGCCCCTGCGGGGATGGGCGCATTTTTGGAAAACAAATGATTTAAGCTGCGATGGGAAAAATATAAGCCGCAGGCAGGGTGGGAATTTTATACCTACCTGGCAGGGTACTTTTTCCCGTGTTATAAAAATCACTTAAGTGCATCACGGGATTTTGGTGCCTGCCTGGCAGGGTAAAGAATCCCATTATCAAAAAATTCTTAAAAATAGAATTACATGTGCAAAAAAGTGCGCCCCCTTTGGTGAGAGATTAAAAGGATTAAAGTTGATTATTTTTATTAATCTTTCTTCTCAAAAAGTGCGCCCAAGCTTGGAGGAGGTCAACAAGTCAAAGATGGAATAAAAGAAAGGAGTCAAATGCATTAAATTTAATTTATTTAATGGCTGCCCTCTTCTTCTCAAAAAGTGCGCCCCATTTGGGTATTATTTAATGTTTTTTAAGGCATTAAAACATTAAATTAATTTCTATTTTCAGTGGCTATGGTCAAAGCACACTGTGGAGCTTGAGTGAAGTGCTGTGTAAAGGATTAAATTGGATTAATTTAATTTATTGGATGGCTGTCCTTAAACATGCTATTTTTAAAAGAGAAAAGCATGATTTTTAATTAATTAATTGCCTTTAATTGTTAGGGCAATTATTAATTATAGAATTGTGAAGGTTATATAAGCATGGGCAGCCATATGGGTGAATAATTTAATTCACAAGTAAAGAATTGCAGCCAGGAGGAAAAGTGCACCCCCATTAGAGGAAGGATTTTGTTCAGACAAAGTGCTAACAACGCTAAAAGCTTCCAGATTTGGCGCATGCTTTGGAGGAGGTTGATCTTTGTCTGCATAGTTGTTTTCACAGGTGTTACAGGAGCTCAGAAATTCATTACAGGTGCTTTACAAAAGAAAAGGAGTTTTTATCAATGTCCAATACATTGCAAATATCCTCCGAATCTGAAGAATTGTCCAGATCTGCACCAGTATTGAAGAAATCCGGCCAAGTTAGAAGAAAAAGAATTATTCAGACAAAGATAGACAAAGCCATGGCGAAAGGAGATGAAAAAAAGAGCACGATGGATTCATGCATTGCTTCCAAACTTTCAGACATAAGATACACAGATCTAGGCCCAGAACCTCTTTCTGATTTGATTGATAGATCCAGAGTGGGAAAGACTTCACTCATGCGTGCGGTCAAAAGTAGCGGAATTATCCGAGCTGCAGCTTTCCCATGTACAACCCAATTTCCAGAGTTCGTGATGGAGTGTGCTAGATCTTATCATCCTTCATCCAGATCAGTGCGTGATGTTGCGGGAAAGACAATAATTCGTTTGGATGCAGAATTCATCAATTATTGTCTGAAGATTCCAGTGCAAAAGGTGGTGACTTCTATTAGCATTCAGGATGCTGACAGTATATGGGAGAAACATAGAGCTGATTGCGTGAGCATAATGAATAGCCGGTTCATGAAGAAGCCTAGATCCCCTTCAAAGTTCCCAAGAACTCTTCCACGATCCAATTTGGTGCAGGGAGGCAGATGATGTCGTCAAATTGTTATGCAGGATGAATGGCGAAGCGAATGCCTACACTTTCCGTACATGGATGTATGCTTTCATCAAGACCATTGAAATCAACAAGGTTGATTCTATAATCAATTGGTCGGAAATTATTAGCAGCAACAACATCGGTGAGCAACTTCGGAACGTGAAGCGTACTTTCAGCTTCAAGATGACTTCGTACTTGGTGTATGCTGCAGCTTCACAAGGTGTCTTTTCCAAGCTGGATAGATGTGGTGTTCTTTCCAAGGACCCCATTTTCGAGTGCTACCCACAGCTTACTGTACCTGCGTGCGAGAAGGACTTCAAAGTGATCAATGATGGACTTCTTCTACGATTTCATCTGCAAGCTAGACAAAGACTTGAAGACTCACAGGGTAAGCAAGGAAGCGTGGGAAGCAGTGTCCAAGATTGGCAGTTTATTCATCTAGTTTACAGATTTCACATACCTCAGGGTTACGGGCTTTTCTGGAGAACCTATAAAGATGCCCAGGTATCCAAGTGATAGATTGATCGCCATGGAGCTGAGCAGGCAACTTGTAGAGTTACACGACCTTCAGTTGAAACGACACAAGTCTACGGGCTTCTTCCCAATCACTGTGGGATGTTACAGCTTGAATCAGCATTCACAGAGCTCGAGGGATGGAAGCGCAAATGTTATCCGAGTATGAGCAAGAGTTCTTCCCTGCACGGCTTAACTTCGATCCATTTGGAGTAGCCAGGGAAGACAATCTCCCAGGAGTACGCACATGTGCCTTCGTTAGAAGATTTCTGGATGAAGTGCAGAAGTGAGTACGAGGTTAGAAAGAAATATTTCAGCAGGCTATTAGCAAAGCAAGTATTCGACTTTGGACTAGCGCGGATACCTACGGATCTTAAAGATGATGGGAACGTGGTACTTGACACTTACCATCAGATGGGAGGAGATAAAGCTATACTGCAGGATAACATTGGAGGCTGTCATTCAATTGAAGAGAGATCTGGAGCTGTGTTGATGAATACTTCGAACTGGCTGCTAACGAAGGGATACTGCCTTGATGAAGTATTGATGAATCAAATCACGGGCAACTTCGGCACAGGAGATTCCCTCAAACGAAAGCATGAAGGAGAAAGCAGCAGAAGGTCCGAGAAGTTGAAAGTACACAGAAGATATCAAATGAAAGAGAAGATCACTTCCACGACCATAGCTTTGACTCCGACTTCTCCAATACCCAGAAGATCACCAACTATTACACCGCAGTAGCAGGATGCTTCCATGCCTTCATTGAAACCGGCGACGTTCGTTTTCTCTCCGCAGCCACTTCGTTCAGCACCCGTTCTAGAGGAGATGTTGAAGTTGCAGATGACGGAGTTCGAAAGAGCTTTGTCCTTGGATGTTTCAGAAGATGGCAGCCATGATACTGTGGCACTTTCTGATGGAGAGGATGCAGAGCGGGAGATGGTAGCGCACTCAGCAACTTCTCATTCTCCCGAGAAGTAATTTCTCGGAATGGTTAGCTTTGCAGTTGGTTTCCGGAAGCAAGAATAGAGATGAACTTAGAGGAACATGACTTGCAGCTACTTCAGGATCTGAGCAGAAGAGACACAAGGCCTAAAGTTGCTAAAGCAACTTCTAGGGTTGATCATTCGAGGATTCGGGAGAGAAGTTTGCTGAGATATCGATCCCGGCGGAAGGGAAAGGTAGAAGAGGAAACTCACGGCAGAAGATGTGACAGTGACCAAAATACCACTACGGTCAAGCTACCACTGAAGGATTGAAGCAGGACACGCAGACATTGCTGGATGCTTTGTTCCTTAGGCTTGACAATGAAAAGGCGGAGAAAGAAGAGCTACAGAAGCAAATATCTCAATTATGTGAGATCATAGCCAAGGTTGCTAAATCCTTCCGTTTAGCCCATTTCAGAGCAGGTGAGTGATCATCTTATGCAGAAATGGAAGATGCGAGCAATCAAGTAAAGGCTATTGACGAATGGAAGGATCTGATTATTCGTCAAGCTTCTGTGCAACTTGGGGAAGTGTCAGGCCCGCCTAAAGGTTATGAACGATGCAGAAAATCAACTAAAGCAACTGATAGAAAGCATAAAAGGAATAATTACAGTTGCAGAGAGTAACCTGAGTGTTTTGGCCGAGATCAACAAGCTACCGGGAGATGTATTGGTTGCAGAGCAAATTGTGCCGGATGGATCAGTCGAGAAGGGGGAAGCAGCTAGAGTTTGCAGTATCTTTCCGTTTGGAGATCTGCAGAGTTTTGCTGAAGAGGATGCAGGCACTTGAGAGTAGAACATCAGATTTGCCGGACAGTATTATTTCTTTCACTGAGGAAAGAGTGGATGGAGGTATTACTTCATACGCGCGGATTGTTTCTAACGAAGTGCATGATTCTCTGGAGGGTTCTCTTCTGATGGTGCAAAAGAGGATTGATAAAGCCACCAAGCCTTTCACGATGAACTCTATCAGTAGGCTGGTGACACTGCAGGCAGACATTGCGAGATTTGGGCCAAGTTTGGAAGAAGTGGAAGCATGCAGCCAAAGTGTTGAATGAAGGATTGCTGCAATTTAGAACAGAAAAGGAAGCAGTAGCTAAAACAGATGGAAAGATGCTGAACTATGTGTTCGACAAGTATATCAGATATCAGAACAAGAAGAAGATGTAGATGTTACAGCTGGCATGACTTCTTCTATTTCTTTCTTCTTCTACTTTCTATGTTCCCGGATGAAATTGTAAACTTCTAAGTTATTGGTTTTGCAACCATTACTTGAAGTCATGTGGAACCTTTCTATTAGTTAAGTGATACATGTGTCACTTAAGAAGAAGTTAGTTGAGGATGATTGCCAAATGTCATCTTTACTTGTTGTTCATACTTTAGTTCAGTTTGAGTCTTCTATTTGTACTTTCCCTCCTACATTCTATAAGTAGGAGAAGAACCTACGGGTTAATCATCGATCAGAATTTGTAAGAAGCAATCTTGTGTTCTAGACTTTGTGCTGAACCCCTGAGAGCCACTTGTTGCAGAGGAATACAAAGAAGCAGGTTTCCGGAGAACTTTGTGTCACGGTGTATTTTGTTTCTTGCTTCTAAATCTTAGATCTCTTAATAGACTTTGTGTTATTTTAGATCTTGATCTAGAACTACCTTTGCTTTATAATTCTGTGTGTTCAAATCTATTTGAGTTTCTTCTATGTGCATGCAATTAGCTCTGCAATCTACTAATTGGGATGCACATCTTCCTTACTTCTTCTCTGTAATTCCTTTACTTCCTTCTTCTATAAATTTTCCTTTCTTAAACAGCTGCTTACTTGCTGCAGAACTCCTTAGTTATGGTTCATGAACTAAGTTGTTAAAGTAAAACCCCTGATAGATAGAAACACATTTTTATTGACAAATCTGACACGGGAGCCTCACCGGTTAAATGAGGGAGATTTATCTCATGACTGCCTAGGTTTGATGCTATGCAGAAAATCTAGCCAACATTTCTTCTTCCGAGGCCATGAAGAAGGAATGGCCGCGAGTCCTCGTTTGAGCTATCACGTGGGAAAAAGGGACATTAGCACAATCATTCGGTGACCATTGGCACACAACTCGAAATATTGAGGTCAAGCTTATAGAGGCCAGATGCATTTACATATGAGGTCAATGCGCCTACTTGTAATGGAGTAGAATTTTAACCTAAAAGCAACTTTAAGATTAAATAAAGTGATAAATACTTTCCAATCTAAGCTTGAAGCTAAGTGTATATTAAGTGCAGTAGAACAACCTAACAAAATAGCCTTGCCTCAACAACCAAAATGAAACCAAAATGAAGGCAATTACAAGGCTAACCAATTGCAACAAATGTTACATAGAAAATGTTACAACAATTGCATGAATTGAATTTGACTACTATAACTACTATTTAGAGTTGGATCTATCAAAGTCTTTTCCAAGACATTATGATGGGAGTGCATACTATGATTATCATAAGAGTCCATGAATTTTCCTCCAACATATTTATTTTATGAAACACAAGATGCCCAAGTTTTAGTTTTCGTAGAGTAAACCTTATCTTAGGCGAGAGTAATCACATTCAATTTGAAGTTATCAATAAAGTTTGAAATGTATTTATGGGTCAACCTAACCAATGTCTGAAAATATTTACAAATTCTATTCCCAACCATGGTACCCCATCTCAAGATCAAAACAACATACGTATGATAAAGGATGGAAACCTCTGACAAAAATTAAACGATCATCCATTAGATAAGTCTAGTTGCAAAGTGGAGAGGGAGTCTCCTATTATGTTTTACAATAGTGATTTACCAAATGATGAGTCATGTAGTAACCCATCATTCACACAAATTCTTATAAGCACATATCAACAAATGACAAAAAAAACCATGGTTGGCATTGGCTCGAGTGTTAGTGTATACATAACACGAGTTATTCATATCCTTGAATAACGAAAAAAGCTCTCACTGGTTCTACTAGAACTATTGCTACATGGGGTATGATAGTCCACCAATACTAGAAAATCCCTTAGTGCTACATGTTTACTTGTCATGATCGTTCCTAAAGCTACTTGAGTTTCATTCCATGTCATGCTTGAGAACGGGTTATAAGTTGTGTTGCTTGGATATCCCTAGATAAATGAGATAAAAGGAAAAGCATTACCACCCACCTTGCATTAGTGTCTCAAAATGGTGCTCGAAAACATGGTAGTTACTATCTGTAGAGACACTCCTATTACCCAACCACGTTTTCAAATTAAGGTCATCCCTAAATGAATAGGAACACAGCCTTGCTTTAGTGCCTCAAAATGGTGCTAAAAAACATTTTAGTTACTATCTGTAGAGACACTCCTATTACCTAACCATGTTTCCAAACTAAGGGCATCCCCAAATCAATAGGAACGCAACCATTAGCTATAAACAACCACTAATCCTAAAGGCCGAAACTCTTCCTTCAGGGATTTTTTCACAATCACCTCTCCCGGCATGACCAATGTTGAGATAAAAGATCATACCATTTTGCAGAAGTGGAACAATATATTGTTATGAATTGTTTGATGCCAATGATGGTGGTTCCAATTGTGTATGCTTTCTATACTTGCTATATCTGGTCCATCCCGATCTTGCATGTTATAATGGTACATATATTTTACATTATACATGTAAGGTTAGTTTTTTACTAGCCTCATTCATAGACTTACCGAACTTTATTTTTTGATCACACATAGTTCCTTATAGTTCATGAATTGTTCCTTATTGTACATAGTTTCTAGCGTGTCTTTTCCAATACAAAGTCACTTGTATTTCTAGGATTGTTATCGTCTTTCTTCCTTTGCTCCATGATCTTTCTTTTACCTATTTTTGATTCCTAATTCTTCATATGTGCTTGCCCAGTACTAGCATCCTTTAGATTTTCACCTTGAATTTACTTTCAATAGCCACTTCTATTTTGACATTTCTAAGGCACAAGTTTTTTCTTGCCTTCATGACTTATTCAAGCTTCAAGGGTTATTAGTTGTTTACTTCACTGCTTTTGCTATTATTTTCCTTTGTTTTCCATTTGTTTGAAGCTTTGCCATTGATTGACCTTGCATTTACCACATCCCCAATGCCTAAATAAAGCTTTCAAATAATGCCATCACAATTATGTGGACGCACAATGTATGTGAGCGGACATAGATGTAATAAAAAGTGTAGGCAAGTTGGGAGTCCTAATTTATTTTTCCTTCTCCAATATGCATTTATTCTTTTGCTTATTAGTTTTTAAATTTCACTTATTGGCCTTTTTCTCTTGAAATTTTTGTCACTTCAGCTTTTCCTTTATGCATTGTTCGTTTCCGATATGACCAGCTTGCATATTTTTTTTTTCCTATTTGTACCCCGTGGTGCTATGATGCATATCATGAACGCCTTTTTTGTTTCGCTACTCACTTCTGCCATGATACATATCATGCATGTCTTTTTTGTGTTGCTGTTCTCTTCTGCCATGATACATATCATGCAAGACGTTGTGGGCCAGAACCCATCTTTTTCGTGCTATCCCCGATTTCTTTTTTACCCCACTTGGGGCTTACTATATTTTGTGTACTCTGACTTCCTCTTCACTTAGTGTACCATTTGTGAATATCTATAAAATCGACCTTGGATCATGCACCACTTTCTTCTTCAAAGATCCTTCCTTTTAGCATCTCTCGTTATGACCCTTCCTAAAAATTGTAGTGCACATGCTTGTCCAAACTATTGTCTTCTTTATGCTTGTGTGAATGTAAGTAGGCTTAGGGTATTGTGTGTGTCTCACTCACATGGAGCCATACTTTGCCAACTTTTTGTGCATTTCTTAGTGTGAACATTTCCCTAACTTGCTTGTCTGTGTTATTTTAGTGCCTTTCGGGTCATACAAGTCTGTGTTTCTAGCCCCAAAAATCTGCACGACGAATACTTCAAGTGACTTCTCTTGAAGTTCCTTTTCAGATACTGGTTACAAAAGTGACATATTGTCTGCCTCACTAACCAGAGAAGAAATAATGTTAAGCAATTGTTGTTGGGCATTCCTGTCCGGATTAGTTGCCTTAAACAACTCTGAAAAGTATTGTATGGCAACGTCTTGGATTTCTTCATGTGTAATTGCTCGGGTTCCATCCTCTTTATCCAGGTAAGCAATATGATTGTTGGAGCGGTGAGCTAGAAGAGATTTATGAAAAAAGGATGTATTTTTATCTCCCTCTTTCAGTCACTTAATTCTGGCTTTCTGTTTCCAAAATATTTCCTCTCTTAATTCCCATTCAATTAATGTTTGTTTAAGTAGGATTTCCTTGTTTTGCATTTCGTTTGAGTATCCTTGTAGCCTTATTTGTTGAGACACCTCTTGTAAGGCTTCCAAGACCTCTTGTTTCTTCGCATGAACATTTCGAAAGTCTAAAATATTCCATTTCTTGAGTTGATTCATGAGGTACGCATTTTTTTGACGAAGCGGAACATTTTAGTACCATGGTGAGGTTGGCCTTACCTCCACCATTACTCAATTAAAAGAGGAAGATGTTCATCTCGCAGCCACATCAATTGGAATCTGAAAGGGGCTCTGAACGGTAGTGATTTACCCAATTCCAATAACATTGGCCAGTGATCAGATCCAAAGTTGTCAAGAACATTAACCATGGGTATGATGTTACAGTCAAACCAATCTTCAGATATCAAAAATCTATCCAATCTTTCCATTATACTTTCCCCTATTCTTCTATTGGACCATGTCATTAATCCATTTTGGGTTTGAATATCAACCAACTGCATCCATTGTATAGAGTCCAGCATATTAGCAGCAGAAGCATCCAGAGTAGTGTTTCCCCCTTGTTTCTCATGAGAGAAAAGGGTTGTGTTAAGTCTCCCCCTATAATGATTGGTATGCCAGAATGTGCTACTACAATATTTTAAATAATCTTTCACTGGACTTTTTTCGCCTCCACTTGGATAGGGGCATATATGTTCATTATCAAAATAATCTAATTTTGAGGAACATATCGAACTACCATATAGAGAACACCCTGGTTTCCTCCGATATCAAGAAATTGAACTTGTTGGGGGTCCCATATGCATGCCAAACCTCCAGATGCTCCTTGTGAACTTAAAGAAACAACCTGAAGTTTTTGTGAATATTTGGGATCACCGTTGCCATCAATTCAATAGAAGCTTTAGTTTCCTAAAGAAATAACACATGAGGGTCATGTAATTGCACAATACGCTTAACTTCATTTACTTTAGAAGGGCTGCCCTTAAGCCCCTGAATATTCCAAGTAATCAGCTTCATTGTGGGGTTTGTTCAAAGATTGAGGCCAAATCCCCCACTTTACCATTTCCCGTTAGTTGTTTCCCTTCTTTTTGAATACAGGTTTGATTAGTTTTCCTTCTTGTTCTTAATGTAGAATCCATTCGTAGTTTCTTCTATTGTTCTTGTTGGATTCTAGAAGGATTATTATCAAGAGGAGGTGTTGTTGTGGGGGGAGGTGGTAATTATAAAATATTACTCTGGGCATTTCCCCTTTCGTCATTTCATTGCTCTTCTACCAGCTTATGTTTCCTCTGATAAATTTTTATTTCTCTCATATTTCCCTGGTGCACCACCGATGCTTTAGTTTCTAAGTTCATCTGATTATTGTCTGGTGTCCCCAAGAATTCACCCTGAAATCTGGGACTACCCTTTTTTTAATTTTTCATTCTTTTAAGTGAAGGGTCTTGTTTTTGTGTTTTGTTTTGCCTGCAGTTGTTCACATTGCTCAAAGGTATCTCCAAGAAGTCATAAAGCCCCATTCGTCAAATACCCATATGCAAAAGCTCACTCAATTCCCTTCTCAGACTTAGTCTGGTTATATAAAAACATTGTATTTATTTTTATATTAAATAAATAAAATTCTTTTAAAAATAGATTGAGCTAAAATTGGAAAATTTAAGTTATATAAAGCACTTCACCCCATCATTATTACCACACCAATATTACTTTCACCTCAAAGTGGAGCATTCACCCAAGGAAGAGTTTTTACAGATTAGCTAATTGGAGAGATTTTTCGAGCAATTGCCTGCAGCTTCTTTCAGGTATTTTGTTCTTATTTATTTCTTGTGTTCTGGTTTTGGTTTTTCTCTGTTTTCCATCTGGCAATCCCCATAGCCTTTTCCTTCTTCCTTTCAGATCTTTTCCCAGGCCTAGGGTTTTAAAAAGCTAACCAGTGTTTTTAATTACAAACCAATTTGTCTGCCATAGCTTGTTTTTTTTAAGGTAACCAGATCAACCAAGAAGAAAGCTCGGGATTTTTGCCTCGTCTGAGATTCAATCGAAGTTAAAAGATCAAGCAAATCGTGGACCTGGAAGAGTTTGCCTTACTTTTACAAAGCAACCATTGTCAAGAAAGAGAACGCAACATTATGGAAAATCATTTAAGGGGCAAAATCACTTAGACAATTGCGTTAAGGATCAAGGCAGAATCTTCTAAAGAATGGCGTGGATATTTATAGCTTGTTCTTTTTTTGTAAAAACATCCAGCCCCCTTCAAATCCACGAAGTCAGCCTCCTAATTATCCAAGCAGTTTTCTGCAAAAAGCAGCAATCACTTAAGTTTGGCGTGGATTTCCAATGGCTTGTCTTCTAAATTGAAACAATCCACTTTCCTTCAAATCCACGCAGCTTTTTTTTATTAGGAGTGGGAAATCACTTAAAGTGAAATCGTGAATATTCATAGTCTTGTCTTCTAATTTGCAATCATCCATCCACTTGAAAATCCACACAGGTCTGTAAAACTCACTTAAGTGAAATCGTGAATTTTCATAGTCTTGTCTTCTAATTTGTAATCATTCATCCACTTGAAAATCCACACAGGTCTTTAAAGCTCATTTAAGTGAAATCGTGAATTTTCATAGTCTTGTCTTCTAATTTGCAATCATCCATCCACTTGAAAATCCACACAGGTCTTTAAAGCTCATTTAAGTGAAATCGTGAATATTCAAAGTCTTGTCTTCCTTTTGCAAATAATCCTCCCTCCTCAACATTCACGAAGCTTTATGGAATCAACGCAGTCTTTGTAAAGAAAAGCAAAGCCAAACCAAGGAATTGCGTGGATATTTAGGCTATTGTCTTCTAAATTGAGAGCAGACTTCCCTTCTAAAATTCACACCATCCACTCATCTTAGCATTCACGCAGATTTGCAAGAAGAAAAGCACTTAAAGTTGTGTGGATTCCGAGCAGCTTGTCTTCTAAATTCAACGCAGCTATTTCCCTTTCCAAGCATGCAAACATCCTTGCATCCCCTCTAAGAGCCCAAACGCGGCCCATGTAAATGCATGCAAAGTCTCCCAGTTAAGCCTTCAAAAGCCCATGCATGTGGTTCCCAATGTTCCAGTTGAGCCCACAATGAGCCTACTTTTCTTTGCTTGCATCCGGAGAAATTCCCAGAATTTACGGTTGCCCATATATATAAATAAGAGGGTGATGAATTGCATATTTGTCTGAATCGTTTACAGGAATATTTCACTTGTGCACATACTTGTGATAAGAAAGTTGAGGCCAATGTCGGATACATTAAATTTATCTTCAGAATCAGGAGAAGCAGTTGTAGTTTCTACACACACAGATCCAGATTTCGCAACTGCAAAAGCTTTAGGTAAAGGTGGAAAAGGGAAGTCTCAAGCAAAAGCAGGTTCAGACAGAATGAAGTGTGATGACAAAGGTTATCCAGCAAAATCATGCATAGTGTCTAGGCTTGCTGAAGTGAGTGATACAAACATGGGGCAGGTATCTATCAGTGAATTAATTGACAAATCCAAGGCAACTTGTCGGACACCCCTTACGTGGACTATAAGGGACATCGGAATTCTTCAAGTTGCAGCATTTCCGGCTACTGTTCAGTTACCTAAATTTGTTCTAGAATGTGCCAAATTCTACCATCCTTTATCCAGAACAATCAGAGATATAGCAAGAAATGTAGTGGTAAGGCTAGATACTCATTACATCAATTACTGCCTCAAGATTCCTGCCAGATCCATAGTAATTAAAATCAACATGCAAGAGGCTATTGATTGGTGGAAGAACAACACGATGGACTGTATAGGTATTATGAACAAGAACTATATGAGGAAATCTAGGAAACCGTCTAAATTTCGAAGGACCCTTCCTAGATCAAATCTGATACAAGAAGTTGATGACATCGTCTAGTTGCTATGCAGAATTAATGGAGAAGGTAACATGAAGAACTTCTACTTGTGGATGTATTACTTCGTCGGGACAATTGAAATCAACAGAGCTAATTCAATGCTCAATTGGGCAGAAATCATAAGCAACAACATCAGTGAGCGGCTCAGAAATGTTAGGCAGACACTCCACTTCAAAATGACTTCATATCTTGTGTATGCAGCAGTCTCAAGAGGGGTGTTCTCCAAGGATCCTATCTACGAGTGTTACCCACAGCTGGTGAAACCTGAGTACTACAAGGAATACAGGGTGGTAAATGATGGCTTCTTTTATGAAGTCATTTGTAGACTAAATAGTGATCTAAAGGCAAACAGAGTAAGCAAGGAAGCTTGGGATGTTGTCTCTCAGTACAGTTGTGTCTTCATTCAATTTGTTGACTTCACTTATCTTAGGGTTAGTGGCTTTTCAGGTGAACCAATCAAGCTACCAAGGTACCCCAATGATAAGTGGATTATCATGGAGCTATGCGGGCAGCGCATGTAATTACAGGACTTCCAATCAATACAGCACAAGCCGATAGTTAGCTTTCCAATCTCATTTGGCCACTATAGTTTTTAGAGTATTCACAAAGCCAGAAACATCCAGGCTAAAATGTTTCTTTATTATGAGCAGGAATCTTTCCAAGCCAGGATGAATTTTGATCTTAATGGAATAGCGAAGAAAATAGTCTCCCTAGAATACATGCACATTCCTTCATTGAAAGATTTCTGGATGAAATGCAGGAATGAATTTGAAGTCAGAAAAAGAGATTTCAGCAGATTGACAGCTCAGCAAATTTTTGATTTTGATTTGGCAAGGATACCTACAGACCTTTCTGATGATGGGCATGTGATACTTGATACATATCATCAAATGGGAGGGGATGAAGTTGCTCTTCAAACCAGTGTAGGTGGTGGCCAGACAATTGAGGAAAGGTCTTCAACAATCCTTGTTAATACCTCAAATTGGTTGTTACAAGAGGATATTGTTTGGATGAAGCTTTAATGCACCAGATAACGAGGAATTTCAGCAAAAGGAAGCATGATGGTGAAAGCAGCAGAAGACCAGAGAAATTCAAAGTGCTCAGAAGGTCTCAAGCATTGGATAAAGGAAAGTCTTCATCTATTACACCAGTGCCGCTTACTGACAAAGTTTCTCCTACATCAACTCATAGCACTTCAGCAGTTCCAAAACTACAGGAAGTCATAGTTATTCCACCATTGAAGTTAGCATCATTCATATACACTCCTCTTCCGCCACCCAGTTCTCCACTTCCTCCTACAGAAGAATTGAGGGCATAGATGGCAGAATTCAAAAGAGCACTTTCCCTAGATGGCACAAAAGGAGGGAGCCACGATACAGTGTTAAATTATGATACGACAAGGCCCAAGCAAGAGATGGTGATACACATTGATGCTTCTCATTCTCCAGATGATAACTTCTCATCTTGGTTGGCTTTGCAAATAGTTCCAGAGGCTAAGGAAGCAATAAACCTGGAAGAAGAAGATTTACAGGTACTCAAAAGCCTTGGAGGAAGAGTTAAAAATTCAAAAGCTACCAAAGTAACTTCAAAGTTGGCCATTGAGTCATTAAGGCAAAAGTTTGCAGAAATATCAACTCCAACTGAAGGAAAGGAAAAGGGAGAACTGACGGCAGCAGATATGTTAGTGACCAGAGTGCCACTGGGGGAAGTCACCACTGAGGGATTAAAACAAGATACCCAGACATTGATTGATACTTTGTTCCTCAAGCTAGAAAAGGGGAAAGCAGAAAAAGCCAAACTCCAGGAGCAAATCTCCCAGCTGTGGGAAATTATCACCAAGGTTGCAAAACCTTCTTCTCAACTAGTACTAGTACAAGAGCAGGTAAGTTGTGATTTGATCAAAGAAGTTAAAGAAGCAGGTGATAAAATCAAGGCTATTGATGAATGAGTAAAGCAAATCATCCACCAAGCGGCAGAGCAATTCAAAGAAGTGTCAGATAGCTTGGAACATTTGCAAAGAGCATTGACTCGGTTAAAAGAATTGATGACAGGTATAAAATATGAAAATGCAGTTGCTGATAGCCACTTTGAGATTTTGGCTTAAAATAAATTCACTACTTGAGAGTGTATTGATTGAAGAGCAAATTGTACTAGATGGATCAATAAAAAAGGGTAAGCAGCTTGAAATGACAGTGTCTTTCCGCATGAAAGTTTTCAAATATATGTTGGGTGAAAAGCAGTTGCTGGAAGACAAAATGGAAGAAGTGTCGGAGAGTATAATCGCTTTCACTACAGAGGAGGTAATTGATGATGTCCATTATTATTCAAGGTTCATTCCCGACAAACCACTAGCTTCCCTTGAATAATTTCTTCCAGTTCTCCAAAAGAAGATTGATGAAGCCGTCATACCTTTCACTTTTGATTCAATTGAGAACTTAGTAAGGTTTCATGCAGATGTCAAGGGATTTGGACCTAGTTTAGAGAGGGTAAAGACAAGCATTGATATTCTATCCAAGGAACTACTAAGGTTCAAGACTGAAAAACGGAGCTATTGCTAAGGCAGATGGAAAAACAATGAACGACATGCTTGACAAATACATTAAGTATCAGAACAAAGGGCAAGAATGAAGTGTTGCAGCTGGAATAACTTCTTTCTTCTCCTCTTTCTTATTTTCTCAGACAAAGATTGTAAAGATGAAGTAATTGGGTTAAAATCCGTTTCTTCAAGTTATTTGAAAAAGTCCTTTATTTAAGAATAGGTGGCAGACATGCAAAGCTTTGATTTAGTCTTAACTTAAAAATCATGTGTGTCATGTAAAAAGAAATTTTAGAAGAAAGATTCTCAACTGTTCCTTTTTCATAGCTTCCACATGCGGGAATTCATTGAAAGTTTCCTATTTGTAATTTCCCTCTATGCACTATAAATAGAGGATGAATCAATCATCAATAATCAGAACTTGTTTAGCAAAGGCTTTTGTAACTGGAGCATTTTGAAGATTTCAGACTTTGTGTTGGAACCATTGATGTGATTTCTGTAAAAGCTGGGATTGAATAAAAGGTGGATTTCTAGAGAACTTTGCATCTACAGTGCTTTGTTGAGTACTTATATTCAAAGGTTTTAGATAAACTTTGTGTTATCTTAGATCTAGGTTAGAAGTTATTTCTTTCCCTTATTGATGAAAATTGTGATTTCTCTGTTTATTTACTGTGTGGATGAGACAAACTCTGTTAACTATTCCAAAATTCCGCAAGTAAGCCAAACAAATGGATCCAGACTGGAACTACAGTTGGAAGTTCTTCAGCTTTGAATAATGGTTGTCATGGTTTCGTGAACAATCTTGCTCTCCCATAAAACCATGGGCCCCCTTGGAATATATATTCCTTTTCATCTCTATTTGCAAACTCAACCAAAAACTAACTATTCGAATATACAGAAACCGTATACTCACCTGGGGTGTTCCATGTTTTCCAGGTCCAATCTTTGAACGCAGACAGTTTGGGCTTAAACCCCAGAAAGGGTACAATGAGAGCCCTATCTTCCAGTTCACGAATATTGGCTTGAATATCCGACACTGCGATTTTGATAACCAGAGCACCATCCACAGCTTTCATGCAACCTGTAGGAGTCTTCCTAGGATCTTCTTTGATTAGACAGAATGGGTAATTGAAACCAATGTTGGAGGAAAAATGTTGATCCAGGGATCCACGAATAGCATCCCTAAATGACATCCAAGAGGATTCCCCTCTTTGAAACATGTGAGTTTTAGAGGGATCCATTCAGAAGAATAAGGATCCTTTGACCTCAAAGACCAAACGGGGAATTCGAAATCACAGAAGAATTACAAACACAGACAATGAAAATGAAAACAGAGATCGCAACCAGAACATGTTAAGAAGCCTCAAAACCCTTAGCAACAGAAAAAAAGTTAAGAAGATCAATGTATGGATATAAATGCACACCTTGAGGATGTCAGTGTCCCATGGACTATGAATTTTGATGGAGCATGTTCTAATATTGGAAATGGAGCTGGAGTGGTTTTGAATTCTCCAAACCATGGTTCTTTCAATTTATCTTTCAAATTGAAATTTGAGTGTACCAACAATATAGCTGAATATGAAGCATTGCTCCTTGGTTTAAGAGTTACATGGAGACATGGGATTAAAGATCTCATTTTCAAAGGATATTATTGAGTTAGTTGTAAAACAAGTTAGAAAAAATATATGCAACAAAAAACTAGAGGTTGAAACAATATAAGCATGTGGTCTGGGATCTAATTGAGCTATTTGATTATTTCAATATCCTCTACCATGAGAGAACTCAAAATACAACAACTTACAAGTTGGTAGTTCTAGCTTCTTAGTATGATAATGAAACAATGTCTCCATATTGCAATTATGAAGTAGAAATGTTGGTTAGACCTTCAGTCCTGATAACATTCAACATTGGTATATTTTTGAAGATGATGCTCAGATCCAAAGGTTCTTAAACTTAGAGGTGAGTTCAGAAATCAAATTATTGACCTAGAACCTATGGTGGTGCTATGTGAAGGAAAGGAAACCCTCTTTGGGAAGGGTGTAATTCAGTTAAAAATAAATACTATCCCTAGAGGACTTGTTAGCCTTGAATCAAATTTTGAATAGTGCGGAGATGAGTTATGAGAAAGCCTATCCATTCAACTAGAGATGTTGTGGAATACAATTTGGGAACTTCTCATAACCCAAGGGTCTGGTTAGGAAGCAGCATGAATGAAGAAGAAAGACAAGCTTATACCAAACTACTGAGAAAATATCAAGATTGTCTTACATGGTCTTAATTTGAGCTAAAAGCTTACAGGGAAGATGTTTTTCAACATGACATACCATTGGAGCCTCATACCAAGCCCTTTAGGAAAAATAAAAGGCCTATCAACCCCATCCTTGCAACTAAGATGCAAGAGGAGTTAACAAAGTTGAGAGATGGTGGGATAATCCAACCCACTAGGTACTCCTCATGGGTGGAAAACTTAGTACCAGTTAGAAAAAAGAATGGGGATATTAGGATTTGTGTGGATTTCAAGAATTTAAAAAAAAAAGCATCACTCAAATATAATTACCCATTACCCAACATGGAAAATATGCTACAAAAGGTAACATGATTTGAGTTACTATCTACATTGGATGGCTTCTCAGGTTATAACTAGGTAGTGGTGAAAACAATCAGAACAATTCAAAACTACTTTCACCACCCCTTGGGGAACATATGTCTATGTTAGGATGCCTTTTGGATTAATGAATGTTAGAGAAACTTTTCAAAGATCCATGGATGTGGCCTTCTCTGGTTTTATTAATGATTTCATTGCAGTTTATCAAGATGATATAATTGTCTTCTCTAGAAAAAGGGGTGACCATTTGGAGCACCTTGAAAAGATATTGATCAGATGTAGAGAATATGGGATCTCATTAAATCCAAAGAAATGTCATTTTGGGGTACAAAAGGAAAATTTGTTGGGACATATAGTGTCACACTAGGGAGTTATGATAGACCCTGAAAGGGTGGAAGCAATTGATAAAGTCCCCATCCCCATGTCTAAGAAAGGCATCCAATCCTTCTTTGGAAAAATAAATTTTGTAAGAAGGTTTATCTCTAACTTTTTATAAGATCACTCTCCCCATCACAAGCATGTTAAAAAAGGATCAAGTCATCAAGTGGGGAGAAGGGGTTGTCCAAGCATTTGAAGGAATAAAGGAGGCACTCAAAACTACCCCCATATTAACTAGCCCTGATTATAAAAAGGAGTTTCAAATGTTTTTGTTTGCCACAGAAAATACAATTGCTTCTGTATTATTGCAGAAGGATGAAGAGGGGCATGAGAAACCCATTTCCTTTTTTAGTAAATCCTTGCAGGGGTCTGAGTTGAAATACTCTATTATGGAGAAACAAGCTTTTGCCTTGGTAAAAGCTACTAAAATTTTCAGACCCTATATTTTGAGTTCCAAAATCATAGCCTATGTACCTCATACAATGGTAAAAGATATCCTATCCAAATGGATATGTCAAGTAAGAGGTGTAGGTGGGTGAACAAGCTTTTAAGAGTATGAAAAGGTGATTCAGACCACAAATATGGTTAGAGGATTGGGCTTAACAAGGATGATGGTAGAAAGCAATTTATAGGTAGTTGAGATAAACAATGTTGATGAGGATGAGAAACACCCTCATGAAAAAGTGAGTACCTCAACTTGGTACAAAGACATAGTGTACTACTTAAGAAGCTTGAATTGTCCTATTCACCTAGACAAAAATCGAAGGAGGACACTCAAGTTGGTGTCCCAAAAAATATATTTTGACTAATCATGGACTGGCTTGGACCGGAAGGAATTTTGTTGAGATGTGTTACAGAGGACGAGGCTCCCAAGATAATTGTTGAGTTTCATGGAGGGTTGTGTGGTGGCCATTTTGCTAGAAGAGTTACTGCCCATAAAATCTTAAGAGTAGGCTATTGGTGGCCTTCCCTTTTCAAAGATGTAGCCTTTCTGGTTCGAAAATGTGAGAGTTGCCAATGTTTCTCAGGAAGGATGAAAGCTTTGGATCTCTTCCCCTACAACCTTGTTTCAGTGGAGGCCCCATTCAAACAATGGGGATTATATTTTATAGGTGAAATATCAGATTCTTCAAGTGTTGGTCATAAATGGATATTGGTGGCCACTGATTATTTCACCAAATGGGTTGAAGCTATCCCTACCAAGAAGGAAACTCATCAAGTGGTTATGGACTTCATCCTCAATCACATAATTTGTAGATTTGGGGTCCCCACCAAGTTGGTTGTTGATAATGCCATGAGTTTTAGAGCAAAACCATTGGCAACAATGTGCCATGAGTATGGCATAACCTTGGCCTATGCATCAAACTACAATCCCCAAGGAAATGGGCAAGCAGAATCAAGCAACAAGAACCTGTTCAAAATCCTAAGGAGAACATTAGAAAAAAATAAAAGGAAGTGGGGTGAGCAACTCAAGTTTTCACTATGGGAAGATAAAGTTACCACCAAGAGATCTACCTTTTGAATTGGTTTATGGGGTTCAAGATATTTTTCCCCTTCACTTGCAACTATAGACTTATCAGTTCATGCATCAGTTAGAGGATGGGGAAGGAGTAAGTCCTTATGAATCCAGAATTAACCAGATTCTGGAGTTAGATGAAGTAAGAAAGGAATCCCATCAAAGGCATGTTATGTTTAGGGAGAAGCTCAAGAAAATATTTGATAAAAAGGTTATCCCAAGAAACTTTTCATGTTGGAGACATGGTTTTGTTATGGGATAACAAGCATGAAGACAAGGGAAAGCATGGAAAATTTGAATGCCCTATGGATGGGACCTTACTCCATCGACATTAGGATTGGAGAGCACACTTTCTTCCTAAGAGACTTGGAGGGACACTTTCTAGAATTTCTTGTCAATGGTAGGCATCTCAAGCACTTCTTGGACTAAATCAAACATATTTCTTGAGGTATGTGGAAAAAATAAATTTTTGTACAGTGTACAGTTTTTTTGTTTTGCTTTGTTATTTCCTTTTTTGTGCTCTGGTCTACAATGATCATGTTTTCGTTCGTTTTCATTATACCCATGACATGTTATGTATCCATTTAAAAGACCATGTGTATTTTTCCCCATGACTCCTTACCTAATGGACTAGGCACCTGGTCTATGTTTTGTGAAATTTTGTTTTTGGTTCTTGTGGCACTCTAGCAGGGGGTACCCATCCCTGAGTAGGAGCCAATGTTGGTACTCATTCTAAACATAGTACCTATAATTAGAGTGAACCAGTATTTTGAGACTCTACTTCACATGGATTCAATAACACCAGAGAGTTCTTTTGTCCAAAAATTGCCCTCCCATAATTTTGAAACAACTTATAAAATGGGCTATGGACATTATGCTCTAAGAAGGTCATCTGGTACACAAAGCTAATCATCTGCAGAGTGCAGAACTTAGTGTTCTATATGGGTTGTTTCCCAATCCACGGAACAACAGGAATCAACTCGGGACTTAAGCGGGATTTTGGCACGGTTGGCTAATGTGGCATCAACTCAGTCTCATAGGCTAAGGAAAGTCAGGGTACCATGGGTTTCGAACCCACGGGATATTTGAAATTTGGCTAAGGACAGAATCCACGAAGTAAAGGAAGTAAGTGGATGGTGCTTTAAGTAAAATTGGTCAAATGGTGAAGGATCTGATACCACGGGGCTACTTTTTGCAAAGGATTGAGAGTGTGACTATGTAATAAAGCCATGGTACACTGATTCAATTTTCCATAGGTATCTCAAAAGTAAGTATTCTTTGGAATTCAAAATCCATGGGATACTCAAGGATCTACCAAAGAATAAAAAGAGGTTGTGGGACATTCAAGATATTGAAAAGACCTGCAAAGAAGAGAAAAATGCAAGGAAAATCCCAAAACGAGTAAATGGATCATTTTCACCTATAACTCTCATTGTGGGTAACCAAGTCATGCAAGATTGATCTTGTTAAGAAGATAATTACTCTACCATCCAAAGGTATGATCATTTGAGAGAAATAATAGTTGAATTAACAAAGAAAGTGAAAAAGAATATATGTGTATACTAGGAACAAAATGGGGATTCTATAGGGGCCCCAACCCTTGAAATTCACATAAATTTTTGGTATACATATACAAAAAGGATGTTTTTGTAACTAAGTACATTGTCAATTTATAATTACAAAATCCTTTGCAAAGGTGGGGATATGATCTAACATATTTTTCATCCTAAACTCAAGTTCCTTGTGGTCCTGAGCACCATAAACATATTAAATATCTCTTGCTAAGCTACGAGACATACACTGGTCCATAACCTCCTTGATGCTTGTCCTTGGGCCTTCTAAAATCTTAATCAATTCCAACTTTTTCCTATAAGAAGAGACCCATTCAAGGAGATTAATCCCTCCTTTGAGGTATGCCTTAGTACCCCACCAAGTAACAGTTTTGGAGGTTGAGGATGGCCCAGGTACATCAACTGGAACAGCAGGAGCTGGCTCAGGTACACCAATCTGATCAGCAAAGACTGGCTTGGATGCACCTACCGGATTAACTAGACCCCTTTTACATCTCTTCAATGGTGGTAGCGGCACTTCAAGAGCTTTCTCAAAAGTAGATTTCATCGAAGCCTTTTCAAGATTGGTGAGCCTTTTCTTTATTGTGGCTATTTTGTGGGAAATTTAGGATATGTCCTCTTTAGGCTCGTCATCGGACACTACATGGACATCGACTGGGATTTATTTCTCTGTCAATTCCTTAGTAAAGAATATAGGGATATACAAATGGTTTTCTTGTTGATATTTGGCTTGCAATGGATACAAAACTTCTTTAACTTCTCAGTAACCACATAGTCTTCTGGGTGAAACAAATGGTGAAACAAAATCTAGAACATGAAGAAGAAGGGAGTCATTTTGATGAGCTTCCTCATCAAATCCAGTCAAACTGTGTGGGGATTTAGTGGTCCTGTGGGCTCCGCTTGGTCTTCAATTGCGAACAACATCCTAACAAAAGCTTCATTTGGGCCAGAAAGATTGAAGATTACACATAGATATTTTGAAGAAATATCTTTCAAATCGTTTCCCAATTCCATATTTGCCATTTCTAGAAAAGGGACAACACTGATTTTTTCAAAAGAAAATTCACTTGTAATACCAAAGGAAAGCTAAAAATTCATAAAAGAATCAGTGAGAATTTATAGAAGATGAATTCTAGAAAGGTTCGTGTGAATTATCATATCAAGATTGAATGCGAGATCAATTTTGGATGCTGCATGGATTTGAAAAAGGGAAAGGTGGAATGATGTCTATCAAAAAGTGTTCTTTTGGCTTGATTAAAGGTTTTGCACAAGGGAAGCATCAAATTCAAATAAATATCCATGGTTACTCACAACATATCTTCTAAAAAAAGATAAGTGTCAAATCAGTTGGAATAACAACATCAAGGAACAAATGGTTTATGATTGGGCACATGAGTGATTTCGACAAGATAAATAAGACAAAAGAGGATTGGACAACACAAATGGGATATCTTACACACATCCACATCTGCAACCAAAAATAGAATCAGGTTGATGGCTAACAGAAGAATCTTTGCAGTTGAAAGATATTTTCCAAAGATGGAGTTCATTGCCGCGCCTTCTGGGATTGCTTGCATATGCTTTTGGGGGAAAATCAGAGGGAGTTCATAACAAATTTTGTATAAATATGAGGGTTTGTCCTCATATGAAGGAGGGGGTTATTTTTTCTATTTGAGAAGTTGAAAGAAAGTAATGTAACTCTGCATGTTTCCATTTTCTTATATGGAATACATATGAAATTTGAGTCTTCAAGTTTTTGTGTCAAGGTGGTTGCAATGTACAACCATTGGTGAACATTGAGGGCATTTAATTCATGTCCCCTTGTCAAGAAATTGAAATTTTGAATGACATATGCCTACTTATGATTCTAGTTTTGTGTTCTGGATCTTGTATGTTGAAATTTGATTAATGAGTTATAATTTTTACTGCAATTTTGTGTTTATTGTTTTTGTATGTAATACACTAGATCATATTTCTTGGTAAGTTGCATCTTTTGGTCACTAAATAAATATTGTTTTGTAGCACTTACTTTACAATATTTGATTTGGTTATAAAACCTTATTGCAACCTACTAGTTAGATGATTTTTGTCATCCTTTGAGTGTATCTTTGGCATATGAGAATAGGAGCAATAAATACTTCATTAGAATGCTTGCATAAGCTTTTATGTTAAGTGTTTTTAGAGATTGTCTTGAAAATATTTGCAGTTATTGAGCATCAATGAATGCAAATCTTTTTGTTTAGAAATTGTCACTACTTAATCATATGTTCTTTACTTTCCAGGATAGCATGTTGTCATGGTAGTTGTTGATGCTTTGTTACAGGAAATCAATCATCATTTACTCCCCCTCCTTTACAAATCAAACCTACTATACTTTTCCCCACACCATCACACTTCCATCTAAAGATCCATTTACCACCCTGTTCTATTTCCAAGCATCATTGAAGACACTTCTTCATACCCATATTCCCATCAAAAGTGATGCAAGAACAATTGAACTTTGTTGTCTCTAGTAACCTGTGTCTGATGCACTAAGTATATATGACATTCTTGTGACAACTCTTAAGAGTGAGTATCATATTCATGGCCATACTTGTCTCAAATTGACCCGCCATTTATCAAGAGGAACTAAGTACAAATTATCCCCTCTCCATTCAGGTTACCCAATGGGTCCTCTCACCCTAGTTTAAGGCAGAACCAAAAGTAGCAAGATCAGGCCATCCCCTTTGTACATGCCTCTCAATCATCCCAAGAGCTTGGTTCATCTCATTCGCTCATATGCCGATTTCCGCAAAAGGTTAATAGAGAGATTTGACAAAGTGGATCCAAAAATTCATTTCCGGGAGTCAGCTCAACTCAAAAAACAACATTCGGTAAGTGACTATGTCGCTGATAATGTGAAAGAGAGAATATTGGTTGTCTTGTTCATGGAAGGTTTGACTGAATCTCTTAAGGGTTTAGTAAAATCTTTCAGCCCTACCTCCTACAAGAAGCCATCAAAAAGGCTTTGGATTTGGAAATAGCAGCCCCTAAAGGGAGATAGCAGCCTATAGGACAGCCTAAAACACAGCCAAAACCAGCACCTTATGGGCAATAGAAAAAGCCATTTCAGCCGAGTGGTTTTCAACAAAAGGAGCTGCCTAAAACCAGAAAAGAGATAGAAACAAGAAATGAACTTAGAAGGAAGAAATTGTGTTCCACTTGCAAAGATCCATGGGGACCGGGTCACAAATGTCTTCCCAAGGGGCAGGTACATTACATAGAGCTAATATCATATGATGAAGGGGAAGAAGAGAAACCGGAAGTGGACAAAGAAGAGGACGAACCAGTGGCTGAAAAATAAAGGAGAAAAGATTCTAGATGGTACTTTTGCTACACTTTCAGGTGCTCCCAAGTATCATCCTTTCAGAGTATGTGGAGTACTACATGGGCATAAGGTAACTATTATAATTGATAATGGGGTAACCTGCAACTTTATTGATGAGAGTTTGGTAGCTCAAAGAGGTCTAAAAACAAAGGAATTCCAAGGTTTAAATGTTTTACTATAGCAAATGGCTTTACTATTCCATACACCAAGAGGGTGAAGGGGTCGGAAATTACTCTTGGAAAGCACAAGGTTTGTGATGATTTCTACATGGTGAGCATAGGAGAAACCAATGTGGTTTTGAGGGTGCAATAATTGTATTCACTTGGAGAAATCACACAGAACTACCAAACTATGGAGTTGAAATTCAAAATCGAGGGAGGAGATGGTGTACTTCATTGTATGGCCAATGGAGCACCTAGGGTTATCATAGCAAAGCGGATGAAAAGAGCTTTACATAAGGGGTAAATAGCATGGGCAGCTCATTGTTTGGTAAGTATTTCCACTTCTAGTATTGATGATAGATCTTATCATGTGGACATGCAATCTAATTTGGACAGGCATCGTACAATATTCACTGATCTACCTTTAGGATTGCCACCGGATAGGGGATTCCAACACATCATAGAGTTGGAAACAGGTTCTAAACCTGTTATGATTACTTCTTACCACCATTCTAGAGTTCAGAAAGATGAAATTGAGAAGACAATCAAAAAGCTCTTGAAGATGGGCATATCAGACCTACTTCTATGATTCTATCCCTTTTGCTTCTTCTGTTGTTGTGGTGAAGAAGGATGGGACAATGAGGATGTGCATTGATTACCGTGCTTTGAATAAGAAGACTGTCAAAAACAAATACCCAATACCCATTTAATGTCCCTTTTTAGGACTTGGGAAATGGCTAAAAGCTCACAAATCAGATTTATATTGCTACTTTTATAAACCTATAAACTTGCAAATTAATCCCTTTTCTAGGGCAGCGACCTGTTTTGGGGTTTCAACCCCACCTTCGTGCCTTCAAAACCCTTCCAATCAGCTCCACTTAAGTTTCTAAAATTATGATATATCATCATCAATCATATAATGCAAGAAATCTGATTTTTAATACCCTAGATATGGAGATATGAATTTCAATGAAACCCTTGTTTGCAGTGTTACTTTAAAAATTCACAACTCAACTAGCAAAGAGAGGAATTATAGAATATTTCGCCAAACTAGCAAAGAAGTTTTATGTGTGGGAAAAACTTAAAAGCAACTTGTGTGGGAGCCTTAAACATAAGGTTTTCATACTTGAACAACCAACTCAAGAATGGCAACATATCTTTCAACATCTATCTTTGGGTCCCCAGTTTGCCACTATGCCATGTTTTCACAAGAAAAAGGGAAAGATAGTCATTCAGTCCAACAAAGGTCAGGATAGAACAAATTTTGATGGGGTAATTCATATTGATGGAGCTTCTAGGGGCAATACAGGTAGAGCAGCTATGGGAGCTATAGGGTATTATAGAGCTGGAGAGGTCCAATTCTTGCTTGCTGAAAAATTGGGCATTTCTACTAATAACATGGCTGAAATTAGAGTTATCCGTAGAGGAATACAGGAAGGTATTAAAGTTGGATGGAAAAAGATCAGAGTCCAATCGGATTCCAGAATCATGATGAACTTATTGAGGGATTCTTGCAATGGTAATCCGCCACAGTGGAGAATTGCCAAGGAAGTATGTGAAATTTGAAAGCTTCAGCATCAGTTTCAGGAGATTATGTTCATCCACATTCCTAGACAGAATAACAAAGTTGTTGATGGATTAGCTAATTGGGCACTTGACAACAAGGATATCATATGTTATGGGTTTCCCCCTCTATGGTGGTCAATTAAGATACAAGAAGAAATCAGGAAAATCATAAACCTTGAATCTTCTCAATGATTATTTATATTGTTTCTTTTGTTTATAGTGCTAGAGATATGGCTAATAGCTTCCATGCTTGGCATGATAGAGTCTGTAATTCAATTTTTTATCAATATAATAGGTGACTATTTTTTTAAAAAAAAATCACAACTCAACTTAGGAAGCTCCAAAATTCATGAAACTCAAGATATTGGCCTTATAAATTATGAATAACAAGCTAGTAATTTCAGATTTTCCAAATTAATAACACACATACCAAAAGTCCACTCTAAGGTAGGTCACTCCACTCTAAACAAATATAATATTGTACCAAAGAGACCACAAATGCACGAGAAAGATACTTTATTGCTTTTCCAATTAGCTTGCACACAAAAAACTCATGAAGGATTTTCATCTAGCACAAGTTTTCCAACCAAGGGTTTTCGTCCTTGCATGACGTCCTCAACTCAAAGGGATTCGTCCTTGAGAGAGAGTAAAAGGGCTGCACCAACCAACTTTCACCAAGATGAGAATAATCACCAAAAACATATCCCAAACTAATGCCAATAACCTCTATTTATAATAAGAGGGTGGCGCGAAGTCTTGGGGCTCTCAAATGAGGTCGACCACAATTAGACTCGCTTTATTATTATTTTCTTTTTTTCTTTTTGGAGCCTACATGCTCACCAATATCTTTTTATTTCTAATTTATTGTTGGGCGCTAGGCTCACTAATAAATACAATGCCAATTAAAGAAATAAACATGAAATTAAGCACATGATGACATTGTTGGCTTCCTCTAGCTTGTTCGCTTGTACCCATGAGGAAGAAAAATGGGTCAAGGTCTTCAAATGGACAATCCTCCCCTCTCGAAATTGCTTGTCCCCAAGCAATTGCATGTACCCGGATCCCAAATAAATCTCAGCTACTCCTTTGTACTTGCACAGGAAACAAACTTATTCAAGAAAAAATGATCTCTTGTCCATCCTCCCTCATGCCTTGTAGGCATGATGATCAACTTCCTCTCGTGCCTATCAAACACCATGTCCTCTCTGTTTGGCTGATATGCATCCATACTGTCACTGCCACAACTGTAACTCACCAATTCCCCTTTAGTAAGGGAATATATGATGACTGAAATAAAATATAGGAGAGCTGGTAAAGAAAAATCATTCATGCATCTTTTGACTCTCTCCATACGTTCCCATGATGTTGCTTGCCAAACTTGAGTTTACAAACTCATCCATGAACAGCCTTTCTTGGACTATTCGTAAGGGGTAGAGTTCAATTCCCCTTTGCTTAACCTTGTCAACTTTCACCATCGTGATCAACAACTTAAATTCTCCCTTTATAAATTTATTTGGAGGCTGAATTTGTGCATGCCCGGCTGTAATTATGTTCTTCACATGAGCTGATAATATGATAAGGAGAACAATAATGAAATTCCCCTTGCTTTGCTACCATGAATTCCTCCAAAAACTGAATCCAATGTATCCCAAAAATAAGTTCTATCCCAGCTAAAGCAAAAGAATTCAATGCAAAGTTCGTACCTATTCATGGAAATAGTGAAAGCTATCCTCTTAGTTATGGTGGGCATGAAGCCTTTGTAACCAGCTGTACTCAGCCCCATCCTTCTTGCAAATTCCCCTTCCATGGAATTATGTATGGTACCACGAGCTGCAAGCATGGTGGCTACTTGATCACGAAGACGTCTCTTCACCCGGAATGGTTGATAAGTATGTATGTCATGTACCAAAACAAGAATGCTGCCCTTCTCCTTATCCTCCTTACCTTTTTCTCATGCATGGAATCATGGGTCAGCCCCTTATTGATAGAAAAATCAGAATTGTGATCCTTCTTTTGATGGTCCCCATGCAACAATGTCATAGCAAAAGAGGACTGCAAGGAGTATCCATTAGGAATACAACCACTAGGCTTGCCTTTCCCGAGAGTGGTTTTTGACATTTTCCTTACACCGACACAAACCAAGATGAATTTACCCCAAGTACTAATTTTGAAATGGGTGGTTCTTCCTTTCTCAAGTCTCATAATAACACCCATACCTTTATCATGATGATATCTCACTAATGGTGTCATTGGAAAACATAACAAGCATGAGACATCCTTCCTAACCAGCTGTGCGAGATGGCAACATACATGAAATGACAATTTGGCCAGCAAGAGAGATGAAATACTCACATACCATGGACTGCCCATGATGTCCTTATGATTCAGAACTTCTGAGTTTGGATCAGCACTCTTCATTTGCATGATATCTTCACCGAATGGGATCTTTTCTTTCTTGCGTTCTTTCCAAATTTGTTGGTGCTTGTCTTGGGTAACTTTTGGCTTCTTGTTAAGGCTGTGAACTCCACATTCAAATACCTCCTTTTGACTGCTGTTTGGAACAGTCCAGCCACTTCATCAAGTGCTTCAAGGAGAGATTCTTCCGATCTTGTTGACATTGTAAGACTTGTCGAGATACAATCAACACAACCATCATTGTGGCCCCAAATTATTCCCTTAAACACATGTATACTAGATGGATTACAAACCAAACTGGAAGAGGAAGTAATTACCTTTGCATGCATACCGTGGGCCTTGGGAAGAGGGTTACCTCTTAACAATCCAATTTCAGTCCTTGTGCATAAAGCGACCTTTGTCTTGATGCATGCATAACTTGGAGTTTTCCTGAAAAGGTGTAAGTACCCCTTACTACTCAATGTGCTTTCCATTTTGCCAACATTTGTGTCAAACTGATTATGATGATTGGCTCCATTTAATGACGACCTAGGAAGCAATAAATCTAAGATATGTTTGTTCCTTGGATTGTCAACAAGATATTCATTTCCTTTTGCTTTTGCTCCTATAATTGGTGCTTTCTCCTTTTGCACTACCTCCATGACTTGTTCACATGTGCTTAGGATGTCTTTGTGGCTCTTACCCAAGTCTAATTCTTCATCATTTTGCTCTTTATTGACTGTTGTTATAAACAGACCAGCAAGCTTACTGTTATCATGTCTATTTGGAAAATGGGTTCCAACTGTCCCTTTCGCTTGCCCTTCTTGCTCATCACCCTTCTTTTCAACCCTAGATTCATCACATGCTAAAATATCATCAGCATTAACCAAACAATGATCATTAATGAGCTCATAATGTTGACTCTCCTGAACAACAATGGGTGTTAGCGCCATGGCCTTACATCTCTTAACCGCTGAATCTTCATCCTCAACAACTCCATCTTCTATTGTCATATGAGAATTGCTTGAGCTATTCACTTCATTCTCGTGTTCCTCAAGCTTCCCCTCATCCTTTTGCTCATGCTCCCAAGTTCCCCAAGTATTTTTCCACATGCAACCATTAAAATTCAAGGGAATATTATTAACAAATAAAATTTCTTTACCTTCCATTTTTCTTGGTTCTTGCTTAGCCATTTCTCCCTCCTCTTGTGCTTTCATAGGGCTATAAGAAAAATCAGTCAAGGGTTCAACTTTAGTAATGGCGGTGGGTGCTTCTAGGGCTCCCAAAAGCTGATCCATCACCCCAAACAACCACTGCAATGGTTCTTCCTCCTCAGCATGGTGGATATCTTCCTCTTTTGTCACCTCGGAAGGGTGGCTATAAAAGGAAGTTGCATCTTCAATCTTCATCATGACTTCTCCACCTTGTAGCTGATTCGCCACATGCTTTTCGACTTGTTTATTTACAATGGAGGGTTTTCTCCTCTCTATGGCTGAGACCTTTCTGTCATGGTCCTTTGATGAGGTTCGGGCATTATGCCCTGTGCCAATTCCCACTCTATGATTTTCTATTTCTACAAAATCCTCAAAGGTCATCACACATGTTTTCCGAATGAGCTCAATATGTTGTTGTCAAGTTGTCAATCCTCGAAACCCTTTCTTCCTTGAGCAAACCACCACCTTGCGTATTTTGGATGGCTAGGGCAAGCCTATCCAGTACATTTGTTATCCTTCCTTGTGACTTGTTCTTCATGCTTCACAAGCTGCGAGGATGATGCTTTGATACCACTGTAATGTCCCTTTTTAGGGGGACTCAAGAAATGGATAAAAGCTCACAAATCAGATTTATAGAGTTGTTATAAACATATAAACCTGCAAATTAAACCCTTTTCTAGGGCAGCAACCTGTTTTGGGGTTTCAACCCCACCTTTGTGCCTTCAAAACCCTTCCAATCAGCTCCACTTAAGTTTCTAAAATTATTATATATCATCAACAATCATAAAATGCAAGAAAACTGATTTTTAATACCCTAGATTTGGAGATATGAATTTCAATGAAACCCTTGTCTGCAATGTTACCTTTAAAAATTCACAACTCAACTTAGGAAGCTCCAAAATTCATGAAACTCGAAATATTGGCTTTATAAATTATGAAGAATAAGCTAGTAATTAACCAGATTTACCAAACCAACACATACCAAATTTCCACTCCAAGGTGGGTCGCTCCACTCTAAACAAATATAATATTGCACCAAAAACACCACACATGCAAGAGAATGATACTTTATTGCTTTTCCAATCAGACTTTGCAAAACAAAAACCTCATGAAGAGTTTTTGTCCTTCACAAGTTTCCCAACCAAGGGTTTTCGTCCTTGGATGAGGTCCTCAACCCAAGGGGTTTCATCCTTGAGAGAGAGAGTAAAAGGGCTACACTAGCCAACTTTCACCAAGATAAGAATAATCACCAAAAACATATCCCAAACTAATGCCACAAACCTCTACTTATAATAAGAGGGTGGCGCCAAGTCTTGGGGCTCTCAAATGAGGCCAACCACAATTACACTTGTTTTATTATTATTTTCTTTTTTCTTTTTGGAGCCTACATGCTCACCAATATCTTTTATTTCTAATTTATTGCAACGCACTAGGCTCACCAACAAATACAATGCCAATTAAAGAAATAAACATGAAATTAAGCACATGATGACATTGTTGGCTTCCTCTAGCTTGTTCACTTGGACCCATGAGGAAGAAAAATGGGTCAAGGTCTTCAAACGGAATTATCTCGAAAAAGGGACTTGACAACCCAGGATCGATGAACTGTTGGATGAGTTAAATGGAGCGGTGTATTTTTCCAAAATTGATTTGAGATCCAGTTATCACCAAATCAAGGTAAGGGATGAAGATGTGCACAAAACATCTTTTTGTTGTTATTTTGGGCATTTTGAATTCTTGGTAATGCCTTTCGGTTTAAGCAATGCTCTAGCTACTTTCCAATCATGCATGGACCATGTTTTAGTGAGCACTTGAGGAAATTTGTTTTAGTATTTTTTATGACATTTTGGTGTACAATGAGACTTGGGAAGAGCACCTAAAACACTTGGATACAGTGCTGAAAATTTTGGAACAGCAAGCTCTTTTTGCAAAAGAATCTAAGTGTGAATTTGGAATGAATAAAATTTTGTACTTAAGACATGTCATTAGTGCCCAAGGAGTACAGGTTGATCAAGAGAAGATTCAGGCAATATTGGATTGGCCTCCACCTACCACCTTGACACAATTGAGGGGATTCTTTGGTCTTTGTAGATATTACAGGTGGTTTATGAGAGGGTTTTCACAACTTGTCCCATTGACTGATTTGACAAAGAAAGGAGCTTTCAGCTGGTCTAAAGCAACCCAAACAGCCTTTGATAAACTTAAAAAGGTAATGAGTTCTAGTCCAATATTGGTTGTTCCTAATTTTTTTATTCCGTTTGAGTTAGAATGTGATGCATCAGGGGAAGGAGTATGGGTTGTTTTGATGCAAAAGGGGTATCCCATAGCCTTTGAGAGCTAGAAACTTAGTGAAGTAAAGCATGGATACTTTATTTATGATAAAGAGATGTTGGCTATCATGCATGCACTAGCAAAATTCCAACAATATTTGGTTTGTGGCAGGTTTGTGGTCAAAACTGATCACAATAGTTTGAAGTTCTTTCTTGGCCAGAAGGACTTGAATAACTGGCAACAGAAGTGGGTGAGTAAACTCCAAGCTTATAATTTTGATAGAGTATGTTAAAGGAAAGAATAATGTTGTAGTAGATCCTTTATCTAGAAAACCTTTTCTATGTTCTATATCTGAAATCTCTGTTGATTGGAAAGCTTTAATAATTGTAGAGTATGTAAAGAATGGTCACACTAATGAGATCCTTTAGGGCAAAATACAGGATAGCATGTACAGGATGGTTGATGATCTTATCCTCTACAAGAATAGAATCTATTTGGTGCCTGAATCCAAGGTAGAAAGCAAAATCTTAAGGGTTGTCCATGATACACCATTGGCTGGTCAGCCAGGGTATTTTAAGACCTACAAGCAGATCAAAGACAAATTCTCTTGGAAGGGACTCAAGGAAGAGGTCCTCCAATACATCAAAGAGTGTATTGTGTGCCAACTAAACAGGGCAGAGCAGTCTTTTCCAGCGGGTTTGTTGCAACCCTTACCTATTCCAAACCAAAAATGGGAAAGTATATCAATGGATTTCATCACAGGTCTTCCCAATGTTGAGGATAAGAATTGTATTTTTGCAGTAGTTAATAGACTCACTAAATATGCTCACTTATTTGCTATTCCTAGCGAATTTAAAGCTCCACAGGCTGTTAATTTATTTTTCAGAGAGGTATTTTGGCTACATGGATTGCCTAAAAATATTGTGAGTGACAGAGATAGTAAGTTCCTTAGTTTGTTTTGGCAGGAGCCCTTCCGCTTGACAAGAACAAAGTTAACTCCAAGTACCAGGTATCATCCACAGACAAATGAGCAAACAAAGATTGTGAACAAGTGGATTGAGGAATATTTACGAAATTATGTGGCAGGACAGCAGTTAGCTTGAGTCAAATGGCTTTATGTGGGAGAGCATTACTACAATACCACTCATCACATGTACATAGGTATGACACCCTTCAGAGCTTTGTATGGTTATGATGATCTTTCCTTTGTGGATTTGGTATTTGCAGATAGTAGAGTGTCGAGGGCAAAAGCCTTGGTTGCACAAAGCCAAGATATATTGCGAATTCTCAAAGAGAATATCCAACATGCACAAAACCAACAGAAATTTTATGCGGATAAGCACCGTGTAGAAAGGACTTTTGAGGTTGGTGACATGGTTTTCTTAAGATTGCAGCCCTATAGACAATCTTCTCTGAAGACGAGTGGAGCTGAAAAGTTCAAACCCCATTTCTCTGGACCATATAGGATCAACTAGAGGATAGGAAAGGTTGCCTATGAGTTGTATTTACCAAAGCAGAGTAAGATACATATTGTTTTCCATGTCTCATGCCTAAAAAAGGCTTTGGGACAGCATATTGTTCCTTCTATTGAATTGCCTCCTTTGGATGATGAAGGCAAACTTGGTTTGGTTCTTTGAGTAATTTTGGATCCCAAGGAAAAGAAGTTAAGGAACAAGGTTATCACTAAGTATCTAGTATGTTGGAAGGATTTACCTACAGAAGATGCTTACTTGGGAGGGTGCTGAAATTCTTAAGCATCCCAGCTTGCAATTGCTTGAGGGCAAGCAATTCCAGGAAGAGCGGACTGTGATGTCCCCTTTTCAAAATTACTTAATTCCGGATAGCTGAAGCCTATTTTATTATTTTCCGTAGGCTAAAGGGAAATTAAGAGAGGAAAATAAATTAATTTAAGCGGTCCAAGGATATTTTTATATTTTATTTGGAAAAGAGACTTAAATTATATTTAAATAGCTGAAATAGAATAAAATAATAATAGAAGCATGTACTTCTATTATTAGGTGCCAAAGTCAAAGTTTCTAATTAAATAAAGCATTCTATAACGGGGGCGCCAAGTATAGAATGGGCTGCATGAGGAACAAATCATATTTTTAGGATAGGAGGTGGATAAAATATTTTTAATGTGTTTAATCCTATTATTAGGATGGGCACCAAATTGAGGAGAAAAAGATGTTAATTGTTTTTGGGAGCATGCATGTAATCCATAAGGGGGCACCCACTTTGGAAGAGGGAAGGGAAGTTATAAAGGCAGATTTGGGGAGCATTAAATGGACATCTTGGAAATTCATCAATTATTTTTTTTGTCTGCAAGTGCCTTCAACTTCTACAAAAGCAATAGAGGACGAAAAGTCTCATTTCTAAGCTTGGCAATCTCATTCAGGGGTTGCATTGGTCATTCAAGGTGCAAGTGTTCTGTCAGTTTGACTCCAAACAATTGTATTCAGACATTAGTATTTTTATTGTAGTTGGTTCATATTCAATAAATAAAATATTGTTTTCACACATTACAGTTTGTTGTTTTTTGCATAAAAATCAGATTGTCATTGCTGTTATAAAAGTTAATTTTTAATATTGCTGCTTGAGGGTTTTAACAAAATATCCAGATTTGTTAGGAATTATTTTCAAGGATCTTAAACTTCGAGAGTGAACTAAGTTTGTCAAGCACCAACCAATGAGAACAAAGTACTATGGCAGTGTTGATAATTGTCAAACTGCAGACCATCCTAGGATCTATCAACTCGATGGTTACCCTTCTATTACTCATTTAATGGAAAGTTGAGATGTTTTTGTGTTGAAAAGTTAGTAGAAATACACAAAAAAATGGCAGCTGTGTTTATATGCATGTTGGCCAAATGTGCAAGAGTGTTGATTTCTATCTCTGGTAGGTTTGTTGTGGTGGTACCCTTTTGGTTATTTTCTTAGGCTGCCCCAACAAGTGACTAGTGCATACGTATGTTGGCTTGTAAAAACAGCCCTTTAATTGCATTTACGGTCGTATGTATTTTTTGAGTCATGAGGTATTTGAGAAACAAAGGAAATTCCATTTAAAGGTAAGAAGTGGTCGGAACAAATATATAAGGAGACTTAGATTTACTTTTACTTGAAAGGCCTTCGAGAGTGAACTAAATTTGTCAAGCACCAACCAATGAGAACAAGGAACTGTGGAAGCATATAGTAAAACACTACAAACCACTATGGAATCTATCGACTCAATGGCTATTCTTCCATACTCATTTAGTGAAAAGGTTGAGATGTTCTTTCTCATCCTCCCTCGAGGTGGAAAGTTTAGGAGCATTCCACAATGAGTGCGACTATTACATTTTTTTTGGCCCAACATGGGAATCAACAACGTCGCCATCACAATCTCGCCACCAATTAGGGGTTCGACTTTGGTAAGCTACCCATACACCCTGCCTCTCCTCAATAAACTTGGCCCAAAGTGAGGTGGAGCCCCAAGGGCACAGGTTTCGAACCGCTAACCTCAAGGTTGCACACACTCAGAGGATACAACTATTTCATTACCCTGAAGTCCTTGGTGGGATCACCTCCGTATAAAAACATTGGATTTGTGTTAAGGTACCAAGAATCTGCATTTCTTGTTTGTCTTATTGTGCAATTTCATGTGAATAGAGATGGTAGAATTGTACCACACATTTGAAAACATGAGCGAATGGAAAAACTTCATATAGTTACTCATTAATTATAATTCTAAACTATAAAGTAGGCCAAAATGAAAGCATACTTTTCATTTAACTTTTAGAACCTATTCACAAGACCCTTAGTTGTTGCACCAACTAAAACAATTTTTTATCGTTGTTGGACACTTAAGTGAAGATTTTCCCCACATTTAACAAAACACGAATGGAAATCCTCTTTTTGAATCCTAAATCAACTTATCAAGCCCAAATGAAACAGTGTCATTACATAGTGATGAAAATGGATGTAATTAAGGCAATGTAAGTTTCATAGTTGCATAAATCTCTAAGACAAGGGGACAAAGTTGTCGGGATGGCCAAAAAATCCTGAATCTTGAGGACAAGGACCGGGGAGGGGGAGCGAGGGGAGGTGGGTGCAGCTATTAAAAGAATATATAAAATATCATATTTATATATTTTAACTTTATTCATGAAATTTAGGGGGTTTCAATTTTTCAGAGTACTTTTGAGATTAGGTTTCAATTCTTTTGTAAAAGTAGCAGTTTTTTTTCCGGAGGGGGTCTGCTTTAAGGTAAACGTGTCATTTGAAAAAAATAAACAAATGGGGACGTCCCCTTCCCACCCCGTCCCCGAAATGTTTGGGATGTCACCAAAGTCTAAGGGATGCATCCCCACATAACACAGTTAAGTTTACAAACTCTCTTTCCAATGAAAAAGTAAAATATGTGCCACCTGTAATTACAACTGAGTACTATTCAAGATCTATATAGAAAATCCTTTTTGTGAGCGTTTGCTGTTGTCAGTAAAGTGTCTTAGAGTAAAAATGAGAATAAACAAGAATTAAACTTAGGCTATAATATGATAGCAAAAAATTTACCCTTATTACTCTTGTAAGAAGAGTGTTGACAGAATTCAGTTTCCCATGGAAATAGTCATTATCATATTTAACTTGGATATAGTTGCTCTTGGCATTGCCCCTCCATCCTCCAGTTAAAGATCCTGATCGATTTACCTTTCCGTCAAGTGTTACACTCCAAATTCCATGATGAAGGATCAAATCTTTGGCAACTTCATCTGATGAAGAAATAACATAACCTCCGAAAACTCGCTTGATTGCTTTTTCAAATCTTACATTATAATCTATTTGCTCAAGTGGCAAAATAACACTTCCTTCAGAATACTTCTGTTGAGCTTTTTTCTGTTGATTGAACCTATCTTCAATCCTTAGCCGGTCAAGGGGCCAGATGCGTCCAAATCTGGAAATATTTCCACCCTTATCCCATATTCGTAACAAATCTGCTGCTGCTTCTGTTGTTTCTGTTACACAGGTCTTCTTTAATGGTCCTGAATCACAATTCACTAAGAACTCAGATACACAAAACTTCTACAATAATAGACATTCTGAGGCCAAAATGAAGAGACATTACCTGAGATAATATTCAGAGCAAGAAAATATTTGTGACTTTCTTCAAGTCCCTTCTTAAATCTGAAACACGAGTGCAATGGCCACGATGGCAAAGCTGATTCTGTCTCATTTAATGTTCCAAGCTCAGAACTTGTCATTCGAAGTCTAGTTTCCAATTCTTCTCGTTCTCCTTCAAGTTCCAATTTCTGCTGATATAATGTCTTCTTCCTACAGTCATTATCGTGTATTTGGAAAGAACAAAGTAAATCGGACAAAACAATGAACTTCTCTTTTGCTTCTATAAGTTGTTTTTCTTTTTCTTCTTTCTCGGTAGAAAGAATGTTCAGGGAATGAGCTATAACTAGGTGCTGGGTGTGAAGCTCTTGCATTTTCTCCTCTGAAGCAATGATAGCCTCTTTTAGTTCTTGTAGGTAGAAGTGTATGGACGCCCTGTTATTTAAGGATTTTTTCTCACTCTGAAGCCTACTCACAAGTCCTTGCTTCTGTTCAATTTGCAGATTAATGTAAGAAACTTTCTCCAGAAGACTTTGCATAACTTGGTCAAGATGGCCCAATCTTGAATTTGCATCCTTTGCAGCTTGAATCTTTCTCTCATACATAGATTTATGTTCCTCCTTCATGGCAATTGAATCGAGAAGCTGAACCCTTTCACTTTCAAGATTCGCTGTGGGTAATTTCAATTGAATTTTCAGTTCCTTGATATGCTCTTTTCTTCTATCCAGAATGAGTTGTTGTTCTTTGATCCTAAATTCTTCAGAGTTCAATTGATGCACTTTAGCATCTAATTCCTTTCTTGATGATAGTAGTTCATCTGACAGGAATGCACGCATCTGATTGGAAACAAATGCTACATCTGACTCGAGCTGCATAAAACAAATGAGATTTGAACAATTAACCAAAAAGTTGTACAAACATGTAAGGGTAAATTATTGAACAACAAGCCTCACTTCCTAATGTTCATACTTCATATTGCTTTTTGAGTTCTTGAGATGGTTCCATAGCATTGTGCATATGAGTCATATGTGATTGCATGCAGCAGTCCTATGTATCACAAACTCAGCTCATTGACAAAATTAGTGTGATAACAATCCAAAGGCGTATGTGATTGCATACAGCAGAGCTATGTATCAAAACCTCGTCTCATTGACAAAATTAGTGTGATAATAGTCCAATGTGTATGAGATTGGGCTAAGTTCAGCCTAGGTTCGAAGTGAGTCTAGGGTGAACTCAAGTAGGTTCCGCATATTAGAAAGTAATTTTTCAATCACAAACTTAAGCAATCTAGACTCAAACGTAAACAGGGATTACATTCTCATCTTGCGTTCAGGTATGTAGGCTGACAAGTTCCAGAACCCATGCCATTGTTTAGCAATCTATGCTAGTGAGTTAGATCAAATGGAAGATACATGCTTAAAATGTCTTCACTTTTGAATTAGACAATGCTCTAAGTTTGGAATTAAACATTACATTATACATAAAACAAATATTGCACAAGATTAGAGTTGCAGAGAAACAAAGTAGCTTAAAAGTTAAAATTAGCAGAATGTATGTACCATTGTACCCAAGGGTAGATATCCCTATGTAACAATCTTTTATGACAGTCTAATAGTCTCACAATTCTTTAATGCTGGATTGGCATGCATTCACACCCGCTTCTATGTCCTTGTATAGTTTTTTTTTCTTAACATCCTCCAGATGGGAAGTTGGTCTCACAATTCTTTAGTGCTGGATTGGCATGCATTCACACTCACTTCTATGTCCTTGTATAGTTTTTTTTTCTTAACATCCTCCAGATGGGAAGTTGTTCTCCAAAGCCTCCTCTATTAGTCCACGTCTAAGAACAGGTAACTAATACAACCAAAGCACATAAAATTATCTTGAAAAGCATAAATAGCTAACGAGCACTCAGAAAAGTCATAAAAACTGACCACAAAAAAACACACCAGATAAGTGGCACAAGTAGACAAGGACATACAATATCCATAGTGGAATTACCAACAAGGTTGTCAAAACTAACAGAAACAGAAAAACAAAAATCTAGGACACAATGAGACGTGGAAAGTTTCAAGAGAGGATATGATAGAAACAAATAGCTCCCCCAAAGGACTGGTTTGAAAAAAGGTCCCAACCAAAGGGAACACAGTAGTCCTCCCAAATCAGTAAATGTTTGGCCTGCATTCTACAGTAACCTATATTGTGTTGTACTCCAAGTGTAGGTGGATGGGCAAGTTTGAATTTATTGTTGAGCTTGGCGATGAGGTCCAACCCCAAGAGTAAAAAAATTAAAATATTATAAAATTGGTGTCTCACTTATCAGTGACCTCAAAAATTACCTTATCTTTACCTTTGTAAAGAGAAAAATGAGGAATCTTGCATGCCAAGATGTAAGGAGAAACAAACAGAAATTGTTGACTCCATATGGCAAAGGTAAGTAGATGCAAAAACTTTTGCAGAATTACTGAAGATAAGAAACCAGCTAGAAAAAAGTGAAAAGAAGCGTGCAAATCACTTCAAATTATGATGAGTAAGAAGAGAGGTACTAAGCAGATAACGAGCCATTTAGGCGGAGGGACAGTTAATCAATATGGATTACAACAAAATAAAGGAACTGCAGGGGAATTCAAAGGCACCTAAGCAATATCGATTACAAACAAATACAGGACACGTAATGGGGCTTCAAATGGGCAGCTGCATAAAAGTTTTAAGCAAGGCTCATGACACAGTGCTCATTTACTAACATGTTATGGCACAATAGGAAGAATAGAGCATTAATATTTATCATCCATGGTCTCCAAATTTTCCATTTCAGTGAAATGGCACAAGCAACAAATTTGATTAAAAAATATGAATCAAAAATCCATTTAAAATGGACTAGGAAAAAAAGTCCAGCCATATCTTGGTACAGTGCTATATATTCCATAATGTAATGATGAAAATTCATCCACATGAATAAACCCAATGGTAATTGCTACAGGCATGAGCGATTTTTTAATTTCAGAACACAGATAAAGTCTGTAACTTGTAAATGTAGAAAACATCTAAAGAATCCGATGCCTTCTATGAAATTGTGCAGCAAGATACGGAGTTGTTCTGATATTGATGTTTAACTGCAAAGAACAGACAAAATTAAGTTACCTGTTTTATTCTAGACAAGACCTTCAGACAAGTTTGATCTTTTTCAATTATCTTTTCCAGGAGAACTATATTTTCCTGAATTTCATCGAGGCCTTTCCTTGTCTTTTTCAGCTCTTGTTGTGCCTTTTCCACTTCTGCATTCCATCTTCCTGCTCAGACATGGTGCAACAGATTTCAGCCGGCCGTAGCCTTATTTTAAAGAAATGGGCAATCAAAGAACATAATTCTGCTCACAAACTTATCTACAGAACAGAGCATCATAAACATGATCACCAGTATCATGAATTCATCACCAGTATCATGAATTAATCAACAGTATCATTTATTAATCACCAGTATTATTTAGTGTCTCTTTGTTTCAATATTGTATCTTTTCATAAATAACCCTTCCTCAGCTATGCTTTTTCTCGAGGTTTCGAGTTGTTTTATATTTTAGTTCTGTAACGTGAACATGATACTGCTGCATTTTGACTGATATATACCTGCACCTGATGCTTCAGAGATTATAGATGCAAGCAACTTCAACGAGTTACCATCAGCTAATTCTGTGACCTGTGATTGGTGAACTATGGCGCCTGTTCCTTCAAGATAGAGCCTTAATTCTTGTAGGGTTTCCTGAAAGTATAACTTCCAGTCTTAAAGCCATACAGAAATTTGAAAGACAGTAATTTCCTTAAGATATTACTTCCTATGTTAGAGCTATATTGCGAATCAAAAGACAATGTACACGTTAATTTCAGCAGTTGGATAAACTGCCAATTCCTAAATAGAACAAAACATTAGATGATACTTAATTGTCACCGAAGGTATCATTGAACTGAAGAAAAATAATGCATAGCCAAAATTACGGTCTACATGATAGTACAAAAGAGCCCAATCTCAGAAATTGCATTCAACCTTGATCACAAAGGGATTCTTTATCAAGGATTTCAAGGACTACACTCTTTGAGCTGGGGAAAAAAATGTAAAAACTAACCTCGATCATGATCTGGAATAAACTTATAGAGATGCCAAGTTCTTGAACAATTAAGGATTTGAACTAGATCGTGTTTATTAATGTGTTATGGGCCAGTTGACATATACATGAAGTATTTAAGGGATATCATAATCTAGAATTAGGCTTTAAAAGCTAAGTCTGGAATTAGAAGCAGTATTTAATATCAATAATCATCCAAATGAAGGTATTGAATTGTCTGTCAGTTTCTTCAAATTTTATATAACCTGGATGACAGTCTGCATGATGGAGTGGAAAGGCTCCATTCCAAGAAACAAAATATCAAATCTACCAGAAGATTGAATAAAAGGCTTTGATAGCACCATTCCTCAAAACACGCCACTGATATTTATCCTCTGAAACAATCTGGACAAAGTGATAACAAGCATGGTGTGGATAGGGCTTAAAAATACCTCTAAATGGAAGGCACCCTTGGAGCATACAATTTCCTCGGGGACTCGGGTGCTTTAAAAGCTAAGTCTGGAATTAGAAGCAGTATTTAATATCGATAATCATCCAAATGAAGGTATTGAATTGTCTGTCAGTTGTCTGTCAGTTTCTTCAAATTTTATATAACCTGGATGACAGTCTGCATGGAGTGGAGAGGCTCCATTCCAAGAAACAAAATATCAAATCTACCACAAGATTGAATAAAAGGCTTTGATAACACCATTCCTCAAAACACGCCACTGATATTTATCCTCTGAAACAATCTGGACAAAGTGATAACAAGCATGGTGTGGATAGGGCTTAAAAAAACCTCTAAATGGAAGGCACCCTCGGAGCATACAATTTCCACGGGGACTCGGGTGCAATAATTACTGCAGTTGCTGACTCAAGAACCATGCAGATGTTCAATCTTCATAGAGAAATATCTCGGTAGCTCAATCAGTTGTGAAACCTTCTGTTTGTGGCCAGATCTCAAGTTCAAGCCCCTGGATGGACAACCGGAACCCCTCTTCCAATGAGGGGAACTCATGTATAATCCCTTCGGGACAGTTGAATCTGATTCAAAGCTCCAGCCAAAAGCCTTTTACAAACCAAAAAAAAAACTCCATAGATAAATATGTTGGGTGTGGTTCAACATTTGGCCAATAGCCCTCAGCCTCTAAGGAGCCTGTCGATGGTTGTAACAGCACCTCCGTTTGGTGTATGAACTCAGTTTGGAGTTTTGGTGTGGGCTTTTACAAGCTAATTGATCTAAGCTTTCTGACTTGCATATGAGGCCTCACTTGACCACACACCAGCTCCAAACCCTGGAATTGAATTTTAGATCTCGTCATGTATGGAGTCGGCACGCCTTTCTAGACATGTCAGAGGCTATTCTGGAGTTAGGCCATAGAGGTGGGCTGCAACAATGTGGATATAGTTTCTCTAGAAATGATGTTGCACTCAAGAAATCATCCATGTCTCAGCTCTGTGCAGGATGCAGCTGGTGACAAGGGTTGGGTAAACTCATCATGCTACACAAGGTTTCCTCACTCTGGTTATTTTAGAACCTGCTATCTTTATAGGCTTTTAGAGTGGAATATGTAAGTTTTCAACCTCTGTACTGCCGGGAATATGTGTAAGTTGAATATTCAATGTGTTTTAAGGATTCTCTGACAGCAAGTGGTGGCTTCGGCCGGTGTAGATAAAAAGGACAATTCTCAGAAAATTAATTCTCCTTTACTGATAGCTTTCAATAGCTTTCAATTTTCATTTTGTGAACTTGGTGGTCTAAGATCTTCTCAGATTATGCTATACCTATCTGTTGAAGGGTTGTAGTTAATTTTGGCTGTTGGATTTGGAGGAAATACTCAGAAAACTGAACTTCAGGGTTTTAACTAGTGTTTTATCTGTCACAATATAATATACTATTTTTAATTTTAAAATGGGCAAAAACCTGATAGAGAAATATAATACAGAGATAAAATTAAATGAGCCAATAGATTAAATTGGTTTGTGCATAGCCTATAAATGGAATGGAAAATGGATATTATCAAAACAAGGATCTATAACATAATTTATACATAAAAATCAGGAGTCACACAAAAAAAAAACTCCTTAAGAAGCTACATTACCAGGTATGCCTATACAGGCCTGCAGGTACGGTTTCAGTAGGTACTCAGTTTGGATGTCTTTGGGTTCACGGGGATATGAACAGGGTACATCAAGATGTACCCAGGTACCTCTGGATTCGTCCAGCAACATACCCGGGTACATCCTGACATACCCTGTGCGAACTCGCAGCATACTCAACACCAACCCACAAGCTACTTACCCAGACCAAAAAACTTTTGTTTCTATTTTTCTTATTTTTTATTTTTTTATAATATGTCTAAAAAAGTCAAATAGGACTTCAAAATATTTTAGAAAATCCTAAAGCCTAGAAGACACTCCCAAACCCTATTTGAACAAAAACACGTTTACCTCACATTGCATTCATACCTCTCATTGCACGTTTGGAAACCTTCAGATTTTCAGTTGCTTCGGTCTGAAACTCCATCCTTTTGCTTATATGATAAATATGTTGATCTATCTTTATTTTTTGAGTATACATTGTAACATTTGCACAATGTACTTGTTCTAATTTTGACCAATGAATATAATGACATTTGGTGTTGAATTATCACTATGATTTGTGATCATATAGCTTATTTTGTTTACTTATATGCTTAAATTTGCTTTTTTGGCTATATTTTTTGTACAGCCGTACCCAAAGACATTCCGAGGCCCCAAAAAAATTGTCGTACCAGCATACTGGATCCCCATACCCATTCTTTGGAAATTCTTGGCACTGAGAGGGGGGGTGAATCAGTGCTAATTAAAAATTTTAGAAACAATTCAATTTGCTTTACTTTGTTTTTGATAAGATAACAACATTATTCACAAGTAATCAAAGGAGAACACAAAAAGAGACAAGATTTAACGTGGGAAACCCTTCAAGGGAGAAAAACCCACTGAAACCAAAGAACTAGCTTGGACAAATTGTCCTATAAAGGTTAGAAGGATTTCACTATTGAGCATCCACTCAACTTGAAGGATCAACTCCAATACTTTAGTCAAGCTGCCATTTGACCTTTAGTAAGCTTCTACTTGCATGGAAGCTTCAACTCCCAACACTTCAATCAAGCTTCTACTTGATCTTCTGTAAACTGCCACTTACAAAGAAGTTTCAACTGCCTGTGTGCTAAGCATCCACTTAGACTCTACAAGATGATTTGATCACATTCCTTTAGTTGTCTCTCTCAACAAATTATGATCACTGATTAAGCTCTTTCCATGCCCATTTTCATACATTGCTCAATTTGATTCATTTCTTTTCAAATCATGGACACACTCACCTTTCTTCTCTCTTACAACACACTTCTTGTCAACTCATATATCTCCTATATGCACCTAATTGCATATCTTTTCACACACCTGCAATTTCAGTCTTGGTCCAACATCTTCAATCCCCTCAACACATTGTCACACACACTTAGGTGAAAAACTATCTCTACTAACTCCCTTCAAAACATCTTTCTTTTTCACATACTTGTTTTGTCTCATAAGCAAGTTTTTAACTCTGATTGCACTGGTTGTAATACATAAGAGGTTCAGCCTTCAACAAGAACATATTTCATACACGCAAATGAGATTTTATCAACAAGGAAGACTCACAACAATGACTTTTACACTTCAACTTCAAAAACTCTTCACTTAACTACCCTTACAACTCATACAAGGAAGGGAAGATGACTTCACATCAAACTGTCCTATTGCAATAATTTCCTCTGTCATAAGATCAGTTACCACGTCTGCATTTTCAGGAGTTGTCAAGATTCACTGACATCAATGATGAATAAATGAAGCTCTCAAACTGCCTAACCTTCTGACTTTTCTGACAAACACATTCTTTCTACCCCTGCAACTCTGAAATCTAGCTGTCAAAACTGATTTGTCTTATTCTTTGGCCAGTGAGCAGGTCTCAGGCACATTGAGGACTAGGAGCCAAGTGTCACTATCATGCAAGAATGTTGCTAGAACCTCTAAGATGCTCTTTAGCCTCCTTATATCCTTCATACCTTGCCATTTTTCCTTCAATCTCATTAGAGAGCTCATGTGAACTCTAGGTGCAAGTACTATAAGGCAAAATCTTGAAACTTGTGAGTGAATAGACTTGTGAGCTCATATCTGGTTATGCATTCAAGACTAAGCTTAGAAGGCTCTTCAAGATTACTACTGCAGCAATAACGTCTTGGAGTCCAGCAAACAGAACCATGCACTTCATTCTACTTCCCCACCTCAGCAGGGCACACAGTCTTGAGACCTCTAAGGCAACTGTCAAGGAGTAAGTTGAGACTTCATTCTACTTCCTCTTCTTCTTCTGATTGGATGCCTGACAAGCATAAATGATGCATCTCATACACCTGCTCTAACACAGCTTGGGGTAGAAGTTCTTCATGACTTGCACTAGGCTTGTCTTCCTTCTTCTTAGATTTATCAACACCTTACGATGTCTTGTTTGTACTAGGCTCTCTTATAACTATTTTTTATTGCTTTGTCTCTTCATCATCTGCCCATACTATTTTCTTGTCATTTTGTGCTTCTTCAACCCTAAGATTTGGTTCCTTGACTTGGTATTTGCATTCAATCACCTTATTTCCTTCGATTGTATTAAGCATTGTTATCTTGGGCTAACTTTTAGGATTTGTCTTCACTTTGTATACCTGCTTGCCTTGCTTGTTGATTGCATGAAGCTTGTTGTATCTAGGAGTTTCACTTAGATGATAATGCTTTGCAAAATGTCCTAATTCATGACAATTATAGCATATGACACTACTCTTGCCTCTAAAATGATGTGGACTGAGATTTAACCCAAAATTGACAGCTTTATGAACATGACACTTCTTAGCCAAGTGCTCAACCTTATTGCATTTGTAGCATACTATCATCTTGTCCATGCCTGTTGAGTCTTCTTCTTCCCAAAACTGACTAGATGCTTCTTGTAAGCAGTACTTGGCAATGTGACCTTTTTCTTGACAATTGAAGCAAGCTATATTCTTTTCTTTCTCACTTCTGTTGTCCCTCCATGGTTGGTCATCTATAACATGCTTCTTACATTCCTTAGCTTTATGTCCATAGTTATGACAAGAAAAGCAATAACCATTAAAGGTCCTTTCATACCTGGATGCATTTGGTTGTCTAATTGATTTAGGCCTTCTTGAATTTTTCTCCTTCATCATTCTCCTGTTTGTTTGTGTACTTGGACCAGCTTTGTCATCCTCACAATTTTTCATAGACTCACCTTTGAAACCTAGACCTGTCTTGTCACTCAATCCTCTTTGATTTTCCAAAATTCCATCAAGAGTTTCAAAACTCTTTTCAAGCTTTTCATACATCTTCAACCTGTTATTCGCTTTTTCTAGTTTAACCTTCAAGGTTCTCAATTCTTATTCAAGTTTAATGCAAGCATCTTCCTTGTCTTTCAAAACTTTTGACACATTCTAAACACAAACACATGACTCCATTTCTATGAGGGCTTGATCATGATCAGCTTCCATAAGCTTGACTTCCTTCTTCAATCCATCAATCAGGGATTGAGCAATCTCATACTTTGCATAATTGCTTCAGCTAAGTTACCCATGCTTGTGCTTCAAGGATCTCCTCTTAAGTTGTTAAACTTGTACCAAGAGAACCTGCTCTGATGCTGATTGCTAGAAATTCTAGGCACTGAGAGAGGGGTGAATCAGTGCTAATGAAAAAATTTAGAAACAATTCAATTTGCTTTACTTTGTTTTTCATAAGATAACAACATTATTCACAAGCAATCAAAGGAGAACACACAAAGAGACGAGATTTAATGTGGGAAACCCTTCAAGAGAGAAAAACCCACTGAAACCAAAGAACTAGCTTGGACAAATTGTCCTATAAAGGTTACAATGATTTCATTGTTGAGCATCCACTCAACTTGAAGCATCAACTTTAATACTTTAGTCAAGCTCCCACTTGACCTTTAGCAAGCTTCTACTTGCATGGAAGCTTCAACTCCCAACACTTCAACCAAGCTTCTATTTTATCTTTTGTAAGCTGCCACTTACAAGGAAGCTTTAACTCCCTATGTGTAGAGTATCCACTAAGACTCTACAAGATGATTTGATGACATTCCTTTAGTTGTCTCTCACAACAAATTATGATCACTGATTCAGCTCTTTCCATATCCATTTTCATGACTCAGCTCTTTCCATGTCCATTTTCATACATTACTCAATTTGATTCATCTCTTTTCAAAGCATGGACACACTCACCTTTCTTCTTACAACACACTTCTTGTCAACTCATATATCTCCTATATGGACCTAATTGCATATCTTTTCACACATCTGCAATTTCAGTCCTGATCCAACATCTTCAATACCCTCAACACATTGTCACACACACTTAGGTGACTCACAAACTCTCTCTACTAACGCCCTTCAAAACATCTTTCTTTTTCACATACTTGTTTTGTCTCACAAGCAAGTTTTTAACTCTGATTGCATTGATTGTAATACATAAGAGGTTCAGCCTTCAACAACAACATATTTCATACACACATATGAGCATTTATCAACAAGGAAGACTCGCAACAATGACTCTTGCACTTCAACTTCAAAAACTCTTCAACTAACTACCCTTACAACTCGTACAAGGACGGGTAGATAACTTCACATCAAATTGTCCTATTGCAATAATTTCCTAGTCTGCATTTTCAGGACTTGTAAAGACTCCCTGACATCAATGATGAATAAATGAAGCTCTCAACCTGCCTAACCTTCTGACTTCTCTGAAAAACACATTCTTTCTACACCTGCAACTCTGAAATGTAACAGTCAAAACTGATTTGTCTTATTCTTTGGAGAGTGAGCAGGTCTGAAGCACATGGAGGACTAAGTGCCAAGTGTCATTGTCATGTAAGAACGTTCCTAAAACCTCTAAGATGCTCTTCAGCCTCCTTATATCCTTCATACATCGCCATTTTTCCTTCAAGCTCATTAGAGTGCTCATGTGAACTCTAGGTGCAAGTACTAGAAGGCACAATCTTGAAACTTGATGACTGAATTGACTTGTGAGCTCAAATCTGGTCATGCATTCAGGACTAAGCTTAGCAGGCCCTTCAAGAAGACTACTGCAGCAATATCGCCTTGGAGTCCAGCAAACAGAACCATACAATTCATTCTACTTCCTCATCTCAGCAGGGCACACAGTCTTGAGACCTCTAAGGCAACTGTCATGGAGTAAGTTCATTTAATAATGAGATATGCCACTTTAACACCTTCTAAACCTTGGAGAAAGTCATGTGTTACCTGAGTTTCATCTCCAAGAACAATGAAACAACACAATCATCCCTATTTATGCAATGAATTACTGAGTATGAGCAAGAAACAGGTAAACCATCAAACTCATAAATTTGTCTTCATAGGGTGGGTTTGATCATGCATTTAAATGCTCCTTCATGGCTCCAATGCAACTTTTATGGGATGCTCAATGTCTTGAGTGACATTCCAAGTCCACGCATTGCTCCAACTCAAAACAAGTGATCAACCAAATATGTTTTTCCAGGGACTGCTCGGGCTGAGATTTGGACTTCAATACCCAGTTTTGTTCCACATAGAGTCTAACATGTTGAATCTTATTTTCATGACCAACCACAGTAGGAACACTTTGAAGAGAACCTCTACTCCATCTTCAGATGCTTGTGTGCATGAGTTGTGAGTAGAAAACCACAAGAGCATCTCAGTTTTTCAAACTTCTTAGATAGGAAAACATGTCAGTTGAAGACCAATGAGATTGAGACTTCAAACCTCTTCACAAGAGTAGATCATGGGCTCCAACAAGTCACATTGAACCTGTAGCAGATGTTCGTATCCATTTCTCAGCTCAACATCAGGCTTATACACAAAAACCCTCTTCAATCATCATGACTGGTTAGGCTTGATTGTCCTTTAGCGGTAGGAGAGGAAGATTAACTAGGTCACACCAAATATGCACTGTACTTGCCTAAAACTCTTCATGAGCACTAAGACCACATCACATGCAAGCTTCCACAACAGGAGATTCATCTTGGAGCCAACTAATCAGGACTGTATACTCAAATTTTTTCAAAACAGTGGAAAATCCGTACTCTACATTCACACCTATAGGACAAAAATGCCACCAACTTGGACTAGAGAGAGTCCTCTACAACCCTGAGTCATTGTCACAGCTTGTACAAATGATTTGGAGAGCAAAAACCTCATTTCTTGGCAATCGCTTCAATCTGAGGGTTTGGTGAGGGTTTGGACAGTGCTAGAAAAATGAAGAGAACTTTTTTGTCTTTCAACCTTTTGACCTCAGATGTTTTGCAAAAACTCTGTCTTTCAATGCTCTTCAAAAAAGTCTCTTATGATTTATCTGAAGAAAGCTTGTCAATTTTGATCAGATGCTAAGAAGTCAGGGCACTATTTTGACAAACCTTTCTTAGCCCGATTTTGGTAAAACTTTAATATCTTCAACAATTCTCTTCAAATTTTCATGAAACATGACATAGAGCACTGCAATACCTTCCTCTACATGCTCCATAGTTTGATTGTTCATAAATGAGACTGTACAGTCAAGACCAAACACATTTGTCTATGCCTATATTGCTTGTTCTCAAAGGCAGTCCTAGGAAAGACCTCAAATTTGCCTCCAAGAGATGAAATATGACATGTAGCTGCACATGAATGCTCTAAACAGTGTTCATAGACTCTTCCCATGCTTTCATAGGCTTTTCATGGCCTGCTTTGACTTCATACACCTCATTAGGCTCTTGAACTAGGCCTAAATGGGCTAGTTCCAATCATGACTTACAACATTTGACCTGATGATCACTTTAGAGGCCCTTGTATATTCTTGAAACATTATTTCAGACTTGTGGGACACCTGAGAAGAGTACACCAAGAACCTCCATCTCTCCAGTGGGCACCAACCACACTAACCAAACACTTAACGCCCTGAAACCACCATGACTGCTCAAGGAAACACCATGAAGCCACTTTGTGAACACCAAACCACATTATGAAGGCACTACCAATCAACCTTCATGCCCCTGACTGATCTTCACTTCACCAACACTCATTTGCCATCAATGCCATATGACATCAATGACAACACCACTGCAACAGGGTTCAACAATCTCCTCCTTTGTCATTGGTGGCAACAATTGATGGCAAACAAGCACACCAACATCTTCAAGGCATTCATGCCTTGTTTCTGACAACAGCCTCTCCCCCTTTGACATATATGACAAAGGTTCATACATCCAACAACATGAACATGCAAGTAAGCATTGACAAAGCATAACCTTACCTCAAGAAGCTCCCCCTTGGATTAGACTTGCTACCTTGTCAGTTATGTCTTGAATAGATGCATGGATTTCTTCACCAATCAGCCTCAATGCTCCCCATGAACCTATTCTCTTCATGCTCACATATCTCATTTCATCATGCTCAAAAACAAGCTCAATTCTTCCTTATGTTAGTTGTTTGTGCTATTTGGGGCAAACAACTTCAACTTCGATCTACATTCAGAACCAAATACTCGTACCACACCCAAGTGGTAGTAAGACATGTGAGCTGCATGTGCACCAGAATGCAGGAGAGTAATCTTACTCAAGTACTGGAAATTGAAAGTTCCAAATAGATGTAAAAATTATCAAATCTAAAGTTGACATGAAAATCTCAAGTTTTCAAGTGATCAGAAAATCATTAAAAAATGTAAAAGCATATCACGAAACAGAATAGTCCTACGCTTTTCTGTCAAGGAAACTAAAAAGCTCCAATTAAAAGTTGAAAACAACTCAACATGAGAACCTTGATGTCCTCAGAAATTCATCAACAAATGCAAAGCATATTGTCAAGACAGAATAACTTTACTCTCAGTCAAGTCAACAAAGTACTCCAAAAACATGTTAATAACTAAAAGAATAAATCATCATGAAAGCCTCAATGTGCTCAGAAATTCATAAAAAGTTGCAAATAAATTGTCAAAATGGAATATTCTTGCTATTCACAAAATCTTCTGAACTATTCATGAAGAATAATCCAGAACCTCTTATGAAGATGAATACCTGCATAACAGTGGGTCATAAATCTTACTCTTTTTCAGTCAAAGAAACTAAAATTCCAATCAGATGTAAAAACTTTAGAAACAATTCAACACGAAAAGCTCAATGTGCTCAGAAATTCATTAACAATACAAGTTTGCTCTCAAACCAGAATAATCTTACCCCTTTTCAGTCAAAGAAACTAAAGTTCCACAAACGTCAAAACTCAAAAAGAATAACAATAAAATAGTAATAACTCATGTGCTTACTCCATCCAAGTTGAATTACAACTCCGGCTAATAATAATTTGTTCCAATGGCTGTTTGTGTGCTCCTTTACAGGCAACGAGTTTGAACTTGTACAGAACCTAAATTATTTAGCTTACCTAAATTTTCTCTTTTGTGGTCAAGAATCAAAAATACTAAATTTGCAAATACATGTCAAAACTCAAAAACGTGTGTTCCTACTACATCCAAACTCAATTACAACATCAGCTATCAATAGAATATTACAATCGTTTGCTCCTTTGAAGAACTTCTGAGATTAAATTTTATGCAGAACACTAAATGTTTAGCTGACCTTAACATCTTTAACTGATTTGTTCCTTCCATCAACTCTGTACTGCCTGGAATCATCTGGATTTATCGTAGCACATAACGTTACAACACGCTCTTGTCCTCTATTTCCACTGACAGCCAATTCAAGAACAACTTCACAGGCTGCCTTAGTGTCTGTGGACTGGAGTTCCGAATTATAACGGACCCGCAGAGCAGATGTCTTGGTGCACAAAGCAAAAGATATAGCATCTGAAAGCAAGAGCTTAGAAATGATTAGAAAGTTTAAGCATTTGCAATCCAATGACAATTAAAAGAAGCTTCAGGAAGCTCAAACATTGGTTGTCCATGCAATTTCCTTTACTGTAATCAATTATAATTAAGAAAAGATAGCTTCAAGAATCTTAAACATTAGTTTTCTCTGAAATTCCTTCTTTTGGAATCCCTTATAATAAACAAATAACTAAAGAAAGCTCAAGCACTTGATTTTCAATGTAAGTTCCTTTACTACAATCCATCATAGTTAAAACTTAAAAGTGAGGTCCAGGAAGCTGAAAAGCTGTTTACAGGTAGTTCTTCCACAATCCATCATAATTAAAAGGAAGCCTCGGCAAGCTCAAACTTTAGTTTTCTACACAATTTCTTCTTCCCCGATGAATAGTAATTAACAAGAGCACTACAGGAAGCTCAAACATTTCTTTTCTACACTTTCTTCTCTGCAATCCATAATAACTAAAAAAGAGGTTCAGGAAGATCGAAGATTAGTTTTACACACAACTTCTTCTGTGATCCATGATAATTAAAAACGAGCTTCAGGAAGCTCAAACATTGGGTTTCTATGTAATTTCTTCTTACACAATCCATATTACATAATAATTAACAAAAGAGTTTCAAAGCTCAAACATCAATTTTCTGTGTACTTTCTTCTTCCTAATCCATAATATTTAAAAGAGAGCTTCAGCAAGATCAAACATTGGTTTTCTAAGCAATTTCAATTTCCACAATACATAATTATTAAAAGAAAGCTTTAGAAAGCCCAAAAAATGATTTTCTAAGCATTTTCTTCCTTGAGCTCTCTTTAACTTTGAAAATCGTTAAAAATTCGGGCTTAACCCTCAAGAATTTTCTCGAATCTATAGAAAAGAACATCAAACCCTAACTATTATTTTTTTCACCTAAAATGTTAGATTTGCCGCTTCCGTTGGCGCCTACAATGAGGTTAAAGCCTTTGATAAATGTGAATTTCTGCGGCTCTTCGCCGAAGGACTTGAAGCCGCGTATGCTGTAAAGGAATTTAAGCGTCAATTTATGTGAGACGATGCTAGAAGGGATTCCTTTTCGTGATTTGAAATAATATATTGGTTTCTTTTGGACAGTTAGAGTAAAATGTATGTACCTGACAGATTTAATGTAAGCCACTGGTGTGAAAGATTGTTCGTATTGTATCGGCATCGTTCACACGGGGAATTTCAGCTGCATTTGCATGACATATATTTTTCAAATGCATTGGATGAATATGATAAACATGAATTTCTCGGAAGGATATAACCTTTGGAGCAGTATCCCCGGGATTTGAACTGTGTACCTCTCAAAATTAATCAGCATGTTGCAATGCGAAAGCCCTCCTTTGAAAAGGCGCGAATCACGATAGTTATAACGGCTGATTAATTTGACGAGGTCTATTTGACTGGTTTCGAAAGGGGAGAAGAAATATAGGGGAGAGGGGCTAGTAGTGGTACACCCTAAGTTAAAGGGTCCACAAAATCAATTGTTTATGATATGGGATTGTGATTTTTTCACTAATATATAGTTTATATTTGTGTTAACTTATATTTTTTGTTTGGAATATTCAATTGGAGGAAAAATCATATTTTGAATTGATTTAAAATAATATATGTGAAAATGCTACAACCATGGTGGAAACCAATACTTGAATATAGGTGAAATTGCTTGAACATTGACTTTTTTGTACTTGTACATGGGTGAAAGGTCTTACATGTCATGATGTGATTGGCTACTCTACATAATTATTATGTCAAAAATAAATTACTACTACATAGTACTATGACAACTATTGGATATTGTGTGATCAATAGTCATATCAACTATTGGACCTTGTTCACCTATTGGCCTCTCTCCCCTATATTTAACAATATTTGAAAATTAATCCTTCCGGGTTACCAAAAAAATATTTGAACTAATCAATTTAATAATATTTGAACTAGTTAATAAATAACTACAAGGACATTAAGACATGGACACAAGTAGTATTGGAATCGTTGCGGAGTCAAATGAGTTGATAGAAAAGCAAGTTAAGAATTTGATAGAAGAAAGAGAATGTTATGGTAGATTATCCAATATAATTATCAAAAGGTTGAAGACATGTGGATAAAAAGAGGGTACAGGGGGTTTAGTAAGGGACTTCCTTTTAGACCAATTATAGTGGAGTTTTTAGGTTAAATAAGCAAGTAGAATGGGGGAAATGAGAGAGGGAGGAAAAGGTAGGTATATTTGGGTTGTGTCGATGAACTTTAAAGATAAAATGAGGATACTAAGACACCTCACACTATTATATTGAAGAAGACTTAGCATTTATGCGATTATAAGAGAGAGAGAGAGAGAGAGAGAGTGGGAAAAGGTGAAGGCAACAAGGAACAAGGGAGATGGGTATTACCTAAACAATTGGAAAGCTTAAATCACATCTCGCCAAATCCAAAGCAAATAGGGATTATGGCTTGCTTGGGATCATCTTACAATGTTATGCTGAAATTGTAGAGGTTGCCCTTGGAGAAGAGGACCCAAGTTAGGGCTCGTAGTGAAAGACAAAGCTCTAACCATTTTGACTTAAACATGAGAGCATGACAGATGTATGACACGGAATTTTAAGGTTTAAAAGAAGACAACTTTATGAAATAAAGCAGTAGAAAATGACAGGGGATATGGGAGATAATGGTGTTAACAAAAGAAACATGGTGCAAAGGTATCCGAATAGAAATGCAAGAAGTAAAAAATAGCATGTGTGGATAAGAATCATAGAAAATGACACAAACATTAACATAGGTGCATGCTATTTTGCACCCCAAATTTTGAAATTCTATAAGATGTGCAATTTTGATCATGAGGACTTGTACTAGCACTTAAAGAGGGACATTTCACCTTACTATAAGATTGAGGAAATTTTGTTGATATAGGAGTTTAATGCAAGGGCAACAAACAAACAAGTTAACATTCTGGGAAGTAATGTGGATTTAGATACAAACCATCTTTGGATGGAGAAGAAGAAAATCATCAATAGAACAAGACCTTGGATGATATAAATGGGGTAATCATGCATTTTGGGGAAGAGTTAGGTTTATGCATCATACCTAGTTTGATTATATGATTTCCTTTTGGGATGATAGAGAGATAGAGACTTCATTAGAGTGAATGTTATGTCTAAGCATGACAAACCTACGTCAACATAACCTTTTGAATCACTTTGGGATTGCTTCTGACAAAATTTTTGTTTATTGGTGTGAGTAAATGGGGAAAATCAAGAAATTACATGTACAAGACTAACAAAGGGGATAGTGTAATAGACTACATTATTTGCTCACTGTTGTCACTAACCCCAAAATGTAGAATTTTTGAAAATTTTAAGATTTTGGTCAAGTGACTGTACGTACCCAAAATTGTAGGTATTGTACTGCCGGAGAGAGATTACAAAGACCCCAATGATGATTTAGATCTCTTCGCAAGGTGTTCGGAATCCAGAAAAGCTCTCCAAATGTACATTTGCATCCAAAAAGCTTTATCCAGCTTCTACATGTCTTTGTTCTAACCTCTGCGCCCTTTTTCCTTGCATTTTGGTCTTTAATTTATAGGACCGCCACCCTACCTAGGAGGTGGTCCATGTGACCGCCACCCAAGACAGGGCGGCAGTCTTGTAACCGCCTACCTTGCATAGGGGCGGTGTCCTATTGCGCATTTTCCAAAACATTATGACGATCTCGTCAAACGTAAAAATTCAATTTTCACCCGCATTTCTCAACCACTATTGCTTGCATTTATGTTTTGGTCACCTGGTAAATAGTGATTTCTCTTTGTTTATATTAAAAGAGATCAATTCAAACTTACCCTCTGGTAAATCCAAATGCTATAAATACCCAGCTTGTTCACAAACAAATGGCCCCTCTCCCTCTATGAATTATTATTTAGTGTGTTTTGAAGTTCTTCCATAAGTTTCAATAGGTTTAGATTTTTCATGAATTCTCAGCCTCTCCTTTCTGCTTTAGAGATCATTTGATCTTCACACTTTCATTTTGCTCCATTGCTATCCTACATAGTCAGCTTAGCATAAGATAGTTTCAATTCTAGATTAGAGTTCATTTGATAATCTTAGAGTTGCAGGTTGTTGTTTTGTCACAAGAAATAGATCCCAGAATTCTTGGTATATTTGCGTTGTATCCCCACAATAAATCCTGCTAGGAATCACATAGTCAACTTCTGTTCACTTGCACTATCCCTCTCTTACTTGCATTGTATTCAGTTTATATCCAAAGCTGCCATTGTTTCGAGTATCTTCTTCTGCTGACGCTATCACATTCACACTTTTATGGATTCACGAGAACATGAAGGAACAAAGAGATCACATGAGGGGACAAGTCATGACACAATTGGATTTACCATTGTTCTGTAAAACTCCAGGTTTGAGCTATCAAAGTTGTAGTTACAACATATCAAATAGAGTAGCAAATCATTTTATTTTAGTTAAAGCTTACTTCTAGTATTGTTAGGGAAGCTGTGGGGAATGATAGCTTCTGAGAAGTTGTGATTTATTCCTCACTTATGAGGTAAGATTGAAGGTCTTTTGATTAGATTAGTTAGTTATTTAAATATTTAAGATAAATTCACAAGTGCACAGGTGAATAGCTATATCAGGCTAACTTGCTTGTTTTAATTCAGTTATTAGATTAATTGTCCATTATCTGAATATATTAGAATAGCTTCTCTTTTAATTTCATTCAAATACACATCATTGAAAATACAAAAATAAAATAATATAAGCATAGTGTAGATATATATTTCATAGCTAGTTTACTCATTTCAGTTAAGGTTGAATCATCTCTTGCATGAACAATTACGAGACCCAGAGAGCCCAGGGATTACGTATTCGAACCAATAGTACCTCAGCCAAATCTCTTCACAACATTAATGGATATAGATCAAGGGCTTAGGATTCAGGTATTTCAAACGACAATAAACCCACAAGTAATTAGTGAACAATTGAGACAATTGAATATTGAAGACGACAAAGCATACACATTTTGGTCAAGTCAACCCAACTATAGATTGGGGCCCTTGATAAGATATCTGCATGACCATACAAGAACCCAAAAGAAAACAAATATTTGGTTGTGATCCATTAGCTCTGCAACCAAATGCAGGAGACCTTCTCATCGACATAGACATAGGTTTACGTATACAAGTTACCAGAACACCCGTAAGGTATTATGAGAAGATCACACAACTCCTGATATTAAATATAGAAGCCAAAAAGGCTTATGACTATTGGATAGTTGGAAGAAGAGATTGATTCTTCACATGACCATAATAGGTCCACAACAACCATGAACTCATGGTTGTGATCCCCAGGTCCCACAACCGAACAGGCCTGCTAGTCAGTTAAGTATTAACACCAGTTTATGAATGTTGGTATTTAAATCCTCACCACTCCTGCTAGATATCATAACGCAATTTTCCGCATTAAACATAGAAGCCAATCAATCTAATATTTTTTGGGCTAGACCAAAAAACCACCCGTAGTTTATTACAAATCCACTACACCTCTCATTACCATTTTCCATGACCTTGTCTGGAAATATACACGAAGCACCTATAGTCATTTTCCACGTATCCAACAGCCAATAGATAGGATCTCGGTAGAGCTCAACATTGATTGGAGCCTCCTAACAGCTATTATATCTGAACGATCCATTACACCAATTCAGGTTAGGAGAGCTTTCTTTGCCTTAGACTCGCAGATCCCATTATTACGTGTTGAGGATATAAGATTTCCCAACTAGTTTTTCTATATCCACATATATTCCATTTCCACCAACTGTCTTGGCATGACCTCGAGAGGTCGGGTATGAAGAAGAGCTACTTGTAGATTCTCATGCTTGTATTTCACTTGTCTATCATACAAAATTGGTGAACCCAACGTGAAACAAACAACCATTCCCCTTTTATTTTCATTTCTTTCATCCACCTTCACTCTTTCCCATTATTCTATGCGGGTATTTATATACCCCCCGAATATGTCGGGATACGATGCATATGGCAAACCTCTCTCAAGTCTCGAAGCATGCATTACGGTCAAACAAATAGACAACTTCACCCTCACTTTCTACATGGGATGAAAACTATTCAAGTAACTACTTGTCATCAAAAACTCCTACTTAAAGAACTAGCTCTAGTTCTTCGTTCCGAATTGAGGATTTGGATCAGCTCACACAAACGCAACAACCAGAGCCCTCAGGCTCTAACAATATGATGTTTACTGGAGAATCCATTTCATCTCCTCGGGTTTTGTTCAGACCACAAATCAGTAGATAGTCAGATCCACTCCCATTTTTGGATGAGGAGTATTTAGCACGCTACGCTAGAAGCAAACAACACTTCCAAAACATGTACCCACCTATAGGAAGTTTGTAAACACAACCCAATACCCTACTCCAAGAAAATAACCTCATTCCTCCACCTATAGGAAATACTCTTGGTTAAGCTTAGTAGGGTAATGATCAATTCATAGCTAGGGTACCATACACCTCTACAACCTCAAGGTATACAACAATCGTCATTAAGGAAAAACATTATGTCTTCACCAATCGAGGCCATCTTAGCCTTAGTTTAGAAGGTTAGAGGACTAGAACTTTCTTAAGAAAATCAAAATTCACATTTTAGGCAAGCAGGAATTCCCAAACCTCTACATCATCCCAGCCAAGTTGACTTCCTCATAGAAATAGGAATGTTAGGCATGCCTCCTCAACATTCATATAACTATCCATTGTAAACACCAACTAGAACCGCATTTTCAAATGCTACTCCAGTTGAAAGTATGATATCTCCCGTCTTAGCACCAAACAACCCATACCAGAGAAATGCTCCTCCCTACTTAAACATTTATTCAAAATCACCACATGGAGACATGTTCTCCTCTCCCAGGATTTTCACTCAACCACAGGGATTTCCTTATGTCCCTACAAATACATATACTATGCCATATCAACAACCCATTCCACCTCCACCCCCTCAATAGGCACCATCGATGGTTAAAACAAATTCGGTAGGGACTTACTCAGAATATTTAAAAGAGCCTCTATATTTCACCATACGAATTTTCATGCTTCCAAGACCTCTTCCTGAATTTCTCAAATACAAAGGGAAGAGAGATCCAAATGCACATATCAAGGCCTATGCCATCGCCATTTTAGAACTGCTCCCTTGGGATGCGGTTGTTTCCAAGATATTCCCTAAAACCTTAGAGGGTATTTCCCTTGATTGGTATTACAGAATATGCCTCGATACACTCATTCAAACAACTTGTGTCAGAGTTTATCAAAGCTTTTGACATGAACAAATTGTTAAGAACAGGGATCAGGGAATTCCTTCACATATTAAACAAGAGCATAATGAATTTGCTGCTCATTTTATTCAAATATGGCGTACAGTCCTCTATTCATCAGCAAGTTCTCCAAACATGGATCAGATGGAACTATGTGACTTATTCCTTCATTCCCTCAATAGAGAGATAAAGGAAGAAGTCCAGAAGTTCCCACTAAGAACTTATGATGAAGTACTCAAGAGTTCCCTCCGAATAGATCAAGCGGTAATAGATAGTGGTCATAAGACATATGGAACAAATGGTAAATTAATCACTCCCAATCAAAACACTACGACCTATCCTAGTACTGGGAATACCAATCAAGGACCCAAGATCCTTAATAAAAACCATGGGGTTACAACAGATAGAGTAACAAACCAGGTTAAAAGGGAAAATGTCATAAACATTTCACCACCCATTAACAATCAGAAAAATAACAACTTTACTCCAACAATCAATTGCGGTGGATTTTAATCATCCATCACGACAACAAAAACAACAACAATAACAACAATGGAAAATCTAGACGCAAGGTCCAAATCAAAACCCATCTAGATATCAAAATCAAAACCAAAGGCAGTAGCCTCAAAATTTTAACTCTAACAACTAGCAATCTAATTAGATTTTTGGACCACAATAGGTTTCAAATCAACAACCTTGAAACTATAATCCCAATTTGTATTTTGGTTTCCACAAGATTCAAGGCCATGATACTAGGACTTTCCACGACTACAATAAATTCATGCAACATTTTCTAGAAGGCCAAAGATAACTCTTTATTGATATGTTTTTAGTAAATTCTGTAGTACCCACGCCAAACACTTATACATGAGAAATTTCCACTCAAAATTCACCCCTCAAGATTTTTAATGATCCACTCTCAAATCACTCTAAAAATAATAGGTTAGATCCAAGCAGAATGAACAAGGGTATTATGACAGGGAATAATGATCTTGAAGCCTCAACTTCATTAAATCCACCGATCGCACCCTAATTAGGAACTCGAACAAAAACCAAGATAGTTGGTCTAGTATAGTTAGATATCGAGCTACACAAAAACCATAACAAGAAACATGATATTATTCTTCTCAACCAGTTCCAAACTATCCATTATAACTAGATAACATTCAACAAACATTGTTAAAATCCATAGGCGCTTATGATCTAATTATTGACCTAACAAAGACCTTCTCTCACATTTCCTTCTTGGATTTTTTGAAGAAACTCTCCCACCCATAGGGTTTCTCTCTTAGAAGCAGATAGGTCTTGGTCATCTAATTAACATCACTCCTCCGTCCTGAAACACAAGTAAACCATGTAGAATTTGATGTCTACCCTCCAAGGTAGCCAGATAGGGATACTAAGTTTATATTTGATATAAGCAAAATGCCAACAGATGCTGAAATTTCATGTAGAGGTGACCCAACCTTACATTTACAGGTATGGGTTTACAATAATTATGTTAAGTACGCAATGATTGATGATGGGGCAGCAGTTAACATAGTCCCCTTCGCTTTTCTTCAAAAGCTAGGATATGGAGAAACAAATTGTTCCACAACACGAAATACGCTAAGAGGTTATGATAGCCTCAAGGCCACTTCAATTAGGACCATAGTTTTACCAGTCACCTTAGGACCCAAAACAGTCCTCACCAAATTTTATATTATAGATCAGGAAACCAACTATAATATGATCCTCGGTCGACCATGGATACACCGCATGAAGGCAATCCCTTCCACGTTATTCCAGGAAATAAGATTTTTTCACTTAGGGAAAATATTTGTAGCACAAGGTGACCCAAAACCATTCGATATACACCTAGTAAGATTTGAAGAAGAGACCAAGTGTTCACTCTGAGTTTCAACTCCCAAAAAATCAAACTCAAAAAACTAATCAATTTAAAACCATAAGAAAAATTGATACCTACAACATAATTAGAAATTACGAATCTAGTCGAAGGCATTCCAGCACTCAAAAATGAGACTAACATCATAGAAATAGTATCATTAGGGACTACTGCAAAAAAATTGTCGAGTTGTTAGAGAAAGGATTTACCTATTCTCCTACCATTTGATTCTATGGGTATGGGGTACACCCTAGGAATTGGTTCCCTTCCATCAGACAAATTTTGTATGGTAGAAGTAACCAAGGTAGAAGAAACAAATGTGAGGAATATCCCAACATCCATTTTTCCAAGAAAATATTGGACTCTCCACTTCAATGGAGCTAGATGTCATTTTGGAGCTGGGGAAGGTGTGATCTTTACTTCTCCTAGAGGGAAAGAGTCCTACCTTTATGCCTTTAAGTTAAAATTTGAATGTACAAACAACAGAGATGAGTATGAAGCCCTCCTTCTTAGTCTCATCATATCCAAAAGGATGGGTGTTGATAACATTAGAGTAACTAGGAGACTTTGCAACTAGTCGCAAACCAAGTCTCTGAAGTATATGAGATTAGAGTTGAACACTTATAGCTCTATAAAACAACGGTATTAGATCTAACTAAAGGATTCAACTTCATATCAATCAAAGCAATTCCACAAGAACAAAACCTTCTCATAGATTCAATAGCAACCTTAGCTTCCTATTTCACTCGAAGTAATGAGTTGGAAAATACAATTTTCACAGTATCACTTCATACTGAACCATTGGTGTGTAAAATACCAACAAACCCACTTTTGACACGTATAGAAGTTGAGAATGATTTTTCCATCCTAGATCAATTTGACAGTGATAGAGTCACTCTTGAATATCTAAATACCTATGTAGAGCTACATCTCACTCCTCACATAGTGGATCTTTCCCTAATCCCACATTCCTCTTCCTATTTTGGAAATCCTATGATAGAATCTCCCCCACAAAAGGATCTTGATATCTACGAGGTAGAGAATGGGGAAATTTTGGAACTACCTCTGGCCCTGCCTGAATTTGAAGAAGGCAATGCTTCCTTAATCGAAGAAACAATTGACATAAATATTGGAACGGAGGAAGAACTAGATATTTTGAAGTTAGGATCCTCGTTAACTCTAGACGAGATAGAAATACATACTCAGATCCTCAAGGAACATCAAAATGCTTTCACATTTAATTACAAAGAAATGACAGGAATTGCACCACATATCACGGTACATAATTTTGTCGCCAAACTAGATGCAAATCCAATTAAACAAAAGTCGAGACCAATGAAACCAAAAGTGGCTCTAATGGTGAAAGAAGAAGTAATGAAACTTCTCTAGGCGGGATTCATCAAACCAATCGACTATTCACAATGGGTATCTAATATCATCCCTGTTCTAAAAAAGAATGGGAAGATATGCATTTGCATAGACTTCCGGGACATTAATAAAGCTTGCCCCAAAGATGACTTCCCATTGCCATCCATTGACGTCATTATTAATGCAACAATTGGATTTGAGCTTTTTTCTCTCATGGATGGATTCTCGGGATATAATCAAATCAAAATATCTTAACAAGATCAAGCCAAGACCACATTTATAACTCCTCAGGGAACTTATTTTTACGTTGTCATGTCATTCGGTCTTAAGAACGCTGGCGCTACATACCAACGGGCAATGACATACATATTCCACGACCTTATTCATAAAATTGTGGAATCCTACATGGATGACTTGTTGGCTAAGGCCAAGAAACAGTGTGATCACCCAAAGGTAATCTGTATCATTCTCTCACAATTGATCGAATATGACGTCACATTGAACCCGAAGAAATGTGTATTTGGATTACATTATATACTCACGAGGGATTGATGTTGATCCGGCCAAAATTTGGGTTGTTCTTGAAATGATTCCACCATCAGACGAGTCTGGTATTAGATCATTTATTGGGAAACTCATCACAATTTGAAGGTTCATTCCGGACTTAAGTTTTGCTATTCATCTAATCAACAATTTATTAAAGAAATATTATAGCATAGATTGGACAGAAGAATGCAACGAGGCCTGTGAAGTAGTTAAACACTTCTTGTTGTCTCCTCCCACGCTAATGCCTCCTAGACCAGATCATCCTTTGATCCTGTATTCACAGGCTACGGATGTCTCACTAGCCTGCATGTTGTCTCAAGAAGACAATGATACAAGAGAACATGCAGTCTATTTCATTAGCCAGACGTTTCTTGATTATGAAACACGTTATACACAGGCAGAAAGAGAATGCCTTGCCATAGTCTTCGCAACGAAACATTTAAGACATTACATGTTAAATCAAGAAACAAGGGTCATCGTAAAGATAAATCACTTATGAACATTCCTCACACAAGGGTCTTTATCTAAAAAGGTTGGATGATTCATAACCTTAATGGGTGAATTTGAATTAACATTAGTAAACCAGAAATCCGTTAAAGGACAAATCATTACAGACTGGTTAGCTGACAATCCGTTAGATGAAGGCGATCTGGTAGATCTAGACTTTCCTAATGAATGCATATACTTTGTCGAAACCAGACCCCCCATCTCTACATGCCCTTGGTACACTGACATCATCAATTTTATCATGGACCATACATACCCAGAAGGTGCCATATCGCAACAAAGAAGGCGGTTACGCATTATCGCTGCTAAATATGTTATCTTAGAACAAGTGCTCTATCGTAAATGCAAGTAAACCATGTAGTCTTTGATGTCTACCCTCCATGGCAGCCAGATAGGGATACTGAGTTTATATTTGATATAAGCAAAATGCCAATAAACGTTGAAATTGCACGTAGAGGCGACCCAACCTTACATTTACAGGTATGTGTTTACAATAATTATGTTAAGTGTGCAATGATTGATGATGGGGCAGTAGTTAACATAGTCCCCTTCACTTTTCTTCAAAAACTAGGATATGGAGAAATAAATTGTTCCACAACACGAAATATGCTAAGAGGTTATGATAGTCTCAAGGCCACTTTAATTGGGACCATAGTTTTACCAGTCACCTTAGGACCCAAAACAGTCCTCACTGAATTTTATATTATAGATCGGGAAACCAACTATAATATGATCCTCGGTTGACCATGGATACACCACATGAAGGCAATCCCTTCCACGTTATTCCAAGAAATAAGATTTTTACACCTAGGGAAAATATTTATGTCACAAGGTGACCCAAAACCATTCAATATACACCTAGTAGATTTTAAGAAGAGACTAGGTGTTCACTCTGAGTTTTAATTCCCAACGAATCAACTTAACAAACCAATCAATTCAAAACCAGAAGAAAAATTGATACCTACAACAGAATTAGAAATTACGAATCTAGTCGAAGGCATTCTAGCACTAAAAAATGAGACTAATGTCATGGAAATGGTATCATTAGGCACTACCATAAAAATTATTTAGTTTCTAGAGAAATATCTACCCATTCTCCTACCATTTCATTCCATGGGTATGGGATACACTTTAGGAATTGGTTCCCTTCCATCAGACGAAGTTTGTATGGTAGAAGTAACCGAGGCAGAAGAAACAAACGTGAGGAATGTCCCAACATCCATTTTTCCAAGAAAATATTGGACTCTCCACTTTGATGGAGCTAGATGTCATTTTGGAGTTGGGGTAGGTGTGATCTTTACTTCTCCCAAGGGAAAGATCCTACCTTTTTCCTTTAAGTTAAACTTTGAATGTACAAACAACGGGGCTGAGTATGAAGCCCTCCTTCTTGGCCTCATCATAGCCAAAAGGATGGGTGTTGATAACATTATAGTTCTAGGAGATTTGCAACTAGTCGCAAACCAAGTCTCGGAGGTATATCAGACTAAAGTTGAACACTTATAACTATATAAAATGGCGGTATTAGATCTAACCAAAGGATTCGACTTTATATCAATCGAAGCAATCCCACGAGAACACAACCTTCTCGCAGATTCAATAGCAATCTCAGCTTCCCGTTTCACTCCAAGTAATGAGTTGGAAAATACAAGTTTCATGGTATCACTTCTTATTAAACCATTGGTGCGTAAAATACCAAGGATAATGGGCATGCCATCCACCAATGAGTTTCAATACTGGATGTGTGTGTACATATCAATGTGATATGTGAAGATAAACAAAGGCTAAACTAGGGGGAAATCATTTGTGAGAAATTGACTCAGGAATTGGTCAATATACATCAGATTAAAACATTTCATATGACCCCATACCTAATGTACACCATAACAACCTACAGAGTATGGATAGGATTATTTGGGCAAAAGGACAAACTGAATGCATTGGTATATGAGTTTTACAATCAACTCACCTATGAAAACAACAAAACTAATCATATGAGAGTGAATGATGCTTTCACAATGTTCCTGGTCAAACTATTAAAAGATAATGTGATAAAAGGGTTTCTTCAGAATCTAGACTGTTGATTTCTACATATGGAAATCTCTTCATTCAATTCAAGAAGTTATCATACATTCGCATAGCTGGATTCAAAGGAATGCCAAATAAGGTGCCAATATACTGCAATGACAAGTTGATTCTATTTGAACTCTACAAACAGCTGAATGTACTACACAAAACCTGCAGGGACAAAAATATCTCAGGCATCCAATTCCCTATCTCACTAGGAAATTACACTTATAGGTCTTCCCTTGATGCTCAGAATGTCGAGAGGACTATTTCAAATTTTAAATTTCATACTTACCAGAAGAGGTCTTCCTTTTATAGTAATGGTTATATTTCAAAGAATCTAAGAATGATCTACTATCATGTGCCAACATTTGAAGACTACTAGGAAGATTGTGTTGATGAGTATGAGGTGAGAAAAAGGTTGTTTGGCAGACTATCATTGCAACAAATCAAGAATATTAATCTGTACAAGTTTCCTGAAGGAATGGAAGATGATGACTCTAACTTGTACATTGTAGAATACATGAGGTCTATTCATTACACTCCTCTTCTTATTATTGATTGGTCTCAAAAGGAGAGGGAAAATCCTAATGAATTGAACAACCCAGTGCTCTTGAGAACTAGGCATTGGTATAACAAGAAGTTAAAGTAGTTTTGAGAATCAACGAAGACATCTTCTCAAGAAGCTTCCATCTCCCAGAAATATGTTCCAACACAACAAACTCCTTCCTCCTCACCCTTGGACTCAAGAGCCAAGGTGTACATGAAAAAATATAAATCAAAAGAGGAAGAGAAGAGGGAAGAAACGCATGAGGAAAGTGTGGAGCAAGAGAAAATTCAAGAATTAACAGGTGAAGCTACCTCTATCCCTCAACAAATTACATAGCCTTCTAAAGAGAAAGAAAAAGTAGTGGAAGAACAATAAGATGAAGAAGAAGAAGAGGAAGGTGAAGAGGGTGAAAAAGAAGAAGATGAGGTTGAAATCATTGAACTAGATACAGGGAAAATAAATTTCTCAAGGCCTAAATTAGAGGTTAGAAGACCACCCTCTTCTTTTGTTGTGACTTCCACTCTCGAAGTACCTACTTCTCAACTTCCTAGTTCTCATAATATCCTTGCATTTCCTCCTCCTCCAGCTCCTTCTTCTAGTGATTCCTTCACATGGGTTCAACCCATGATTGACAACAGGAAAAAGAAAGCTCAATCTTAGTTTATAGTTCCAGGGTTTGATGTGGTGGTTGCTCTTCTTGGTATAACTCCTCCTCCTCCTAAGAAAACCAAGACAAATTATCATTTGGTTTTAGATTCTAAAGGACAACAATTATTATAGATTTCTAAACCAAAAGGAGACACGAGTGAAAAATAAATATCTATTTCAGACTTGGAGCTGACTAGAATTCCACTTGGAGAATCAACTCCAGAAGGAGAGGTGCACAAGCTCTGGGAGACTATTCCAAAATTCATTGAGAGAGTGGAAAAAGGGAAGCAAACTCAAGAACAACTTGAGGAATAGGTACAAGCTCTTTCAAGATTTATCAAATCTTTCCTCTCATCAGATAATACTCCTCTTGATCCTACTCCCCTCTCCTCACTTCCACCTATTGTTGCCATTGTTGGGATAGATATCAAAGCTATCATGGAAATTCATAAGCATGATACATTTGGAAAAGCATTCGAGGCCTAGGTGGAGGGTATTCTTGTATCTGGTTTGCAATTTATTGATGAAGCATACAAGGTGTATAATAATATCACTTTTTCCGAAGAGAAGATCAACTTAGGAGTTGACATAGTTGCTAAGGAGCTTAAGATTTGAGTAGATTGCATTCAAGATGTTTGAATCATGAACACAATTGATGAAAATATTCTCCTTTCTCACAATATTTTTGATGATTCAAAGATCAACCTATCCAGGACTTTGACCTACAACGTGGAATGGAGAATTAAGGTTCTAGAGTAATAAAATATGGAGCATGGTAGAGAAAGATGAATCATTCAAGGCTGAGATATTCAATGATTTGCTAGCCCTCCATTTCCAATTCTACAAGGATAATTCAACAGAGATGAATTCAGTATATCAGATCAAGGTAAAATTCAAATCATTGATCAAAGAAGAGCTATTCAAAGAAGACTCAGTTACTAAAGACAAGATGGAAGAGCTCTCTGAATTACACAATGTCATGGTAGAGGCAACAAAGGGACTCGTGCAAAATGGTGTAATTACAAAGGAGATGAAGTACTCCCTTTGAAGTTGGTTAGCTACTCTTGCAAACACCATAGTCCCTAAGAGCACGAAGATTTCAACTGCTATGACTAAATTCAGAATACAAGTGCTCAAATTAAAATTCCTAGCCTCAGTTGTTCCCACTACCCCTTCCTCTTCAGGCTCATAGTGTTTCCTAATTGTTTTATTTTGAGTTGGATTTATTATTTTAAAAAGTAAAATTGTAAAATAAAGCCAACTTATGTAATTAATTAATTAAGAGTTTAACACTTAATTAAAGACAGTTAGTTAAAAAGGTAGTTACATCCTCCCCTCAACCTGTATAAGGATTCATTTTCACTTGTAAAAGGGTTGGATATTGGTGCATTTGGATGTAATATACAATTTTTTTTTCAATACAGAAGAATAGTTTCCCTTTCTCATCTAAGTTATTTCCACTGCTCTCTCTTTCAATCTAATTAATGTGATAGTTTGTTATACATAAAATCTAAAACTTTGTGTTCAAATCCATGAAGTGAAATTTGTTGAACTTTGTTTCGATTTTCATTCTACATATTATGGGTTTTTTCATTTATTCAAACACACATGTTCTTAAGTTTTATTTGCATGCATAAGTAGAATACATATCTACAATCTCTTTATTTGAAAATGTTGCTTCTTCCATTCTCTCTTTTGTGGTTAGTTGGTAATCTTAGGGAACCAAGGGGGGTTTGTTTATCTTTGATCAGTTGGTTAGTTATAATTGGGTTTCCCTAATTAACTTGTCTTACCCTAATCATATTGTTGTAATTCCTCTATACCTTTTCTTAGTCTCCCTTCCGTATTGTGAATAGTGATTCAAATGCCATGGTCACCAATATCCTCATCAGAGAATAATTAGTTTCTATATTTGTAAAAACTTATGGTTTTGAGTTTAGCTTGAGTAAGGGAACCTCCCTATTAAAGAGGAGGGACTTTTGTTCCCTAAAATTGTTGATTGTTCTCAACAAAAAAATTTCAACCAAGAAATTTTTGGCACCCACCATGGGGCACGTATTATAATACCCATAGAATATATTTCACCATGAACAATTTAGAAAATTTACACATTGGCTGAGTGGAGATATACTTAAGGACAAAAGGCTCAAGGTATCGAAGATCCAACTTTTCAGTCATAGCAACAGTGTGGTTTTCAGTTATCTCCTGAAAAGAGGGGTACAAACAAGAGGTCAACAAGAAAACCTCCAACAAAGGGAAGGACTAGTTTCTATTCACAAGTAAGTACTACTACTCTAGCTCTAATATTAGCAGACATTGCACTTCCTTTACAAATTGTTTTTACCAGGATGACTGCACATTTGCCCTGGGGTCAAAATATATGGCCCCTAGCTCTTGCAAAACCTATGCATGACCTGCCCAATGGAAGTCAGAAGAAATTTCCAAAGTTTAGAGGAGATGGTAAAGTTCATCTAGATGAACACCCTGTAACTTTTTTTGTTTCCTGTGGGGTTCTTGGAATTGAACACAATGATGTATCTATCAGACTATTTGTGGAAATTCTACAAGATAACGTTGCTGAGTGGTTCTATCATCTTCTACCTAGTAGTATCACCAACTAGGATACTTTAAAAACTAAATTTGAAGCCTGGTTTAAACCAACAGAAGATTCACATGCACTTTTGGCCCAACTCTCTCAACTAAAGAAGGAGCCTTATGAGATGATGCAAGAGTTTGTTGCTAAGTTTAATATACTGGCCTACAAGATTCTGGATACTGCCTGGCCTACTCCAAAAAATCTAAAATGCTTCTTCATCAATGCTCAACTACCAGAGGTAAGCTTTACGTTGAGAAGAGCACATCTATAAAATTTGAAACAAGATCAAGATTTGGCGATAAGTCTAGAGGATGAGTTGATCATATCAGGTAAACTAAGGAAAGAGACACCTAAATCCAAATCTTCCACTTTGGGCCCATTAAATTCCAATCAATTAGTGAAAAATTTAGCTAATGATCTGGTTTCCATTAAAAGCAACTTGCTAAGAATATCCCATTCAAGGGTATTCCTAGAAAGAACTTATAGCCAAGGAATCATCTTCCCACTATCCAACCAAAGTTTTCCATCAAAGCTCCTCCTGTGAAGGTTTCAGTGAATGCAACATGTGAGGTAGAAGAAGCTGAAGATGAGGTTGCATCAGAAGAAATTGAAGAATCTAAAGAAGACCCTGAAGAAATCCATGAAGAGGCAGATGAATCTCAGATCAATTATGTTGTGTATGAGTCTGATGAAGAAGATTATAAGGAAAAAATAGCTTAAATGAATAGTGAATCCTACGTTGTCATGACCAGAGAATGGTTAAGAAAGAAGAAAGATGTTATACAACCAAATAAAAAAGAAAATCTAAAGAATCCCTAACTATTATCCCAGTTGTTGCTAAGAGAGGATCACCTATTCCTTTTGTTGCAAAGAAAGTAATTACTATTGCACCTTCTAATACTTCTTCTTCTTCTTCTTCTATGACTAAAGCAACAACTCTGACACTTGTGTCTAATACAACCTCAACTCCTAAAGTTGATAAATTAGACATGTTTAATTAGACATGCTTATACATGCTTTCATAGGTTAGGTATCACATTAAAGCTAACGTAGGGGATAAGAAATAACCCATAAAAGATAGTCAAATTGAGAAAGATTTATTAGAGAGTGAAGGATGGGATCATAAATGTTGTCCCAAACCTTAATACAGGTTGGTCCCACACTGTATAGTTTCATACAGGTACTTGATGATGACAAAGTAAGATTATGAGAAAGATGTTTGGGGGTAAAGTAATGCTTTGGATAATTTCAACTAAGTGAGAGAATGAAAGAGAATTGTGTAGAGTTGAGAAATTCATGTCAGAGAGAGAAAGATGTGTTGGTGAGGATTAAGATGTGAGCATAAGTCATAGTATAGGAAAAAAGCTACAATTTTCAATGTCAAAGGATAAGTTGTCAAATTTAGGTGTCTATATTTTCCCCCTTTAAGTGTGAAATTAAAAATTGTATACTTAAAGGAAAAACATACTTGAGTGTGCACACACACTTTATATTTTATGGATTTTTGTTGTTTTTACATTGTTGTTGGCATGTTCCACATTAATACTTCTCACATAGAGCGTATTCAATGTCCATATGATAAATTGAACTATAACTCAAACATGAAAGCATGTGTATATTTGAAAATTGAATTTTTCATGGTAAAGTAAAGAGATAAAGCGTGGAAGGAATACACCTATTTTATTTTTTGAGGGAAGAGCTATAATTCTTATTGTACTTGAAGCTTTGGATTTGCATTGAGTTGTTGAAGGATAGGGGCGATTAGTCCCTAATGTTGGCAAAGAAAAAACCAAAGTAGGAGAGGAATTGATTTCATTTGACCCAACAACGAGAAGAGTTTTTATGAGACATTTGTCTAAAATAACCCCATAAAGAGGGAAGAACATTCTAAAGAGTATATAGTCGCTCTAATATCTTCCCACACAAAGAGAGAAGAAGGAAGAATAACCTATGAAATATGTATTCACTATGATATTTTCCCATGCCATGGACCACACCACTGCAAACACATCTAGGATAAATTTTGTAACAACATGAAGTTAAAAGGGAATAAAGTGTGTATCATGCCCATACCATGTGTTATAATCATTGAGCTTGAGATATGTAAATGTTGAATAGTGCAAAAGTAGAAGGATCATGCCCCCATACCTTGTATATGTAATTGTATCTCCCTATTGTAGTGAAGAAGGAATGAAATACTCACACCTCTTGTATTCTGCAATGAATTGTGTCAATCATACGTGAATTTATTCTAGAATTCTATAATCATCTATAAGAATCTGAAAGTGCTTAATTTTACTATAAATTTCCCCCATGACATAAACATCCAGTATGGGCCAAAACGTACTATAACTATGTCACTGGTGAACAAATTTTTATTAGTGTGAGTTATGTCCATGTTTTACATTTGTACTTATTTCTGAGGACCTATTCCCTATATAAATTTGTATCTTAGTGTTGAATTATTTATGTATCATCAATATTTGTATAATATACCACATTAAATTTCCCCTCTTTTGAGGTGTGTGAGACGTGTCAATAAAGTATGTGGCTTAAAATAAATGATGTATAATAAGGTGTATAGTCTATGTTGGATCATATGAAGAATTGTCTTAGGCGACCATCGTTAGGACCATGTTCCCACGAGCATGATGAAGACCGTGACACACAAAGATAACAACAAGCAACAATAAATGATAGCTATAACAATCACATATAAGAGAAAGCAAACACAAATGCAAACAAATATAAAATTGAGCTAACATACAAGTATACAATCAATCTGATGTAAAAGAGTCATATCACAATAAAGAGCCATGAACATGGAACACCAAGGTGTCACAAAACACTCATAATGAAGGAAAATAGGCCACATACAAAGAAGCAAGCATATAAGTAATTACACAAGTATGTATACATTGATATCACACACATAAGTGTACAAGCAATGTCACATACAAGATAGGCATAAAGCCACAAATATGGAACACCGAAGTGTTATAAGACAAGCATAATGAAGGTGTATGGGACACATAAAAAGAAGTGATCAAGTAATCAATAAATCACATAATCAAGTAATCAAGCAAGTGAAAGAACAAAAAATAGTAGCTCGACAACACATATAACAAGATGGGTTAGTATTGCACAAGACACATGTGTTAGTCATGTTAATCTACAAGATAAACTATACACAATATAGATAACTAAGCATAGTGAGGAAGTGAAAGTACTTGTATTAAAACAAAAGCTCATGTATAGTGTGGGACATTCCCTCGATAGATTATGGTGTACTAGGAAGGGCTTAGGTTGGTAATTTTCATCCTATATCAATTTGTATATGTTTTTCTTGAAGATCAACATACCTCATGAACACATGTGTGCACAAAAAATATGATATCTATCAAACTAGTGTGACACACAACATATGTGAAATAACAAGCTAGCTAATCAAGTCATGTGTAGGTACTGATTTTGTATTTTGTAAATATTTGAATATTTTTGTATATTGTAATTAGTCATATACAAATACGAGGGGTAGCACAAGATCTACTTGATGAGGGACTCATTAGGTGGTAGGTCAGATCCATCAAGAAAAGTAGGCTCAGATGTTATATGTGTCACATGTGTAGTAGAAGAAGGATGGACCTCATGAAGTTGGGGTTGTGTAACATGTGTAGGAGCCATATAGTATGTGTCATAAGAGACCTAAGAGGAGGCCTATGAGGTAAAGGACAACTATGTGAAACAAGAGACCTAGAATGAGGCCTAGGAGAGAAATACCCACGAGAAGTAGCATGTGCAATAAGAGACCTAGTAGGAGGCCTAAAAGGGATGGATCCACTATGTGTAATGGGAGGCCTAGAAAGAGGCCTAGGAGGGAAACACCCATAAGAAGTAACATGTGCAATATGATACCTAGAAGGAGGCATATGATGGATGGACCCGTTAGAAGTAGCATGTGTAATAAGAGACCTAGAAGGATTCCTAGGAGGGAGAGACCCACTAGAAGTAGCATGTATAAATGTAACATGATTATCTATAGTAATCGCCACTTTCTGACTAAGGATCTTAGGTATTAGGGCCTCATATGGGATACCCTTGATCTCGTAACAAGCATATTGTAGATATAGCTGGCACATTGGTGTAAGATAGATGGTATAGCCTTAAGAGTGCACAATCAAGGGTAACCTAGATGCGTATCACATGAAATAAGGGACAAAATAATCGTGAAATGGATAGCAATAATAGCAAAACCAATCATAATAGGTAACATAATATTCCCAATAGATGTATTGATTTCAAATGTCACATGTCTTTTAGTTTGTCCAAGAGAAGCAAGATTATGTCTAGCACTATTGTTGATAAAAACACTATGTATAGGGCTTTGGCCAATAAAAGTGTGAATGTATAGTGTATTACAAACAAGATCATGAGCCAAATCGATATCATCAAATGTAATAATGGGCATAGGAGGCGGTATAGTGGTAATAATATGAATCAAATATTCTAATTTGGGTGGTCATAAGAGGGAGGAGGTTGAGATTAATAACTATGATGTACTTCCGAATTGGATTTAGCATTGTTGTGATAAGGAAGTGGGTCACTGAAAATCCTAAACTTATAATTTTCATTGGTAGGCTTAGATTGTTCAGTGGGAATGTCACACTCAATAGCATTTGCATTAATAATATCTTGTATAACATTATGATTCATGACACATTGATTAGTAGAATGACCAACACATCTATGCTAATCACAATAGGTATTAACATAAAAATTATTTGATAATTTGGTACGAACTTCACAAAAAATAATACACTAATAAAAATATCATAGTTTTTATTCAATTATAGAGCCTATACATATAGAGAGAGTGGCTCCTATAATTAAGGAGTATTTTTTCCCATCTAACTCCTTGAATCTCACCAAAACAATATTTAGGGGAGTAGTTTAAAATAACGCACAAACAATATACTTAACTTCTAACTCACATAATATTTTCCTAGTAACATATTAACCAACCATGTGAGAACTAATAATAATTCCTAACATTCCCCCCTTAGTACAAACATGGTAGACAAATAATCACAATTATTCTACAGTATACAACCTTTGCGTACTCATGATCTCGGCCCACAAAACAAATTGAAGGTAGAGAAGGAACTAATCAACCTCTTATCAACCATGCATCGCTAAGAACTAATTTGACTAGACCAGTGTGGGAACTACGAACATGAACCATATTTCTATCAACCATGCACTATTGGGAACACATCTACCAAACCAATGTGGGAACTATTGACAGGAACCATCTATTTAAGCTTCACAAGTGAATCATTTTCATAAGATTACCACTAACCTAGGTATGAACAGGGACACACACATTTGTTCAACCTCTTCAAGTAGCATGATGTTGCATTACATTGTGCTCAAGAACAGGAATACACTTTTGTTTTCAATCATAAAAAAAAATCAAAATTGAAAACACACAAAAAATGAACAAAATGAGTACCTTTGTCATATCAACACAATATAACATAATGGAAAATAAAATGCTAAAAAAAACATGCCATCAAATCTACTATGCAGCCCCATTGTTGGTGACTGATGATAACACGTTTATTTTCCTCCTTCCTCTATTACCTCCATCCTCCGGTAGAAGTGTTGCTTACTCATAAAATTTGATCTTGAAGCACATAGATTTCCACATTGTATTTTATGTATGTCGCCCTCCCCCCCCCATAATGTGAAATGAGGCTAATTGATAGGATGTTGGGTACCACCAAAAATGTGTCCATAAGGCCAAAAAAAAAGTATATTTTGGCACTTTTACAATGACTCTTACAATCACAAAAATAACGACATGAAAAATTATAGACAATGGACTAACATCTATATAAAATTGACAATATTAGGCAGTTTTTACATGGATTATAACATTAGAATAAAGACTAACACCAAATAGACAGACAACTTTTGACAATCTCAACATACATTCTTTACTATTGAACCATACACAAAACTAGACCGTGAGTACTAATGATCAAACTTTGATTTAAACAAAACTTAGCAAATATAATATAACAATATAATGAAACTTATGTAATAACACTCTAAAAATTAAAAAAAAAACCTAAATACTATTCAAATTATGGATTACAAATTTCCATGCCTTGATTCGATGCACATGTGGATCAAATGGAAGTTATAAGTACAAAGGAGGAGATTCTTGTTTCATATGATAAAATTTGCTTACGTGGAGAGTAAACCTTCATATATGCATGTAATAAGTCTAATGATTGGCCAAGATTAATAACAAAATTCAAAAAATTTAGAGATTAATAGAGCTGAGCAATAGTTCTCTGGATAGCTTGATCGAAACATACAAATATGACGTGGAGGCAGGGTCGACTCTCAATGCAAGTTGGTGCACAAAACTCAAAATGAATATGAACCGAGTTGTTCTCGAACATGCTTGAACGATAAGAAAACTCTTGTAGTTTCTATACAACTAGCAATCACATGTGTATAATGCAATGTGAACGCCAAATGGTATATGTTATTAGATTTAGAAAGACAATTATTACTTTTGTAGTTAATGTCGATAAGGGGTGTGATTGACAATACCAATTTTCTATTAAAGCCAGAATAAATGTTGCGAAATACATTAGAAGGGATGTTAGATAATAGTTAGTTGTGTAATAATTGAATACAAATACAAGTGAGACATGTAAGTTTGCTAATACTCACTCTCAAGAATGCAGTGAATGTGAAGTTTTGCTATCAAAGTAGATCGAAAGAATGACTAAGTGCTTTAACATATTATCTCTCCATGAAACTAAAATGAGACAGAATATGCAATTATATATAAGCAAAAATGAAATGGTTATAGTACATTCCAATTTTCTTTATTACCTCAACGAGTTTGAGAGCATCATGTTGTTAGAGATATTTTGTGCATATCTTACAATCATAGCATTTCATGAGACCACATTTCTTAGAGGCATTTTGCAAACAAAAAGTGGTATATGTTATTTGTGTTATAGGGATAGTTTTTTTTTGTAGTTGTGTTTGTTTAAACTATGGGTGATTGATTTTGTATGTATAGAAATATAGATGAGTCAATTCATTTAAAAATCATAAACATGAGGTCTTACCCTAAAAACTTTTCAAAATGCAAAAAAAAAATATAATGTACAAAGCTTTAGATGGAAACAACTATAATTTGCATGGTCATTTCTCGGCATTTTAAATTTCTAGGTATTTGTGTGCAGATGAAGAAATTAAAAATGTGTTGTTGTTGGTTAACATAAAGAAGCAGGCAATAATAAAAAGGAAAAATCAAACTTGTATGTTGAAACCTGTAATTTTGTAATTGTAGATATATAGAAGAACCACTTCATTTAAAGGTTTCATCTCCTCATTTCAAAGTTGTTACAAATTTGTACATATACATTTACAAATCTCATATCATGAGTGGTATCATTTTGTGGACTACTTTATTTGAACTTAACATGAGAAGAATTATATCATGAATGATAGCCTTTTGAGGGTAATTTTATTTCCGGTAAACATGAGTACATTTGATACCCCTTGAACAGAAATAACGTCTAGGATAGAAGAAGTGTTGAGTAATGTGGTAGCGGAGGTGCTATCAAAGTAGAGTGTAGTATTTACGGAGGGTTGAGTGATAGTAGTCTTATTTCCTCCTTTCTTCTTGCTCCAAGAGTTGCTACATGTGCCATTTTGAGTACCTTTCGAATTAAAAAGGAGGTGAAATGCATAGATTTGCAAGTGAGGCAACTCTGGAGAAAATTGTGAATGTCAGACTCTGCCTTTCATTAGTTCTAATGTCGACAGTTGCTCTATGCATAATTAGTCCCTGGGACTTGTTGATAATTAATGCCCAGGCCATTTTAATCAGAATTTATCTTCGATTCCCTCTCAAAATAGGGGGCATCAAAATATGTAACGGGTTGGAGGGATCCCAACATGGATCATTATATCTATCAAATTTGACAACAATTAATAAAGGTAATGTTGGTGGTGGTATTGATGCGTTATAGACGATGTTGGTGATTGTTCCTATAGTACCATTTACGAGGCCTACGTCAACCCATAAATTTTCAATAAGCATGATTTCTTTTGTTTGCATAGCAGAACTTGTGCTCTAACTGACCATCATCAGGATTTCTTAGTCCATCCCGCCTATTACTTTGAATAATGGATTGAGCAATCAAAACGTTCAATGCGTTTAGCATTTGAAGGTTGTGGGAGTCCACGAGGTTGTTTTTTGCAAACAAATGTGGTGCATCCTTAAAATTTTTGAGCTCTTGCTGAGTTAGGTGTGTGTCTGTGAGAGACATTAGGAGTTCCCAGTCCTCAATAAGAGGGGTTGAATCTCGCATGTTGAGTAGTAAATTCCAGAATGAAACTTGTGCATCAGTTGTTCCTTGTTGCTGAAATTTAGTTTGCAATGTAATGGAAGAATGAAATCCCTTCCAAAGGGTGGATCCATAGGATTTACTTGCATAAAGAGGACTGTCCATAACCGATGGTAATTTCCCAAGGTCACCAAAGAGGATGATTGATCTGTTTCCAAATTCAGATGTTTTTGAGTGTGGGAAATCCTCGCGTAGCCTACTATCAATTTTTCTTAGCAACTTTGGGCCGATGAAACTCATTTCATTAATAAGAACATATTCTATATGTTTCAATGACTCTTGAAAAGATGATAATGCTTGCCCTTCAAGGGGTTTTAATTCTTTGATTGGAATACACAGGGTTGCATGGATTATGGGTGCGGAAATGTTGAATGCTGAAACACCGATAGGGGTGACCAGAAGGAGAGGTGAGGGAGATGTGGTTGATGCTGTTGTAAATAAATTCTAGATTTTATTTATCAGAAATGATTTTCATCTGCCAGTTGTTCCTTGAATTATCAATCTTAATGGAGGTAGAATTTTTTTGTTTGTTGAATGGTGCAGTATGGTATCAAGAGCTAGTTGTTTTTCTGAAGAAAAAGGTAGTGTGGTAGATGGTGGTGTGGCCTACATGTTGGTGTTATTTGTGTCTGCCTTTTCTCTCTCGATGAATGATGAACCAGTTATTTGCAAATCATGTGGAACGCCATGTATGTTCCTATTATTGTGTATGTCAAAATGTCATTTCCCCAACATTTCAAGACTGTCAAGACCTGTGTTGTTTCCTGGAAAAAATTGTGTGAAGACCTGCCATTCTTGCAATGGTTCGTGTTGAATACTGCATTCAACCTCAGAGTTAGAACTAACATATGTTTCATGTCCTGTGTCTATGGTAGCGCGTAAAACATACCATGGTCTGTAGTTGTGTTTGAACATGTCGTAAGTGTCGTTGATGTCATGTGGGCTTCAGCTAAATTCAGAGGCAATATTTATGAAAGGCTTGTATAAAAGGAGTTCTGACCAATAGAAAAGGTCATATGACATTGAATCCTGAGTTGGGACATCCAAAAATCTCGGGTGGACCTGAACAATTGCTTTAGTTGACCGCAATTTCCATTTATCTCCTTTACGGTTCTTGTGTAGCTCTAATCTCAAGCAACCTGAATAAGTGGTAGGTGTTACATGGTTGCAGGGTGAAACTATATATGCATCCAAGAAAGTGGTTGTTTCTTGTACATCGGCGTCACTTTCAATGACACGTCTCAAGATTTTTTCACCAACATTTAATGATACAAATGAACGGTTGCATATAACAAGTGGTAATTTTTGCAAGCTTGTGGCATGTTTCCTGTGCACTTATGTCATGTTCAAAAATGCTCTTTGTGAGCATTTTTTGAATCACAATGTGTGCTGGTGAATCCACGTCATCTCTTGAAAATCTAGATAGCATTTGGTGATAGGTTTCTAAACGTTGCTCTACTTTTGAAGCATATTTTGCAATATACTTCAGAACTGCATGGCGAGAAAGTATCGGTTAGCAATCAACATTTTCTCTCCATATGGATATCATAGTTTGATTGTGTATGTTTAGTCTATAATCATTTCTTGAAGGGAGGTACTTAATTTTCCCATCACTTTCAATGAGTATGGATGAAGTAGGTTGTGTGGCCCATGGTGTGTTGTACTTGCACTGCAGTTGTGATTACTTTATATGCGAGCATGTCTATTCTAAACATTTTGTGTTTCATTGAACACGATTAAGTAGTTCTTCAAGGTCTACATGTGTGGAGGATGATAGTGTTTGTGTTGTATTTAGCAAACAAGGGTCGTCTAACAGTGACCTACGAACAAAATCCAAGCGGTTGCAAGCCGGACGGGGGTTCTAGGCAGACACGAACTTATCAAAGTATTGTTTTATTGTCTCAATAATTGTTGTATCCTTCGAGTCTGTTGTGTAAAATTTAGGTGATTTCTCAAGCTACAATAAATTGTGGACGTGTGCGGAGCCTCTATGTCACCATTCATACCTGCGAGATGACGAGAGAGCATAAATATTATTAGATTTAGAAAGACAATTATTACTTTTGTAGTTGATATTGATAAGGGGTCATGATTGACAATACATGATTTTTTATTAAAGCTAGAAAAATGTTGTGAAATACGTTAGAAGGGACGTTAGATAATAGTTAGTTGTGTAATAATTGAATACAAATGCAAGTGAGACATGTAAGTTTTCTAATACTCACTCTCAAGAATTTAGGGAATGTGAAGTGTTGTTGTCAAAGTAGATTGAAAGAACCACTAAGTGATTTAACATATTAGCTCTCCATGAAACTAAAATGAGACAAAATATGTAAGTAAATATAAATGAACCCTTAAATGGCTAGGATACATTGTAGAGTGCTTTATTACCTCAACGAGTTTGAGAGAATCATTGTCAGAGCTATTTTGTGCATATCCTACAATTATGGCATTCCATGAGACCACATGTGTTTGAGGAATTTTGTAAACAAAAATCCACTTTCCATTATACTTTGATGGAAGTTCATACCTTGTGCTAAGGCTCCCATATTGGTATAGAAAGGGAGTATGCTGAAAAAGGTTGTGGAGGCTAGGTTTGCACTTATCAAATGCATTCGCCTAAATTTTTTGAAGGCATTTTCAACAAACCCATTTCATGCATATCCTCCTAATTCATTGTGTCAACTTTAGGTGTGTTCTCGAGCCACAATAAAAATATGGACATGTGCGGAGCCTCTATTTTTCCATTCATACATGCGAGACGAGAAAGCATAAATATTAGCTATGTAGTCTGGAAAAAACTTATTTAATAGTAGACATTTTATTACCTGTACCAATAGTCTACTGCTCCAAGTTCCTTCTGTAATATTTCTTCACGAAATATTGTGAATCTATGATGCAGGTATGTTGATACTCGATGAGGGTTTGAGACAATGTTAAGTGTTCTCCAACATTGTGTGGATTAAGGATTCGTAGGGCATTCACCATACATAATACTGTGGAGATCTGGCCATTTAGTGTCTGCAGCACTTAGAGTGAAGAATAAGGTTGGTGTCCCCATTTGTTCCACCATATCTGAAAGCTCACTTATGATTTTTGCCTAGAATGAACACGTCCCTCGAAGGCTCGATCCAAACCACATTAAACTGTCTAGGAGGTTATCTTTGGGGAATTCCAATAGTTTTCTTTGCAGATCTCCAATTGTTATAGGGATTTTAGATTCGATGTTTTGTTTCATGAAAACTGCAACTGTTGGACTGGCTTCTATGCCGCATTATGAGGTTTAGAAGGAAGTAGCAAAATATTGGGTGTGAACTGAAGTGGCCATCATGGTAGCGCATCAAATGAAGAGCATATTCATGCATTGTAACTTCTTTTGTGTGGGGTTGTTGCCACATTGCTTTTCCAACCGGAAATAAAGTTGGGAAGGCCATTGAGAATAGGCCCTCTGTATTGTATTCATTTATAGGCGAGAGCCCAAGCTTTGGCCATGGCATGGTAAATGGGGTGTTACCATCGTGGCTGAGCAAGAATTTTTCTATTTCCTCTTCTTCAGTTCCTAAATTGTGGGGTGTTGGCATGAAATACGATGAGTGTTCATACATTTCGTCAGAGTCATTGGAAGCATCAATATCATGAGCTATAGAGGTAATTTACATTTGGAGAAATTCCACTGTGGTTGTGTTAAGAGATGAGGAAACATTTGATGACTCATATGGTAGGGAGGAACATGCATCATGATCAATTAAGACATCTTTGTAATAGGGATCGTGTTGGATTTTATATTGCAAGGCTACCAAAACACGAGATCTACTAACATAGAAATCATACTTTAAAAAATTATATCTTTCCCTTTGTATGAGTACTATGTCCAAATCTCCAAGGCGGTGTGGTAGGTACTTTGTTATCGAAGTAATGTTTAGTGGGAAACTTATGGTGTGTCCTGAGTATTTGTATTGTCCTCCACGTACTTGGGTGATCTGCAATAATGGATTGACCCGTGCGATAAGCATCTCCTCGATTTGGGTTAAAGACATAAGAACGGTAGCTACTTTTTAGGGCCCATGTTGTTCCACGAAGAGAAGCTATGATCGTGTTTTTCATATTTACATCTGCTACATGAGGGAAAGCCTTCAAAGAAAATTGTTTTAATTCCTAGGTAATTTTCCAAATAGATTGAGAAAGTTTGGATGTTTGCCAACAAATCTATTCTTTTGTGAAACTGATGTTGGGCTTCAATAGTCTACGACGAGGGTGGAATATGGGAAATATGGGAAGTGGTGGGGTGTTTTGTTTGGGTCGATTGTGGATTGCAAGGTGGAAAGCAGACAAATGGAGAGGAGGAATTGGTTGTACATGTGCGAGGAATCAAAGAAAAGTTGGTACTTGAGACAATTTCTTGTGGTGGCACAAAAAAATGGGGAGGCGTGGCAGTAGTTAGCAAATATGGATTCGTACAGAAGGAATTGGTATGGTCATGTAAATTTGTTTCCATGGAAGTTACTTGCAGAATGTTGGATGGAAATCCTTCAGTAGTTGTATTTGTCAGCAAGTTTGGAATGACAGGGAATGGTAGGCTGTTGGTCAATGTCATTTGACATATATTTGATATTGTCGTTGTTCTACGCTCTAGGTGACGATGTCTCTGCTTAGAATTTATGTGAACTTTACTTTTTGCGTAGTTATCTCTTCGTCATGCTCGTTTTGTAGGATTTGACATGATTGCAAAGTGACACACCTATGGAGTACCACCTGTTGGGAAAAAACTATGTTGGTCAGTAATAACGATGCATTGTTTGTTGTCATACAAAAAAACCTTATACAATAAACTATGTACAATTGTAATGCATGTGGAGTTCCAATTGGAACTACGTGTAAGAGGTATCATTTCGAGGAATAAAAATCTGCATTTTTTTCTTAAGGAAATTAATATTAGTTATATGGAAAGGTACAATACGGTCCAATAGTATACAATGATGTAAATACGTACATAATATAAGTGCAAGTAATTATCATTTATTTTCTTTAAAGATATTTCAATCCACATAGTAGTAGGAGGCAATAGTATGCCATAATCAATAAACTATATACATTTGAAATGCATGTGGAGTTTTAATGGGAACTAATCATAAGAGGTAACAATTTGAGGATAAAAAACTTTTATGTGTTTCCTAACGAAAAGAGTTTTTTTTATATGGAAAGATACAATACGTTCTGATACTTTACAAGGATGAAAATATGTACATAATAAAAGTGCAAGTTAAATGCATTTATTTTCTTAAAATTACTTACAATCCACATAGTAGTAGGTGACAATAGTATGTCAGTTTATAAGGAACTACAAAATTTTTCTTTTGAAGCAGGGGAAAAGGGAGAAACATAGATATGAAATAAACAACATAGTGGTGATAGTTCAAAGTATAGAATGGGATGGGTGAGGGTGTAAAGTTTGAAGGGACGGATACATTAAAAGTATTTGCGTAAAGAAGGTTATGGAGGAGTTGCACTGTTATCCACTTTCTTAGAACTGAGGATGACACATTTCAATCTATTGTTTCCGCAGTATGTCTCTTTTTTCAAGAAGTGTGGAGCAGTATTTATTTGCCGATGACATTGCTTGTAATTTCATTGGTCGCGTCTTCGTCTATAGACAATAGGTGGAGATCGCTAGCTTTAACACCCATGATTGATTCAGCTGTCTCATCAAAAGTGGTAATTGATTGAAGTTCTCCTATTAGATCCTTTAGATCGATTGTGAGTGCATATCTATAATCATAGTTATGAAGTTGTACGTTACAACTCAAATAGAACCATGAACCATTACCATTCTCTTTTACCTTTTTCCTGTATTGTTGTCACCTTTTTGAAGAGGACATGCCTTGTAAAAAAAGTTGTCCATGTTAATATTTGTGATTTCTGCAGTAACCATGGCCCATTCATTTCTCTCTGTGTTTCCCATATGTAGTACCTCTAAAATCGTTGTTACAGAGGTCAAGATTTTTAGAGGGCCCATAAATTGGCTTGTGATAGAGGGTACCGAAAGGGAGTAGTCATCATAATCAACCCAACCATGAAGTGTATTTGTTTTTGAAATTAGAGGGTTGACGTAACATTTGGTTCTTGAAATAATGTCAACTCAGCTTTCATTGAAACTAGATATGCAAGCAACTTTCAAGGCAAGGATCGGAAGAGGCGGTATAGAAAGCATGTCATCAAGTTCATTGCTTATCTCATCTAAGTGTTGTCCCCACAATGTGACACTTACACTAAATCCTGACATGTATTTTAATTGTAGTGTTCTCCTCTTTGTTTCAGACTTGTCATGTCAACAAATTGTTGAGCATGGCGACATCGTAAGAACAATGCCAATCAAATCAACTGTAGAACCTTCAATGCTTGCAGATATGTCCTTGATTTTGGCAAAGTGAAAGTCATGGGAAGGTATTGTATCCTCATTTGCTACGAGTGGAGATATGGTTGAGGAAGGTTGTAGGAAAATATCCAAAGCATTGTTCGAATGGTTGTAACATAGATTTCCATCAACAATCCTCACAATCCTCCCATTAGAAATTGTATATAGCTTTCCATTTTCAATCTGCTCATAGAATGCTTCCGCGGCCTCATTGAAACAGGTGATGTGGATTTCCCCTCCTTCCTAATCCAAAAAATCAAACCCAAACATGGAACCATCTTCCCTTGCATTGTGATATTCGCGAAGGTTTTTTTTTCTAGGGCACGATCCTTTACAAACCACACGCACATAGATGTATTCAATCCACTTATTTTAGTTGGTGTTCTTGCAAAATATTTGTTAATCTGATTGGCACTTGCATCTGTTTGAGGCAACTGACTGTCTTGTATAGCATTTGTTGGTAGTCGGGTTGGAGCACCGATTATCAAATGTTTTTCAACAACAACATCCATTTCAATGATAAGAACAGTCCTGTAGTGGAAAAGAAAATCACGATAGAATTAGAATTGAGTAATGGATGAAAATAATAAACATAAAGAAATTATAATTAATAAAGGGAGTTTATATGCATTGGTAATCGAATAGGAGATGAATCTTACAATTCAATTTTGATCATTCTAACTTGGGATTTGTGTAAGCACACAATGGAGCCTTCTTGTATTGATTTGTCAATTACACGACTTACAAATTTGGAGGGTAGAAGTGATGTCTGAAAATGTTTCCCATCTGAAAGGTCAACATGATGTTGGGCAGCCGTGTTGAGAATGGACCTTAGGGAGGACAAGTGCAGTATCTGAAATGTGGGGTCAACAATGGAACTGCCCTCAATCAATTGAGAAATGCCTTCGTGTGTCAAATTTATTTCCATGGCAACTAAAAGATGCTCGAGATAGTTGGAGTTCTGCAAATGTATGGTGGAAAATGTAAACTTGTAGTGTAGTCAAAGATGAAATGAAGGATGTGTTCTGGACAAGCATGCACTTGTAAGCAAAGAGAACCTTTAAATTTTGCTTCTTTTTTCATTTATGTTTTCTAAAAAGCACAAACATGAGGTCTAACCCTTTAACAATTCAATTTGTAAAAAAGTGATATAATGTACAAAGCTTTGCATGAAAATAACTAAAAATTGCATGGTTCTTTCTCATCATTTTAAAACTAGATGTATTTGTGTACAAATATAATGAGGAACACATTAAAAATGGTTGTTGTTGGTTTACATAAAGAAGCGAATAATTGTATAAAGGAAAAATATAATGAAGAACACATTAAAAATGTGTTGTTGTTGGTTTACATAAAGTAGCTTGCAATTGTATAAAAGAAAAATTGAACACATTTGTTGAAAAGTTAGATTTTGTGTTCCATATGTTCTGCCGCAATATATACATGCATTTATTTGAAATGAATTATAGATTATTATGTTACTCAAATAGAATGGAAAGAAATAGAATTGTTTTTAAACTAATGCTAATGTAAACAAAGACTAACACCTAATAGCCTTAATTAGCAAAAATTAAACAAACTACTAAGCACCATCATGATAAGAATTGAACAAGGTTAGATGCTAACATTCATCAATATACAAAACTTTGAAACTAACAATGTTAAGCATCTAAATCCTCTATTCTCTAACAAAAAATAAATGAATGGACCTATGTAGGCTCCATGGCTATCAAAAATGGTTGTCTTTGGTGTTCCAAGAACCTAGGAATGAGGGCTTGTCAAAGTTGGGCTACAAGACCCTTTTGACACCTCCCATATGACCTAAGCACTTAGGAAAGAGGCTTAAACTCTTCAAGATGATGAACTCTCAAGAAAACAAAGGAAATCTCTTAGTCTATTTTGCTATATGCTTTGCATTTTCTTTCTCAAATAATTTAGGTGTAGGTATAAAGGTAGAAGGAGGGCTCCTTATATAGCCCAATGGATAAAGGAAACACTTCATCCCTTTGCATGTGGGATAAAGGTAAAACATGATTAGGAATGGATAAGGTTGCTTTATAAAAGGTAACCTTACTTTAGAAGGGTTTAATTTATGCTTAGCAAGTCATGGGAGTTGGGGGGTGTTTTAATTAATCAAAGGTGATTAACTAATAGGTAGATGTAAGCTTATAGAAGCTAATTAGAGGAATATTAGTATGATTTAGGCTATTAGAAGGGGATTAAATCAATTAAATATTGATTTATTGGTTAAATGGAAGGGAAAGCTAATTAATTAATAATAATTAATTAGTCTAGGTAGAAGGGGTGATTTATTAATGGAAGGTCGTTAATTAGGGTATTTGTTGGATAGGTGACTTAATTAATTAGCTTAGTGTAATTAATTAATGATGATATGAGGGAAAATGAGCATTATTGACAATATGTCGTCAATTTGCAAGAAGATAGATAATTAGTGCAATTTAAGTATTTAAATTGCTTGGGCGTAATTATGGGTGTCTACATTTTCCCCTCTTTGGGGTGGCGTAAGTGACGCCACTTCAAAGATAGTAGACGGAAGAAATTTTGAAGGGATAAAAGAAAAATTAGTAGGAAGGAGAGATGCCCCCTCGAGTGTCGATAGGGTGATGAAGGAAGATGATCGACGATCGAAAAAGGTGAGAGATAGATAGAAGAATGGAAAGGGGCAGGATGCCCCGGTAAGATGGAAGATTAGGGGTGAGAGGAAAGTGATGCAGAAGAAATATGGAGGGAGAGAAGAGCTTAGCCTCTAGCCTTTGTATATTGGAAAAATTTTGATGTCATCATATTTCCACAAGAGCTACGTCATCGGTCCTTATGAAAAATATAAGCATACGACAAAAGTAGAATGACATGAAAAGCCATACTATGAACAATTGTCCATTGCTAAAAACACCAACTCCATGCAACATACAAAATGCAATGCAATACGAGAAAGTGAAAGATGCCTAACTCCATGCAACATACAAAATGCAATGCAATACGAGAAAGTAAACAAGCTAAACTAACAGAGAAACATAATATAATGTTTTTATTATCGAGCTTCAGTTACGACCTGTGTAAATTAACGACAAGGGTTGATGATGGTGCCCCAAGCAAGGATACATGTGAGGGGAATAATGGAGGACACTTGGGTCCGATGGAAAAGCAATGTGCACTATGAAATAGTACCAGGCAACTCGTTGTGCCCCAGAGTACAGACGAAGTAAGCAACCTAGCTTTTGTTGATGGAGGTAGATCAAGATGATCCGCAAGTCACACACATGAACAAGTGAGAACCAAAGAGTGACGTTTTGTAGGATGATTTTCAATTTTTAGAAGTTTTTTGAAACATATTTGAATGTTTTTGATGATTTTTCTAACATATTTGAATGTTTTTGATTGATTTTGAAAGTTTTTTGAAACTATGTACAGGAAGACAAGGAAGTGTGGATGCCCCTAGCGATAGATGGGATGTACAAGGGCATAAGGCCACGTGCGTACCAGAAAGGTGAAGATGTAAAAATGCCCCAACGATTAGGTGGGAGTATTCAAAGGTAAACTCTTCACAGGTAGAAGCGGGACCCAAGGCCATTATGGATAGGTTCAACATGATGATGAACATAAACCAATGAAATGCTGGGAAGAAGCAAGGATGCCCCCAACGTAAGTTGGCCTAAAAGCACATGATAGAAAGGAAGGAGAAGATTGTTTTTGTGAAAGGTGACAAACATGTCCGCAAACATGGAAAACAAGTAATCTTATACACATGGATGTTTTGAATGAAGTAGAAGAATGATGTGAATGATATGAATGTAGCTTAGAAGCCTCGCGATGAAGAAGTGATTAACCAAAGGAAAAAATCGTAAGACGAGATATGGACTAGAGTAAGAGTCTGAACAAGATCCAAAATGAGACACTTGGTAACATACTAATCCTGCCTACTCATAGAGATCCAGTGTGTGCACGTGGAGTTTATTACCTCTTGAAGTGAAGATTTAATAGACAACAAGTGAAGAGACCCTAGCCAATGTGTAGGAATGATTTATTGTGAAATGTGATTTTGTGAATGGATGGTGAAAGGATAGCCGTACATTGCTCCTGCTGCTAGCCAGGCGTCCATAGCCCCGACGAAGATGTATTTGATTCTAATCACAACATTTCTCTACTGCCAGTCAGGCATCCATAGCCCCGATAGAGATTATTGGAAATACCCCAAGAGAGAGTAATATATCAATTTGCTTTTGCTTTGTAGCTTTTAGCTTTTGATTTTTGATTGATTTTGATTCTTTTACTTTCTGAAAACTTATTTCAGCTCTCTTGTTTGACAAGGGGTTAAGAACCACTGATGGCTTGATGGAAGGAGGTGGAAGTGCTTATGATGATGACATTGGCTAGTGTCAACAAATATGTCCAAAATTTCTTCACAACAAGTTTATTAGATGTTGAATGTGATAGGATCTCTAAGAGGTCAGTCGTTCTTTAATTTACCAAGGTGATAAAAGACCAGGGTCAAATGGATACCATAGAGATAAATGTCACAAAATGCATGTGAATAAGCTAACCAAAATATCACCGAAGGGATGAAAATGGCAGGAAGACTTGCAGAAGAATAGCAAGGAAGGGAAGAAAGAAACATCCATGTGTACGCAACACCTGATTGTAATGTTTGATCTTTGTACCTTTGATTTTTGTTGTGTTTTCTCAATGTTTTTTTTGTATTTTTGAATTGTTTTTTATTTTTAGATTTTTGACAGTTTTAAGAGGTTGGGACTAACAAAGTCACTATGTGTGGTAAGATCCAACAACAATGTTTGTGACTTCCTTGATAAGGGAGACTAGGCATGTGTTTGTTTATCAAGAGTCATGTTTTCCCTGATCTCAATGATCGTGGTGAGTTCACACTCAACAAAGGACTGTGATTTATCCTGAAACATGGATTTTGTATGTGGGAGCTTGAGTTCCCTATCCAGAGGTTTATGCACTTTGTGCCATACTTGATGGTTACGTTGATGTGCATTCTTGAATCACACTTGATTTACAACTTTGAGATTGTTCAAGTTGTTGGGGGATTTTGAGCTCTTGGAAGTTTTGACCTGAGCTTGATAATGAACCTGTTTGGGTTTCTTATAAGTTGACTTGTGACTTTTCTGACCTCGAGAAGGAGAAGAAAGTGAACGTTTATGATTGATGATAGGAATGAGAGAAATGATGGTGGGCTTTCCCCAGTCATTGGTAGAAGGATGATGTGATTGATGAAAAGGATACGGTCCAAGGATTGAAGAAGATGGGCTACTGGGAGGTGAGCCATAGATAGAAGATGAAGGGCTACTAGGATGTGGCCCAAGAATAGAAGAAGAAGGGCTACTAGGACGTGACCCATAGATAGAAGATGAAGGGATACTAGGATGTGGCCCAAGAATAGAAGAAGAAGGGCTACTAGGACGTGACCCATAGATGTAAGATGATGGACTACTAGGATGTGGCCCAAGAATAGAAGATGATGGACTACCCGGGGGTGATCCATACATAGAAGATAAGGGGCTAGTTGGACGTGCCCCAAGAATAGAAGATAGTGGACTACTTGAAAATGTCCCACAAATAGCAGAGGGAGGGCTACTAGAAGGTGACCCACACCTAGATGAAGATGAAGGGCTACTTGGCATTGACCCCATAAGAGATTGTGATTATGGAATTATGATAGACAAAGAGTTATTGGGTGATGAGAAGATAGGCCATGGATCAATGCAAGACCAAGGAGTTTCATCACATAATGAAGAATGTGAAGATGGAAGAATAAGAGGAGGGTCAAGTTGCATGACCTGAGGCTCTTCCTCCATTTCTTGATAAAAGGAATCAACCTTTTCCTCACAATATGCAGATGCATCAAAGTCTAAAGAGAATCCTTTCTCATAATCTGCTAAAGGAATATCTTCATATGCCCCTATAAATGCCCTGATTGTTTCTTCATTCTGAAAGAGATCAATCGGTATGAGTTGTTGATCAACCACCAGGGGTTGATTGGAAGAAAGAGATCCAATTGGTGTGGAAGACTTAGAAGATGTTTGATGATGATTGATAGAAGAAAATGATGTGGGGGATGAAGAAGATGTGTAGCTAGATGTCTCAGGAGTAGAAGAAGGTGGTGTGGACCTACCTATACAATGGTATGTTGTATGTAAAATAGTAGGATTAAGTCCAAAGTCTATAGATTGTGACGCATGGGTCGATTCAGACATTTTTCTCGAAGGACTTTGAGTCACACGAATCTTCAAAGGAGGAAGACTTATTGGGGGTGATTGATGAAGAAGGTCCTGCGAAGAACGGGAGGACCATGATTCAAGAATCACATCGGATGAATAATAACAAGGGTTCTGCAAAGAAAGAGAGGACCGTGATTCAAGAATTGTATTAGATGTTTGATTGGAGGGATTTGGAGTCACACGTATCTTCAAAGGAAGAAGATCGTCAAGGTGACTGATAAAAGGGGTCCTGGGAAGAAAGGGAGGACCACGACGTAGGAGTCATATTAAATGTATGATGAAGAGGTTCCTATGAAGATAGGGAGGACCATGACATAGGAGTTGCATTAGATGACTTAGGAGTCGAATTAGATGAATCTGAATAGTAGTTTGGATCAGAATAGTAGTTTGGATCTGAATCATCAGAAGAGTAAGAGGAAATATTTGGATTGGAATCCTCAGAAGAAGAGGAAATGTTTGGATTAGAATTAGAAGAAGAGTGGGGGGAACTCGAATAATAATTTGGATCAGAAGCATTCCAAATCATACCACTGACTATGAGATGAAGGTGGGGAACGAGTTACCCATATGGGCTCTCTAGCACGAAGAACCAAATGAGGTTTAGTTGTAATGGGAATCTTTTGATTTGAATTGCTAAACCTAGGTTCCATATTTTTGTAAGTATGGGGAACCGCGTGATAGTCAGTCATTTTTGGTGTTGTTTTAAGCACAATGTCTAGATCTAGATAGTGTGATGGAAATCCTTCAAAGGGAAGGAAGTGACATGTCGATTTGGGTAGCATAAGGACAACCAGCTAGACATTGTGTAAGTATGGAGATGCGTGCGTGATTTTCAAAGAAGGTCTAAGGAAAATAGACATCGTGATGACACAATCTTGATGAGATCAAGAGGGATTGTCCTAGAAAATAATTTTTCTGAATGAATAATCACAAGGAACAATCATGCAAGTGTGAAACACAAAGCCAATCAACAAGGAAATACACCATATGAAAATGCGATGCAAAGATGATCAACACAATGTCAATATTTACGTCAAGCTCGAAATGAACAAGGTGTAAATATTAACAAAGGGTAGATGTGAATCCCAATCAAAGGATACCATGACAAGTTTAACAACCAACAAGGCCTAAATGTTAAAGGGTGAGGTTTACAAATGTAAGCTACGTAACCACACCAATTGGACACGTCTATCAAGCTTCGCAGAGAAGTGAGATATTAGTGTCAAAGTGGTATCGAAATGATGCAAACAAAGTAAGCGACACCCTTCAAGATTTGGGACAATGTTTGAAATCAAACTAAGTCAAAGTATACTAAGGATGTGTTAAAACGTGGGTAGCGTAATGCCACAATACGGACACTTAGATCATGTTTACGAGAAACATGACATAAGTATCTTAATTATGTCGAGACAATGCAAACGAGGTAACATGTCAAAGGGAGATAAAATGATGAATCATTCCTAACTATGATGATGATCCTGACGTGGGTATCAAGATCACAAAGGCTACCAATGATATAAATACGTCTCCACACACTTTAGATGTTTAACTAACCCAGCCGCAAACATGGATGGGCATAAATGGACAAAAAAGTGGCAGAAACAATCGATTGGTAACACAAAGGTAGTCACCCTTCTTTTGATCAACAAAGTGTCAAAAGAATGTGAAGGAAGTAGATCAAAATGGGGATGAAAAATGTTGGCTTCACTTCGGCAGAGTTTTGCCTTACCTTAGGGTAAGTGAAAAACTAAGCGAAAGTAACGCGTCACACATTTTGTGATGCAAAGATGGCTCACAACTCAACACTATTTTAAATGGTCAAAGTGGGCTCCTAGCCAAAGGATATCTTCTTAGGTGGTTCTCTCATCCTAGGTGTTACAAAATTATCCACGAGTGGGATGATTTACCCAAATATTTCTGACTATCTTGGGAGTATCTCAACTTTTCCCCCTTCAAGCATAGTGGGCAGTAAATGCATCCATCGTGTACTTAAAAGGGTCGCGTAGGGACAACTTGTAATGCTATCTCACAAAGGAATCACTAGTCAGATAGGTAGTGTGGAGCACTTCCTGTTTCATCCACAAGGTTCCCTCTTACGTGGACTACTTTGGGGTTCCTTGGAACCACCCCCATTGTTGTAGCTTAAGGCGTTATGCCAAAGGGGTTATGTTCCAGTTGAAAAGAGGGACTTACCCTTTTCCGAAACCTGCAATACAGTGTTTTGAATATGTTGTTCTTTTTATCTTGTTTAATTAGGTGTGGTTTTCTTGAACACCTTTTGGTAACCTGTATAACAACTGTATTAGTAGTTTTTGACTTCGTTTTGATTCCTCCTTTCTTTGACAAGCATTTTTAGGTCCTGCACTCAAGCGTTAGTAGTTCTCCAAGAAAATCACATTATTTAAAAGAGGATTAAGAGTTGCTTTTGATTCTCAAGATCATCCAAGGATGCAAGAGAAGAGCATACACAACAAATAATCCAACTAAAAATTAAAGAAAATCTTTGCAATCAATGAACCATACAAAAAGCTTGATAAATGTTCATTCCCTTAAACCAAAAGTGAAAGATGAAGTTTCCAATTTACCAAATGTTATAAAATGAAGACTAAAGTTGCTTTTGATTCTCAAGATCACCCTAAGGTGCAAGAGAAGATCATACACAAACTTTATCCCAACTATATAGAAATGGAAAACTTCAAATCAAAGGACCATTGAAAAATTCTTTGTAAAAGGTTCATTCCCTTAAGCAAAATGAATAATCAAATTTCCAAGTTTAATCCCAATGTTAAAAAGATAGAGATAAAAGTTGTCTTTGATTCTCAAGATCACCAAAAGGTGCAAGATAATAACATACACATGCTTTGGTCTAAATCGAGTAAAGCATGGAAATACAACATTCATCAAAACATTAAACATGTTAGAAAATGACCAGTTTTAAAATAAAAGAAAAACCTATAATTTATATAAGTATAAATCCTAAATTTATGTTTTCATTGCATATTTAACTTCAATACCTTTCCAACGCAAAAAAAATGGAGTCATTTTGAGTTTGGGAGCAAAAGTTATGGCCTTCGGAAGATGGGTTACGCATATGCTCTTATGCTCATGGGTATGCACTTGACATGCACTCAAAAAATGTCTAAAAAACGTCCCTTAATCTGTAAAATGGGTAAATTTTTCCAACCAAGATTCAATTTTTACAACAACCCATCACATTAATATATGAATAGAAGACTCAACGCTATCAAACATTAACATACATGCTCAAGAATTTAAAATTTTCAAGAAATTGACAAAACTAGCATGTAGAATGATGAAAAAGTAAGCTCTAAAAATGAAAACATGATGAAATCTTGAAATTTTCTCACCAAGATTTAATTTTGACAGCAACCCACCACATTAATATGTAAATAGAAGACTCAACACTATCAAACACTAACCTACATGCTCAAGAATTTAAAATTTTCAAGAAATTGACAAAACTAGCATGTAGAATGTTGAAAAAGTAAACTCTAAAAATGAAAACATGGAGAAATCTTGAAATTTTCCCATCAATTCCAATTTTGACAGCACTTCACCTCCTCTATACCTACAAGGAAGACTCAACACATGCAAACTCAAAAAAACAAGTTAAGAAAAACAAGTTAGATCAACATGTGTAAAAGAGGGTTAGTAACCAAAAATGAAACTTAACTACAAAAACTTGAAATTAAGTGCAAAGGACAATGGAGTAAGTCCCACCGGGCGTGCCAAATGTGTGCATGAGTTTTTTTAAACTAATGCTAATATAAAAAAGACTAACACCTAATAGCCTTAATTAGCAAAAATTAAACAAATACTAAGCACCATCATGATAAGAATTAAACAAGGTTAGATGCTAACATTCATCATATACAAAAACTTTGAAACTAACAATGTTAAGCATATAAATCCTCTATTCTCTAACAAAAAATAAATGAATGGACCTATGTAGGCTCCATGGTTATAAAAAATGGCTGTCTTTGGTGTTCCAAGAACCTAGGAATGAGGGCTTGTCAAAGTTGGCTACAAGACCCTTTTGACACCTCCATATGACCTAAGCACTTAGGAAAGAGGCTTAAACTCTTCAAGATGATGAACTCTCAAGAAAACAAAAGGAAAGCTCTTAGTCTATTTTGCTATATGCTTTGCATTTGCTTTCTTAAGAAGTTTAGGTGTAGGTATAATGGTAGAAGGAGGGCTCCTTATATAGCCCAATGGATAAAGGAAACACTTCATCCCTTTGCATGTGGGATAAAGGTAAAACATGATTAGGAATGGATAAGGTTGCTTTATAAAAGGTAACCTTACTTTAGAAGGGTTTAATTTATGCTTAGCAAGTCATGGGAGTTGGGGGGTGTTTTAATTAATCAAAGGTGATTAACTAATAGGTAGATGTAAGCTTATAGAAAGCTAATTAGAGGAATATTAGTACGATTTAGGCTATTAGAAGGGGATTAAATCAATTAAATATTGATTTATTGGTTAAATGGAAGGGAAAGTTAATTAATTAATAATAATTAATTAGTCTAGGTAGAAGGGGTGATTTATTAATGAAAGGTCGTTAATTAGGGTATTTGTTGGATAGGTGACTTAATTAATTAGCTTAGTGTAATTAATTAATGATGATATGAGGGAAAATGAGCATTATTGATAATATGTCGTCAATTTGCCAGAAGATAGATGATTAATGCAATTTCAGTATTTAAATTACATGGGTGTAATTATGGGTGTCTACAACTAAAAATGAACATGTGTTTGATAATTTTTATTCTCTGTCGGATTTATACTACCACATTACATACATGGAATTATTTGGAACGAGTTACAGTTTGTTTCAAAAACACTTATAGACAAACACTTATAAACTAACCACTACAAGCTATTTTTTAAAATCAATTTTTTTCCTTTTTGCTTGTATAATTTTCTTTGCACGTTTCTTGTATTTTTGGCCAATTTCAGATGCCTCAATTGGAATTTCCATTCTCCTCATTTTGTAAGGTGGTTCATATTTCAGTGCATCTTCATTAGAATCCAATAAGATCAAGCATGACAGCCTTGTGATCATGAAATCTCATGATCGTTTATATTTTGGATAGAAATCCAATTGGGGATGTTGACATCAGGTGGAGGCGATCTCTGATCATTTCGGCTATCACTATTTTAGGTGGTTTCAGTTGAGGACCAAAAGCAATGCAAAATATTAACAACACCATTGAATACATTTAAACTTGTCTTCCCTCTCTAAGCAAAGGCGTAGTTAATGTCCATGTCCCGTTCCATAGGGAGGGGAATTGATTTTTCTCAGTCTACATCATATTAAACTAGAGAGTTAAAAGAAGTATGTTAGTTCTAGAAGATGTTTTTAGGTATGACGGGCAACTTACCCCTCAGCACATAACGAATCATGTCATTGACGATGGCACATGCCCCCACATGTCACTCCTGAAAAATGATTGGAGTCTAAATATAAATGTAATAATCAAAAGCAAATAACATGAAAGCACTCTATAATAATTTTTTAATCCACAACATACAATAAACAAAACAAATGAATAAATACTTCAATCAATATTGAAACCCACCTGAAGTTTGCTTAGAGACAACACTCTCTTCTTTATTGCGGGAGGGTGAGAATCACAAATACCCTACAAAAAAGTGAAAAAAGAAGTTAATAAAACTAAATATATCTATACTTATTCAATTAGTTACATAAAAAACAACCCTATTTTCAACACATTGAAGATGTTTAAACTCTTCTTCCCTCTGCAAGTGAGGCGTAGTTAATGTCATTGTTCATAGGGAGGGGAATTGTGTTTCTAGTCTGCATCATATTAAATTGGAGAGGGTAAAGAAGTATGTTAGTTCTAGAAGATGTTTTTAGGTATGATGAGCAAATTAAAAAGCCTTGTCAATGATCACTCTAACGTCCAACTTGGGATGCTTCGAAATGGCCTCATTGGGGAACAAACCCCTCAGCACATAATGAATCCTATCATTAACGAAGGCACATGCCTCCACATGTCACTTCTGAAAAAGGATTGGAGTCTAAATATAAATGTAACAATAAAAAACAAATAACATGAAAGCACTCTACAATAATTTTTTAATCCATGACATGCGATAAACAAAACAAATGAATAAATACTTCAATCAATATTGAAACCCATTTGAAGTTTGTTTAGAGATGAAACTCTCTTCTTTACTACGGGAGAATGAGAATCACAAATACCCTACAAAAAAGTGAAAAAAGAAGTTGATAAAACTAAATATATCTATACTTATTCAATTAGTTACATAAAAAACAACCCTATTTTCAACACATTGAAGATGTTTAAACTCTTCTTCCATCTACAAGTGAGGCATCATTAATGTCAGTCACATTGTAGGGAGGGGAATTATGCTTCTATTCTGCATCATATTAAACTGGAGAGGGAAAAGAAGTATGTTAGTTCTAGTAGATGTTTTTAGGTATGACGGGCAACTTAAAAAGCCTTGTTAATGATCAGTCTAACGTCCAACTTGGGACGCTTCGAAATGGCCTCATTGTGGAATAAGCACCTCATCACATAACAAATCCTATCATTCACGAAGGCACATTCCCCCACATGTCACTTCTGAAAAAGGATTGGAGTCTAAATATAAATGTAACAATCAAAAGCAAATAACATGAAAGCACTCTACAATATTTTTTTAATCCATAACATGCAATAAAAAAACAAATGAATAAATACTTCAATCAATATTGAAACCCACTTGAATTTTGTTTAGAGACGACACTCTCTTATTTACTACGGAAGAATGAGAATCACAAATACCCTACAAAAAAGTGAAAAAAGAAGTTAATAAAACTAAATATATGTATACTTATTCAATTAGTTACATCAAAAACAACCCTATTTCGTCGAGATTATAAATTTATCAATGAATAACTGAACATTAATTTTCAAAGGTATAAATTAATATAGAGGTAATTTTACAATATTTTAAATGAATTATATATGATAAACACAGACACATTTAATACACTGAAGATGAACTCCAAGAAGTTTTTGGAACAGGGACAACAAAGAGGTGGTGGGGTGGGGGGGGAAGATGAAAAAGTGACAAGCATTTAAAGGTTAATGCATGAAAATGCTATAAAATAACATTTAAAAATAGTAAAGCCAAAGCAACATGTAAAATTGTTAAAAATAGCAAAACCGTCATTTAAGCCGTCAAATTTTACACAGTCCCATGAATGTCCGCAAAGCCTTTTCCCATAGGGGTAACACCTTCGGCGTAATCATAGAGCCTATATAGAGAGAGAGAGTGGATCCTATAATTAAGGAGTATTCTTTTCCAGCCAACTCTTAGAATCTCTCCAAAACACTACTTATGGGAGTAGTTTAAATCAACCCATAAACAATATACTTATAACTCACATGATACTTTCCTAACATATTAAGCAACCATATGAGAACTAATAATAATTTGTAACATTCTTACCATGAAGCTTTGTTTATATTGAGTTCTAGAGTCGAAGGGAAAGATATGAGGTTGCACTCTAGTAATTATTTAGGCAACAATTGGGGCGAACAAGGCAATCGTGCAAAGTGTCACTGAGGAGCTTAAAACTGAAGCCTTGTAGGTTGAAATACAACAATAATAATATCTTTAGCATTATTTTAATTGTCATTATGTTTTCCTTTGAAATTGAGTTTACCTAAAAACTTAGGATTAGATGTGTTGGGAGTGTTAGCAACATATTTCAGCTTATTTATGTTATGGAGCTTGGCCTCATGTTCTTTCAATGTATGACATAAGTTATCAAATGAGTGATTTTTTTTGAAGATAACTAACTCTTGCAAAGTGGCAAGAAGGTTTTGAGTTAATAGATCTTGGAGCTCACTGGCGTCTAGGATATTGTTTATCTTCATAAGAATAGTCGTGTAGTGTAGAACATAGTCATTGATGGGCTCGTTGGAGTCTTGTCGCATCTTTGACATTCAAGCATATGAAATTGTTCCCATATTTATAGAGAATTATACAAGAAATTGATTAGCCAAAGGTGTAAAGGTCATAACTGAATGAATACGAAGATTGTAGAGCCATTATAAAGCAACCTTCTTGCAGCTTCTAGAAAAGATCTTAGTAAGTAATTTGTCATTGTAAGTGTAATCCAAGAAAACCACATGGAAAGCACAAAGTTTTTCTTTGAGATATCCCTTCCTATCGTAGATAGGAAGATTAGGATAAATAAAACCGGTAGGTAAGGAATAAGAGACTACTTCATGTGTAAGAGAGTTGTGAAGCAATTGAGTAGTATTTATGACATAACAATAAACAAAGGCACATTTTTTTAATTTTTAGGTTTGAGCTTGAAAACTATGAACAAGGGTTTCAAGATATTGTGTACTATAAGAGGAAGAATGATAAACCCAACGGGTTCATACAATAGATATAAGAGTAGGAATAGACATAATAACACTTTGAGTAGGGGTATTGGTTTCCATTGAAGATATAGGAACTGAACAGGTAGTAATAGTAGAGGTAGCTATGGTGAAATATATGGGGGGACACATCCCAAAAGAGACCTTTCATTAGATGGTTGATCAAACATAAGCTTGGTGGAAAGGAGGATCCTTATAATATGCTCAATATGTGGAGGGTTATCATGACGCTGTGAGAAAAAAATGGATAGAAGTTTGGCTTGATTAGGGTCTACATCATTATCCTTGTGATAAAATTAATCAGTGTGGTGCTTGTGTGTTTCAAGGTTTTTTAAAGGTACATCATGGTCATTTTGATCAAACATAGAAGGGATGTCCTACACATGAAGCATGGAGGAAGCCATAGGGACTCAACACTTTTGAGTAGGAAGACAAATCTCAATATGCTCAATAGACTAATAATTAAGTTGATTACTATGTTGAAAGGGCACAAAACATAAGCATAGAAAAATTTGAAAATGAAACCCTATGACATCTAGGGTTTGAATCAAGGCGAGAGATTCGATCAAGGGTTGATTTCACGAAATTTTTACACCTTGAATAAAATAGATAAGGATTTTATCATAATTATTTCCTTACTTAATAATAGTTGTAATAATGTTACTGGTAGAATATTCTAAATTAATTAATCCAAATTAACCATACAACTTAGAATATGGCAATCAATACAATAAACAATGATAAAACAATGAAATGATAGCATAAAACACAAGGAGAGATGAGTATTTAGCTTATCAAAGAGGTACAAAGATAATTTTAATGTGCAGAATAACTAAAGATACTGGTAATAACTTGGAAGTTCTTTGTTTTGAAGATAATGACTAGAAAATGCTTTTGTATGGAACCATAGAACTCCTACTAAGGCATAGTTTGGTCCTATCCTACTCTGTATGGTTTTGAACCAGAAGTTGTTATGGTTCTATAACTTCTAGTGATTTTTGGTGGTCTAGAAATGAGAATTGTTTCCTATCACTATGGTGTGCAGTTATGTGATAATAACCTGCAATGAATGAAACCCTAAAATACACGTACTAGCACTTATCGAACATGATTAGATAATAAAGCAATAAATTTTTGTGTGGGTGGAGTTGGTGTAGACACCTATTTTCGGTATAGCATCCCCCCAACATCTTATATTCACACAATTTCCATCCCCGCTTCTCTTTATCTTATATTAAATAAAATCTTATCTATTTGTTCATATTTATTTGATTGATTATCAATGGGCTCCGTATGGACCCATTTGATAATTCAATTTTTGGAATCACCCCCATCTCTCACAAATTATTTAATTCAAAATGCACCCATCCGACACTTTCTTTTTAAAATGAAAGCTTTATCTCACCCTCCCATTCAAATCATGTCCCCCACTTTGCCTAATAAGTCAAAATATGGGATCCACATGATCACATCACATCCTTAACTCAGGTTACTTTACTACACCCTGGGTATCATCTAACCTACAGTTAGTCTCATATCTAAGCTATAAATATGGGGTTTTCCCCCATATTTCAAAAAAAGGAGGAGGACCTGGACTCAGACATTTTTCAAAAGGACCCAGGATGGAAGACTTAGAAAAGGAGAATATATTTTTAAAAATAAGGAGAAAGCTCTGACAGTGTCTCTTATCTTGCCATCTGGATGCCCGATTCATTTCCATAGCAAGAAATGAGCTAAGTACTCTTGTTATTCCATTTACTTGTCATTTTTTTTTATTGTTGTTCACGATCAAATTATCTTGTCTGACACGGGGATTGACATCCTCCAAGGGAGTTAAAATCCTATTGGAACCGACATTGTCTGGGCAACCCCCGTATATTGTGTTCTAATCTTATCTGGTTTAAGTTTTGCAGATCTAACTTCTTGATATCATGCATCTGATTTCTTTGTGCCAGTATCATCCATCTCCATCTCCAAGGTACTAAGCCCTTGTATACCTGATGTGGTCTCGTGTTTCTTGATTACTCGTACACTCACCTGGATAGGAAGCTGGAAACGCATATCTACATTTGGCACGCTCGGTGGGACCAGACCCTAGATCTAGTTATTTTTTTTGTTATTTTACTTATCTTGTCTAACCTGCTTGTTTGCATGGTCTTAATGTTCGTTGATCTCAGTTTAGTACAATCCATCATTTAAGTTGCCTCGGAGGTATGTGCTCTTTGTTTTTTTTTGTTTACCCGCATGGGATATAAATTTGGAAAATGATCGTATTCTCTGACTTTTCGTTTGCGGTCTTAGTTTTACCATAGATATAGATCTCGTTTTTCGCAATTATAAGAATCTATAATCTTTAAAATAATCCATATTCATTTGATTAAAAAAATCATCATAGTTTTGTTCTTGTTTTACGTGTACTATGAAATTCATTTTTTTATATTTATTTAAATAAATGATTAACAAATTAAAATAAAATTAAAAATTAAAAAAAAAAAACAAATATTGTTATTATCCTAAGCTAACCCACAACTTCACCTCCCAACCCTGTTCGACCATCTTGGCCATCCCACCTCACTCCATCCTCAATCCCGAGCTCCCATCACCCTAACCGAGCTTCCAACTCCCCTCGGCTCACCTAACTACCCACGAGATCTGCCCTCGACTCCCACATTTTTCTCAACTCTCACACACTACGACGCACCTATCCTTCCAACTCAGCTCACACCTTCCCTAGTCTCCTCCCAACTTGACTCCTCATAATTCTATCCTAAGCTACCACGCTTATTCTCCCCACATCCCTTTTCTTCTCTCCACCCATCTCCCTTCCTTTCACCCGTCTCCTTTCTCTCCACCCATCTCCCTTCCTTCCACCAATCTCCTTTTCCTCCTCTTGAGCTCCATCCCCACCTACCCCGTCTCCCTTCCTTGCTCTGAACTCCTCCCCACGTCCCATCTCCTTCTTCCCACGTCCCATTTGCTTCCTCCCATGAGCTTCCACATCGTTGTCCACCCGTCTCCTTTTCCTCCTCCCGAGCTCCATCCCCACCTACCCCGTCTCCTTTCCCTCCTTCCGATCTCCATCTCCCCTGCCGCCTTCTTCCACCCTCTCTATCTCCTTCCCAGTTCTCCCTTCCTTCCCACACAACTCTCCCACTACTCCCATAGTCCTCCCTACACTACCTCATGCCCACCACCACTTCTCCTCTCCCTGCGCTCCCATATGCTCCACGACCTAACCTAACTGACACGTCCACATCTTTCTTCCACCTAATTCTACTGATTATTGAGTAGAGGCAGGTACTGATATAACATGCAAAGAGGAGTGTAGCATTGATGTTGCTTAAGCAGTTAGACTAGCGTCATGTTTACTTTTCAACGCACGGTCACTGTGAATAATTGAAAGAAAAAGAAATCGAAATTGGAAATGTTCCCCTTTCAGTTACGTCTCTCTTATTGTCCAAGCATTGTTTTGATCATCCACCACACTGTATACTACTCACCGTTAAGAATGTTCAAATGGTCTCATATGTGAATAGTAGCTTAATGCTTGTGGATTTTACGTTCTTTCCTTTTCGAACATTTTTGTCTTTCATTTCCTTTTTCTATGGACATGGAATTGTAGGACCTTGTAGAATAGAAAATTGTCACGACCTGCACCTTTCAATACACTCTACTCACCAAGACTCCCATTCCTTCCATCCCATGTCATTTGGACACACTTCTCTCATCTCACCATTCAACTGAAGCTCACATGATTTAAAATCTAGCATCTCCAACTACTGCCCTGGCTTTATCCGATGTATAGTTGTACACTTATATCTGATCGACTCATTTAAATGACTTAGGAGGCATACATATTGTTTCTCCTTATTCAATGCGTGGGGATCTGTGTTATAACACCACTGATCCATTTATCCAAGCTTCTGATCCACGATCCTTCTAGTTGTTTCCAGCTCAGTATGAAATCCACGCAAGCTCTATCGATAGTGACGTTTTAGTCTTTTTATAGTAAACAACGTTTGTGAAAGCATAGCCAATTATATATTTCTCATTTCTTTGATTCTCAATATGTCATCGAGACATGTCCATATACGACCGACCGGTTTTAAATTCACGCAAGCTTTGTGGGTAGTTGTTATAAAGTCTCTTTACAGCGATTGGATTACGATTCTTTATCACACCATTACAAACAATACTCGCAACACCTTTTTCTAAAGAAAAATTTGAATTGATGTGCCATCTGCCATTTTGGAGTTGAACTACCTTCTGGTCATCCTCTCCCCTTCTTCTCCCATGTGGAAATGTTCTTTTGAAGATTGTTTAAGTGGAAGTCAATTTGTTGGTCCCGCACATGTGGGTGGGTCAAGTTGAAACACTTTTTTTTTGCATGATTGAGCATTCCTCATCTCGATTCGATTTCGAATCAATTAATGTATTCCAAATTCTTTTCGTCAGACCTATTTCATAGGTCCTTACATAGATTATTATTATTATTATTATTATTATTACGAATAGTTTATAGTACATCTTAGCATTTAATCATTTCGCCGTTTGTGTTATATGTTTATTTAATTCATCGTTTCATCAATCATTTATTTTAATAAGAAAAACCGGTCATTAGTTTATAGTCTATTGATAAACTATAGTTTATAGTTTATAGCATTTAATCGTTTATAATTTATTAATAGCTTTCTATAACTTTTTAATTAATTGCATTATTGTTATCTTGCTTCTTTTTGACGAAGTAACTTCTGATAACATCTATATATTCTTTCTTAACCATATCAACTGATTATATTTGTCTTATTTTCCAGGTGAAATCAACAAATTCACGATCATCCAACAACCCCATCAGATAACACTCGCTTTGCAAAACATAAAACACACCACAAATCATTTTCACCAACTTCTCCTGCAGTCAAATGGTGCCACTTCAGGGTACCCTGGAGTTTCAGGTCATTAACCGGTGCTTCTAAATACATCATTATCAAGTACAATCACATAACCAAGAAAAACGTTTCTCCAGGTATTTCTCATTTTTTTTCCTATTTTCTCTTTTCGGCATCAAACTTTCCCTTTCTTGAGTGTCTGTATACATCAAACGTCACATTTCATTTTGGTCTAAAATGAACCTTCTGCATCCTGCCTGATCACATAGCTTAAGTAAAAGGATTTAACTATCTGCATTTCACTTGTCACACACTGCCTGCAACTGCACAAACATAGTTAACACGTCAAAACTCTCCTCTCACCTGCTTAATTGTTCGGATCTAAACACCCAATAGGCAACCATCTCAGACATCTCCAAAATCCATAACGACCTGAAACTAGCTTTAGATTCCTTTAGACACCTTTATTGCTAGTTTTCTTTTCTGTTCACATCCTCTAAATTAATCATGATGCTAGAAATTTTTTTGCTTGATTTATTTTTCAACAACATACATAAATAGATGTTTCTTTACTTCACACCTATTGTCGATGTCTCTCAAATCGAGACAAAACAACAACCTGCTCTATCCAATAAAGTAACTTCCTTTGACAATCTTACTGAACAAGATACTAAACTCAAAACCACGCCTTCAGTCACCCAATCTCCTGTCTTTATGGTCTCACCTCATGAGAACCATGTCATACAAAATTATTCCCACCTTGATACCAAACCTCCTATCCCTCGTCCAACCAATCTTCCTAAATCAATCGTACCACCATCTCCTGCTCCTCTAGATACACTCAAATCGCCTCCTATCCCCATGTATGACTTCTTACTCCAAAATTCCCCTACAATATCTCAATCCTCCCAATCTCCTAAATTGGTGGATCACATTCCACCCACATCCTTTTTGTCAATTCCATTTCATCCGCCACTAGTATGCCCATCAAACAATCTCATCCTTTGAATATCTACATTCCTACCCATCCTATACTCCAACAGTCTCAACCCCTTAACACTCATATCCCTACTTATCATCTACCCCAACAACCTACCCAGCTTCAACAAACACACCATATTCCTATTATTCAAAGTCAACCTATACAACAATCTCAACCCATGACACATGTTCATCCTTACCACACAATTCCGCAAACATCCTATCCACAAACTTATCAACCATCTTATCAGATGCTTCCTCAAACACCCACACACCCACAAACACACTATTTGCCTTATCAATCTACTTTTCAAACTACACGGCCAATCCAATCTCAACCTTACAGCACCGTGAGTAATTCAATTTACACCTTAATGAATTGGTTAGCTAGTTTAGAAACCCTTACCATACCACCCAAGAACACCTTATCCTATGAACAAATCTATAACGAACCGATTCATCCATCAGTTCCAATCAAACCCTACCCTCCTCATTGGAAACTTCCTGCATTTAATAAGTTCAACAATAAAGAAGATCCACAACAACATCTCCTCACATTTAAACATGCATGTTGTCTTATTGCGCATGATCATGATTTACTTCTTCGCACTTTCCCTATGTCTTTGTCTGGTCCTTTGTTGGACTGGTACCACAGTATCCCACGACATTCCTTATTCTCTTTCACTCAACTTACACAACTATTCTTAGAACACTTTTCTCAATATCACATGCAAGACCATTATCGCTGATCTATATAACATTCGACAGTATGAAAACGAGTCCATCGCCAACTTCGTCGCACAATGGCATGCTGTTATAAATCAACTATCCTTCACCATGCTGCAAACCAAACTCATCGAATTATTCTCGCATTCGTGTGCCAAACACATATCATCCACTTTGTAGATCCAATCATTCTGAACCTTTGATGAAGCTTTCACAATGGCTCGCAAGCTTGAAACCCGTGTCATTGAGTAGGGTCATCTTAAATTAAGTTTAACTAAATCAAAAATCGAATCCACGAAACCATTCACACATAATGGCGAGTTCAAGACTGTGGCCAACACTGTGGTCATTGAACCCTCATCCCCATCTACACCAAACACATTGTCTCAACAAGAATCTCCTTAATCAACATCCCACTACACTCCTTTAGGAGAATCATACAATTCCATATTTGATAAGTTGATGAGTGTAAACTCTATTCAACTGTCTCGTATATGACCCGTGGACGACTCACAAGCCAAACCTATTTGGTATCACGAGGCCCACTTTTGTAAATATCATTGAGTCCAAGGTCATGACATTGAGAGATGTCGTTCCTTCAAAGATCATGTCCAACAACTTGTAAATCAAGGGTATATCCAAATTGATACCTCCAGTACACAGGCTAATCAACCACCAACAAATCACGTCACCTCCTTTACATCTCGACTATCAAATGCTTGTATGGTTGAAACTGTCAATCAAGATCCCATCTTATCACCAACTCCACATGTTCCCATAGTGGACATTATTCCCATCCCTTATTCAGAACCTGTCCCTACATCAACTTTCACTACTTTTCCTGAACCTATACCTTCTCCTATCCTTGCCACATCTACATCAAATTCAACTATATCATCCATTTCCACCACTTCAAATACACCCCAATCTACCACATTAGATTCATCTTCAACACTTATTTCGGCCCCACTCGCATCCCCACATATCCGTACATCTCTCCCATCTCTTTCTTCACCCATATCTATCTCAATGAAACAACTAGTCCCTCCTACCTCTACATCCAAAAATGTCCCTACACTTGCTACATTACCCTTACCTATAATGTCTACTCCATCAGTTATCACATAAATCACATCTCCAATATTCCAAAAATGCCCACATCTTCATCTATGCCTATTACCCCTATTTCTAACAAATCAATAAGTCCACCTATCTCTATCTTGACACCCTTGCCATGGCCACATCACCCAGTCTACCCCAATATTCTTTACCTAATCCTCCTATCACACCAACCCAATCCTCTCGATCTGCAACCCTATCAAATATACCCCTTGAATAACCTATTGAACCAACACATCCACCTCGATCAAATAAAGATGCTTTACCTTCTCCCTCTACAAAATCATCTCTTTCCATGCCAAAATCAAAACAATCTATGTCTCACATAGATATCATTAATCACATCATACAAACACCTATCTCTTCATTAACATCTTCATCTTGTTTTAGAACAATTTCTCCATTAAAAACCACACCACCGCTATCAGAGCCTCCGGTTGAAATTATTGTCATCCCTGCTAAAGGTAAATCTTCTCGGTTGAATTCTAAGGCTCAGGGAAAACATCCCTGACAGTCCCTTGCACATCCATAGAAACATTCGTGTTTTCCCTCTTCTCAACAATCCAATTCCACAACATCCATGTCAGGGTTAGTTTTTCCATCTACGACATCTTGCAATAATCAATCCACGTCCAAAAAATATCATCCTTCAACCAAATTTTATTTGTCCTCCAAAACATGAAATTCACACATCTAATTTACATCTACGTTTTCTCCTAACTCCAAGTCGAGACATCCTATCAAAACCCACAATAGTTACCTTCCCCATGACACTTCAATGGGGTCATACGTAAATATATTTCGACATTTAACTTGAACATCTACCATCAAAATTCCTCCTATTAAAGCCTTCAATCCATATGGTCCCAAACCATCATGGTTCAATCCTAATTGTAGTTGTGCTTATCATCGTACCCCAGGTCACGACATCGAACATTGTAAGGCCTTTCGGTCAATCATCCACAACCTTATTGAGAAAGATGATTTCCTCATTTAGGGTAAAGTTCATTTTCTATCTACCTTGAATCTAATCCATATCCCGTCTGGTAGATCTCCCATTATCCCTCCATCCACATCATCCCTTAATATTCATCCAACCCATGTCATTCCTCCTAAGGAATGCCTGCCATTTTTCATCAATGCTGCTTATCTTGCTAAACACACTTGTGGTCTCTGATTATTTACCCCATCCAAATCTAAAACAATCTCATTTAAACTCTTTTGACATCCTTTACCTCCTTCAAGTTTAACCCATTGGGGGAACTACCTTCCCTTGCCCTTGAACATCTCATTTGTACAACCCCGTTGTTACTAGGGGACTTCACTCTTTGACATTGTTTTGTTTACTTTCTTCACATCCATCTAATCTAAATTAATTATATTTGGATCCTCATCTCATTCTAAGCCCTCCTTCAAGGCCATATTTGTTCTTTTATGTTTGTGCTCCTTTCGGGAGTATCATCTTTTCATTGAATCCCTCTTTTGAGGCCATGTTTGTTTCTCCATTGAGGGACCTTTTTCTACATTTGTGTCTCTTCTGGGGCACCATCTATTTCAAAGTCCACCATTGTGGCTATATGTGTGTCTCTTTTGGGACATCATTTATTTCATCAAGCCCTCCTTTGAGGCCATTATTATCCTTCTACATTTGTGTCTCTTTTGGGACACCATCTATTTCGAATTCCACCATTGTGGCTATATTTGTGTCTCCTTCGGGACACCGTTTATTTCATCAAGCCATCCTTTGAGGCCATGATTGTCCTTCTATGTTTATGTCTCTCTTGGGGCATCATCATTTATTCTCATCTAAATCCACCACTGTGGTCATATGATCATTTCCTTCAGGACATAGTTTTATTTCCTGCTTGTCTATCATCTCATCTTATTGCAATTTCACTATCTTCTCTCTCATGGTGGTAAACCAGAAATGGAACCTCTTAATGCATTGCACTTGCGACCAGCCTACTGTTAATATATCTACCAATGGTAACTTAGTTACATCCTTAGATTGTTCTGCCATCTTTAGCCTCTTCCATTTATCATTATAATAATCTGACTTATGTGGTCCGCCTTCACTTCTTTGATGTGATCCCGTAACCATTACATCCATTATATTTTTATTCTCCTATTGCAGCCATGCAGAGGGTCCATGGTGTCTCTTGTACATTCCTTATCCCCTCTTTAAATGGTTTACTTAGCTATTCCCAGCTCTCCCCCATGCGAAGCTCAAATTCACATATGTAAAGGCAAAATCAAATTTATAAAAATAGATTGATCCCTCAAAGGACAGCTATCCATACAAAAAAAGAAAAGAAAAGAAAAGTATACAAATCAAAATCAAAGAAAAATCAAAAGAAATAGACCAATCCCTTGAAGGACGACTATCATATTATTCTTGTCATCTATATTATGTATAAAGTAGACCATAACCTCGAAGGATGGCTACTATGTTATTATATCTGGTAGGTTTTCCACATTGATCAACCTTCCTTTTATCAATATATTCTGAAATCCTCTCGCATTGATCAAATTTATATTATTGTTCTTTCCCTTTCCCAGAGCTGAGGCATAGACTTAAGGAACACCACTTTTGGAGATCCCGCTTCCCACGTACAAGTCACATCTTCGATCCCTTTGTCATGTCAATATTAGAATTATAAGCGTCTTTCATTCATATCTCCCTCATGATCTTTTGGTATAACTGACTATCGTTGGTTATGTATTAACATCTGTTATTGGCTACAAGTGCAATGCCTTGACTGGTAACCCTTTCTTGTTTATCTCCAATCCAGTTTGAAACATAGTTTCCCTATACACCCTTGCTATAGCTATGTTCCATTCATCTCATCCAAATCATCTTTTATAAAAATCACATCAAATTTCACATTATGAATTTTATATCTATCCATCATGTCCATGAATGCATTTGTAAATACACTCTTCAGTTTGTGAATTCTACTTGATCACCATTGCAGTTTGTGAATCCTACTTGTGGGTACTTCTCAAGGCAAGTTTGTTATCCTGCAGCTCCTTATCGCTCAACATGTTCAACATCATCTTTGATCCATTGATCCTCGCTCTCCATGTCCACTCATCACCATTTGTCTCTACATCATCCTTCTCACCTTTCTGTCCCCTTACACGACGCTAGATATCTTACTCGTCTTTGCTCTTGAGTTTCTCTTTTACTCTTCCACTTTCAGTTTGACAATCTTGCTTAACCATCCATATAGTCAAAGAACCTTAGTTAAGGTATATCTTCTTCCTTGGATCCTCCCGCTGTAGAAGCTTCTTCACCATTTCCTCTTTCAACAAACGACAATCACTACCACAAACGTCTTTCCACTCTTCCTTTTCCGCTTAACAGTCTTGCATCATCACTACCACGACATGGGCATCCTAGTTAAGGATTGCCGTTACACTCTCCATCTACGTTGCATATGTTCCTCCATCCATTCATGTCACACTCCTCTGTTTCCTTGTTATCACCTCCTTTCATCTCTTATTCTATTTTGGTATACATTGCTTAGTCTTCTTATCATTCTTCTTCTTCTTTGGTTTGGCGATCCTACTTAACCATCTCTGTCCATGGTAATCTTACTTAAGAGTTTTTCTTAAGAATGGTTGGCCGTCTGATCCTTCCGTCTCCCATCATCTCTTCATCATCTTCTATCTCCCACCTCTCGTCATATCCGTCCATTCCAACCAACCCTTCCACACCTGCATCCAATACAATGTTGTCTTTCTCCTTCCATATCGTCACTGCCGGTTTGGTGATCTTACTTAAATCCTCCTGCAGCATGGCAATCTTACTTAAGAGTCTCTCTTAAGCATGATTTGTCATCCTGCACTCCCCCACTACCCCACATTCTCTCCATCTACATTTTCTTGACATTCCCCATCATCACATCCTCTCACCTCCTCTTTCATTCTCACAAACACCACTTCCTACTGGTCCCTTGTTCATCTCCATCATCCGTCACTGGGTAATCTTACTTAACCGTTTCTTCATTTCATGTTTTATTTCTTCATTTCTCTTATCCATTCTCATCCACTGCATCCTCTCCTCATCTTCATCTTCCTACACATCGTTATCCCTCCTTTCTTTATTCTTTTCACTCCATATTCTAGAGTTCTCCCACATATCTACCCCCATACTTACACGTCATTGTCATTGATCTTCTCCTGACATTCTTTCATCATATACTTCTGTTTCTGCACTAGTAATTATCGGTGGACTTCTCCTAAAAATCACTCATCCCCATTCCACACAACCTAAATCCTTTTCTTTGACCTCCTCCATTCTATCTTCATTCCTTCCTTCCTCTGTGTCCTCTGATCATTATCGGAGGACTTCTCCTAACGTCTCTTCATTGGCATTCCCCCTCCCGTTCTTCGTTTACTTTCTCCCTTGTCTTATCTTTTGTCTCATCTTTTCCTACTGATCATTATCGGTGGATTTCTCCTAACATCCATTCACTGACATTGCCTCTCCTATCCCATCCTTTCTTTTTCCTCTCCACCTCTCTATCTTTCATTCTTCCTTGCCAATTTCTTCACTGTCTTCATCATACACCTTCTCTCTAGTTTCTCGTCATCAGCATATCCTCATCTCATGCATCTCCATTTATTTTCCAATCAATGTCACTCCTTCCCTAAAGTTTTTCTTTACGTTCCCTATGCTTCCCACTCTTTACCAAATATCTTCATTCTTGGTTCACTTCCTTCAGCATAATTTTCTTCATTGTCTCCTCCTCCTTTCTGATCTTCGTCTTATTTTACTTCCTCTATATTGTCTTTCTCCCCATTTTACCTCGCACTTCCTCCTTACTTCCCCGTTGAAAACCTGATTCTTCAACGTTATCCCGTTTCCTTTATCATCTTATCATCCACATGCATTTCCATGCGGTCAATTCCATATTTTTTGCCTTGGATTTCCTCATTATGATCTGTTTCCTTCAATTTTCTTTGCTCTATCATCTCTTTCATTTTCCATTACCTCTCTATTTTCCTCTGCTCCAATCTTCATCACATATTTCATTTTAAATAAATCTCTCCCTTTTTCACGATTTCATCCTTTGCTATGTTCTTTTCTTGTATTCTCTTTGTTTATCCTTTTTCATAATCCTTCTTTGTTATCTTCTTCCTCCCCTTTCACTCTTTATTTTATCCTCTTCTGTCTCCACCCCTCTATTGCATGTCCTTATCACCTTCATATTCAATCTTTTTTGCTCTTCTCATAATCAACCAATCCTCCTGTCTATTCCCTTTTCTCTTTCTTGACATCCCTTACATTTGGCATTCACAGTCAATGCCGAAGTTTCTCCATTTACGTATCATTATCCATCCCTTTCATTACCGTTCTTGTTCTTCTCTTTGCCACATTGACTTCTTCTCTTTTTAAGAACCCTGTCATATCTTTTATCTTCGTCATTCCTTTCGCAGGGACATCATCATATCTATTTCTAAGAATCTCTTCCCATCTTCTTTTTGGCATTTTTGTCTTGGAAGATACCATAACAGACATCACCTATCTAATCTTGTTCTCTTCCTTGAATATTTTCTCTACTTTTGTTTTGATGCAAAAGTATTTCTATCATGCTTACTGAAAAAATAAAACTAAATTGTCTTCTTCACCTCCTAATTTACTAACACTTATGCATCATCCCTATAAAACATGATTGCCATCATATTTATTATCCTTTTAAGACATTTTATCTCATCCTTCTATCCTATTTGTTCGTCATATCCACATTTGTGAATATTCCCCTTGGGATATCTTATTTCAACATCTATCTATGTCTTATGTTGGGGTACCTTTTCATCTTTGTACTTTTCAACGCATATAACTCACCTTGTGTCCTTCTCATGCCCTGTGTTGGGGCATCATTATATTCATCCACGTCCCTTTTGTGGATGCATGATTTTTTTTGCACAATTCCTCACAGATAAAGGATTGCGCACATATTTCGCATTCAGTTGCACACATATTTTGATGTTTTCCTATGACCCGTTGGTCATCTTGGTTTACATCCATACTGTAGTGGTCTTCACCCACTCACTGGTTTTTAGAACATTGTCGTCTGTCTCCGTTGAGACCACAATTATCCTCTACCGATGTGATATCGGAGTCACCACCATACCTTTTTTATTGTTATTGCGATCCTTTTTTACCTGGGGCATCTTGCCTTTGGTCGTGTCTTCATCCATCCTTGGACACATCTTTCATCTAACCCTTTTTGTTTTTGTCTCGTGGCTTGCTCTTGCAAACCACTCAACAAAAGGGGCAAATGTAGACACCTATTTTCGGTATAGCATCCCCCTGACATCTTATATTCATACAATTTCCATCCTCGCTTCTCTTTATCTTAAATAAAATAAAATATTATCTATTTGTTCATATTTATTTGATTGATTATCAATGGGCTCCGTATGGACCCATTTGATAATTCAATTTTTGGAATCACCCCCATCTCTCACAAATTATTTAATTCAAAATGCACCCATCTGACACCTTCTTTTTAAAATTAAATCTTTATCTCACCCTCCCATTCAAATCATGTCCCCCACTTTGCCTATAAGTCAAAATATGGACCCACATGATCACATCACATCCTTAACTCAGGTTACTTTACTACACCATGGGTATCATCTAACCTACAGTTAGTCTCATATCTAAGCTATAAATATGGGGTTTTCCCCCATATTTCAAAAACAGGAGGAGGACCTGGACTCAGAAATTTTTCAAAAGGACCTAGGACGGAAGACTTAGAAAAGGATAATATATTTTTTAAAATAAGAAGGAGAAATCTCTGACAGTGTCTCTTATCTTGCCATCTGGATGCCCGGTTCATTTCCATAGCAGGACATAAGCTAAGTGATCTCGTTATTCCATTTGCTTGTCATTTTTTTACTGTTGTTCACGATCTAATTATCTTGTCTGACACGGGAGTTGACATCCTCCAAGGGAGTTAAAATCCTCTTGGAACCAGCACTGTCCAGGTAAACCCCGCATATTTTGTTCTAATCTTATTTGGTTTAAGTTTTACAGATCTAACTTCTTGATATCATGTGTCTTATTTCTTTGCACCCGTATCATCCATCTCCATCTCCAAGGTAATAAGCCCTTGTATACCCGACGTGGTCTCGTGTTTCTTGATTACTTGTACACTCACCTGGAAAAGAAGTTGGAAACGTAGATCTACATTTGGAATGATACTAGCAGTCAACCCTTGTTAAACCAATCCATCTATTGTACTACATACCATCATAAATAAGAGAAAACTCCATGTAGTTCTCATAGTGTAGGTGCGATAGTGTATACGAATCCAAGTCAAACCCTTATTATCTCTTTATGTCTCTTAACACGAATAGTCGGCGTAGCTATTAACAGAATAAAGAGGTATCTTGTGTGGTAGTGATATAGTGTGATGTTCTTTAAATTCTAAAGTTATTCCCTTTGTCCCTTAAGACCTTTGACAATGTTATGTGTGACTTGCACTTATTAAGACATAGCTCTAAGATCTTTGAAGGCTTGCTAATAGAGGAAGATAGATGTTTGAACCTAGTTTGTGTGCTTCAAACCTTTTTGTTTGCTACTCTAAAGGATGTGCAACTACATAAGAAAGAATTAGGAAATCCTTAAGTTCTTTTGAAAAGTAATTTACAATGTATGCTCTTGAGAATGCCATGTGAGTTCAAATGGTGAATTAGACTTGCTTATATAGTTTTTTGTAGGTTATGTAGTGCATTAAGGTTGACCTAGGGGATAAGAAACAACCCAAAATATATATTTGAATTGAGAAAGAGTAATTAGATAGCAAAGGATATGACTATACAACTATCCCAGATAGTAGTATGACTCGGTCCCCAACTATACGGTTTCATATAGGAACATAATGACTACAGAGCAAGATTCTGGGAAAAATGTTTAGAAGTAAGGTATTGCTTTGGATAATTTCAATTGAGTGGGAAAATGATAGAGTTTTAGACACTCAAATTTGGTAAGTTAATATTTGATACTACTGGTTTTAACAATGCACTCTTACTAAGATAAACACAACCTTTATTTTCTCGCTTAGTACATACTGAGGTTTCTTATCTATCTTGTTTATGAAAGATTTGACAGAGCTTTAATCAGATTATATGCAAGATAACACACTATGTCATTATTCATCCAACACCATACGAATATATAGGTAACAACACTCCTATAAACAAGGAGGTAGCTACAATAATAATGTCCAAGGATATCTCACTAAATAACAATATTAAACCATATACGTGCACTTGTTAAAATAAATTCACTTACATAACAACATAATATTACCCATGAAACAATAAAATTAGTTACATTCCCCCCCTTAGTGTTTACATGGGAAGACTTGACACATCTTAAGAATTGGAAACAAAATCATATGCCTCCACATAATTTTACATCTGCATATTGTTGGCTTGAATCTTGCTATCTAGATCTTACTGCACATGACCAATCTACTTCACCATAGTGAATCCCTTACCAGATGATCACACTTCCACATATTCACCTACATACATGAACTCAAAAGTTCTCACTTTCACTTCCAATGAATGCTCTTTCACCGGCCAATTGATGTTAGAATTATGACTATCGAATAATCTTAGCAGTTAGAGGATCGCTCCAGTTCAACTACCCTCCTATAAAACTATTCTCATATTTCTAAAATGCTCATTCTCTCACATTTTGATCATAACAGGTGAAGGAAACCACACAACATTTTTCTCTGCACACACCACACAAATGAAAAAATAGATCCCACCACACCAAAATGAGGCCCCCGTCATTAGCGACTGAAGAGAGATCATTGATCGACCTCTGATCCTCCCTGATGCCTTCTATCCTCCAGTAGATATGTTGCTTACTCAGCAAATGTGATCTTAAAGCATTGTTTCCACATTGTAATTATTCTTTTTTCTCCCCCCGCAATGTGAAACATTTTATTTCCTTGGACATCATGTAACACTGAAAATGCGTCCGTGAAGTAATTTTTTTTATTTTCACAAATTTGTTTTACAATTTTTCATGAATTTTGAATCTACAAAATGACTATAATGAGACAATAACTCTATTGACATTTTTGGACACAAGACTAAAAAAGTGAAGACAACATTATTTGACTCAATAAATTTTTGAATCTTAATTATAATAACATTATTTTGAAATTTGAAATATATTACTTTGACGACACTTTGACACTCAAACATTTTTTATTATGTAAACAACAACCTAGAACCATTGACTATCTTATATTTAAAAAAACACTCTACAAATAGTCTTGTCATTAAGCTAAGTTGACAAAACTTTATCACTTTTACAATGACTCACAAATTACTTAAAAAACTAGACAATTAAAACAAAACATTATATAAACTTGTTATGGACTTTTAAAGAAAAAAAACTATTCACCAACAAACAATTTTAAAACTAGGAAATACTTTAACATTGACCTTGAATATTAACATGGATTTTTGGAAGTTTAAGATGGAATTTGTCATGGGTTTTGAACAATGAACCAATTATAATGCCTCCAACTTGCTAGAAAAGGATGAGAGCTACCAATGCAACACATATCAAGAGTTAGACACCAAGCACAAATATTTAATAGATTTGAATTATAATCAACTTATAAGCACACATCTGTAGATTTGTCAATCTTGAGTTGATCACGAGCAGCGAACAAAAAATGAACTATGACAAGGAACTATGTAAACTGCGTAGAATGAAACTTAGACATATTCCTCCTCCAAGCTCGTTAGAGATATAGAAGACTGATTTTTCTGATTTGAGGTGCAAATGTTTGCAATGAAACATTGGCACAAATTTTTGAGTTTTATCAAAATAGATCCAATCTGATTGATTGGGGCAATAGCTTGTTGTAGATGTATGGGCTTGCATGAGTCGTCAAATCCCAATTTATATACAAGGCATATTGGTAACCACAATAGATCTGAACATAACTACAAAGTCACTCATATGTCAGCGAAAGAGAGTTAAATGATCACCCCTACCAATCCTTAGGTTTGCATCGCTGTGATGCCAGATGAAAGATTTGACAAATCTTTAATCATATTATATGCGAGATAACACATTATGTCTTTATTCATCTGACACCATACAAATATATAGGTAACAACACTCATATAAACAATGAGGTAGCTACAACAATAATGTCCAAGGATATCTCACTAAATAACAATATTAAACCATATACGTGAAGCTGATAAAACAACTTCACTTACATAACAAATAATATTACCCATGAAACAACAATATTCCTTACAGTTTAGCCTTACACATTGATATGCTAATATATTATGAGAGTTAAATGCATAAAATCCATAAACTAAGTCAACCTAACATGATACAAACCTCATTTATCATGTTTTTTATCCCTATTCAAGGTCATACAATTTGATCAGGAATTTATATCTGATCTGGAACTATCTGTATGATTTTACATCGGTATATCCTCCATCTTTTCTTTCATTTCCACATTCTCCAATGGGTCATTTTCTCCCTTTGGCTTATCCTTTCTTCGAAAATTCACCTTTAAAACCATATATAAGCAAGTTAACACTACCTCATTTTTTAACCAGGAAATCATATGGAACTACATTGATACAACCACTTCTCACACTTGTAAAAGGTGTCATAGGATCCCTAAGTCTCACAAAATCTCATGCACATTCACCAGGGAAGTAACCACAACAGTATGAATCTCTTACCAAGTCAAGGAATCAGCCTCTCTCATATATAAAAGTAATCAAACATCCATTCTCCAATTAGCTTAGCAAGATCCAAACTACACTCAAGCATTGTCAAAAAGGTTTTCACCATTCATTCAAATATCACATGTTAGGTAGAGAACGATGTGTGGTTTGAGGCCTCTTCATAGTAGTGTCAGTGTCGACAGTGCACAAGGGTTACCACAACCTAACTAATGTTTATTTTACATGGTTTCTCATCCTTGGTTAGGTTTTGATATCTTTTTGAGAATTGTGATGCCCATTAAAACAACCCACTTGAGACCCAAGAAACAACCTAGGGTTAGTTAGAAAATTAAGGAATAATTTTTTTTATTAGAAGTGTCCACAACCAAGTTGCAAGACAACAGTTGGCCCTATTAGGTTCCAGAAAAATTCTAAATTACTAGAACATATTTTTCCTTCATTAACAAATAAAAAGTTCACATGGTTCAAATTTTAGGGTTAGAAGTTTCAGTTAGGTTCAGGGAGTAATTTACCCCCATACCCACTCTCTAACAGGCTCAGAGTTTTAACTTGATTTTTCTCATACTTAATGCTTCCAAAATTTCCCTAAATCATTCCCATTGGATAGGAAATTTTCTCACCTTTCCGGTGATATAAATAAGTCCTCCTAACTCCTTTAGAAACTCAAGATATGAGCAAGCAGACCTTAGGGGTCAAATTTTCCCCAAGGGGACATGTGTCGAGAGGGTGAAGAAAATTTCGGGTCGACGGGTAGTGGGGCAGCATTTGGAATTTTTCTTGCATGGGAGAAATTTCCCATTTGTGCCCATGCCTCCATGGGTCCTCCAAGGACACGTGGCGGCCTCTGAGTCAAGTCGCCAAAAAGGAAGAAGGAAGGGTGGGGCGGCGAAGAGTTTGTGGACATTTCGCCAAAGGGGAAGAAAACCAAAAAGTTCCCATGCACCTGTAGGTCCCTAGGGACACGTGGCACTCCATGATTAATGCAGGGAGAAGGGAGAGGGAAAGGCAGAGTGGGAGGAGATTTGGTGAATTTTTCCAAAGGGGATGGGGTGAAAGGGGTAAAATGTGGACGCGGGTCCGCCCGTCTGCGGAAGGGTTTTCCAAGGCAAGGGTGGGAGTGAGGGGCCGTGGGGAAATTTTTCAAAAATTTCCAAAGAAAAATTTAAAAAAAAAAACAAAGGGTCCCCCCCCCCCCGGCTAGCACCCAAAGCTGCCACGTGGCAGCCTGTGATAGGCCACGGGCCGGCGGGGAGAAATGGAATTTTTTTTCCAAAATTTTCAAAAAGGTCTAAGGGCAAAAAAAATGTCGCGCCTCCACCGCTACCCCATGAGGACACATGGTGCCCTCTGATTGGCTATGGGCCGGTGGAGGAAAAGATGAAAAATTTCCTGAGCCAAAATTTTCAAAAAAAAATTCTAAGGATTTTTAATGGGAATTTTTCGGGCCGCGGGCCCACCAGGGAAAATTTTTCCAAATTTTCCCGCCAAGGAAAAAAAACTTCAAAGTGCCATAACTTGAGCTAGAAAGCTCAGTTTTGGGAAAACAAGGACTTTCTGGAAATATCTCGATGCCCTCTTTGCACATGAATCATAAATTTTACTTTTTGATAAATTTTAAAGGGTCAATTTTGTAAAAATGATCTACAGGATTTTAAAAAGCCAACTGGTAATTTCCAACTTCTAAATTTGATTAAATTGGATCTCCTCCTTCACTCAACATGCCAAAAAGACATGGAGAATTGATCTAGGAAGGATTTAAAGTGGATTAGGGAAGTTAATTTTCTCATTTGATTTCAAGTTGCATTTTTCCAACAATTGACAGAAAAACGACTATTAGAGGGATTGGATTCGATTTTGCAGTGGTTAAATTGTTTTCTTAAGTTTTCTTTGTCAATTTGAGTTCCTTATGGATTAGCATGCTAAATTATGTCAATTCCAAGTTGATTATTAAGTGCAGGTCTGAACTGTACATTTTTATTAAAATTAATTGCCAGTTTTAAGTTTGTAACAGAAATCCCATTTCTAGAAATTTGTTTATCAAATTCATCCTTCAAATGTGGAACTTCATTTGTAGTCTAATCTAATACATTTAAATGAATTAAATTAAACTATTCTCTACCCAAAATGTAACTTTGATTTCAATTTTATATATTTATCAAAAGAAGACAAGCAAAATAATTCCCTCATACGTATTTTCTTTCCTTTGCAATTAAACAGAGATTCCAATCACAATTTGATATTTCCAACTTCATCACAACAATGCAAAAGAGAGATGAACTTGCAATTCTTTATTAATCCAAAAAGGAATACATCTTTACATCTTTCCATGTTTTGGGTGCAAATAACACATTTCTAATTCTTTCTTTCCAAAAACAGAACAGAATATACATGTCTTTCACAATTCAAATATCTAACTTCATAATCAAATTACATACATCTTTCTTCACAAAATACATATTACAATTTCATCCACAACAAGTGGGAAAGGATTACAAATAAATATGTTTTCACAAGGGACTGTCAAACTGCATTTTTCCTTTGCTCCAGGACAGCAACATGCACATTTTCTCTTTCTCCAAGTTGATCACAACAAAAGAGGGGGAAAGGCAACGCTCTCCACCCAACCAAGACATCCAATGAAAGGAGAATCCTTCCTTCATCATTGGCCCTGAGCCCCAACCAAAATACAATAATAGATGCAATTCAACCCATGGCAACAACTGGCTTCCACAACACACAACATTCTTTCAAATATACACATTTCAATATAAAACATAGTTCAACACAAAACAAGCAGTTCACAACTGCAATTGAAAACATTCCAATCAAAACTCAGGCTTGATCATGCAAGCCAAAGGAGCAAGGTCTATGGGGGAAGCTACTTATGCCTCCCAATTGGGAATTGGGCATCCACCAGTAACAAACTGCCAAAATAATTCACCACACATATCCTTATGCCCCCCACAAATCCCTCCTTATGCCCCCCACAAATTTCCTTATGCCCCCCACAAAGTAAGAAATGCAAGCTATTTCTTTTCCATGGTGGATCCCAAACCCAAAATCCCTCCACAAAACTCTGATGCCAATGGCATTCCTTATGCCCCCCACATGGATTCCCCATAGCCTTCTCCTACACCTTCCCTAAGGTAGTCTACCCAACCAGCCAACAAATAAATCAAAACATGCACCATTCACACAACACAACAAGAAAATGATACAACATAAAAAGGAGAGTTAAATTCCTACCTCTCCATGGTTACTTTTGTTTCCAACAGCAAGCTTCAAATGCCAAAAACACAGTTCAAAACAACAATGCCAAGTATGAAGTTATCTCCAAATTCCTCCACAATCCACAAGAGCTCCAAAACAACAAAAATGCGCCCCCAAGGAAGAATGCAAAAAGGTTCAACAACCCCAAAACAAGCAAGAGTTTGAATTATATAGAAGAGGGAAGAAGAGAGGATGATGTGGATCCATGTAGGATGCCACATCACACATCCTCCAATTCAAACACAAAAGACAAAATCCATTCTCCCAAGCACAATAAAGAGGTGGGTGAAAATATGACAAGTTACTTGCACACTCCAAAAATCCCACACCTCAAGGGACAAAAAAATAAATAAAATATAAGAAAGTGCAACCCAAAACAAGCAACATGATTAATAAAATTCATTATAAAAGTCACAAATCACTTCTCCAACCATAAGTATGGTTGGTAAATTAAATTTAGAGGCATGGGACAAGTTTTACTTGTCCCACAAGCCTCCAAAAACAACCCCCAAGGACAAATTCGAATTTGTCATGGAGGTGGAGTATTTCATACTCCAAAACTGACTTACACAACTCTTACACAACTTAGACATCCCTTACATAATTTAATACAAACAACCAACAACTCTTATAATTACTTTCCCATATCCCAATTTAATTTATTTAAATTTTAATCATATGATTCTCACATTAATCTATCACAATTTTAATTAATTAAAAGAAAGGAACACATTACTAATAAAATACATACAACAATAATAAAAATTAACCACATTAATAAAATACATAATACCCATGGTCACATGTAAAGGTAATCCCCCCCATGGGAATCCCTAACAAAACAACACACAACACAATAAAATGAGTTGCCATGGTGACCTTGTCGAATTCACCTAGAATTCCATTGTGGTTGGTCTCCGATCCCCCGATGTTTTTGTTGTGATATTTTTAACCTGCAAAATACAAATACCTCCTTCGGCCTCGTGGCCATATCAGAACATCCAACATGATATAAATGAAATCACAAAACCAACTATATAAATGAATCACAACAACATCGAAGTAACAACTACATCATTTACATTTTTAATCAACAACTATATCATCATCAAATAATATCCATTTTCTAGATCAACTCATAATATCCAAATCACATGTCTGAACAACATCCATAAAACATCCATGTCAAATAATATATCATCATCCACATATAAGGTGTCTCTAATAATCATCATGCATCATAATCAAATCAAGATCAACAATAATCCATGATCAATGTCTAACAACATACTAAATCAAAACATAATAATGTCTATAATGTAATCACAGTATCAAAATAGGTATCCAAAAGGTGTCAAAGTTGTATTGTCCTTCCCTTAGTCATTTTCTAGTCACAGTTCTAGGAACGAAACATCAAGTTCAAATCACCCACTTCCTACAGTTCGCACATCCACAACTTCCCCTAAAATCATTTGTAATTATCTAAGTACACTCATCCTTTTGTGTTTTCAAGTTCATATCTTGTTTCATAAATTAATTACAAGTATTAATGTGTTTTTTATATTGGATAATTAATTGTGGAAGGTAATTAATTAGAATAACCTCTTGTAGTTCCCCTTACATCCTTTAGTGTACTTAATTGACTAATCTGGCTTTCACATAATCTAAAAAATATTGGTGAACCTGACATTGTATCTTACACCTTCTTTTGAACCCTAGTTTCCCTAGGGTTCTATATATACATTATATATTCAAATTCAAACCTAATTTTCATCTATCATCTACCCTAAATCTGGTTTCCACAATTTTCCCTAAGGTTGATTTTACCCTTTAAGTCTCTTTCCAAGGATCTTAATTGCATAATCACCTTTTGTTTCATATCTCAACCATAGCAGCTCTATTTTTAAATTTATTTGAGTTTATTATTAATTTTTATGCATTTAATAAAATCTATTTTTGTTTGCCCTAATATTTAGAACAAATTTTGGAAATGCAAAATTATTATTTTAGTAATTTGGCTATGATTGGAAAAATATACAATTTTGGGAAAATTCCTTGGAGGTTTTTCTTCCACATAATCATATTGAAAAATATCTCCCAGTTTCATCAAATTCAATTTCAATTTTCATGTACGGTTATTTTATTAATTTGACAATGGTCATTTTTTCCTTAACATCACTTTTGGGTCTTATCTCCTATGATATTTCCACTATCGGCCCTCCATGTGTTGAGTATTATTGTTTGTTAACTATTGGAGTTTCTTTCTTATTGTTTGTTACCTAACTGGAGTTTATTCTCTCATTTTTATGCCATCATGGCCCATGCTACAAATTATCAAGTCTAATTATATTATTTACTTCAATGTCATTGCACATACAAAGAAACTCTCACAAATCTAGTGTAGGACACAATGCTCCCTGATAATATGACACATTTCCATGTCAATTCAATTTTGAGTTGTATTTCAGATCCTTCTATTAGCAATGATGACACATTTCATAAGGCTATCTTAGTGTCTATTCAAGCTTTACACCATGTTTTTCAAGTTCAATTTCAAGTTATGAATATTGAGATCACATCTCTCAAGCATGAAATAACACATCTAAAAAATTCTTATAATGCCCATATCCATAATATCTCTGCACATCAAGATCAATTTAGTTCTAGTCCCATTAAAAATAAATGTGATAAACATGTCGTGCATGATACATGTGTTGATATAAGTGAAGTAAAATTCCTACATAGAGGCACCAATGTAAATGTTCTACAAGATCAAACCTCGAATACTATGGCAACCACAACGACAAACACCTCTTAAGTTTGAACAGAATGCTAGATAACATGATATTCTATATAATCTACTCGATAATCACTTAATCACTTTGTTACCTATTCATTACCACCCCCACTATTGACTTACAAACATCAAAGATCAACCATTTTACAATTATCATGGAATTAACGAACGTCATGATAATGATTGTTATGCTTTACAATGAAGAATCCATTAACTTGAACATTAAGGATTTATTTCTTTCGATATACAACATTCTACTACACAACCATCTCAAGTCCTAAAGTCTCAACGAGTACCAAAAGCTATAACAACTATATCAGATGAGCATAATGTACTACATGATACACCTTTGGATATACAACATGAGTCATCTACTCACAAAGTGGATATGAGTGCAATACCTCCTTTGGTAGAGCCACTCTCATTGTCATAATTACATCCTACTATTATGCAAACAATAGTACGCATTGAGCATGAATAATTATACACCACATTAGATCATTTAGAGCGTACACAAGCCTAATCATAGGGCAACACAACAATGGATTCTACATATATCTTTAATCTTCCTTTAAAAATGAGATAGATTATGATTCAGAGGATGATATCAATGGATATCATTCTAATGAATCATTTGATATGTCAAATGAACATTTACACACATTATATTTCAATCACATCAGGGGAGTTAAATTTGATAGCGATATCAATGATGATGAACAAATTCATACCCTAACTGAGCCTTCTACGAATATCTCTACTTCTCCACAACATACACAAAGGTAATTTACATGTCTACCTTGAGCTCCACTTCAACAATTACTTGTGTGCAATCTTGTGTCTCTCCATCCACTACTTGAGGTTGATACAAGCAAACACCCTAACAAGATCTTTGATGTTATTTATTACTTTGACTATCATCGTTGCATTGGTCACCTCACTGATAAATGTGGCAATCTTTGAAATGTTATCCAAAATCTTTCTTGATACACATGTAATTGAATGGGATGATCCCACTAAATTTTGATCATGATCCGCTTCCTTTTGAAGGGCCCATTGCACATCATGTGATACCACATATGCCACATTACAATCACCCCTACCAAGGATAATCTATGTAATTTCAAGCTACTTCACACACTACTCATAGATACTTCACCTAGTTATTCACTCAAAAGAGGGGGCATTCAGTTGGGTATATCCTACACTTGCAACAAACACATGTATAATCATGGGATAATATACAAGTATAAATAGGGTACAAGTATTCATAAACATTTTTAAGGACAGAAATCCAGAAAAAAGCTACAAGATTAAAAAACATACATTTTGATCAGGATTGTATGGACGGATATGACCTTATCACATGGATTTTCCCAATGAAAAGTTACATCAATTTTTTCAATAGTTTCATATTTCATCTGCACGTACAGATTTTTGAGACAGTTTTAGATCTACATCACTTAGTCCAAATCAGTTACAAGGGGCATGAACTACTTCACTCTTTCACCATGACACTTAGTTTCAATTACAATTTCAAGGACCTTGGGGGCATGGGTCTCCTTTCTTCATCTACATTTTAGTATATTACCATTTCTATTCATTTTCTACTCAGTTATGCAACACATGGGAAGGGTATGGGGGTACCTGTTCTCTTTCCTATGTTCATCTGCAATGGTGTGGTCCATGGGGTTGCGGAAGGTATCGAAGCATCTAAGTTCTTCGTAGGTAGTCCTTCCTTTCCTCTTACATTTAAAGGGGAAGATATCAAAGTTGTTGAATGACTTTGATACACGGCAGAGGTGTTTTGGTACTCAATTCTTCTTCTCTCTCTCATATGTTTCTATGTTGGGTTACATGCACCTAACACTCTTGTTCTCCTTGGCACAATTGGGGGCGGATCACCCACAATCCTTCGGCAAGTTCAACAATTTAAATCTCTAAGTACAAGAAAAGAACATGAACTTCTACCTCTGCAAAACAAGGAGGTGTATTCCTTCCATGTTTTGCATCTCTTTCATTTTATGCAAATGCAAATTTTATGTATATTACATTTTACATTTGAATTAAAGTTCAATTCTTTACTATGGACATTGACTACACTCTATGTTGTAAGTTTCATCATGCAACATGCTAACACGAACACAATGGGACTTTGCAAAATAAACTCAGAGTGAAGACAAAGTGTTTTAACACACTAAGGTATATTTTCCTTTAAGCATTTAATTTCCATTTCATACTTAAAGGTGGGTCGAATGTAGACACTCAAATTTGGTAATTTATTCTTTAACACTATTGGTTTTGAAAATGCACTCTTGGTAAGATAAACACAACCTTTGAATTCCCATTTATTGCATATTGAGGTCTCTTGTCTAGCTTGTTTATCATTACACATTGATATGCCAACAGATTCTATGAGTTCAATGCATAAAATCCATATACTAAGTCAAGATCACATGATGCAAACCTCATTTATCATGTTTTTATCCCTCATCAAGGTCGTACAGTTTGGTCAGGAATTTATATTTGGTCCTTACCTATTTGTATAGTTTTTTACTTGTATATCCTTCATCTTTGCTTTTAGTTCCACATTCTCTGATGGGTACTTTACTCCCTCTGGGTGAATTTTTCTTCATTAATTCACCTTCGAAATCCTATATAAACAAGTTGCCTCATTTTTTAAACGAGAAATCATATGGTACTACATTGATACACTCACATCCAACACTTGTAAAAGGCACCACGGGATCCCTAAATATCACAAAATATTATGCACATTCATTAGGGAAGGAACCACAACATGCCTGAAGCTTCTTACCAAGTCAAAGAATCAACCTCTCTCATCTACAAGCACTCAAACATCCCTTCTCCAAGTATTTTAGCAAGATTCAAATTAAAATCAAGCATTGTTAAAGAGGTTTCCAAATCTAGTTGCATTCATTCAGATATCACATGTTAGGTGGAGAACGACATGTGCTTTGAGGCCTCTTCAGAGTATTTTCAACGTCGAAGGTGCAAGGGGATGCCCAAAACTCAGCTAATGTTTGTTTTGCACGATTTCTCATCCATGGTTAGTGTTTGAGATTTTGTTCAGATTGTTCAAAGGGCTTTGCAACATAATAAAAAATTAGGGTTTGACAGCAAAAACGATTTCCAGGGAGGTGACACTCTCAATAAGCTGTAGAGCTAAAATTCAAACAAGTCTAAAACCGTACAATAGGGTCAAGATCATATGAATGGTTCTAGCAGATTTGTATGGTCTTGTCCCAAGTCAATTTCCAATCATGGTTCCTGGAACGAAGCATCATCAAGTTCAAATCACCCACTTTCAACAGTGTGCAAATCCAAAATTTCCCATTATCATTTGTAATCAGCTAAGTGCACTCATCCTCATGTTTTCAAGTTCCTATCTTGTTTCATACATTAGTTGCAAGCATTAATGTATTGTTATGATATTGGACAATTAATGTTGGAAGTTAATTGATCAAAATAACCTCATGTAGCTCCCTTACATCCTTTAGTGTACTTAATTCACTAATCTAGATTTCACATAATCTAATAATGGTATAAACAAGAGCAGTGTGTCGAGTTGAGCAAGTCATGTGGGAGAGAGAAAGATGTGCCAATTAGATTCAGGATGCAATCGTAAGTCATAATACAGTAACAAAGCCAAACTTGTCATTGCCAAAGGATAAGTTGCCAAATTTAGGTGTCTACATGTATTGACCATCTAAATCTAAGGTGTAGCCACGTGTAATATGGTATTATGTGTTATTGACCTTGGAAACATGTGTGTACATAAGTTGTAGGTAACAAGTAGCCATAGTAACCTTAGGCTCTCGATGTGTATCACACATGCCTAGGTAACATATGGTGCATTCAAGATGTAGATGTCACAATATGCTCATGATGAGATTATCAATGTGATCTACATAATTTGTCTAGGAATATGATCAAAACTCTAAACAATAAGTTGTGAAGGTTATGTGTTGGTACGAGACACTTTTTGTTGGGTAGGAGCAAAAGTAGGCACTATGATATGTTGAGTAGGGTACTCATAAGGAATACTAGGAATGGTAATTGTCATGTTGTTGTGTACATACTTTAGGCATCTATGTTAGGTGGAAGGTATAGCACACATATCACGAGGCCATGGATATCTGAGTAGCATATTTATTGTGTTGTTAGAAGGGACTACAAGGAACCGGGTGGCCATTCTCTTAGGTCCAACTTGTAAAGGTAATACTATTTCCCAAGTGGGATTTGTTGTTGGATGTTGAAGCCTTGAACGATATTTTTAGTGCCAACAAGGTCTTGTGTAGCATAGCTTAGAAATGTAAAAAGTGTCATAGTGAAAATATTTTGACTAAATACATTGTCTACCATTACGTTTTGGATCGGATGTGAATCGACATGTCAAATATAAAGAGGTCTAAATGCTTCCTCGTCGTTGGGTGGAATCTCTAAATTAACAAATGTATTGGATGGTGAGAGCTCGAATATATTTGTAGTCAAACCAATGATGCCATCAATAGGGCAAGGGTCAACCACATAGCTCAACAAAAGAGGCACTGCATTATAAGCCATATGTACCTTGTCAACGTTGTGAGTGTTTGCATGATGTGGTAGTGGATTGGAAAACAATTTCAATTTAGCATTAGATTGAGCCACTACTGTGTTGGTGGGTGATTCTAAATCTTGTATAGAAAGTGTCATTATGAGTTAGTAATTATATGTTATGAGGAAATGAGAAGTATTTATTCGTCAAATGTCTGGGACATCGATGGTAATCACAAGATACTTTACTATCAAATCTCACACTTTGCAGTCTAATTGCACTTACAGATTTTTTGTAATATTGTATGAGGAGGTTATGGTAGATGGGTCCAATGCCTCTTTGGAGGTGTTATAAGAACTACAATCAGTGTTTGTTTCACAATATTGACAATTTCAACTTTCTTCTTGTCGGTTGGTTTGTCTTTATATGAGGGCTTGTATTGGAATTTGTTTCCATTGGATCCAGGGATGCTTTCACCATATGTTAACATGTTGGTTGCGAGTAGCTTAGTTTCATAGGTCTTCAAACTACATGAAGTTAGTAAACACGTGGTTTTCCTAAAGTGGTGTGATAAGGCTAGCAATGAGTACCTTGATTAACTCACCCTCATCAATGTGTTTAGGCGCTTGAGAGAGTATAACCTTGTAAGGCAAGACATAATTTACGACCCTCTCGTTAGATTGTTTGCTTGAGTAATTTGAGCAAATGAGAGGTGTTGACCAATGTTAATTGAGAAATGAGAAAGGAAGTTATCACCTCTTGATTGGAATGCGTGTAGTAAACCAACTGTACCACTCAGTGTTGCACTCACAAGACACTGCCAGTGATACGCTAGAGGAATGTGGGGATTATGTCAAGTCCGCATGGCCCTTATGGGTTGGGCCACACACATGCTACAATGGCAATGACAATGGGAAGGCCGTAAGACAGAGAAAATCCAGAAAGGTTGCCTCAGTTCGGATTGTTCTCTACAACTGGAGAACATGAAGTTGGAATTGCTAGTAATCGCAGATCAACATGTCGCGGTGAATATGTACCCGGGCCCTGTACACACCGCCTGTCACACCCTGGAAATTGGTTTTGCCCGAATATAACTAATCTAACACATTCTTTAATACTCCGTGAAAGAAATCTTGGCTAGCGGGATATCATTACATGTGAAGTCCATACAAGAGGCCATAAAGGAGCAAAGGTGTTACTATGGATTAACCTTATCATCGTAAAATGAGAACTTGGGTGGAGCAAACCCAACTGATAATAGATAACTAAGGACCTCAAGGGATAATGGATTATTAAGTGACCATGTGGAGCTCATAGTGACTTACATCTTTGTTGCGTACGAAAGACTATTTGTTAATGCATGTCTTCGAATTGTTGGATATATGCATTAAGAATAGGGTTTTGGACCATATGTGCAGAACTAGGTTCGGCAGTGGAAGCCAAATAATGTGTAGGATTGGGCATAGTAGGTTGGGGGACCATATGTGATGCCCCCATAGTTAGAACATTAGATGTAGGTAAAACTTGAGTAAAGAAGTGGGTAATAGTCCCTACAGGGGGATGAGAGACTCTAGAAGGTGGATTTGTATTGCTTGAAGGTTCAAATTGAATTTCCCCCATCTTCTTCTTTTGTGCATCCAATTATACCATTAGGACGTTATTAATGTTGTTTGGTTTTTCTTTGAGGACACAAGTGAATGTACAATTTGGATCTTAGGTGATCTTTGTTGGATATTAGACTCTTGGTCATCATTAGTGTCCATTGGTCACACTCGTGGTCGAACATTGTCTCAATGACAACATCATGTGTAATATGCATATGATTGCCACAAACATAAACAATGTCACTCTCATTCGTGTTAGGAGTAACCTTTATAGGAGTAGACATGTGGGAATCTACAATATGGACCGTTTTCTTAGAATGATGAGATACTGAGGGTATTTTGATGTAGTCTATGTGGGTATCACTTAATCGTGCACTTTGGCTCCTAGGATTAATAGATCTAGCTTTTCTAGATGGCATAAAAGAATAACATTTGATTATGCACCAAAGGGTAGATGGTTAGATGGCCTTCAACGCTTGTCAATCACACTAGATTTCAATCTTGGCACATGATAATGATACAAGTCAACAAAGGATGATGTATTTAGATTTGCATAACTTGTTGTAATGTGCTCCAAAGCAAAGATGTTCAATGATTGGGCTTTAAGTCCTTCGACTGTGTGCTTTGATATGGGATCCCTAGACGTTGTTGATAGGTTATAGAGTGCATGTGTTTATATAAGTGAATTGTGTGAATGATTTCCTGCTCAACCACTCTAAAGTCGACTATGCTACCAAACTCGAGTATTTAAAGATGTGATTGTTGCAAGTACAACGTACACATTCATCAACCTTGACATATTCGTTGGTCAAACCTATTTTTGAATGGCTAAAAAATAAACCATGAAAACTCAAACTCACTAAGAAACACCCTATCGGGTAAATAATGTTCAAGAAATTCATGACCATCGTCATTTCCAAACAAAGGATAGGTCAATTCTTGTAACAAAGTTCAATTAGTCACGACCACTACCATTTGCAAACAAAAGCCCAAGCAATCAATAATTATAGTGCATCCACAAACAATATCCTGATCAGACAACATACGGCAGAACTCTGATATTTTCTTGTCCCCTATAACAATGGAGATTGGACACTCCTGCCAAATAACACTTACCCGGTTGAAAAAAAAAATTGTGTATCTCTGCTCTCTATGGTTTATTTCCCAATAATGATAGATGCAGAGGGAACAAGGATATCACTGCAGGATACACATATGAGATGTTAAAGGCAACTGAAAAAATTACCGGCCAATGGAAGGTTTCAAATAGCTCTCAATTCCAGCTTCAGACATCTCGTCTCCTCCCATGTACATCGGGCAATCATATATAAAATGGATAATGATAAATGCAGAGTGAACAAGGATATTATTGCAGGTACACGAGAGATGTTAAAGGCAGCTGAAATAATTACAATCCAATGGAAGGTGTTAAATAGCTCTCAATTCCAGCTTCAAATATCTTGTCTCCTTCTGTGTATATCCGCAGTCATATATATCATGGATAGCAAGATAAGGGCAGCAAAGAACATTTTCACTGTAATCACCAACATATAATGATGTGTTAAAGAAATTAACTTTGCTCTCTACTTACATAGCGGTTTTAGGTACAATTTTCACAAACATGATCAGAATGATGAATATCAATAAAATTGAAATATATCCATTATTCTACAAATCTTTAGATGGGCTCGAGACAGACCCCTAAGAAGGATACTCCGCTTCATGCAAAAGAAAATAATTTATTACATAGAGACAAGTCAAAAGTTGCTCATCACACAATGACATGTTCCCCACTCTATTGATGACCTCTAAAAATTATAACAAAAAGGAAAGTGATGCAAAATCCAGCTATGGTGCGAGTTTGCTCTCAAATTCAACTTTGGCACACACTATGCCATGACTTGTTTAGCCGATGCAACTACATTGTCAATGGTAAGGCCAAACTCCTTGTACAAGATTCCAGCCGGAGCACTGGCACCAAAACTGTCAATACCCACAGCCTTTCCCTTCGAACCTATATACCTCTCCCACCCAAGGGTTGAACCAGCTTCCACGCTGACTCTGGCAGACACGGCTGCTGGAAGCACACTTTCCTTGTACTCTGAAGTTTGTTCCTCAAATAATTCCCAGCAGACAAAGGAAACAACTCTAACAGCTTTTCCTTCATTACGGAGAGCAATTCCAGCTTTCTCAGCAATCTCAAGCTCTGAACCTGTACCGATAAGAATGACATCAGGCTTATTACCGGATGAATTGTCACTGATAATATAGCCTCCCTTCTCAACTCCCTCCATAGAGGTACCAGCAAGATGAGGAAGCTTTTGACGTGAAAGAGCATGGATTGATGGCCTCTTCCTATTAAGCACAGCAACTTTGTATGCTCCAGCTGTCTCTTTTCCATCAGCTGGACGTAACATTAGCATATTTGGCATTGCCCTGAAGCTTAACAAGTGTTCTATTGGTTGATGAGTGGGCCCATCTTCACCAAGACCAATTGAATCATGAGTCATTACATAAATGACCCCAGCTTCACTAAGTGCAGAAAGTCTCATTGCACCTCTCATGTAGTCTGTGAAGACAAAGAAGGTAGCACAATAAGGAATGAGGCCACCTCCATGGAGGGCTATTCCATTGCATATTGCTCCCATTCCATGTTCACGCACACCAAACCGAAGGTTACGCTCTGTAGGGGTATCCTTCTGGAAATCCCCAAACATTTTTAGCAAAGTCATGTTAGATCCTGCAAGGTCTGCACTTCCACCTAAGAATCCTGGAAGAACCCTTGCAAGTGCATTTAAACATTGTTGAGACAAGTTTCGCGTAGCTTCAGCAGGGCTCTCTGGGGTGTACGTCTGAAATGCAAATAAAAACTCAGATTTAAACAATGCATATAATTTATTTGTAAAAGATAAATACACAACTCGCAATCTGAAAGGAAACTTTATTAACCAAAAAACACCATAGCCAGCTGAATTTGACAGGAATATTAATTATTATTAAAAAAAGCCCCAAATTCTTACCGGGAGCGCCTTCTCCCATCCTTCAGGGAATTTGCCAGATATTAAAGTCTTGAACTCTGCAGCTTCCACAGGGTATTTATTTTCATACTCAGTAAGTTTAGCTGTCCACTTTGCTTCAACAGCCGCACCCTTTTCAATATGCCGACTCCAATGGCTGTTCCCAAAAAACAGAATGTTCTTAAAATCATCAGATGAAATCTCAAGAAGAATAAGTTAATCTACACTGAAAAGAATAATACCTCTTAACATCCTCTGGGACATGGAAAGGCTCATAAGGCCAAGCCAAATTCTGTCTGGTTGCCTCAACCTCCTTTGCACCCAAAGCACTTCCATGCACACTGTAACTGTTTGCCTTATTTGGTGATCCAAAACCAATAGTAGTAGTGACCTGGAAATATAAACAGCAGAGGACAGTCCATGACTTAAAAGATTCAGAACTTGTTTGCTTCCCTGAACATTGAGCTTCCCATCTATCATGGATACAGAATAAAATTATAAATCAAAGAAATGAAAGCACTAATGTTGGCTACAAAATGCACACCTTAATCAAAGTTGGTTTGTCCTCAACAGACTTTGCCTCCTCAATAGCAGCACGAATGTCATCATAACCAGTATTACCATTCTTAACCCAGATAGTGTGCCATCCAAGACCTTGGAAACGAGTTATAACATCTTCCGTAAATGCAATCTCTGTGTCACCATCTATGGAGATGTGGTTATCATCATAGAATGCAATAAGTTTCCCAAGCCCCCAGTGACCAGCCAGTGAACAGGCCTCATTGGAGATCCCTTCCATTTGGCAGCCATCACCAACAATACAGTATCTGAGACAATTAAGAACGCCAGTTAATACCTTTGAATACTGTTAAGTTTATTAATCCAAGTTCTTGAAAAAGAATCAATTTGTTCATAAGAAATCCTACAAAAACTTGGAATGTAAAAATATATCTTACGTGTAATGATCAACAATGGTACAGTCTGGCTTGTTATATCTAGAAGCCAAATGTTTTTCGGAAAGTGCCAACCCAACTGCATTACAAATTCCTTGACCAAGAGGCCCTATGTAGGAGACATTAAAAAACCCATTAAATCCCTTTTTGCTCTTCAATGCAGCAAACACCAAAAGAAAAAGGAAAAACGTGTGCATGCTCGTGGAAAAAAGTTAGCCTACCAGTTGTCACTTCCACACCAGGGGTCTCAAAATTCTCAGGATGCCCTGGTGTTTTGCTCCCCCACTGACGGAAGCCCTTCAAATCTTCTTCCTAAAATTAACAAGAAAATATGCCATCAAACACAACCATATGGCTAACCATTTTTATCATTTCACTGATTCTAGTTTTTGCATGTTACCAATCACAGTAAAAATTACAAATGAATTCAGAATTTGCTAAACAAAAAAACTCTAAAGCTGCACCAAATCCACTTTTCTCTCACTTTTCCCCAATGACTAGAATGCTGAAATTCCCATTACATGATTGCGTTTTTGGTGAGCCTTCATGTTTGCAGATAGCAAGTTATACAGAGAGAGCAGTAAATATTTCTAAAAATCAAATTCTTTCTCAAAATAACATAAGGGTGTAGAAGCAGCTGAAATGGATTGTACCAAAGGACTGGATTGTTCCAATGGATTTTCAAGCAGAACAACATCAAGGACAAGCCCAACCTATCCACAGATACATAAATGCAAAAATAATTCACACTGCATTACAATGTCAAACCCAAACCACAAGAGAAGATAACTACTCAGAAATTATCTACAAAATTGCAATCCAAAAAAAGGTTCAAATAGTAAGCAACTTAAAGAAAATCCATGTTTCGCATTTAAAAATATGTAACAAAGTACATATGCATACATATCCAAACTGAGAACACACTAAGCTCAACATCACCAAGGTACATATGCAATCCGATTTTTTCCTTGGCCAAAAATTCACCAGAACCTACAATTAAGTTTTTGGCTAATACTCACAATTTTTTGACAAATACTCGCGAATTTTAGGAGAGATTTTTTTTTATTTTGGCAACTTTCCAGTAGTTATAATTGTTATTATTTGTCACTTACATAGATATGCAATTTATGATGATAATTTTCAATGAAAGTCATCATAAATTCATAAGGCTTATCAGCTGGCTGTTGTATTTGCATGATGATGCGATTTTGTACTCTATTTGTATTCAAATATAATAGAAAACACTCCTCCAACATTTTGCAGACTCGTTTGACACATTTTGTAAATATATTTTGCATAAAATTTATGTTTTTCAAAGAAATTTGCACATTTTTTAAGTTATCGGTATTGTTGAATATTCACCAAATTTTTGCCGAGTCAAAATTTTCTGGGCCTGCCAAGTATTTGCCAAATACGAGTCTGCGAGCTATGATCTTGATTAGGTAATAGTTAATACCCCTTGTTTAGGATTACAATTTCTCAAGTCGCCAGGGCCGTCTGAACTCTCCTAATAAAGCTGAATTCAAATTTTCTAGCTCAAATAATAACAAGACTACAAACTCTGTATGGGTAATCCACAATTACAGACCAATGTTGCAAACCAATTCTGTTTATCCTGAATCTCACCTACCCTAACCAAAAGGAAACCACCATCATGCACCAAACTCACTCAATATACCTGCCACAAAATCCATATGAATAAGCCACAATTGCATACAAATAAACCAATCTCATTCTATCAATCCCAAATTCCACTCATAAAAAACACAACCATACACCAAATTCTAAAATTCCATCCAAAATACCATCACTGGGCCAATAACCCCTTCCCCTCTCCCAAGTGTCACCGTCTCACATCAGACACCATCTTCCACCACACTAGTTCAATCTCCAAATTGCAAAAATCCATATAGATAAGCCACGATAGCATACCAATAAGCCACACCCACTTCATCAATCCCAAATCCCACTGAAAGAAAACACCACCAAAGGCCAAACTCTAAAAATCCATCCAAGAAAATCTATCACTGGGCTAATAACCGTTTCACATATCCCTCCCACCCTCCCAAATAAGACACCATCGTCCACCAGACTAGTTTATCCCACTGAAAGAAAACACCAGCATGCACCGAACTCTAAAAATCCATACCAAAACCTATCACCGGGCCGATAACGGCTGCATCTATCCCAAATCCCGCCTCACAAATAAGACACCATTATTCTAATTCAATTTCTCTATGGCAAAATCCATACCAATCAGACACAATTGCATAACCAAGAGGCCAAACCTACTTCATCTTTCTCAAATCCCTCTCAAAGAAATCACCATCATACACCAAACCATAAAATTCCATACAACATACTTCTAGTAATCTGAATAAACGAAAATAAGATTTCCTTGTAGCGATAAATCGTAGACTAACCTTGACACTGTCGAATCCAGCAAGATGCAATAGAGCATACTGCAACATGCACCCATGACCGGCAGATAGCACAAAGCGATCCCTGTTGAAAAAATAAGGATTCTTGGGATTATAGTTCATGACCTCATCATACAAAATATGACCCATGGGGGCACACCCCATAGGCAATCCAGGGTGCCCAGAATTAGCCTTTTCCACAGCATCGACGGCCAGAAATCGAATTGTATTTACAGATTTTTCGACCAGAGCAGTACTGGTAGTCTCCAAGGTCTCCACAGCGGTAGCCCTGATAACATTTTTTCTCGATGAGTCCAAACTCAGGCGCCTCTTGGGGCTAAAGGCCACCTTCCCATGTGACCTAAGGCCTCGCCCTGCGAACTTCCCAAAACTAAAAGCCATGGGAGCGTGTGACTGAGCTGCAGGAGCAGCATTCTGTAAGCGTGCATTTGCAGAGACTGTTGTGCCTGCTGCTGTTGCAGCCTGGGAAAATGAGAGGGAAGAAGCCATTGTTCAGAAATCTGAGAACCCAGTTCAGAAATGAGGTTGCTAAGCCTACCCAATTTGCTTAAAACAGAGATTTGATCTTATGATCTTCTGAGGTGATTACCCAAAGAGAAGGTTGGGGGTTCATAAAATAAGAGAGAATGCCGACCGTCGGATGTTTCTCACTTGAAACGTGAACCGTCCGATGAGTGCATTTCCGTCCGTTGGATACGGCGGCCTGCCGAGATCTACGTCGTCGAGTTTGGTGGAATGTTGATTATTGTGGGGTCGGGAATACGAGATCTGGACCGTTGGAAACAGAAGAGGATTGATCTGGGCCGTTGTTTTGTGGAGTGATTTATGGTGTGGTTTCATGTGGGTTTGAACTTGACTCGGGGGTGAGATTGACTGGGGGTGTGCCCAATGGGAGTTGGACACGTGGCTGAATGTGAGGAATACTTGATATCTTATCGAGATGAAACCCTGGGTAGGAAGGGAATGGTCGTTAAGTGCTCGTTAGGTGAGGGCCCCTTGCCAATGTGGGGTGGTTGTACCTTCCATTACTAGACAAAATCTTTGATATAACCAAAACAATAATTATTATTATGAGCTCTCACACCCTATGTTGTGAAATTTTTTAATAATAATTTGACTTTTATTCTTGCTATTTTTTGGGTTTGAAATCTGGTAGGTCATAGATCGTCATATCCCATGGTGGAGGTGGGTAGACTTCTTCGGTTAAGTGGCCAAGGAATGAGCGGTTTCCATTCCGCCAAATTCGCCCGAGGCATGATCCCGGCCTCATTTGCCATATCCCACGGTCAAGATGGGCAGACTTCTTCGGCTAAGCGACCAAGGACCAAGGGGTTTCCATTCCGCCAAATTCGCTCGGGGCATGATCCCGGCCTCATCCGCCATATCCCACGATTGAGGTGGGTAGACTTTTTCGGCTAAGCAACCAAGGATTGAGGGGACTAAAGGGTTTCTATTCCGCCAAATTCACCTGAGGCACGATCCCAACTTCATCCTTTATTACGATATTTTCTATCTTCACTTTCAACGATAATTAAACCCTGTTAAACTCTTTAAGAACCAAGCATCTTTCACCGTTGAGTCAAACATCATTTAATATTATTCTTACTTTTATTATCTAACACCAACCCAAAATAATAATTATTATAATTAGTTCTCTTTTTAAATTGTGGAATTTTTTAATAAAAGTTTATGTAGTTTCAAATTGGGCCTTTCCTAAATTTTGACATTTATCTTTGTGTACACATTTAAGAAGGATTCCCATATATAATATTCATATTTATTATTAATTTTTCATCTTATTTGAATTGTGTTTTGCTATTTGTTAAATTTGAAGTATAAGTTGTGGAATATCAATATTTTATTTCTCATTATAAATTATATTTATCTTGTATTTGATGACATGATTGACTTTTGTATTTTTTATTTTCTAAATTTTTGGTCAAAAAAATTATGTTCAACTCTATTCTTTCATTTTGTATGTTTGGTTTTCTAAAAAAATAATTTATTGGTAGGTGTGTATTTTTGAAGTTGTATTTTCTAGAAAGTGTCAAAATCTCGAAATGTTTTTCGAGTAGATTTTTTCTGGTAATATTATTTTCTCCTATGCCAAAATAAATATATAAATATTTGGATTCTCTCCGACGTAATTTGCAACTCCTACGCAATTGCTAGTTTAATCATTTTTGTATAGTATGTCATTTCTTTTCAAAAATTCTAAGAGGTCATGCGCAACATGTGTCAGTGCAAATTTGCATTGAATATTTATTATGATTCTCCCATTATTGATTTGTATATTTTGTGGTGTGGTTTTCAACGTGGCATCATTTTCCACTTGGGAACCATTTTGTAGATAGAATTGTTGTGGAATTAATACAATACGATAAACATTTTTGGGTGGCGTCTGGATAGAAAGTTTGTCATCGCTGTCAAAGAGCATGTGGCTTGTCTTTCACACACCAAAAATGTTTTTTGCATCAAATGTCTCGTTTTGAAAGATTTAAAGCTTATCAAGGAAGTTATTGCCACAACTTAAAAATATTTTTTCATTTTTACATTTCTTCTCATATACAACACATCCCTGCTAAATTGTTCCCTTGAAGCCTTGCATCATAAGAGGTTTGTGCTATTTTATTATAGATTTTTGTTAATACCATCTAAGCTCCATGTCTCACTTTGGTATCTAAAATATGACTTGTTTCGCAAGTATATTGTAGTTTTGTGACTGAAGGCACAATTTTGTGGTTATCTGGATGTTTCTACCTCGTATCTTGAGTTTTAACGTCGTATATCATTTGGTTTTTTAATTGAATGTTTGCCTGAAATAACACATATCCAGGTCATGTAGGTTTTAAAAAAGGGAAAGTTTATTTTTAGACCTTTTTTCTTTTTTAGTATGTATTCATTTTCAAAGATTTTATGTTCATAACGCAGGTTAAATGAAGAAAGAAACTTATGGATATGCTGAGTGGAGAGGATTAACACCAATGTTTCGGTTCCTATACCAGAACCATCATCGAGGTGAGCATTTGCTTGAGAGCATGAATGAGAAGCGAACAAGTATAAATAATTAATTCGACCAAAAGACATGTCTATCCGGAAGAGATGTGAAAATGAATAAAGTAAAAATGATAAAATAAACCATTAACAAGAATATTAAATTAAATTAAAACAGAATCCTAAGAAGGAGGGAAAATAAAAAGGGGAGGGGGGAAGGGAAATTAATGAGAGGGATAATAAAAGCACGGGGAAGAGGGAATCAACCACATCAAAGGAGTAAAATAATCAAAAGGGCCAACATAGAAATAAAGCACCGAAAAAATATATTTTAACACGCAATGAAGGGGGGGTAGGGGAAGTTAGTTTATGCAAAAGGGGTTTCCAAGATTGACTTAGCTTCCACCTATCTTAGCGATTGAGGTTGTTCGGGTGTTTCTCATTCTTGATAGCTTCACGCAATTTTTTGTTTGCGTAGTGCGATTCTGTAGCTATTAGTTTTGCATTGCTAATGCATATGGCATTCTTTGTTATATCTTTGTGCTCCACCAAAGCCAATTTGCCAACCTGGGCATATTCTAAATCTTTACAATATTCATGAAGTCTCATTTTTAGTGATCTTCCAGTTTCACCGATGTATGTCTTTCCACACACACAGAAAATGGAGTAAATCCCTTTTCTTAAATTCAGATAAACAGGGTCTTTAGGGGTTTTAAGCTTGTTTCTAATGGTTTTAACAAGTTTGAAACAAGTTTTAATACCCTTTCTTTTTAATATCTTGGCAATTTTATTAGTAGTCCCAGAAATGTAGGGTAGGAAAGCTTTATTGTTACCCCTAATGGATAGAGATGACAACCAAGGCAATCTAGACACACCCATTTTTGTTCTTCTGACAGTGGCTCGGATTTTCCATTTCTTATAGCCATTCCTTATGAGAATGTTGGTGAGATATTTCTCTTTTGAGTATAATTGATTATTAACTGAAATTCTCAGGGCTCCTATAAACAAAGTATTTAAGACCCCATCCTTCTATGAAGAGTGATGGTGCGAGTCGACCCTAATATATATGTCAGTGTGAGTCTTTTTTTGTTAATCTTATCTTACAAGAGAGCCATCCTCATTCTGTTTTATTAGAACATCAAGAAACGAGAGCATTCTATTTTATTCAACTTCCCTAGTGAATTGTATGTGTGGTGACTACATATTTAAATGTTCAAGGAATTTATGCAAGTTGATCCATGCCATGTTTCCAGTTTACATTCGTGTCATGAACAAATCTATACCACCACTTGGGTTTCAGGGTGGCAGATCTAAGGGCTTTCTCTTCAAATCTTTCCATGCATTCATTTTGTTTGGAACTTTAAATGACATGCTAGAATATGGTAACCCATTACTTGTTTTCTTAGGTTCTTTGAAAGATGTATTAGTTGCATCATAGTTGAAATCTAGGTGTTTTTCTTTAAGAGGTAATGTTATTAAAACAAAATTTTAATGCTTTTGAAATTTTTGATTGTTAAAAAGTCTTGTATGTTCCTTTTTATCTTGTTGAAGGTAGACATATAGCCATCACCAATTAGTTTTTTAGTCATTATTTGATGTTGGGTTTCTACCCACATATGGAAAATAACTTTATTTTATCATGTAAGAAAAACCCACATAGGATGGGTTTGCAATGTTTTTTTACATACAAGTGCTCATTTTCGATTTCTAGTGGGTCTTCCAATCATTTATATATCTCAAAATAGTCCAATCTAAAGTAAAATCTTCTCTCATGCCCTAAATAATTCACTAAATTAAAAGCTAATAAAGAATAAACAAACATGCCTCGTAGTTTAAGTTTTTCCACTTAAAATTCAATTTACCCTCCCTGTAACTTAATACAAATTGAATTTCTCAATCAAAAAACCCTTACCTTTGTATTTTAAGTTGCATCACTACAAACATATTGTGAAAGTTGTAAAATGTTCATAAATAGTACAAATATGTGTCGAACAAGAACATTATCTTTATATGTTTATAACTTCTATAGAACTTAGTGTCTAACATGGGATTTAAATATATCCAACAAGGGTTTTAAATTTATCCATCAAGGGTTTTACAACTTCTCTACAAGTTATTTTCCTCTTGTATGGACTCAATGTTTTTTTAATGGTTGGGTAACAAGTCATATAACTCCCCTTATCAGTGTAAATTCAATGCTTGAGTGTTTAACAACCAAGAATTCCCCACTTTGTATTTTGAAATAAAGTTTTATTTCAATGACTTATTACACCCCAAAAATAAATAAATAAGGTGATAAGAGGTAGATTAAACAGGTTGTCCCTTCTTATTTGTTTTCCATATTAGGGTTAGAAACATGATGTATATTCAAATTATTAATTAACATTCATATTAGAAAATTCATATACAACATTTTGCAAGATAAAACAATTAGAATACACATCTTAAATAGAGTAAGACATGAGAAAGTAAGTGAACTTAACTATTTCATTGGTTTGGAAGCTAATTTGGGTGTGATATAGTGATGAACTAGTTCATAATGTCTTATAGATACTTTTTCTTTGATTTTGGCTCTACATTTTATGCTAGAACAAAACTATTTGGCAGGTTTGTTTAAGAGGTTAATGGAGCTCTACAACTATTTGTGCCCTTGTAACTGACTGTAATATGCATTTTGTTGTAATATATTAGGTCTTGCAAATATGTGAAACCCTTTGTAATTAGTGGAAATGTCCCAAAATCCTAATCATGGGTGAAACCCCTACAAATAGATTAGTTTTTGGGTTGAAGTGCAATCCATACACCGCATATGATGGCACTACTACAAAGAGGCCTCAAACTGCATGTAGTTGCCCACCTAAAGATGTGATATCTATGTGGATGTAATTATATTTGATAAATTGATCACTTGATACTTTTGTAATTGTTTGTGTGTTTTTGTTTGATTTGACTTCGAGGGATCTTAGCTTGGAAAGCTCGACTCTAGAATATGGTTTTGAGTGTTTTATATGTCACATCATACTCTTGTCATTCTTAAGATTGGTAGTTGTGGGACCATCAATAGGTCAATTACAGTGACCACGTGGGATTGGTCATTGAGTGGGGTGACCAATGGATCTAAGTAGATTATTGAAACTGAGGATAAAGACCATTTAAGTCTTATGAAACTATACGATCATAACTTTCAAAGTTGATTTATTGAGTAGTCCTTGAAACTCAAGGTGTCTTGATCAAATGCTAGTAAATGTACAATTTCAACATATGTTCATTGTGTTTGTCATTATGGTGTCAATTTTTAGTGGGAATACTCATCTTTGTGATAGGCTATGATAATTTTAATACTCCATCATGTCCTTTTATCTCGTATAAACCTTTATAAGCATCCATTAAACTCCATGCATTACATACATGTTTAAATATGAGTTCTTCCCCCAATGGCAAAAGGGTAAATTCACATGTAGATTTTTAACGTACACAATTTTAAAAAATGAATTTCATGTAGTATTTATATTTTTATTTTAAAGAAAATGCATGAAAGCAGACTAATAATGGGATTTAAGCATGATAAAAGCATGTAAGGAATCAAGATTGATCTAATTATAGCTTAATCTGTTATTAGGAAAAGAGTTGAAAAAAGCATGAAGGCTAAGACTGACATGCATATTATTAGGAAAGGTGCATGTAAACGGTGAGTGACAAGTCCCCACTATGTATAAATAGGTGGTGCACTATTATATTTAGCTAGAGAGAGTCTTTTGAGAGTGCTAGTGTGTATGATTTTTTGATACACCATTGATGGTAGTTTTGTAGCGAGCATGGTCTAGCACATGGTTAGAATCAGTGGTGATGTAATCAATACTCTTATTATGTAATGAATTTGGTTATGCAATGGATAATTATGTTTGGATAGCTAAAGTAACTAGATCTGAGTATGGAGTTATGGGAATTCAGATTTTGTTGATCATTCTTTATGTTGATTGAACTTCCTTATTATATGTGTTTTTGAAGTACTATGTTATATCTTCACTTATGGTTGTATCTTATTATGGTTATGATTATGAATATCTAACATCTTGGTAAGCAAACAAAGGAGGGACCTGGTTGATGTGTGTGCTTTGGGTGAGCTTCTAGACTTGTCTAGAATAAGTGCCAACGTGCCTAGCTAATATTGGGTGATAAAAGGCTACATTTTTGTTCCGTTATCAGAACCTCTTTTCAATCTGTTCACCAGGATGTTTCATGCACATGGAATTCTGAATTTCTTTGGAGAATATTGAGAACTAGATATACGATGACCAAGATGAATTTTCTCAGAGATATAACATTGGACCTGATTTTAATGCGTGAAAGTGGGTGGAAGACAATCTCTATGACTACTTGTATGAGACATTATTTAGCTTCTTCCCAGTAGAATTATACCAGTGGTTGGTAGCTTACACGGATAACAGAGGTGTCCGGATAGGAAGGAAGACAAGTGTGGAGATAAGAAGACTACCAATCACTCTTTGATTTGGACACGCCGTGGACAAAAGCTTTAGATAGTTGGTGGGAAGGTGTGTCGTGCAGTTATACCTTAGAGTACATAATTTCAACATACTCGTGCCCATAGGAAGATTTTTTTTGGTTTTTACGTGATCCAAAAGGATCATATTTACATGTGACATGTATAGTTATCAAGATCTTGATGGTTAAACTGGGAATGGATAATTTACCATTGGAAGGCTAAAACACTACCGTGCATAGGGGCAAGAAACAAGTGTGGTAAGGATGGCGGAGGCCCTGGTGGAAAAAGAGAAAGGGAGGAAATATGACTAGGGTATTATGAGGTATGACAGAGGGTAGTTGAGGAGGAACTGAGATCGAGAAGAATGATGACTTGCAGAAGTGGTGAGAACCCCGCAAAAGGCGAGGGACCACATGATCATGTCCTTTCGAAAATTGGTAAGCACAGTAGAGAGACCCCTTCGGCATCTGATGAGAGTGAGTCTGGGGAGAAAATGAGAACTGTAGGCATGCATCTAACCCAACTTGGCCACTTACCCCTTACGCAAGGTGTTTAGAATCTAGAGGTTATTGTAAAAGAACATCACAGTGAATGTGAGCAGGAAGGTAATCAAGGATCTCCATGTTGGGTAGGTGATACAGGTAGACACATTTAGTATCATCTCAAGAGGCACAATAGATTAAGGATGCACACATGACAGTGCAACATGCACCCGTGTTTGGACAAAGTGTTTTTAGAGGTAACTTTACAAACATGTCGTCAGGACAGAGCGTTGATGTATAACCAATTGGAAGTAATTGTATAGGTGCAAAGATAATGCAGATGGTTGGTTTCCAATTTAGCACATCTACTGGGACACAAGGAAGTTCATCTACAGGGCCACATGTCGCGACGGGAGGCTTAGAAGGTTCAGTTCAGCCACCACGTAGAGGAAATATTGGTAGAGGTTTAGGTTCAGGATTTGTCCCCACTCTAGGACAAGGGCCACAATAGCCACAACAACAACCATTGTAGCAGACCCCTCATATCTTCTTTGAAATGTCTCTTCACTTGCCAAAGTATTGAGGTGTGGAAAATGTAGCTAAATATGTGCATAAGTGTGAGTTATTATGGAGAGCTAAGGGAATAAAAATCCTTGATATAAAAGCAAGACGATTTGGTACCAAACTTAAAGGGAATGCACACAATTGGTATAGGAAATATGATCCACAACACACTACATTAGATTATGATGTGTTGCGCACTGATTTTTAGCTGAATTTCACATCCCAAAATTTGAGTAGTAGATCATTAACGCACTAAAGGACATTAAACAGGGATTGTCTGAAAGTGTAAGGAAATATTACATGCGCTTTAAAACCCTGCTATCCAAGATTTCCTATGATATTCATCAGAGCCAACATGTGCAGTGGTTCATAGGTGACTTTTTAACACCATTCAGGAGAGCATTATCACATAAGGCCTTTACCGATCCGCACGAGGCTCTACAGGCAGCGTTACGCACATAAGAAATTGGGAGCATTGATAATAGAGTGAGACCTTTTCTTGAGGCACATATAACATCAATGGATACATAGTTGGAGAATTTGTCTGTCAATTCAATGCATGAGATGCGCAATGGGTTATGATGTACTAATTACAAAGTGAGAGGACATTTAAAGGATAGTTTTCAGTGCAGGAATGTGTGTGCATTATTAACATCTTGTGAGATTTTCCATAAGAATCACGATGTCCATAACTGTCCACTCTTATAGTGTGTGACACAAAAGAACATCTCTTTGTATTGCAAGATTTGTGACGCACATACCCATGATACAACTGAATGTCATTTAATCAACCATATTCATGAAGCATGTGAGACTGGATTACACCAGACCACTATAGCAAGTAGTTCTCAGGTGCAAGAAGGAAAAACTAATAAAGGGTGCAACAATAGAGATGGTGGATTTCAAGGTGGGTATCGAAGTAGAGCTCGTGGTGGTAGAGGAAGGTTTGCGTGTGGAATATGTTATACTTATGGATCATCAGATCATTACCAACACGAAGGTTCTAAGAACTAGGTCTACACATATTGTGGAAAATCACATAATGTTAAGGATTTTCCAAACCTCTATGTCCATACGTGTAAGAAAAACAAGAAGGATAAGGGCGTGGGTATGATTAAGGTGGAGCGCATGAAGCATAAACAATGGGAACCTAAGAAGATGGGTTATCCAGAGCTTTAACCTGTGTAGATTCAACGCATGCATGTAGGCACATCAAAGCAAAACCACTTATCAGAAGAGACGAGGTTGTTCATGTTAAATATTTGGATGTGACTCGACATAAGGAGGTCTATCAGGAGACTACAGGAGTCATCCGGTATTTACAGGGAGAGATCCAATGTTTGAAAGAGAAATCACGTGAAAGGGAACGCGTGACGCACGAAGAGTACTAAACTGCCTCAAAAGGATTTGGATGAATTGAAAGAAGTATACAAGATGTTGCAATAGGAGAACATAATTCCTTTGTTAGGAGAGTGGTTGCGCGAGAAGATACCACACGTAAAAGTTAGACAAGAATGTCAAATCCTTCATGCAAATTTATCACCACATGACCATGAATATGATAAAGAGATCACACTGGATACAGTAATAGATGGTTTGTTGGTGAGTAACATCCTTATTGATACAAGTGCAACATTCACTGTTTTGACATTGGATGCTTTGAACCAGATGGGAAGGAAACCATTATAACCATCTTCAAATGTGTTGTATGTGGTAAATAAAACAAGGGTCATGTCCATTGGGTGTTAAAGGATGCTTCAATAACTATTTAAGGAGCTAAATTTACAGGTGATTTTGAAGTGTTGGAACTTGCTGAGGGAGATAATTTCCCCACATTGTTTGGATGTCCTTAGTGTTATGCTAATAATGCAGGCTTGCACATCAACAAGATATGTATTAGCTTTGAAAACAAGGAGGAGTGCGTTGTCATACCTTTGGATGATGCAAAGATTGTGTCGTATATAGATCCTATCAATGAGGAGGATCTTAACAGAATATATGCACATACAGTGTAAGATCCGAAAAACTTAGAACCATAAAAAAGGTGTACTTCACTGGGAAGATGCATAGTATATAAGTGATAATACCAATATTTCTTGTGAAAATCGGGCCCATGGCACTTATGAGATGGTAGGTCGTGAAGTTAAGGGAAGATTTACTAGAATGATTAGGTCATGCATGATTAGGCGCGTAGGCAAGACTCGGTTACCAAGGTATACTAGAAAAGAAAAACTTGACTCTTTCTTGCATGCGATGGAAGACTAGTGGCGAAACGAGGGAGATAGACGAAACATGATGGTCCACACATTACATGAGATATTGGTGCATTAATGAATGAAATACAAAGACAATATATTGGGCTGACACGAGGTAAGGGTAACATTTTTAACAAGGGTTTACTTGGAACAATGTTCCTTCTCTTGTACACGACTATGATGACAAGACCGTTGCTTTGGTGAGTATCCATAATTGTGAGAGACAATGGGTGCAAGGAAAAGAATTTAAACCGCCATCTCTTTCAGTACATAAGTTTTAATCTACCCTGCGAGGATATTTGCATGCTTGGTATTTGTATGTTGAGTTAAAACAAGAAACCGCAAGTTGGCGTGACATGAATGAAGATATTGTTCATACCTTTGACTATTTTTCCACTAAACCACCATTCCACGAGGCCTTGCAGATCATGAAGCGCATCACACTGGGAGATAGTGCAAAGGCAGAGGAACTTATGATTTAGCTATTAGGAGAACTTGAGACTAAGTTGTGCGAGGATGTGCTAGAAACAAAAGAAACACTATTGGGGCGTGCATGGAAAAAGAAGGAAAAAGGAAAGATGGTTTACCTCATCGCTGATGAAGAAGTTGAATATTTAGACATCAAGCACACAGAGGGTGTGCATGAGGTATCAGACTCCAGAGATAAGCAGGTGCGATTGTACCATGTGCCTATGAAGACTAACAAGATGAACATTGGTACCGAGGATGCACCTAAGGAGGCTATTATTGGGGATTATTAGTAAAAACTAGAAGTTACAAAGATCATTAAGTTGTTGCGCGACTTCCAGGATTTATTCCCAATGGGTTTTCATGAGCTAAGAGGTGTACATCCATCGTTAGGAGAGATGAAGATTAAGTTAAAGGATGACACACACCCAGTTAGGAAAATGCCATACATGATGAATCCCAACCTGAATGTAAAATTCAAAGAGGAGATTGACAAAATGCTAAATTCAGGGATCATTGAGCCTATTGAAGAATCCAAGTGGAACAGTCACATGGTTGTTAGTATAAAGAAGGATGGTCAGATCAATATTTTTGTTGACTATAGGGTTCTCAATGCTTCATATTTTGTAAATCCTTTCCCTACTCCATTCACTGAAAATAATTTGAAAGGTGCAACATGACATGAAATCTATTCATTCACTGATGCATTCTCAAGGTACCATCAGATACATATTACACATGAGGATTAAGAGAAGACCACCTTTGCAACCAAATGGTGAATTTTTTCATACACTTTCATGCCCTTCGGATTAAATAATGCACCCATAGTGTTCTCGCGCATCATTGTTCAAGCATTCCAAGACTTCATTCATAAGTTTTTGTAGGTCTACTTGGACGATTGGACCATGTATGGGTTAGTGAAAGATTATTGTGACAACCTGAGGTTGATGTTTGAATAATGCAGGAAGTTGAGTATCTCTTTAAATATTAAGAAGTGTATTTTTGTCACCCCCTTTATAACATTACTTGGGCATATCATTTGCAAGGACAGATTTTTGGTTGATCTAGCTAAGGTTTAAGTCATTTTGAGGCTGGAAGAACCAACAAATCAGAGTGAAGTGTGTGGTTTCTTGGAGCACGCTGGTTACTATAGAAAGTTCATTAAGGGTTATACAAAAATTGTTACGCCCTTGGAAGAGTTGTTGAAGGCCAAGCAACAACATGCATTTGTAACCCTTAAGCAAAGGTTGACCACTATGCCCATCTTGCACTTCCCTTCATGGTGAATGAAATGAAAAAAAAACAGTAATAGAAAGATAAAAAATAACTGCAAACATCCCTATAGTCTTCCAATGCAAACCTCAAGTAAGGTTGTGGAAGATTTGAGCTATGTAACCTTGTGGAAGATTGTAGAATGCAAATTTGTGGGTGATCTTGAATGATTTCCAAATGGGGATGTATATTGCTACGAGCAGTTGGCTTAGAAAGCTTAAGTATGCAAATTAATAGAGTTTTTTTGCAAACAATCCAGAAGGATTTGGGATAGGATAACCTTGTATTTTATAAGGCTAAATGGTGGTTGGAAATTGATTACAAATGGATGAATGCACATGCTATTTTTAGCATTTGAGGAAGTTACAACCGTTCTAGGAAGTTAAATGCCATTGAGGGGCAATACAGGGATTTAATTGGCAAAGTTGCATCCAGAAAGGTGGTTGTACGAGTAATTTAATTGCCCCCACATTTTTTAGGATTCTAGAACTTGAGTTGGTTGGACTAGTGAAGTGGAGTCCATGTGGAGTTGACTGAGAATCTAAGTGGCAGTTGACTAGGAAAATAGTTGTATTTTCCTAATTATATAACTAATTTAATTAGCTAGGATGTGCACACTAATTAATTAATTAATTATAAATAAACTAGATGAATAGGTACTAAGGATTAATTTAATTAATCCAAAGGGGTGTAATGTGTATGATTTAATCAATTTAATTAATCAATCATGAAGGGGTGAATAACAAGATGTATTAGGACAATACTGGGAATGGGTGAGTGATTTTGGGGTGTCTA